>OX941081.1:31114166-32355000 GCA_954870635.1 Arctium minus
ATACTTTCATATTATTGGTTGCAGATGTTTCATCTTGAATGACAGAAATCAACTTGGAAGTTTTGACAAGAAGGTTGATGAAGGAAAATTCATCAGTTATTCCTTAACCTCCAAGGCTTACAGGGTATTCAATATATGAACAAGAAGCATTCAGGAAAGCAACAATGTCTCTTTTGAAGAAAAAGACTCCAGAAACTCTGATTTTCTAATCTCTCATTCTAAAGACCAAAGAAGCCTCTGACTTTTTAAAACTCAAAGAGTCAGAACTAAACAAAATCTTTGAAGACTTCTTTGATGATGAAGACATCTATGAATTTATATTCAGAGATAACCCAAGAGCAGAATCAGAAGAACCTCAACCCTCATGTACAACTCTTTCTGGTCCTTCTGACAATACACCATCTACCTCAGCAACTGCAGGTCAAAATGATGATAACAAACAAAATGTTGAAGAGGAACAACTAGAGACATTAGAAGAAGAAAGATAACAGAGACACCAGTGGCATAAACTCTAGAGCTATCATCACCATATCTGGAAAACACTACAGAGCCAATGCACAACACAACAGAGACTCTACATACTGTGATCTCTGAACCACATATTGTCTTAAGAAACTCAAGCTCTATCTGAAGCTCAAACACCTCCATATGTCCATGCTCCTATCACAAGATGGACAAAGGATCATCCTCATGATCAAATCATAGGTTCTCCTTCTGATGGTGTGAAGACAAGATCTGCTACAATCAATGAATGCTTCTTCGCAAATTTCATAAACATCATTGAACCAAATAAGGTAAATGAAGCTCTTACTTATCCAAATTGGATTAATGCCATGCAAGAAGAGCTTTAGAAATTTGAAAGAAACAAAGTCTTGACCTTGGTTCCTCTTCCCAAAGGCAAGTTTGCAATTGGAACCAAATGGGTGTTCAGAAATAAAAAGGATGAAGATAGAATTATAAACAGAAACAAAGCCAGGTTAGTTGCTAAAGGATATTGCCAGGAAGAAGGAATTGATTATGATGAAACCTTTGCTCCAGTAGCTAGTGTTAGTCCAGTGATTCATACTAATCAATGTAGAAGATAGACATGAGATATATTTGGGAGGAAACAAATAGTTTATTCACACAACTAGAGAGAGGAAAATGTTTCTCTCTCTATAAACACATTGTTCGCGTACAGGCTACATTGTAAAATGAAAGTTACTTACAAAATTACAAACTATCTCCAATATATACCATTTATCCCATGTTTACAATTAAGCCCAAACCCAATGCTATTACAAGTCCCAAAATAAAATTAAATGATGACTTTACAAAACTTCCAAACTAAGAACATTTTATGTTCTAACATTTTCCCCCTAGGTTTTGTAAAGGAACCATCCTCTTTAGTTTCAACTCTTCTCCCCCTTGATTTCTTTAACGTTGCTTAAACTTCAAAACAGTTTCGGCTCCCCCTTGAAAATATCTCTTATCCTTTGGACATTCAACTTTAATACCATATTCAATGTAGACAATAACCTCGACTGAGTGCACAAAAAGACATCTTTCATCTCTAATAAATTCAACACATTCGTTATGCCCACAAGAAAGAAATGTGTAAATTATGACCTGACAACCAAACTGCATCTTCAGTTTATAACACCGAATATGTCTGTAACCGTGACTTGAATAGGAATTCAGCTTAAGAACTTAATCTGATCAGCTTACAGGAGGAAGCATCTTGTAGCAAACACTACTAGGCAAGGGTTAGAAGAAAATTCTGATATATGTTCAACAACTAATGAAAGACGCTCATTTCTAACTACTTTCCAGAACACTGAACGAATGAACTCAGAATTCATTTCTTCACGAATCAGTTGGATGATTATATACACTTAAAATTCTAGATTACACTCAAAGCACCAGATCAATGATTGCAGTCACTCACATTTCTAACTGATCAGGTCAGAAGAATGATTAAGAGCACTCAAAGGTCTAACATTGTAGAGAAAAACTCCAGACTGATGATTGCAGATACTCAAGCTGCTAATCCAATCAATCAATCAAAGACTAAATCCAAACACCCATTATCTGAAAATCTTGACTGGCATGAGCACTCGTGAAAATATGATCAGTTGCTAAAGATATGTGACCAACAGAAGATAGGAATGATGTCACATATGCATTACGCGAAAAATCTCATGAACAGGGCAAACTTGTAGCAAAAATGGGTTCTGAACAGCAACTTTTCGCATAACAACAATTCGCAGACCATTAAACATTTAAAGTCACAATTCACATGAGGCATAAGCTGAAATCCCACTTTTCGCATAGGCTTGTATGCGAATTTTAGCTTTTCGCATCAGCTTACATGCGAATTCCCCGCTTTTCGCATATAACAACATGCGAATTTTAGCTTTTTGCAGGGTACATCATGCGAATTCTGAGCTTTTTGCATACCCTTTCATGCGATATCTATACTTAAAAAAATTTCATCATCAAAGCTTTTCGTATCGATGCGAATTCTATACTTAGAAAATATTCTCATCCTGGAAACCACTTTTCTCATATAATAACATGCGAATTTCTGACTTTTCGCACCAAGTGGCTTGTGAATTCCATTTTTTCACACACAACTAAGCAAAGTAGCATGCGAATTCTTCACTTTTCGTATCCAACTACTTGTGAATTCTGTACTTAAAAAAATTGTGTCCAAGGATGATGTGTCTTGCGAATTCCTTGATACTAAGCCATGCGACTTCTTCATAGTCATGCGAATTATGTAGATCTAGAGAATGTTGTCGACTAAAAATCCAAAAAATCTTCATGGTCTCCTTTGATACTTCAAATTTCTAGGCCAAACTTTGGACATGTCTTCGAAAATAATGTTGGAGCACTTTTGTAGTTGATGATCTTCAACGAAAACATCTCTAAATGCAAAATTGATCATCACACAATAAAACGTATTATTCGAACCAAAAATCGTCAAATTTGATTGATTCTTCCTCATTTGATGAAATCACACATTGTGATTGATTCCAATTGATTCGACTCTAAGCATATAATCAATCTATCATCAAAGCTCGTCCAATTCAGCTCCAAAAAGAAGAAATTAAAATCTATAGGTATTGTTCACGACGAAGGTTATTGTTCCATTGAAAAATTATGAATCATGATCAATTTCAATGAGTAATTTCACTGATTTGGCTTCGATACCACTTGTTAGTCCAGTGATTCATAATAATCAATGTAGATGATAGACATAAGATATATTTGGGAGGAAACAGATTGTTTATTCAAATAACTAGAGAGAGAAAAATGTTTCACTCTCTAGAAACACACTGTTCGCGTACAGGCTACATTGTAAAATGAAAGTTACTTACAAAATTACAAATTATCTCCTATATATACCATCTATCCCATGTTTACATTTAAGCCCAAACTGTTAGTGTATTTTATTGTATCCAAGATTTAATGTGAAAAGTCAAAGTCAGTAAAGTCATCAAAGTCAACCTTAGTGGTATAAGTGTTTAGTTTTATGAGTGTTTGTGTTGTTTGTAATGCTTTGAGAGAAGTTGTTTGAGAGAAGTGCTGGTATAAATAGATTAGCCTTTGAGAGAACTGTGTAACCTTTTGAGAGCTGTGCGCATATTGTAACCTTGTGAATTCATTAAATAACATATGACTTTCTCTCTCTAAATTCTCTCTCTAGAATCTTTACTTGATTTGTGTTTGAATTAATTGATATGGATTGAATTGGACATTATCACAAACCCAATGCTACTACAAGGCCCAAAATACAATTAAATGATGACTTTACAAAACTTCCAAACTTAGAACATTTTATGTTCTAACAACTAGGCTAGAAGCTATCAGAATCTTCTTAGCCTATGTTGCTCACAAAGGATTCAAAGTATATCAAATGGATGTCAAATCTACCTTTCTTAATGGAAAACTTCATGAAGAAGTATATGTCCAACAACCACCAGGATTTGAATGTTCAGAGTTTCCAGACCATGTCTATTACCTTGATAAAGCTCTGTATGGCCTTAAACAAGCCCCCAGAGCCTGGTATGCAACTCTATCTAACATTCTGATTGAAAATGATTTTGAAAAAGGAACTATAGATACTACTCTGTTCATTAATAGGTACAAATATGAGCAACTTCTAGTACAGATTTATGTTGATGAAATTATTTTTGGGTCTACTAACCAAAAGTACTGTGACAAGTTTTTAGAGCTGATGAAAAGTAAATTTGAAATGAGTCTCATGGGAGAATTAACCATCTTCTTAAGGCTCCAAATGAAACAAATTTCAGAGAGCACATTCATAAATCAAGTTAAATATGTCTTTGATATTCTGAAAAAGTACAATCTAAATGATTCATCTCCTATGAAAACTCCTATTGCAACTGGAGTTAAACTTGACTCTGATCCCTCTGGCAAACTAGTATATGTCAAAAGATATAGAGGCATGATAGGTTCACTCTTATACTTAACTGCAAGCATACCTGATATAATATTTGCAACCTGTCTCTGTGCTAGATATCAAGCTAATCACAAGGAATTGCACTTATCTGCTGCCAAAAGAGTATTTAGATATGCCAGAGGCACACCATCTCTAGGCCTCTAGTATCCAAAGCACTCTGATTTTGAATTAACATCCTACACTGACGCAGATCATGCAGGATGCAGATTAGACAGGAAAATCACCTCTGGATGTTGTCAACTTCTGGGAAACAAGTTAGTAAGTTGGTCATTCAAAAAGCAAAATTGCGTATCAACCACTACAGCAGAAGCAGAATATGTTGTTGTTACCAGTTGTTTTTCACAAGTAATATGGATGTGTGAGTTCCCAAGATAAAGTTCTTATCATAGAATTACGATTAAGATGACAATATGACAATCAATCAATCAAACAAACTTTGTTACCATTCCAATCAAGAATTTGTACAAAATGCTATCTGACTTTCTCTCTCTAGAATCTGTGTCTACGTATATCACTTACAACTCTTACAACTAGCCATATACCTATTTTACAAAAACACTTATACACCTAAACACATTACTTTGACTTTGACTTTTATTACAAAAGACTTAGACTTAGCATAAGAAAGTTGACTTGAGCTTTGACTTGGCTTGACTTCAGTCTTCAGTCTTCTATGATCTTGTATCCAACATATTTTATGCACTAACAATCTCCCCCTTTGGATTCAAGATCATCTCCAAAAATATTTTTCATTACAATTTCCCCCTTTGTAGATTTATTTCAACAAGTTTAATCTCCCCTTTAAGCTCAAAAACAATCTTCCCTTTCTTGGATAAAAATTGTCTTCAAAAACAGAAACAATTTCCCTCAAGGTTGTAAAAACCTCTTTCAAACACCGGAAATAAATTATCTTCAGATTTATATCGCTTTCAGAACTCTTTGAACTTGCTCTTTAAACTTGTACAATCTTCTCACAAATTGCATTTTTTGACAGAATTTTGCAAGGAAATTTCTTCAAATCATCTTTCTTGAAATGATTTCTCCTTTAAATTCCGACATTTCTTTAACTTTTCCCATCATTGATACAAACTTTTCTTCATCAAACATTTCTTGAATAAATCTTCTCCCCCTTTTTGATGATAGTAGCATAGAAATCATCAAAACTGTTCCAAGAAATGTCATTAATCTTTCATTACTGAGCCTCTGATTATCCGTCAATACACCAAGTATTCATCTGAATCTTTTCAAATTCATACAAATTATGACTGTAACGAACACACATTAGAAAGGAGCTTTTTGATGTTCACTCCCCCAGGTCTTCCATTCAATCATCGAATAACACAAGTTTATTCTATGAACGTTTAGACAGAAAAACGAATTTCTTGTGTGTTCATGCTTGTGTATGAAAGAATTAAGCACATGATGATTGATTTTAATAATTTGGCTCAAAATATGTAAACCATTGGGACAACAACAGTAATACAAAGACTCAATTGTGCATGATCGAATTGCAAAGGTGGGGCAGACTTCCTTTTGTTTAAATATCCAGATTTTCCAAATGAAAATCAGATAGATTATATGTTGCATCCCCAAGAAAAATTGAAACATCTTCTTTTTAAGAAAAAGATGAGTAGCTGGTGGGGTTTTAAACAAGAGTTGTCATGGGCTAGTTGCCTTTTTCAAATATGTTCACCAAAGAATTATGAAACAACAGGAATGTGGTTGCCCGACTCAGAAAAAGTTGGTGCATAGTTTTATATTCTTTTACTCTGATCTCACACCCTCTTTCTTTTTATCATTAAGCTCACTTTTAACCAAACTCTCATTTCTGTTTTTCTGCTCATCACACACCCACACTCATAAATTGACTCCTCACACTCGATCACTCAAGGATTGCCTTCTTGGGTAGCAAACACTAGTTAACGTGAATCCATAGAAGTTATGTTATGTCCTCACACAATGAACCCATATTGTCCTAATAGTATGTTGCTCAATTGGTTTAACTTTTCAGTTAAAACATAATGTGAAATACATGTCAGATGTATGTATGGTCATGAAAATAATCATGAAGATTTGAGCATTTAAACATTGAAGATATTTCAAAACAAGTATATTAAAATGAATGAAATGAATACAAGAATCTTGTTTGAAAATCTGACATCGTATGAAAAGATCAAATATGAATGATTTAACAAGAAAAGCTTAGGTCATGAAAAAATCGGATATAGTCTATACGAATCAAAATATAGACATTTTTGAAAGAAACATTTTGAATTGAATCAACGCTCAATTATCAATGAATTACAAAGCGGGGTGTCTTACCATCAAAAAATTGTTTCGATATGAGACATGGTAATAACATAATCAACAAAATACTAAACCGGTGTGTGTGAATACTTGACAATATATGGAAAAAATAATACACAAGTATTTATTTTGGGAAACACACGGTTTGTTAATCATGAAAGCACATGTAAAATGAAAACATTTAAAATCACACTTAAGTTTTTAGAATCAGAAGTGGTTTGAACGTTTAAGAACATGTTTTCATATCTGAAAGTCGTTCTTCTTTCAGACATGTATGAGATTAAGTTTAGAATGAACCTTACGCTCAGCTTAAATCTCATAAAGTCAGCTCAAAAGTCATGATTGATGTAATCATGTAAGCTCCCCCTCAAAATCTGCAACCAGTCACAAAGTCGTCAAAGCACAAAGTCTTATTCACAACATTTATTGAAAAGTAAATGACATAAATCAATAAAACGTGTTAAGAACGAGTTCTGATCAGATGTAATCAGAAATCATAGTCCTTACTCAACTCCCTCTGAAATTATGCATTAAAAGATATTTCAGTGAAGAATCTATGCAAAAATTTATTAACTCCCCCTAAAATGTAGATCTTATCTTATCTTGTCTCACACTCCCCATGAAATCATGAACAAACCTTTTAGTGCAGATATCTGTCAGATAAAAAAATAAAGAAATGAAGAAAAATAACAAAATCTAAACTGTACTAGGTAACAACAGATTAAGTCTTGAGATTTAACATGCCAAGTTTTCAAATGAAAAAATTAAATCTCTTTTCATCAAGTGGCTTAGTAAACAAATCTACAAGTTGCTAATCTGTGTTTACAAAGTAAAGTTCCATTGTACCTTTTTCAACATTATCTTTTATAAAATGATATCTCACGTCGATGTGCTTGGTCTTCGTATGTTGCACAGGATTAGCAGATATTGTAATGGCGCTCTTCGAATCACAGTAGATCGGAATTTTGTCGAACTTAAAGCCATAATCTCGAAGTTGTGTCCACATTACTTCTGGCTCTTCATTTATATTTTCAGCTTCAACTGATGGAGTAGGCGTTTGAATTGGAGTTTCTTGCTGAACCGGGGGAACAGATTCAGTTAACACATCTGAAGTGATTGGATGATTATTGCTTGAATCTTCATGTCTGTCAATCACAAGAAGTTTAGGCAAATTAGTACCAAGAAACTCATCATAGAAAAATTTAAATCTGTTAAATGTGATGTCGACGTTGACGCTTTATCAAATTTAGTAACGTCAATCACAACCACAGGTTCTGGACTGATTTGCCCAGAAGCTAAAACTCCAGTAAGAATGGATTCTGAATACCAATTGTGAGTTCCCAAGATCCAGTTCTTATCATAGAACTACGATTAAGATGACAATATGACAATCAATCAATCAAACGAACGTTGTTACCATTCCAATCTATAACTCGTACAAAATGCTTTCTGACTTTCACTCTCTAGAATCTATGTTTGCGTATATCACTTACAACTCTTACAACTAGCCTTATACCTTTTTTACAAAAACCCTTATACACCAAACACATTACTTTAACTTTGACTTTTATTACAAAAGACTTTGACTTAGCATAAGAGAGTTGAATTGAGCTTTCACTTGGCTTAACTTCAGTCTTCAGTCTTCTATGATCTTGTATCCAACATATTTACGCACTAACAGGATGAAAACTCAACTCAAAGACTATGGTCTTGAGATTGACAGAATTCCCATTTTATGTGAGTCCAGAAGTGCCATTGCTATCTCTGCTAATCTAGTGCAACATTCCAAGACTAAGCACAATGATGTCAGGTATCACTTCCTAAAATATCATGTTGAAAAAAGGCACAATCGAGATGTATTTTGTCCCAACTGACTACCAACTTGCTGATATTTTCACACAAGCCTCAGATGAACGATGGTTTAACTTCTTGATCAACAAGTTCGGCATGCTTAATATGTCTACTTGATCTAACCATAGATTAGAGCCTCTGAGAGACTCTAATATCCTGACGTAGCATATTCTCAATAATGATCAGAGCCTCTGATACATACTTCAGAGTCTCCATTTTATCAAAGCATGTTTTCAGTACACAAGCATATCTCATTTTGTAAACCTACCATAATTTAAGGGGGAGAGCAAAAGGAATCCATTCATCTGTTAAAGGGGAGCTAATGCAAAGGAAAGGTATTGCAAACCAAGATCAGAGCCTCTGAGATTTCTATTAGGGCCTCTGCTCTTTCATAAGAAGGTATTTTCACAAATCACAAGGGAAGGTATGCACTTCACTCCTATTCTAAACTTATATTTTCAAAAATAAAACCAAATTTGATTCTAAACCTTTGAATGAACTCCATAATCTATTATTTTAGTCTCTGATACTATTCTCCAGGGCCTCTGTTTTCATTTGCTCTGAAGATACATCAGAGCACTTAATGCTAGTGTTCTTGGATTTTATTCTAATCAAATTTTGGATTTTTCAAATGTTTTTGAGCTATCAAAAGAAGTTTGAATGTTTAACGCACAATTGTCTATTTTTCAGAAAGTATGACTTCTCATTTCTTTCTCGAAAAGGATCTACACACATGAATTCTTCTAAAATTGACTTGTGCATGTTATTTTCTTTGGTGACTGTCATGTTTCTATATCAACCCCAAGGTGACAGTTTTCTGACGTGTGCATCCTTTCACTCCAATCTCTCCATGTGTCACTATGAGAATAGATGGATGATGGAACATTTTCTTACATGGTTACTATCAACGCCGTTCCAATAACCTCTCACACACGACTCGAACATAAAAACCCATTTCAAATCCCCATTTTCTCTTTACGCTTTCAAAATTCTCTCTCAAGCTTCATATTCCTCATCTAGCATTCAAAGCTCAAGAACACTAAACCTACAAAAATGGCACAAAACCAAAACGGCTCAGACGATTCGAGTAGGATAGTCCCGAATCAAGCACCTCTGCAGTTCAATATCCCTGTAAAGGGAAACAACTTTCATCTGGACCTTAACCCTACTAAATTTGTAGAACAATACCGATTCATACTGGAATTGTTTAACAACTGCGAACTAAAACATGTTCTCACGAGTTTCGATGCTAACAATCCCCTAAACTTTGTTCAACAATGGTGGTACACTAGTGAGTACAATGAAGAAGCAAAAGGAATCGTTGGATATGTTGACGCAGGTACTGAAGAAGGTGGATCCATCATAATTTCATCTGAGACTCTTTGACACCACCTCTTTCTTCTAAAAACCACTGACCTCGGAATTGCCAAGTTCGAAAAATCCCCTACCCAAGAAACCCTTCTTGCCTTTCTTGTTCATTTAGGGTACAACAAGGAAATTTCCAGGTTAAGTGAATTCAAGCGTCAACATCTTCCACCTATGTGGAATTTCATGTTTAGTGTGCTCAATCGCACACTCACCTGCAAGATAGGAAGTCAAGATCAGGCTAACCCTACCCTTCTAGCAATAATGTATGCCATGTTCTTCAACAGGAACATAGACATGGCTAACCTTCTCTACTCTGAAATTTATCTTGTTGTGGATCGAATAAACAAGGCCTTGCCCAAGGGAAAACCACATGTCTCTGTCCTATTCCCAAGATTTATATCTCTAGTCATAAGAGGAGCCATGACCAAGTTCAAGCTTATAGAGGAAGGACCGAAGACACCACTATTCTTGATGAATAGTTTCAAGCCAACAACTATGCCTCCATATAAATGCCTGACGATTCCCTCAAACCATGATAAAATTAATTCCAGAGAACCATCCCTCCCTTCTTCTTCTTAGTCGTAGTGCCCAATCACTAGAACCAGTGGTGGGATCCCCAACACATTTAGGATCTGAACCAGAGCCTGAGTCGGACAGTGAGGACTAAGAAGCTACGATAGAGGAGAGTAGAGGACAACGAAATGGTGCTTCTGATGAGAGAGAATCAGAGCGTGCCTATGACTCTGGTGAAGAGAGTAGCTCTACCAGAGAAGATAGCCGGGAGATAGAGAGCAACTCTAAGAGTGAGCGTTCTGAAGCCCTAGGAGCCGAGGGTGGTAAGGTAGAAGAAGATGCCTTCAGAGGCACGCATGTGTATTTCCACACTCGAACTCCTAGTGCAAGCATACAATCTGTTCCAGGTGATCCAACACCAAGGAATACTTAAACAGAGGTGCACACCTCGAACTGCACAGAGTCACTTCTTTCTGCCTCTAATGCTCACCAACTAGGGGATGCTACCCAACTGGACCTTTCTTCCCAAAAAGGACTTGTCTATTGAAGTACCCAGTCTCCCCGGGGTACACCACTCTAATCGACACACGATGATGCCTCTATGGCTCATCATTTAGAGGACCCTTCCCTACAATCAGAGATCTTTAATATCTCACGTAGGGAATTCCTAACTCAAGGGCAGTGGCAAGACTTAGTTGCATAGGGGCGAACTTGTTTGGACAACAAGTCTACCCAGCACATCTACTTCCCTTCCTCTGAATCTGAGTTAGAGGAAGCTGAAGAGATGAGAACACCAGTATAGAAGACCCATTTCAAGGACTCTTGAGGATCTGGTGGAAGTCCCTCTAGAGGCAACATCCCTTCACCTCTGAACTCGATGTCAACCTTGACTCATGTGTTGGGTCAAAGGTTCCCCTCTCTGATTTTGTCACCAGGGAAGAGTTCAAAATCTTTGGTGATGAAGTTAGAGGATCCTTGAACGATCTAAAACTTACAATTGATAAGACCTCAGAGGCCTCTGCCTCAAACTCTAAAGTTGCAAAACTTAATTCAGAGGTCTCTGAGTTGAAGGGACAACCAACTGCCAACAACACCAAGTTGGCTACTCTGGAAAATCTTATCGCAGGTCGCTCTGATGAACTAATAGATGTCCTAAAATCTGCCAAAGCTGAAAGCCTAAATCATCAAGGCTCTTCCAGAACAACCCCATGCAGCACCACGAACGATCACATATGTCGTTCTGGAACAATTCAAGACAGAGGTGAAGCAGTAACTATCATAAGCAATAGCCTCCATCCCAATCTCTGCAGCTCCTCAAGCTCCAGTTCCACCTCAAAGGACTGCAGAAGATCTGGTCACCAAGTCAGATATCGCCGACTTCAATAAACATATAACAAGTCGCATGCTTACAGTTTCTGGAAATTTTGTTGCTATGTGTGGTGAGACTTCCAAGGTTGTCAAAGCCTTAATTCAGGTCCACAACTACAGCGTGGATGATCAAGTCAATGAGATGCGCCTGGCAGCAAATAAAGCGAAGGAAGTCATTGAGACTGTGGCTGCCAAACTCTACCCCACCAACATGCCACCTCCAGGAGGAAAGGGTAAGAGGAAATTTGGAGAGACCTCATGTGCAGAGGAGGCCTCTAAGAAGGCTAGGTTTGAGGACCCTGAAGACGAAGATGATGATGATATGCTTGATGGGTCTTCAGGTTCTCAAAAGGGGGAGGACAACCTCAAAGATCAATTTCTCAAAATGGAGGAAGGCAATGCCTCAGCTCCTTCCTCCTCTGCACCAAATCAAAACCAAGAACAAGTTGCTGAAGATATCCAGAAAACCATCATTATAGAAGTTCCAGAATTGGGTAGAAACGAACTAGAGAGGAACCTCACCTCTACTGCAGACCAACCCTCTACAATTCTACAATCTCCAACCCCAGTTATCGTCTTGGCTGCTGCAACTCCAGAGCAACCTTTGGTGCCAATAATCATTGCTATCCCAGAAACCATCATATATACCTCCAACTCTGAAGCCCATGACAAAGCCCACACTGATGAACCTCACTATGAACCCCTTGATGCTAACGATGAAGATGATCAACTGGTGGACTACTCCAGTACTTCCTCAGAGGATGCCATCTTATCACCTGAAAGACCTACTATTTAGATGAGGGATCCTTTTGAAGATGAATCAGAGGCTGGTCCATCAGGAGTAAATGACAAAGTGAAAGAGATAACTCAGCAGATGGAGACATCAGTGGTTGGTTCATCAGAGTCAAATGGAGAAAGAGTCAAGGAGATAACTCAACAAATGGAGACTCTGATCAGACCTCCACAAGTTGAACCTTCAAGACCTAAAGAACATGTGATGAATGAATATGTCTTCAGATACTTGTATTCAGATAGAGAAGATATAGCAAGCATTACCAGACCTCTGAACCCAAGGTTAAATGTTCCAACTCTTGACCTGTTCAGAGAACGATTTATTAGAGACCTGACTCAAGATAATACTGCTACAATTAGGATCACTATCTGGAGTACATTGTAGAAAGAGCAAACAATGTCATCTACGTGTTCAATGATAACGATATGGTGAACTTGAACCCATATGATCTGACTCACCTACATGGGTACTTCTACAACAATGCTGACAGAGCAAGAAAATTTATTGTGGGACTGAGTGAAGTAAATATGGCCATGAAAAAACATGTGGAGCTGAGATTCGAGACTGATTTTCAGATTGCATTGGAGCTAGGAGTTGATCAGTTATCCGTAACTGCACCAAATGAAGAACTGGAAGGCTTGGAGAACCTTCAAAGCGGGACTGCTCTGGCCGAACTACTTGGTTTTGTCTACAGAGATGAAGAGAAGAAGAAAATATTGTTCAGAGCATCAAACTCTTTCAAGTACTCCTCTCTAACTCTCAGGTACTTTAGAGAGAAAATCCATGAAACCAAAGGATAAGACAAGTGCCCAACAAAGATTGCTCAAAAGATCATAATGGAGACCAACTCAATAATAGAATATAGAGATCTCATTATGAAGTTTCTTAGAATATGTACCGGAGGATTACCTTATTTTAGTCATGTTTGTTTTATTTCCACTATGTAATTTCCTTTCATAATAGTGAATTTTGTTTAAAGAGGATGACTTTCTCCTTTGTATCTCATGAAAGCTATTCTAAGAACTATTCATTTTTATTTTCAATACTTAGGGGAGATTGTTAGCACCACTTCAGAATGTAAAAGTATTAAAAATATTCTAAGTCTTTTTCAGAAGACTTCCAGAAACAGCTTCTAGCGATAGCAAGTCCACCTCTGAAGTTATTTCAGAGATAGAATCATTAGCACATAAGACATCAGAGATAGCTTCATCAGAGGCACTACATCAGAGCTCTGAAGACATTCTCTCTAAAGTTAAAGCTAAGAAATTCTACAAGTCTTAATACAAACTAATAAGACGCATCATCAAATGATAAGGTTTACCTTTTAGGTAGATCACTGTTCACTCATGTCCACATGTCTTTAGTGTCAGGATAATACACTGTTCACCTTTTAGTCCTATAAATAGGACGTGCGCTCCATTGTTCTAAAGTGTGCTTTTATTACCTACTTGTATAAAGAATTAATATTTTGTATGGTGAATTATACAAGAAGATATTGTAAGATTTAACCACCTTCATGGTGTTCTTGATAATCTACATTATTATCCAGTAAATATTAGACTTGTTATTTATTTATTTGTTGGATATATCTTCTTTACTTTGAGTACGGATCATGTGCATGATTTAAACAATCTTTGTTTCCGCTATACTCTCACATATTTGTTTGTTTAAATCATCAAGAAAGAATATGGGATCCAACATCAAAGACAAAGGAAAATCTATTTCCCATACTCCTTAGAAGGGTACGAAGATACCTAAGTTGAATAAGTTTTCTTCTAAACCTTCAGCGAGTCAACCCTCATCCTCTAAAGTCAAGATATCTGAACAAACTCAGAGATATTCTCCCAGGATAAAGGTTGATCTTAAGCCTAAGAAATCTGAAGAACCCAAGGTTCCTCTAGGATCTGAGGCTAAGGGAATTCTTGAAGCTGGCCCGGCTTATCAAAATCTTTTTAATATGTATGCTTATGGTCTTAAGGCTACCTTCATCTATAGAAAATGCTATCATCATGGACTTACTGACCACATTGCCAGTAAATGTCAAACTGTCACCAAAGCTGAAAAGTCAGCTAGTGTGAAGATGAATGACTCCAAGGCAAAGAAGGTTACCGAAGCTGAGAAACCTGCCAAGGTGAAAAATGCCACTAAGGTTAAGAAATTAACCAAAGTGAAGATTGCCACTGAAGCTGAATCAAAAACTCTTCTGGACCTACTGTAAATGGGTGCCAATCAAAAACTAATCTTCCTTATGCTTGCAGGTCTTAAAAGGTATATGGTATCTTGATAGTGGATGCTCTCGACACATGACTGGTCAAAAGAACGTACTCACTGATTACAAGGAAGAGAAAGGTCCCTCAGTAACCTTTGGTGGAAACGAAAAAGAATATACCAGAGGAATTGGTGTACTAACAAATGGTACTACTACCTTCTAAAGAGTTGCCTACGTAGAAGGACTGAAGCACAATCTTCTGAGCATCAGTCAGCTATGTGATAAAGAGTATAAAAGTGAAAGACTATACAAGAAGAATAGAATCTGTAGGCATTGGCAAAAAGATGACTTCTAAGTAAAACAACTTAGGACTCGGACTTCAATGTCAAAGAGTTTGACTTCTGAACTTACTTTAATCCTAGTAATTCAGAACTCGGTTTCATGATTAAGGATTATGCACATATTAAGGGGGAGCTTATATGCTTTATATATTTTTACTGATGTGTTTTCTGATGTTTCAATAAAAGATTAAATACTATTCTCATCTCACCGGAGAATATGTATAATGGCTCTTGAATAACACAGTTCAAGACCCGATCTTCATTGGTAAAAATGAATGATTTTATTCTCACCGGAGAATAATTAATCATGGCTTCTGAATACTACAGTTCAGAACCAGTTTTCAAATGTTTTCTTCTAATAGGATGCTTAAATGATAAAATCTTTTATAGAAGTTTTTGATTTGAGGGGGAGCTAACTGTTATATCTTTTAGAAGGAGAAGATATATCATTTTTACTATCATTGTCATACTTTTATTGATTAAATTGACTTTTTACAGGTATCAAGGGGGAGGATATCTGAGTTTTTGTTAATAACACTTAAATGAAAATATTCATTTCAGGGGGAGTTAAGGATTCTGATTTACAGGTATATATTTCTAATCCTTATACTCTATCACTTGTCGAAAGAAGAACAACTTTCACTTGTGAAAAATGGTTTTAAATGTTCAAACCACTTCACATTCTTAAAATGTTTTCATGAATTGAGAAGTGTGATTTTAAATGATTTTTGGATACTTAATTGCCAACCACCTTTAGTTTGAGGGGGAGAATTGCATCGTCAAACATACAAATGTTTTTGACTTCTCCAATATAAAGAGAAAGACTATACAAGAAGACCCGTGAAGATTATTGCCAAAAAAAATTTAATCTTGAATCCAAAGGGGGTCTAATTTGTATTTAGTTGAAAGTTATTTATTATTGGGCCTCAAGCCCATTATGCCAATACGACTTAATATATATAGGTTTTAATTATTAGGTTTTAGGGTTAATCCTCTAAAACCTCTCATAATCCGCATAATTAAGAAAGTTAGAGATAGCCGAACTCTGTAACCTGTACGTATCAAGGTACCAAGAACACACACAAGGTTTTCATTGATTAATCAAGGGATTGTGGTATGTTATTCTAATTTATTCATCTATTGATTTGTATTGGGTTGTGTGATTGTCTATCAACTAGTATTCTGGGTTCAACAAGTGGTATCAGAGCCAAAGAATTAAGTTGTTTTTGGATTAAAAACAATATTTTTCGATTGTTAACTGTGTTCATCGACTTTTCACTGTGTGAAGATCGATTGGTTCATTTACTGTGTTTTTAAGCTTAAAATTGATTTGATTAGGTGCGTTTTATGTTATTGAATGTTATCTGATAGTTTAATTGTTTTTTAATTCATTAATCGATTGGATTTTTATGATTTTTCGAATCTGGGTTCATAAAACTGTCGAGGTCTGTGTTCTTCAAATTGACTGATTAAAAGTTGTTTTTTAATTATTGTTGTTCATTGGGTATTGATCGATATATGTGTGCGGTAATGTGGTATGATTTTTTTTAATTTTAATCAATTGATGTGCTTTATGGATTGATAATCGAGTTCTGTGTCTAACTCTTCGTGAACACCGGTCGTTATTCAAGTAGTCCGGTCCCGGTCGCAACACCAGTTGCACCACTTCGTTCCGCACCGGTGGACGTGACACCGGTCACAAACACAGGTCCGGTCGAGGACACCGGTCGAACTACACACCGGTCAAAGCAAGACACCGGTCACAACACTTGGTTATTTTGCGCCACTGTCGATTCGCGCAAACCTCACTTTTGCCCCACCTCTTACTCGCTCAAAACTCTTCTTGCGACACCCACTGCTCGTGCAAAACCAAGATTTCGCGCCAATCTCGTTTAGCGCAAAGATTCTTTTACGCCAGGTTCACTTATCGCAAGTTGCCTTTTTGCGCCACTGTCCTTAAGCGCATTCTGTGATTTTGCGCCAGATTTTCTGCTTGCTGATTTATTTGTGTTTTATACTGATTGCAAATTCTGCATTTGATTATTTTTAGAAATTATTTTTTTCTGAAAAATTTTTGAGTGCAGTTTTTATCCAATTCTTGATTCTAAGATCTTACAAGTTGATTTAAGTGATACAGATATTATCATTCCTTACACAGACGAGAAGGGAATTACAGTACTGACCAAGAGAGATTGTGCTTTAGCATATATGCCAGAGATTCCAGCACTAGAAGTTGAGAATGAAAATCTGAAGATTCAGAACTCATCTCTTATAGAACAGATTGATAAATTGAAAAATGATAAGGACTTAAAGAAAGTCTTAGTTTGCTCAGAATGTATCTCTAACTCAAAGATTAATTTTGCAGGAATAATTGAGTCTAAAGAAAAAGAGATATTAAATCTTCAAGCAAAGATGAAGAAGTCTGAAAGTCTTAATTCTAGATCAAGCTGGTCAAAGAAGGAGTTAATGCAAAAGGAGCTTGATGAGCTTAGAAGAAGAGCAAACATTGCTAGTGAGACATCTGAAGGGCTGAGAAAAGTGAACTCTCGAATTTTTGTTGAAAGGGATTCTTTGAAAGATAAAGTTTTCAGTCTTGAGGTTGAGATTAATATGCTGAACGAAAAGGCAACCCAAGACAGAAACAACACAAAAGCCCAAGATGAGATGATGAAGATTGAGAAAGAAAGAAAAGAATTTGCTAAGAAATTCCTTGATTTCTCAAGAAAAGCCTTTGAAGAGAAAAAATCCTTAGAGCTTAAATGTGTTAAGCTTTATCAACAAGTTTCAGACTTTGAGAAAAGTTATCATTCTGGAGAGAGACAAGGTTGAGAAAGAAAAGAAGAAAGCTGACCAGAAGGATGTAAACAAAGTGTTGAGTCATATTTTGTAGTGATCATTGTATTTATCTGTCTTGGCTAATATTGTGGTTAGTTAGCTTTATCTGTTATATTGGCCAAGGGTATTTAAGTCCCTTGTGGTTTTTATGTTTTGTAAGAAAACTTTGACACTCACATTTTGAATAGATCTGTTTTTACTGTTGGCGCTCCTTCTTTCTCTCTCTACTTTCTCTCTCTAAAGATTTAGAGATTTTGGACTTTCAATTGGTATCAGAGCATACTAGATCTTGAGAGGATTGAGAGAATTTGTTTTTAGATACTGAATTTGTAGATTAAGCAGAGAATTTGATTGATTTTCTTGATTTTTCAAGAAAATATCGTTTTTTGCTTGATTCATCAAATTTGGTTAGGTTTTTGGTTGAATTTGTGTGAATTTGTGTTCATAAGCTTCGTATTGAGTAATTGATCATAATTGTTTCATATAATTGTGCATAAAAATCATGATTTGATTCTCGATTTTGTGATTTTGTGATTTTTTAGAAAACTCGTCAATCGTACTGTTACATTCAAGAATTTTAGATTTATTGTTTTTTAATCGAGTTTGATAATAAAAAGTTGTTAGAATATTGTTTTCGAGCATTTGTGTGTGATTTTCGTGGTGTTTTTTCTAAGTTTCATTCAATCTTGCGAAATTTTTTGATGTTTTGTGGTTTGCGCAAGTTCATGCAGATTTGCGCATCATTCATATAGGTTTGCTCAAGATTCATATTCCTTTGCGCAAGTTCTTTGTGTTCTAATCAGTGTGTTAGTGGTTTTCAGGATTTTCAGTCAGTTTCACGGATCACTCTGCTTACGCAAAGTCAGGTTCTCTGATCATCAAGGATCCGCAAAGTCAGGTTCTTGGATCATCAAGGATCCACAAAGTCAGTTTCTCGGATCACTCTGCTTACACAAAGTCAGGTTCTCGGATCATCAAGGTTCCACAAAGTCAGTTTCTCGGATCACTCTACATACACAAATTCCAGTTTGCATACCTTACTGCATACGCTAAACCTACTTTGCGCACCCCACTGCATACGCAAACCTTCAGTTTGCGCAAGCTCAAGACTTAGAATTTTTTTCTCTGAAATTTTCTGATTTTCTCGAAAGATGTCTTTGCAAGCACAAATCTACAAGAATGACCTCATGATATCATTGGGGTCTGATACACATCCACCAGTACTGATCAATGAGAACGAATTCGAAAAGTGGCAGGATCGGTTTATCAACTTCATTGAAAGACAACCGAATGGGGACAATATGATGAAGTCTTTGACTCAGGGTCCAATGGAAAGGCCAATGAAGGTTATACCTGCTACTGCAAACACTGATGCTACAACAGTTGAAAAAGCTTTGAGGGAATATGATGCTGATGAGCTCCTTCGTTATCAAGCAGACAGTCAGGCCAAATCAAATCTGATCCTTGCTCTTCCCAACTCCATTTATAACAGAATCGATTGCTTCAAACATAATCCAATGCTGATGTGGACTCAACTTGAAAAGATTATGCTTGGTACTGCAATGTCAACTCAGTTGCGTCAGACTAGGTATATGAACAATTTTGAAAAGTTCAAGGCTAAGGATGGAAAAAGCTTGAAGAGTGTATTTGACCGATTTTTGGCTGTCATCAACGATTTATACAATATTAAAGTTACGAAGACTAAATTGGAGGCTAACTTGAAACTTCTGAATGCTTTACAACCAGAATGGAACAAGTCATGCCACAGAATGAGAAACGATGTCAGAATCTCTACCATGCCAATTCAGGAGTTGTACGAAATTTTGATGACAGATGAATCTATGGTAATAGAGAAGAAGGCAAAGATGGAAAAGAAGAATAAGCCTATGACCGTAGATCCAATTGCACTTACGGCTAGCCAACTGGCTGAGCAAGCATTAACTGAATAAGCTTATGATGGATCAACGGATGATGATGGCGAAGCACTAGAAAAGGCCATGATACTTTTGACTCAGCACTATCAGAAAAGATTCAAGCACAGATCTGTTGGGAACTGAAAGAATTATACAAGTATGGTTAATGCTGCTAGCACAACCTGGTTACTACTTCTGAAGTTACTACTGCTGATACAGGTTAATGCTGCTAACCAAGATTAATATTGCTAGAAGAAGTTACTACTGCTGAGCATAGTTAGTACTGCTAGTAGTTAGTACTGCTAAGGGATTACTACTGCCAACTTCATTAATACTGCTGAACATGATTAATGCTTCTGAACTTGGTTAGTGCTGCTTATGAGATGAAGACTTCGGATGGCAAGGATGAAAGCTGTATTGATAGAAGATATTCATGGAAAGCTTGGAGATAACTATGGAAGATTATACTAAAGATCATTTATATTTTGTAATTATCTTTTATCTTTAGTATATGTATAGACTTATTGAAAGAATCAAGAGAGATAATTCTAAGTTTTTGTTTTTATAGAGAGAATCAACCTCAAGGTTTATAATCCTAGTTCTAGAGAAGTAGAATTCGTATTGGTGAGTTTGTTCATCAATATTGAGGTTGTGTGTGAAATCTTGTAGCTTTGAATCATTCAATAAAGTTTACAAGTTGAGATTCATATTCACTGTTTCATTGATATTCTGAATATTAAAGTGTTATTCCGCAAACTTCTTTAATATTGTTTCTGAGTTCATTATTCTTGTTAAGAATTAGATCCTGACAAGTGGTATCAGAGCAAGTATTCTCAGAAACCTTCATTTATCATGGAAAACACAGTTGAAACAAACAGTACTCTTGTCTCAAAGGTTCCAATGCTCAAATCTAATGAGTTTGACATGTGGAAGATAAGGATCAAGCAATACATTCTCCTCACAGATTACTCTATGTGGGACATCATTGAGAATGGCTCATCTGATGCAGGAAAGATTGGTGCAGATGGAAAAAGAACCCCACCAAAGACGGATGCAGAAAGAAAAACAAGGCAGATAGAGATGAAAGCCTTGAGCACACTTCTCTTGGCTATTCCCAATGAGTATCAACACCAATTCTGTAATTGCACTGATGCACAGATGCTTTGGAATGCTTTAGAAAAGAGGTTCTCTGGTACCAAAAGTACCAAGAGAAATCTGAAGGCAATATTGAAGCAATAGTATGAAAACTTTATGTCAACTAAGAATGAGTCCATGACTCAAACTTTTGACAGGTTTAATAAGTTGATTGGTGAACTAGCTACTGTGGGAGTACAGATTAATCAAGATGATGTAAACAGAAAGTTCTTAAGGTCCCTTGGAGATGAATGGACCATGTATACTGTTTCATTCAGACAGAATGAACAATTGGAAGAAAAAGAACTTGATGATCTGTACAATGATCTTAGAGTGTTTGAATCTGAGGTGGAGGCAAAGAAGAAGCCTTCTGGATTTGTTCATAATGCTGCACTCCTATCAGCATCAATTGATTCTACTGCTAACCCTGAATCAGTTAATGCTGCTAATGGAGCAAATCAAGAAAAAGGCACTGAGTCTGTGTTTGAAGCCTTTCTGTCCTGCCATGGAAACTCTTCTTTAATCAATGATGACTTGGAACAACTTCATCCTGATGATCTTGAAGAGATGGATATTAAATGGCAGATGGCCATGATTTTCTATGAGGGTGAAGAAGTTTATCAAGAGGACTGGGAGGAACAACTTCTCCCAAAGAAGAGAAGATGGAGCAGGCTTTGATAAATCAAAGGTGGAGTGCTATAAATGTCATATGAAGGGACACTTTGCCAGGGAATGCAGAAGTGGATCGTCTCACAATAACCACCAACAAGCTCACAATAGTAGCTTCAACAAGAACAGAAACTATGCTCAAGACCTTGTTTCTCAACAAGGAATGGGGTTTGACTGGAGTGATCAAGCAGAAGAGGCTATTCAAAATCAAGCTCTCATGGCAGAGGTATCTGATCTCCCAACTGAGGTAAGTTCTAATCTCTGTTCTAAAACTTGCATAGACACTGTTAAAAGGTACAGGGATCACAACCAGAATATGAGTGATGACCTTAAAAGGTTAGCAAAAGACATAAAAGATTATGTGAGGATTGTAGAGAGGTTTGAGGAACAAATTAAAGGTTTCCAAGCCAATGAACTTCAACACTCATATGACACAAATTACTGGAAGTGGGAGAAAAAGGATCTAGAACTCCAACTGACAAAGTCTAAAGAAGAGAGTGAAAAGTTGAGAGGGGAGCTAGCCAAGGTTAAGCTAGATGTGGAAAAGTTTTCCAATGCTTCTAAAGCAATGGACTCTTTACTACAAACTCAGATTCATGACAAGCTGAGAAGAGGAATTGGGTATAATACCACACCACCACCATACAACAACAATTACATTCCTCCTACATCAGATTTGCTAGAAACCAAAGATAGGAAGGACTTGCCTGAGGGAGCCACTAAGATAGATCCCTTAGATAAGATAGTTGTTGAGGACAAGACTGAGAAAGAGGTTGGTAAGAGTAAGGAGAACAATGTGAGTGGTGAGATTCCTCTAGAAAACCACATTATTACCAATGAGGGTTGTGGAAAGATTTGGGTAAAATCTAAGGACATAGAGAAGACTGAGGGAAAGTCTAGCAAGGTCCATTACAAGCAGACCACAGTTGTGAATCCTGTTCCTTGCAAACAGTGTGCTTGTACTAAATCTGAGCCCCTAAAACATGATAAAAGGAGGGGTAATCAAAGAAACTGGAATAATCAGTGGGCACAAAAACAAGGGGTTGATCTGAGTAAAATCAATAGACCAAAACCTTGTTTTATTTGTGGAAAGCTCAATCATATTGCTAAATACTGTTATTTTAATCCTATGAACCAAAGGATGAATTTTCAAAGATCTATGCAAAAACCCTTTGGTTATAGGAAGAATGAAAGGAACCATGCGGCTAAGAAATCTGTTAAATCTAAAAGCCACATGAAGAAAAAGACTGTGAAAGAAAGTGTCAAGATGTGGATTCCTAAAAGCACTAAAATTGTTAGTACTGCTACCTCAAATAGTACTGCTGACAATGTTAGTGCTGCTAGAAGAAATACTACTACTACCAATGTTAGTGCTGCTAACATGGTTAGTACTTCTTCAAATATTAATACTGCTAACTCTGTTAGTGCTGCTAACAAGGTTAGTACTGCTAAACTTGTTAGTGCTGCTAACTCTGTTAGTACTTCTAAGGTTAGTACTGCTTCTAGTGTTAGTGCTGCTAAGCCAATCATCTTGACAAAGTACTACAGTAAAGAGTGCTCTGATTTCAAAAATCTCATTAAAAAGGAATGTAAATACTTTGATGAGAAAGGGAGACCCAAGACCACTTTGGCTTGGGTTCCCAATCAATACTAATTGTTTTAATCTAATGTGCAGGAAACCAGCAACTCAAGGGGAAGAGCATCTGGCATGTTGATAGTGGTTGCTCTAGGCACATGACAGGGAACATGTCTTGCCTCAAGAATTTCAAGAAAATTGATGGTGGACATGTTGCTTTTGGTAATACTGCAGATGGAGGTAAGATCAGTGGTAAGGGAGATGTAACCAAAGGTAAAATGACCTTTGAAGACGTATTCTATGTTGAGAAATTAAGGTACAACCTGTTAAGTGTATCACAGGTTTGTGACAAAAAGCATAGTATATTATTTACTGATTCTGAATGCATTATCCTTGCTCCTGGATTCAAGGTAGTTGATGAAAAGATGATACTGCTAAGAACTCCCAGAAAGGATAATGTTTATTGCTTAGATATGGAAAGTGTTTCAATTGATTCATCCCTAAACTGTATTGTTTCAAAAGCATCTTTGGATGAATCATCACTTTGGCACAGAAGGATGTGTCACATGAATTTTAAAACAATGAATAAACTTGTTAAAAACAACCTTGTAAAGGTTTACCTTCAAAAGTCTTTTCATGTGATGATCATTGTGTTGCCTGTCTCAAAGGCAAACAACACAAACTTCTCATAAGTCCAAAGAGTTGAACACTATCTCTAATTCTCTTCAGTTGTTGCATATGGATCTGTTTGGTCCTATAAATGTTATGAGAATAGGCAAGAAATCATACTGCTTGGTTATTGTTGATGATTACTCCAGATTTACTTGGGTATATTTTCTAAGGACTAAGGATGAGAAAAGTGGATTGATCAAATCCTTTATTCTAAGAATTGAAAACCAAACAAATCAAAAGGTAAAAGTCATTAGGTCAGACAATGGTACTGAATTTAAAAATCATGACCTAAACACCTTTTGTGAGGAAAAAGGAATTGAGAGGCAATACAGTGCTCCTAGGACTCCACAACAAAATGGTGTTGCTGAGAGAAGGAATAGGACACTAATTGAAGCTGCTAGATCTCTGTTAGCTGATTCAAAATTACCAATTACTTTCTGGGCTGAAGCAGTTAATACTGCTTGCTATGTCCAAAACAGAGTTCTAGTAGTCAAGCCTAAGAACAAGACACCATATGAGCTTTTAAATAAAAGAAAACCATTTATTGTTTAAATAAAAGAAAACCATATGAGCTTTTAAACCTTTTGGGTGTCCTTGTACCATTCTCAATACCAAAACTCACTTAGGAAAGTTTGATAGCAAGGTAGATGATGGTTTTCTTGTTGGTTACGCATCTCAGAGTAAGGCCTATAGAGTTTTTAATTCTTCTTCTAGAATAATTGAGGAAAGTGACCATGTCAAATGCAATGAGAACACACCAAACCCTATTGATTCTGGTCCTCAGTGGTTGTTTGACATTGATTCACTAACTAACTCTTTGGGTTTCAGTAGTGATGATCATGCAGGTTCAGGAAGTGGAGGATCAGGGGATATATAAGTACAAGACATTATTCCTCAGTCTGTGATTTTTCCATTACCTACAGTGGACCCTGTTGAAATCTGTGAAAAAGAAACTGTTTCTGAACCAATACAGAGTGAAGAAGAAAGAAGAGATAAGAAGAATTTAGAGAATGAAGAACCAGAAGTAGCTGATGAGATCCCCTCAACTGACTTAAATGATTCCAATCTAGATGTGGGAATCAATGAAGAACCAAGTCACTAGACAAGAACTCAAAAGAACCATCCTCCAGAGCTGGTAAAAGGAGACATCTCTTCTCCTATGGTAACTAGGAATCAAAGCAGACTTCAAGAATTGCAGGATCAGCAACATACAGTACTCTCTTGCTTTCTATCTCAGATTGAACCTAAAAAGGTTTATAATGCAATGAAAGATTCCAGTTGGATAGAAGCCATGCAAGAAGAGTTACTACAGTTTAAGTTGCAAGATGTTTGGGACTTGGTGAACCTTCCAAAAGGTCATAGAGCTATTGGCACCAAGTGGATCTTCAGGAATAAAAAGGATGAGAGAGGAATTGTCATCAGAAACAAAGCAAGGCTTGTGGCACAAGGGTACACTCAGGAAGAAGGCATAGACTATGATGAAGTTTTTGCTCCAGTTGCAAGGGTAGAGGCAATTAGGCTATTTCTAGCCTATGCTTCATTTATGCAGTTCAAAGTATACCAGATGGATGTAAATAGTGCCTTTCTTTATGGAACTATTGATGAAGAAGTATATGTCTGTCAGCCCCCTGGATTTGAAAATCCATCATATCCTGACAGAGTATACAAACTGAAGAAAGCTCTCTATGGTCTGCATCAAGCCCCAAGAGCATGGTATGATACTCTGTCTACTATCTCTTGGAAAATGGGTTTGAAAGAGGTATAATTGACAAAACCCTTTTCATCAAAAGAAGAAAGAAGGACATCCCACTTGTTCAGATCCATGTGGATGACATCATCTTTGGGTCTACAAAAGATCAGATGTGTAGAGACTTTGAAGAGTTGATGCACAAGAGCTTTAAAATGAGTTCAATGGGTGAACTTACTTTCTTCCTTGGGCTTCAAGTGAAACAGCAGAAAGATGAAATCTTCATAAGCCAATCAAAATATGTGAAAGACATCCTGGAAAAATATGGTTTATCAGACTCAAAGCCAGCAAGCACACCAATGTAAACACACAAACAGATCACTGCTGATCTTGAGGGGGAGGATGTTGATGTCCATCTTTATAGATCAATGATTGGATCTCTCATGTATCTCAAAGCCTCAAGACCAGATATTATGTTTCCAGTATGTGTTTGTGCTAGATTCCAAGTCAATCCAAAGCAATCACATCTTCAAGTTGTTAAGAGGATTTTCAGATACTTAAGAGGGCAACCTAGATTAGGTCTTTGGTATCCGTATGAATCCAACTTTGACTTGATTGCATATTCATATAGTGACTTGGGAGGTGCTAATATGGACAGAAAGTCTACTTCAGGGGGTTGTCAACTCTTGGGTGCAAGACTAGTATCTTGGCAGTGTAAGAAGCAAACCACAGTGTCCTTATCTATAACAGAAGCTGAGTACATTGCTGCTGCAAGTTGCTGCTCTCAGGTTCTATGGATTCAGAATCAAATGTTGGACTATGGGGTAACCTTTCTTCACACTCCAATCTTCATTGACAATAGCAGTGCCATAAGCATTGTTAATAATCCAGTCAAGCACTCCAAAACAATGCACATTGAGATCAGGTATCACTTTATTAGAGATTGTAACTAAAAGAAGCTTATTCAAGTTGCTAAAGTTCATACTGACAACCAGTTTGCTGATCTATTCACTAAAGCTTTTGATGTGGGTAGATTCACCTTCTTGGTCACAAGTGTGGGCATGATCAACTCTGAATGAGCTCATATCTAAAAAGTGACTGTATACCTGTTATTTGGTTGTTTTTGTTGTAACTAATCATCTTTCTCAGGAAGTATATTGCCTTGTTCTGACCAACCCAAGCTTGAAATTGTGTAAGTGCAGTTAATGTTGCCAGTGCATTTTTAATACGGCCAGTGCAAAGTTAATACTGCTAGTGGTTAATAATGCTCTCAGTTAATACTGCTAATTAGTTAATACTGCTAGTGGTTAATACGACTCTTAGTTAATACTTCTAGTGGTTAATAATGCTCTCAGTTAATACTCCTAGTTAGTTAATACTGCTAGTGGTTAATATTGCTAGTTAGTTAATACTGTTAGTGGTTAATACTGCTTATGTCCCGAAACGTATAAATACACTCTTTTCCCGCCCAAAAGGTCATAACGACTCTTTGATTACTATTCATCTGCTCTCTAACCCTTTTTCTCTCAAGCTCCTAGTAAGTTTCAGGCAAGAACACTCAAGCTCAATGGCATCCATGACGTTTATTGATGAGCACAACGAAATCGCGATGCTTCGAAAGCCGAAGCAGGCTGATGGATTTCACCAGATTGTGCATTTTCTCAAGTCCAGCCACATTGCCTATGCTCTTACAGTGTCGCCAACAATATACATAGAGCATCAAAGACATTTTTGGGCGAATGCCACTGCAGTTACAGAAAATGGTGTGCAGTTAATCAAGACAAGGGTGTGTGACAAACCCTTGTCAGTTTCTGAAGAGGTGATTCGCATCTGTCTAAGTCTAGACGATGCTGCAGGTATTACCTCTATTCCTAATGAGGACTTGTTCTCCAATCTTTCAAGAATGGGGTATGGAGGCCAATTGGGTGGTTTCAAATTCTCAAAAGCCAAATTTTATACCCAATGGCGTTTTCTGGTTCATACCCTTATGCATTGTATTTCCAAAAAGACTACTGGATGGAGTGAGTTCAGTAGTGTCAGGATCGAATTCTCAACAAGAATTAATTCTCAGAAACAATATCAAAGAAGTTTGCGGAATAACACTTTGATATTCAATGAAAAAGTAAATCAATACAGAAAATATGAATAACAAACTGTAAGCTTGTATTGAATATTTTGAAGTTACAAGATTACTCACTCAACCTCAATATTGATGAACAGGCTCACCAATACGAATTCTACTTCTCTAGAATTAGGATCTATGCCTTGAGGTTGATTTTCTCTCTAAAAGAATGAAAAACAAAAGTTATCTAACTATTCTAAACAATACAATATATATACTGAATACAAAGATAATTACAATAAATAAAATATCTTCAGTATATCTTCTATGTATATCTCTAAGCTTCCATGTATATCCTTTCATACGAATCTTCATCATATAAGCAGTATTAATCTTCAGCAGCATTAACTTCCTTCTAGCAGCATTAACTACTAAGCAGTACTAACCACTAGCAGTACTAACTAGCTAAGCAGTACTAACTTTGTTCAAGCAGCACTAACTTTGACTAGCAGTATTAACTACTAGCAATAGTAACACTCAGCAGTATTAACTTTTAAGTCTTCTAGCAGTATTAACTCTGAACCAGCAGCATTAACCATACTTGAGTTTTTCTTCAGTTCCCAACAATCTCCCCCTAACTTGACTTTTAAGAAGAGAAGTCAAGTTCTTCAGATGCTCCCAAAATCTTCATTGATCTACTCCAATATTAGGATCCAGTCCCATACTCTGATTGATAGTCCTCTGAATTAGATACTTGGCCATTTCTGAATTTGGTGCACAACCCAACTTCTTATTCAACATGGCATGAAGCTTAAGATTTGTATGCTTGTAGACCCTATCCACCAAGTAGTACTCCATGTGGAAAGTATCCAATGCTAGTTCATAGACTCCACTCCTTTCATAGAGAGTCCATCTTCTAACAGTTTTGAACACATCTCTGATTAAGTGCTTCACTACTTCTGGATTGAATAACATACACAAGTATTCCATGACCAGCTTCACTATAGGTAACCCTGGAGCTTTCAACTGATCTGCATAAATTTTCATCCCCACTTCAAACATTTCTTCCAAATCAGATCTTGAACACTCTCTGACAATTTTGTTCCAGGTGTTGTATACTTCATACTTCTCATCATTTCTTTTCAATCTGATGTATTCTTTGCCATCCACCTCCATAATATCCCAATGGATAACTTCAGGAGGTTTAAATCCAACAGGTTCAACTGAAATAGGCTTTGGAATTTTATCCATTACCACCATGTACATGTTTACATCTGAACTCTGTGGTATTTCTTCCTGAGTTTTAGCTTCATTCTGAGGTGCCTCTTCTTCTTCAGTAACCTTTTGCTCTTCTTCGACTCTAGGCTTCTTTACACTTTTCTTTCTTTTAGCCATCATTTTGGTTCTTTTCAGAGTCTTTTGAACCTGCACTAAAGTAGCTTCCTTCTTCTTTTCTTCCTTGTTCTCTGCCCTTTCTTTGATAGGAGTTCCCTCTTCACTTTCAGGGAATGGTTGATGTATATTCACATCATGTCTCTCCTTTGCCTTCTTTTCAAACTCCACTCTATCCTTTTCATTATTTTTCATCTTCCCCATTTCTTTCTCATAAAGATCCCTGATTTGATCAAAAGTCATCTTCACAAACATTTCTTTCTTTACCCCAATTGCACTCCTCAAGAAAGTTATCATTTTGTTTCTTTCCTGAGTGGCAAGGTAAGTTTGTGAAGGTCTTCTTTTCTTTGCACTTGATTTGACTAACATGGCCTTTCTCAAGCTTATTGCCCTTTGCTTAGCTTTCTCTGTTTCAAGCCCTTTCTGATAAGCTTCATTTAATTCAGCAGCTAGAGCCTTTGCCATCTCCCTGTCTTTTTCAACCTGAACTCTTTCTTCTTTTTCAATATCCTCCTGCATCTTCCGGGCTAGAGCTTCATCTGATTCAACCAACCTTTGCTTCTTGACTGGTTGTCAGATTCCACCATCTTTGCTTTTCCTTTGTCTTTGTTCATTGGCTTCTTACTGTTATCTTTCTTGCTCACTTCTCCTTTTTCTCCCCCTTCATTTATTACCACTCCCTTTGTTTTGGAAGTGTCATTCTTTGCTTTGATGAGCATTTCAGCTACTTCAATTTCTGTTGGAGATAACTCTGTTACTACTGCTTGTGAAGTTTCAGCAGTATTAACAGTTTCTGCTTCTAACTCCCCCTCAATACTGTTCTTCTCCCCATCATGCTCCCCCTCAACTTGTTCTTTTTCCTCATTCAGGTTTTCTTCAGCCTCTGACTCCCCCTTTTTGGGAGCATCAGACACTGGTTCCCTTCTCTTTAGCACAAATTGTTTCCTTTTCTTCTTTTGAATCAGCCTTGTCACCATCTTCTTTAGTTTTGCAATCTGGACTTGTTGTGACAGGATCACCAGCTTCATCTCCTCTATTTCTTTTCCTTGTTTCAGAACATCTATGTTGATGTTACCCATTGTCTCCATCAATTCATCATAGTTATATCTGTCCTCACCTTCTCTAGGAGTGTTACCCCCTATTGAAGGATCATGGGATCTTTTATTAGTGGAAGTCTTCTGCCTAGCAGAAGCACTGTCCACCCCTGTGGTTTCTTGGCACCAGGGACCTTCAAATGATTGTTCATTCAAAGTTGCCATGGGGGAGGTCTTATTGATGTTACCACTTTCCTCCTCTGTGCTAGCAGGAGTAGTGGCAGCCTCATCACCCATATGCTCTACCTCCTCCTCAGAGAGCACCTCCTTTGGGTTGGGAGACACCCTTGTGGTTTCCCTTTGGATATTCTCTAGGGGAGAATTCTCCCTTAGAGGGCTTAAAGGCTGAGTGGGTAATGGTACAAGAAGGGAAGGAGCCTTCTTTACCTGTTTCCTCTTGTAAGTTTGGGTGATAGGAGAGGTTGGTTTTTCAAGAAGGGACTGGGGAATTGATTTTGAGAGGGAAGGTTGGGCTTGGCTAGCAGTGGGTTGGTCTAATGGGGGCCTTGACCCTGCTGCCATACCTTCATTGGTTTGGGACACCACCATCATTGTAGAGAACAATGGGGTGTCAACTCCTTCAGAGTCCCCAGCAGATCTTCTCATATTTGAGAAAACCTTGCCTTTGGGGGGTTTAGGTACATATACCCCAACAGGTTGAGGTATATCCGTTAATTCATGAGTAATAACTTCTTGAACAAACCTGGGATACATAAAAAAGCTCTTTTTGTTTCCCATGTTTGAGACAAGATCATTGAAAATCATTTTAGAAAAATTATACTTTCTGGCAGTGGCCAAGCACACCAAAGCATAAGCAATAGTGCTGCTGAACTCACTCCATCCAGTAGTCATTTTGGAGATACAATGCATAAGAGTATGAACAAAGAAACGCCATTGGGGTGAGAATTTTGCTTTAGAAAATTTGAAAACTCCCAATGGGCCTCCATACCCCATTCTTGTAAGATTTGAAAATAGTTCATCGTTTGGGATAGAAGTTATACCAGAGGCATCGTCTAGACGTAGACTGATGCGAATAACCTCTTCAGTAACTGTTAGTGATTGATCACAGATTCTGGTCTTGATCATTTGCACACCATTTTCCACAACAATGGTTGCATTTGCCCAGAACTGCCTTTGATGCTCAATGTAGATTGTAGGGGATACAATAAGAGCATGAGCAATGTGGCTTGTCTTGAGGAAATCCACAATCTGATGAAATCCTGAAGCTTGCTTTGGCTTTTGTAGCATCGCAATCTCGTTGTGCTCGTCGATGAAAGTCATGGATGCCATTGATCTTAGTGAAAAACTTGCCTGAAAACTTCGAACTTGAGAGAGAAAAGGTTTTGAGCGCAAGAGAACAGTATGCAAAGAGTCGTTATGAACTTTTAGGCGGGCAAAGAGTATTTATAGTGTTCGGAATATAAGCAGTATTAACCTAGAGCAGTATTAACTACTAGCAGTATTAACTGAAAGCAGTATTAATTACTAGCAGTATTAACTACTAGCAGTATTAACTACTAGCAGTATTAACCACTAGCAGTATTAACTACTAGCAGTATTAACCACTAGCAGTATTAACTACTAGCAGTATTAACCACTAGCAGTATTAACTACTAGCAGTATTAACTGAAAGCAGTATTAACTACTAGCAGTATTAACTGAAAGCAGTATTAACTACTAGCAGTATTAACCACTAGCAGTATTAACTACACTTACTCTTTTTAAACTTGCTAAACACTGAGTACTGCTATGCATATCCTGAAAAAGAAGATTAGTAACACCAAGAATAAAAATATACAGGTATAAAACCACTTTTTGAGAAGGAGATTATTCAGAGTTGATCATTCCCACACTTGTTACCAAGAAAGTGAATCTACCCACATCAAAAGCTTTAGTGAATAAATCAGCAAACTGATTATCAGTGTGAACTTTTACAACTTGAATAATTTTCTTTTCATTACAGTCTCTTATGAAGTGATACCTGATCTCAATGTGCTTTGTCTTTGAGTGCTTGACTGGATTATTTACAATGCTAATAGCACTGCTGTTGTCAATAAAGATTGGAGTGTGTAGAAAGGTTACCCCATAATCCAACATTTGATTCTGAATCCATAAGACTTGAGAACAGCAACTTGCAGCTGCTATGTACTCTGCCTCTGTTGTAGATGTGGATACTGTGGTTTGTTTCTTGCACTGCCATGAGACTAGTCTAGCACCCAAAAATTGACATCCTCCAGAAGTAGATTTTCTGTCCAAGTTTGCCCCACCTAGATCACTGTCTGAGTATGCTATTAGGTCAAAAGGTGAGTTATGAGGATACCAAAGTCCCAATCTGGGTTGCCCTTTCAGATATCTGAATATCCTCTTAACAGCTTGAAAGTGAGATTGCTTTGGCCTAACTTGAAATCTTGCACATACACAGACTGGAAACATTATATCTGGCCTTGATGCTGTGAGATACATGAGAGAGCCAATCATGGATCTATAATGATGCACATCCATATCCTCCCCCTCAAGATCTGCTGTGATCTGCTTGTGTGTTTCCATAGGTGTGCTGGCAGGTTTTGATTCTGAGAAACCAAACTTGGTTAGAATATCCTGCACATACTTGGATTGACATATGAAAATGCCATCTGACTTCTGTTGAACTTGGAGTCCAAGGAAGAAAGTAAGTTCCCCCATGGAACTCATTTTGAACCTTTGATGCATTAAATCCTCAAACTCCTTGCACATGTTGTTTCTTGTAGATCCAAAGATAATGTCATCAACATAGATTTGGACCAGCAAGATATCCTTCTTCTTTCTTTTGATAAATAGAGTCTTATCAATGACTCCTCTTTCAAAGTCATTTTCTAAGAGATAGGATGACAGAGTGTCATACCATGCTCTTGGGGCTTGATGTAGTCCATAAAGTGCTTTCTTTAATTTGTATACCCTGTCTGGAAAGCTTGGGTTTTCAAACCCTGGTGGTTGACAGACATATACTTCTTCTGCAATTGACCCATAGAGAAAGGCACTCTTTACATCCATTTGATAGACTTTGAAGTTCATGTAAGAAGCATAGGCTAGGAATAGTCTGATTGCTTCTATTCTAGCCACAGGTGCAAACACTTCTTCATAATCTATACCCTATTCTTGAGTATATCCCTGAGCTACCAGCCTTGCTTTGTTCCTTATGACAATACCTCTTTCATCTCTCTTGTTTCTGAAAATCCACTTTGTGCCAATTGCTCTGTGACCTTTAGGAAGGTCTACTAGATCCCATACATCTTGTAGCTTGAACTGTAACAGTTCCTCTTGCATTGCTTCTATCCAGCTAGATTCTTTCATAGCATCATGTGCCTTTTTAGGCTCAAGCTGTGATAGAAAACAAGAAAGCACTGTATGCTGTTGATCTTGCATTTTCTGAAGTCTGCTTTGGTGTCTAGTCATCATAGGAGAAGAGATATCTCCTATTACCAGTTGTGGAGGATGATTCTTTTGAACTCTGTTGTTATGACTAGGTTCTTCATTCAGTCCAGCCTCAAGATTAGATTCATGCAGCTCAACTGAAGTGTTTTCAGATGCCACTTCATTATTTTCTTGAGTCTCCTCATTTCTAGTGTCTTCTTCACTCTGACTTGGTTCAGTAATTGATTCCTTTTCACAATCTTCACCAGAATTTACTATGGGTATGGGAAAGATCACAGATTTAGATATACTTTCTTGAACTTGTGTGATCCCTGATCCTCCACTTCCTGTTCCTGTATACCCATTACTGAAACTAAAAGAGTTAGTTAGTGAATCAATGTCAAATAGCCACTGAGGTCCAGATCCAACAGGATTTGGTGTGCTCTAATTGCATTTAACATTGTCACTTTCTTCAATTATTCTAGAAGAAGAGTTAAATATTCTGTAGGCCTTACTCTGAGATGAATATCCAACAAGAAATCCATCATCTGCTTTGCTATCAAACTTACCTAAGTGAGATTTGGTATTTAGAATTGTACAAGGACACCCAAAAGGTTTGAAGAAACCAATAAAAGGTTTTCTTTTATTTAAAAGCTCATATGGGGTCTTGTTCTTTTGCTTGACCACTAGAACTCTGTTTTGGACATAACAAGCAGTATTAACTGCTTCAGCCCAGAAGGTAATTGGCAATTTTGAATCAGCCAACAGAGATCTAGCAGCCTCTATTAGTGTTCTATTCCTCCTTTCAGCAATACCATTCTGTTGAGGAGTCCTAGGAGCACTATATTGCCTCTCAATACCTTTTTCTTCACAAAAGGTGTTTAGATCATGATTTTTAAACTCAGTTCCATTATCTGATCTAATGACTTTTACTCTTTGATTAGTTTGGTTTTCAATTCTTAGAATAAAGGATTTGATAAGACCACTTGTTTCATCCTTAGTCCTTAGAAAATATACCCAAGTAAATCTGGAGTAATCATCAACAATAACCAAGCAGTAAGATTTCTTGCCTATACTCATAACATTTGTAGGACCAAACAGATCCATATGCAATAACTGGAGACAAGTAGAAACAGAATTTAACTCTTTGGTCTTATGAGAAGTTTTGTGTTGTTTGCCTTTAAGACAAGCAACACAATGATCATCACATGAAAAGACTTTTGAAGGTAACCCTCTTACAAGGTTATTTTTAACAAGATTGTTCATAGTCTTGAAATTCATGTGACACATCCTTCTGTGCCATAGAGAGGATTCATCTACAGAAGCTTTTGAAACAAGACAATTTAGAGATGAATCACTATCAACATTGTCCATATCAAGACAGTAAACATTGTCCTTCCTTGGAGTTCTAAGTAGTATCATGCTTTCATCAACTACCTTGAACCCTGGAGCAAGGATCATACACTCAGTATTTGTAAATAATATACTATGTTGTTTGTCACAAACCTGTGATACACTTAACAGGTTGTACTTTAATTGATCAACATAGTAGACATCCTCAAATGTCATCTTACCTTTGGTGACATTACCTTTTCCACTTATCTTACCACCAGTAAGATTGTCTCCAAATGCAACATGTCCTCCATTGATATGCTTGAAATCCTGAAGGCATGACATGTTGCCTGTCATGTGCCTAGAGCAACCACTATCAACATGCCAAATGCTCTGTCCCTTGAGCTGTTGGTTGCCCTGCACATTAGATAAATCAATTAGTATGATTTAGGAACCCAAGCCAAAGTGGTCTTGGGTACCCCTTTCTCATCAAAATATTTGCATTCTTTCTTGACAAGATTTTTGAACTTTAACTCCTCATTCTTGGAGTACTTTGTTACAATAATAGGCTTGGAACTATGTTTGCTAGAATCAGTACTAGTTTTAGAAGTACTAACTACCTTGGCAGCACTTGCATGCTTAGCAGCACTAACTTTGTTAGAAGTAGTAACTGTGTTAGCAGCAGTAACTGTGTTGGCAGTATTAACTTTTGAAGAGGTATTAACAGTATTAGCAACATTAATATTTTCAGCAGTACTAACACTGTTAGCAGTAGTAACTGTGTTAGCAGTACTAATATTGTTAGCAGTACTAATATTGTTAGCAGTACTAATACTGTTAGTACTTCTAGGCACCCACATTTTGATACTTTCTTTTAAAATCTTTTTCTTTAAAGTTCCTTTACTTTCAACATATTTCTTTATCACATGTTTCTTTCCAGCCTTCCTATAACCCCCAGATTTTTGCACAAATCTTTGAAAGTTCATCTGTTGGTTAATAGGGTTAAAGTAACAATACTTAGCCAAGTGATTCAACTTTCCACATATAAAACAAGGTTTTGGTCTATTGATTTTATTCAGATCAACTCCTTGTTTCTGAGCCCATTGATTATTCCAGTTTCTTTGATTTCCTCTTTTTAAACCAGAATTTAGGCTCTTGGCTTTATTGCAATCACACTGTTCACAAGATCCAGGATTCACAACTGTGGTTTGTTTGTAATGGACCTTGTTATCATTTCCGTTAGTCTTCTCTATCTCCTTGGACTTGACCCAGATTTTCCCACATCCCTCATTGGTGATAATATTGTTTTCTAATGGTATCTTTTTACTCACATTATTATCCCTGTTCTCACTGGCACTTTTCTCAGTCAAATCCTTAACTACTACCTCATCCAAAGGATCTATCTTAAAAGCTTCTTCAGACAAGTTCTTTTTCTCTTTAGTTTCTAACAAGTCTGAAGTAGGAGGGATATAATTGTTATTGTAAGGAGGAGGTGTATTGTTGTATCCAATACCAGGCTTCATCTTGTCATGAATCTGAGCCTTTAGAAGAGAATCCATTGCTTTTGAAGCATATGAAAACTTTTCTATGTCAAGCTTAACTTTAGACAGTTCCTCTTTCAGCCTATCATTCTCTTCTAAGGACTTAGACAGTTTGGTTTCTAACTCATTCTTTTCCCACTTCCAATAGTTTGTGTCATAAGAGTGTTGAAGTTCATTAGCTTGAAAGCCTTTGATTTGCTCTTCAAATCTCTCTACTATCAACACATACTCTCTTCTGTCCTTTTCTAATCTTTTGAGGTCATCACACATACTTTGATTGTGATCTCTGTATCTTGTGACAGTGTCAATGCAAGATTTAGTGCAAAGATTAGAACTTACCTCAGTGGGGATATCAGACACTTCTGCCATAAGAGCTTGGTTCTGAATGGCTTCCTCAGCTTGATCACTCCAGTCAAATCCCATTCCTTGTTGAGAAACAAGGGCTTGAGCAGGATTCTTGTTCAGATTGTATCCTCCATTCTGGGCTTGTTGGTGGTTGTTGTTTGGAATAGCACTCCTGCATTCTCTAGCAAAGTGTCCTTTCATGTGACACTTATAACATTCCACCTTGGTCTTGTCAAAACCAGCTCCATCTTCTCTTCTTTGAGAGAAGTTATTTCTTCCAGTTCTTTTAATGAACTTTTTCACCCTCATGGATAACATGGCCATCTGCCATTTAATATCCATCTCCTCCAGATCATCAGGGTGAATTTGATCCAGATCATCATTAATCAAAGAATTGCTGCTATGACTGGACAAAAAGGCTTCAAAGATAGTTTCAGTGCCTTTTTCTGAACTTACTCCACTGGCAGTACTAACTGCTTCAGGGTTGGCAGTAGTATCAGTGGATGCTGAAAGAAGAGCAGCATTGTGAATATAACCAGAGGGCTTCTTCTTGGTTTCTACCTCAGTTTCAAAAACTCTTAGATCATTGTATAGATCATCAAGTTCTTTCTCTTCCAGATTGTCACTCTGTCTATATGAGACAGTGTACATAGTCCATTCATCCCCAAGAGATCTGAGGAACTTTCTGTTGATATCATCTTGTTCCATCTTCACCCCTACAGTGGCCAGTTCACCTATGAGTTTATTGAAGCTATCAAAAGTTTGAGTCATAGACTCATTCTTTGTGGAAGTGAAGTTCTCATACTGCTGCTTTAGAACATCTCTTTGATTTCTTTTGATGCTCTTAGTTCCAGCAAATCTTTTCTCTAGAGCATTCCAGAGAATCTGAGCATCAGTGCAGTTGCAAAATTGATGCTGATATTCATTGGGAATGGCCAAGAGCAGAGTGCTCAAAGCCTTCATCTCTGTCTGTCTGATCTTCCTCTCACCATCTGTCTTTGGTGGAGGTCTTTTCCCATCTGGTCCTATCCTTCCAGCTTCAGAAGGACCATTCTCAATGATATCCCACATTGAGTAGTCAGTGAGAAGAATATATTGTCTGATTCTGATCTTCCACATCTCAAACTCACTTGGTTTGAGCATTGGAACCTTAGAAACCAAAGTACTGCTTGATTCTGTAAGATTTTCCATGATGAATAACTGTTTCTGTGAGAGTTAGGCTCTGATACCACTTGTCAGGATCGAATTCTCAACAAGAATTAATTCTCAGAAACAATATCAAAGAAGTTTGCGGAATAACACTTTGATATTCAATGAAAAAGTAAATCAATACAGAAAATATGAATAACAAACTGTAAGCTTGTATTGAATATTTTGAAGTTACAAGATTACTCACTCAACCTCAATATTGATGAACAGGCTCACCAATACGAATTCTACTTCTCTAGAATTAGGATCTATGCCTTGAGGTTGATTTTCTCTCTAAAAGAATGAAAAACAAAAGTTATCTAACTATTCTAAACAATACAATATATATACTGAATACAAAGATAATTACAATAAATAAAATATCTTCAGTATATCTTCTATGTATATCTCTAAGCTTCCATGTATATCCTTTCATACGAATCTTCATCATATAAGCAGTATTAATCTTCAGCAGCATTAACTTCCTTCTAGCAGCATTAACTACTAAGCAGTACTAACCACTAGCAGTACTAACTAGCTAAGCAGTACTAACTTTGTTCAAGCAGCACTAACTTTGACTAGCAGTATTAACTACTAGCAATAGTAACACTCAGCAGTATTAACTCTGAACCAGCAGCATTAACCATACTTGAGTTTTTCTTCAGTTCCCAACAAGTAGCACCATTGCTTATGCTTTGGTCTGCTTGGCCACTGCCAAAAAGTACAATTTTTCTAAAATGATTTTCAATGACCTTGTGTCAAACTTGGGAAACAAAAAGAGTTTTTATATGTACCCAAGATTTGTACAGGTAGTTATAACCAATGAATTGACGGATATGCCTCACTTTGATGAGGTATATGTACCCAAAATCCCCAAAGGTAAGGTCTTTTCAAATATGAAGAGATCTCTATTGGACTCGGAAGGAGTTGACACCCCATTGTTCTCTACAATGATGGTGGTGACCCACAATGAAGAAGGTATGGCTTCAGAGTCAAGGCCCTCATTAGACCATCCCACTGAAAGCCAATCCCAACCTTCAATCACCATATCCATCCCACAGTCCCTTATTCAAAAACCAAGTTCTCCAATCACCAATACCTACATGAGGAAAAAGGTAAAGAAGGCTCCTTCCCTTCTTGTACCTTCACCCACAGAGCCTTTAAGTCCTCTAATGGAGAATTCTCCATTAGAGAATATCTATAGGAAACCACAGGGGTGTCTCCCAACCCTAAGGAGGTGCTCACTGAGGAGATGAATGAGCATATGGGTGCAAAGGCTGCCACTACTCCTGCTAGCACAGAGGAGGTCAGTGGTAACATCAATAAGACCTTCCCCATGGCAACTTTGGGTGAGCAATCATCCAAAGGTCCCATGTGCCAAGAAACCATGGGGTAACAGGTGCTTCTGCTAGGCAGAAGACCTGTACTACAAAAAGATCCAATGATTCTCCAAAGGTGGTAAAAACACCCAAAGGAGGTGAGGACAGATATGACTATGATGAATTGATGGAAACAATGGGCAACATCAATATGGATGTAATCAAGCAAGGAAAAGACATTGAAGAAATGAAATTGGTAATTCTGTCTCAACAAGTACAGATTACCAAACTGAAGAACATGGTGAAAAGATTGGTACAGAAAAAGGGACGAAAGCAATTTGTGTTAAAGAGGAGGAAAAGTGATAAAGATGCTTCCAACAAGGGGGAGAATCAAGAGGGTGAAACAGAAAAGGAAAGTACAGCTGAGAGGGGATTTGATTTTGAGGGGGAGAAAGAAGCAGAAACTGTTAAAGCTGCTAAAACCGTTAATGCTGTTGAGACAATTGAAGCAGCAGTAACAGAGCTATCCATGGAGGAATTGGAAATTGCATAAACGTTGGTAAAAGCCAAGAATGACACTCCTAAGGATACTCAAAAGGCCAAGGGAGTGGTCATCAATGAAGGAGGCCTTTCAAAAAAAAGAAAAGAAACAAGTGAGGCAGGTTTGAAGGATGCAAACGGTAAAGCAAAGATGGTTGAACCTGAACAACCCTTAAAGAAGAAAAATCAGATTGAGATAGATGAAGAAGTGGCAAAGCAGCTTCAGGCAGAAATGGAAAGGGAGGAACAACTCCAATCTGCAAAGGATAGAGAGATTGCACTGGACATGGCTAAAAAGCTAAATGAAGAATTTCAAAAGAGCATGCAAACTGCAACAGAGCCCAAGAAATTACCAGTCAAAAGAATGCCAGTTAAAAGAATGCAGAAAAGACAACCTTCTAAGACATTTTTGGCCAATCAGGAAAGGAGAAAAATGATAAATTTCCTGAAAGGTTCAATTGGTGTCAAAGGAGAGATGTTTACTAATATGGCATACAGTCAAGTAGAGGAGCTCTATAAAAAGGAAATGGCTAAGCTTCAAGGGGACTCCTTACAAAGGGAAGAGGTTGAAAGAAGGATGAACGAGAGACATGATCTAAACATTCAACAACCTTTTCCTGAGGAAGTCACTCCCACAAAAGACAAGGCTGAAGACACAAAAGAAGAAATATCTGTGGAAATTAAATCTGCAAAGAGAGTAAAAACTCTAGCCTCCAAAAAGTCCAAAAATCCAAGGGTTGATGATGCTGAAAAAGAGGCTGAACCATCTGGTGCAGGTCATACAGAACAATCAAGTCAAAGTGCACAACAACCAAGCCAATCTAATGTGCACCTTGAGCTTTATATGACTATAACAGATGATGAACCAGTACAAGCTGATCCCATTTCTATGAAAGCACCAGAAGTCATCTTTTGGGATATTCTAGAAGATCAAAGAAAGAAATACTTCAGGCTTAAGAGAGTGGGAGATATATATGAAGTGTACTCTACTTGGGGTAGACTCATCAGAAGCTGTTCAAGATCAGATCTAGAAGAGATGTTTAAAGTTGGATTGAGTCTATATGAAAAGGAGTTGACAGGAGAAGGGATGAGTTTAATCAGATTAGCCATGGAGTACTTGAGCATGATGTTTGATCCAAGCAAAGTTCAACATGTGATCAGAGATTTTCATCTACAGAATAAATCCCAAAGAATAGAAAACTGGATGATATTTGAAAGATGTGGAGTCTATGTCATCACTGTAGACAGAGCTTATCATGAGTACTACTTGGTTGATAAAATCTATGATCACAGCAAGGGTAAACTGCAAGCAATGTTGAATGCCAAGCTTACATGTTCAAAAGATTCAGAAATGGCAAAGATTGTGGTAAGCAGAACAATAAATCAAAGCCTGGGTCTGGATCCGAATTTGGGCAATTAAGATGTAGTGTTGAAAGCATCTTGAAGACAATTATTGAAAAACTTGACTTCTCTTCCATAAAGTCAAGTTAAGGGGAGATTGTTGGGAACTGAAAGAATTATACAAGTATGGTTAATGCTGTTAGCACAACCTGGTTACTACTTCTGAAGTTACTACTACTGATACAGGTTAATGCTGCTAACCAAGATTAATACTGCTAGAAGAAGTTAATACTGCTGAGCATAGTTAGTACTGCTAGTAGTTAGTACTGCTAAGGGATTACTACTGCCAACTTCATTAATACTGCTGAACATGATTAATGCTTCTGAACATGGTTAGTGCTGCTTATGAGATGAAGACTTCGGATGGCAAGGATGACAGCTGTATTGATAGAAGATATTCATGGAAAGCTTGGAGATAACTATGGAAGATTATACTGAAGATCTTTTATATTTTGTAATTATCTTTTATCTTTAGTATATGTATAGACTTATTGAAAGAATCAAGAGAGATAATTCTGAGTTTTTGTTTTTATAGAGAGAATCAACCTCAAGGTTTATAATCCTAGTTCTAGAGAAGTAGAATTCGTATTGGTGAGTTTGTTCATCAATATTGAGGTTGTGTGTGAAATCTTGTAGCTTTGAATCATTCAATAAAGTTTACAAGTTGAGATTCATATTCACTGTTTCATTGATATTCTGAATATTAAAGTGTTATTCCGCAAACTCCTTTAATATTGTTTCTGAGTTCATTATTCTTGTTAAGAATTAGATCCTGACAAGATCTGGTTCAAACAACCATCGGTTTACTTCCGGTTCTAAGAAAGTAGAACCAGGTGCTCCGTCAAAGACATACACTCCTAAGTATGAACCAGCTAAGGTGGTTGAACATAAGAAGGATGAGAAAAAGGTGATGAATTGCTTTAACTGTGGAAAGCCTGGACATATTGCTAAGGAATGCAGAGTCAAAGTGGTAAAAGATGCTGCTTTCTATAGAAAGAAGTTAGCTCTAGCTGAGAAGAAGGAAAGTGGAACCATTCTGTTGGCTGAAGAAGAGTACTGGCTGGATCATTCGGACAACGAAGATGAGAATGAGGAGACTGCAGGCATGTGCTTTATTGGTGACGATAAAAGTGATGATGAAGAAGATGATACCTCATCTGATGGTTCTGAGGTAATTTCTGAGGTTAACTATGGTTTCTTTTTATCTCAAATGAATGTTTTTATCACTTCTTTGCATGATTTGCGTTCAAAGTTCACTTCTGAAAAGTTAGAAAATCAAGAAAAGTTTGTTTTAATCGACAAACTGCAAATTTCTCTAAAAGATGAAAAGTCAATTTTAATTGACAGAAAAGAGAAATTTCAAAAGCATCTGGATGAATTGGAAAATTCAAAACAGACTTATCATGATTCTTTGACTGAAATGACTTCTTCAAATCAAAATCTTTCTAATAAGATAATTGTTCTAGAAAAGAAATTATATAAAAGAGAACAATCTGAGCAAACCATTTACATGAACAAACCGAGAAGTGAAGAAGCTATAAAGGAAAAGTGGGGACTTAGTTTTGAAAACCCGCAATTTTTAAATCATGCTAAAATCGAAGTTCCTACTTTATATGAATATGATCATCTTAGTCTTGCAAGATATGCTCCTCAGTTTAAATTCTTTTGGACAACTGAGAAACAGATTTTGGAAGATGAAAATGTGAAAAGAATGAAAAACAAGAGGATGGAAATGCCATTCGTTTACACCTCTGAAAATGCAAAGTATTTTCCTGATCAATCTAAGAAATCCAGAAAATCTCAAAATGTTTTAAATATCAATTCTTCCAATAAATCTTCATTACCAACTGATTTTGTTGATATATATACTAATGCTAATAGGGAAAATGTATCTCCGGTTTCTTATGATTCAAGGAAATATATTCCCCCGTTAGTATTAGATGGTAAGATAGTTGATCTTGAAGATAGATTGGAAGAACAAAATCTTCAAACTTGTTTAGAAAACGATTTATTTCTTTTTATAATGAAAACAAGTTTGGAAGATAAAATTTCTTTTGGATTTTCAAAAGATTCTAAGGAAAATACTAAAGTTTTGAAAAACAGTGTGGATTTGCGCACCATGTTGGATACGCAAACTGACAGTTTGCGCACGCAATTGGATGCGCAAAGCTCAGTTTGCGCCTCCAATGGGATGCGCAAACCTCATCCAGACTTGTGTATTTTTGAGAATTCTCATTCCGATGCTAGTTCATCAATGTCTAATGCTCAGGATGATTTCTTCGATAAAGTTTCCTTTTCTGATTCAATTATTGATGATTCTTTACTGCTAAATGGTCAATTTTATAAAAAGAAGCGTAAAAGAAGAAGTTCAAAGAAGTCAAGGAAACATGATACTGTCTTATCTGAAAATTCTAATGTTTCTAATTTTTCTTCTTCAGATCGGACTGTGAGGAAGTCACCAAAGCAGATATGGAGGATTAAACAGCAAATTTCAGAATCTGAACTGTTAGGAGTTAAATGTGTAGAAACTCTTTGTGATACTGATACATTTGCTTCCTGTAATAAAAACCCAAAATATTCATTTCAGCAAATGCTTCATATATCAAAGAATAACTCATATGATTCTTCTAGTTCTGATTCTGATGAGTGTGTTTTATCTTCTATTGATAATTTCTTTCATGCTTGCTTGAAAAATAAATCTGTGAAAAACAAAAGACACAAATCTAACAATGGACCCATAAGCATATGGGTACCTAAACGTGTGTAGTTTCTGTGAATGCAACTAAGTCATTTATGTTATCTAGACTCGGGGTGTTCTAAACACATGACTGGCAACAAATCACTTCTGTCCAATTTTAAAGAAAAATGTTGCGGTCGTGTTAAGTTTGGAAATTGTGAGACTGCTCCAATTCTTGGTTATGGTGATCTAGTTCAAGGTAATATAACAGTCAAGAGAGTCAGCTACGTTGAAGGCCTAAGTCACAACTTATTCAGCATCGGACAATTCTGTGATAAAGATCTTAAAGTCAGCTTCAAATCTAAAAGAGTTGCTGTGAAGAATGAGAGTGGCAGAGATTTACTGGTGGGAAAAAGAAGATCCAACTTATATACCATTGATATTTCCAAAGTCAACATCCCATCAGACATATGTCTACTGTCTAAAGCTTCAGTTCATGAAAGTTGGATTTGGGATCGTCGACTAGCTCATCTCAACTTCAAGTATATGGATCGCCTGGTCAAAAATGATTCATGAGAGGTCTTCCAGTTCTCTGTTTCCAGAAAGACCATCTCTGTCAGGATTGTGAGAAAGGTAAGATGAAGAAAGCATCTCACAAACCAAAGCCTGAACACTGTACTTCGGCTATTCTTCACCTTTTGCATGTTGACTTGTGTGGTCCGATGAAGACGAAGAGTTTTGGTCATAAGAAATATGTTTTAGTGATTGTTGATGACTACTCCAGATATACTTGGGTAAAATTTCACAAGTCAAAAGACGAAACTCCTGATGTTCTCATCAATCTCATCAAGACAATCCAGATGAATAAGCAAAAGCAAGTCAAAGTGGTAAGATCAGATAATGGCACTGAATTCAAGAACAACACTCTTCACGCATTCTACGAGGATCAAGGTATACAACAACAGTTTTCTGCTGCCAGAACACCGCAACAGAATGGGGTTGTTGAAAGAAGAAACATAACGCTTGTAGAGGCTGCCAGATCAATGCTTGCTTATTCAGGGCTTCCATTGTCTCATTGGGCTGAAGCCGTATCAACTGCCTGTCATACTCAGAACCGATCAATTCTGCATCGTCGATTCAACAAAACACCGTATGAACTTATGAACGGTATCAAACCGAACATCAAGTATTTCAAGTCATTCGGGTATAAATGCTATGTTCTGAATGACAGAGACAATCTGAACAAGTTCAGTCCGAAGGCAGATGAGGGTATATTTCTGGGCTATTCTTCTAATTCTGCAGCTTACAGAGTCTTTCTGATCTCAGCAAGAAAGGTGATAGAGAGCGTAAATGTCAAATTTGACGAAGCTGCTAATTTGGTTTCTGGTCAATCAGGCACAGAACCCGTACTTACTGGGAATTAGCTTCTCAACAACTCAGTTCAGAACCTGCACTTCAACAGTCAAATCAGGATTCTTCTTCTTCTATTCTTAATATTTCTGATTTAGATTTTTTATTTGAAAATTTCTATGATGATGTGCCTATATCTAACTCTGAAAATGTCTCAAATATTTTGAATCAGGAAACTAAGAACATATCTACTTCCAATTCCGCTGCATCGATCTCTGAACCTGATGTTGTTCCAGTTCCTCCTGCTGATCAGACACAATCAGAATCTGAGCCTATTCATGAAGAACCTGTTCAATCAGAAAATGTACAATCTGAATCTGAGCCTATTCATGAAGAACCTGTTCAATCAGAAAATGTACAATCTGAACCAGTTCAAGATGAACAATCTATTGAAGAGGAATCAGTTCAGGAAGAATAACAGAATGATGTTATTCAACAAACTCTTCCAGAATCTGATTCAGATGTTGTTGAGTTACCTCCTCCTCCAGTTGAAACTGTGTCTATATCTTCAACTTACTTACAAGCTTCTGAACCTCCCTCTCAACAATTAGAAGTGGTTCAAGACATCATTGATCCTCTCCCTCATACCACAAAATGGACAAGATCTCATCAAATTCATCAAATTATTGGAGATCCTCAAGCTAGTGTGTCTACACGTTCCAGGACGGCTACCTCCAACGAATGTCTCTTCACTTGCTTCTTAAGCAAGATTGAACCAACAAAAGTTTCTGAAGCGTTGGAGGACCCGGATTGGATTATTTCTATGCAAGAGGAGCTTAATCAATTTGATGCGCTCAAAGTGTGGAGACTTGTACCGAGGCCGAAAGGAAAATGCGTTATTGGCACTAAGTGGATTTTCAAGAACAAAAAGGATAAAGATGGTATCGTCGTGCGGAAAAAAGAAAGGTTGGTAGCCAAAGGATATCGACAAGAAGAAGGTATTGATTACGATGAAACATTTGCACCTGTTTCCAGATTGGAAGCTATCCGGATGTTTCTTGCCTTCGCTGCTTATCGCAACTTCACAGTATATCAAATGGACGTCAAGACGGCATTTCTCAATGGCAAGCTGAAAGAAGAAGTATATGTATCTCAGCCAGAGGGATTTGTTGACAAAGATCGTCCAGATTACGTATATTTTCTCGATAAAGCACTGTACGGTTTGAAACAAGCTCCAAGGGCATGGTATGACGAGTTGTCACCTTTCTTAGTCAAATCCGGCTTCACTAAAGGCTCGATCGATACTACTCTTTTTATATATCATTCGAAATTGGATATTTTCTTAGTACAAATTTATGTTGATGATATTATTTTCGGTGCTACTAACAAATCTTTGTGTACATGGTTTTCTGATCTAATGACCTCTAGATTCCAGATGAGCATGATGGGAGAAATCAATTTCTTCCTCGACTTACAAGTGAAGCAGCTTCCTGATGGTATCTTCATCAACCAGTCAAAGTATGTATTTGACATCTTGAAGAAATTCAAGATGGACAAATCTACTTCAATCGGAACACCGATGGCTCATGGTGCCAAAATCGGACTCGATCCAGATGGAAATGATGTAGATCAAAAGACATATAGAGGAATGATCGGATTACTGATATATCTAACTGCAAGTCGCCCGGACATAATGTTCTCGACATGTTTGTGTGCCAGATTCCAAGCCAAACCAAAAGAATCTCATCTACTCGCAGTCAAGCGTATTTTTAGATATATTAAAGGAACTCCTTATTTAGGTTTATGGTATCCTAAAAGTTCTGACTATAAATTGATTGCTTATTCAGATGCAGAATTTGGCGGTAATCAATTGGACCGGAAGAGCACCTCAGGTCACCTTCAGTTTCTTGGAGACAGACTGATAAGCTGGGCGTCGAAAAAGCAAAATTGCGTGTCAATATCAATAGCCGAAGCTGAATACGTCGCTGCAGCTAGTTTTTGTGCTCAAGTACTTTGGATGAAAACGCAACTTCGCGATTACGGGATGCTATACAAGACAGTGCCAATATATTGTGATAGCAAGTCTGCAATTGCCATTTCAGTTAATCTGGTCCAGCACACCAAGACCAAGCACATAGATATGCAGTACCATTTCATAAAGTATCATGTGGAAGAAGGTACTATTGAATTATATTTTGTACCAACTGAATATCAACTTGTTGATATCTTTACAAAAGCCTTAGATGAAAAACGTTTCAATTTTTTGCTTTCAAAATTAGGCATGTTGAATTTAAAAGTTTAAATCTTTACAAATTTTATTCTATAAAGTAAAATTTTACAGATTTTCTTTCTTTTGAATAAAATGTATGTCTAGGATCTTTTACAAGTTCTTTGTTTATATTAAAGTTTTATATGTTCAACTTTCAAGTCTTACAAACGTCGAAAAGTCAGCAACATGTTTGTAGCTTTTGATACTGCTTTAAAGATATGTGAGTCAGAATTTTTATAGTTTACTTTGCTTAGACTACCTAAATAATCAGAATTATAGATCGGAATTAAAATATGGGCTAAGCATTTAAACATTAATCTGAGTGATTGAGATGAATTATAAATTTCTTAAAACACAGAAATCTCTGAGTTTAAAAGTTTGTACCTGTGACCTTTCTAGTTTGGGAAAGTAAGTTACGTGGGATGCTCGTCATCTGATCCCCTAAGGTCAATTGATCTGGGAGTGATTGAACCCAAATCCTTCTATAGAATCAGATCGAAAGTCATGTTCTACTGGTATGAATGGGTTTAGAATGTGTCGATGTGGCCTTTCTGATCCGGGAAAGTAAGTTCCAAGGGGTGCTTGACACCTAGTCCCCTAAGGCCAACTGGTCTAGGAGTGGCTGGCCCAAATCCTGCAATAGGGTCAGATAGAAAGTTACGTTTACGACATGTTTTTTTACTTAATGAACTCTCTGATTAAAAGATGCCAAAGTGCACAACGCTTAAAAGATTCCAAAGAGCACACTCATGTGAAGATTCCAATGTGCACACTGCTAAAAAGATGCCAATGAGCACACATCTCATAATACTTGGTGATATGTTTGAGTTGCGATAAACCTGTAAATTTGTGAAAGTCTTAATTTTTGATGACTTAATGTCAGTACATGCAAAGTTCTCTATATTAATTTTAGATTTGCATTTTTCTTGAAGCGAATCGAAGTTCACATGCGAGCACACGGAATAGATAGCTGAAAGTTTTTGAAAATGAACATGTTTTAACTTGATATGCAATGAAACATGTTTTTGTATCCAACAACACATGTTTAATTTCAACTGATTGATAAATCTGTGAAATTTTACTGAGTAGACTTTAATTTGTTTAGTGTTTAAATTTTATATGTTCAGTTGTTACAAAATTTATATTCAATATGATCATTTTTTATACTGATGTCTTTATGTTTGAGTATCTGTATTTTTGTACAAATGGTCTGTGCATATTCCGAGGGGGAGAGTCAATCTGAAAAGTTTTTATGAACCAGTTCTTTGTTTGAGGGGGAGTAAGTAAAAATATATGTGCTGATCAGAAGTTCATCAGGTAAGAATTTGCTATACTAACAGATGAATTTTTGTGCATTTGTGTAGGGGGAGTAAAATGTATTCAGGTATTTTTTTTATTTGGTATTTTTTTTATGTTTTTAATTTTAGTTTACATTTAGTTTTCTTGGTTTAAATAGCATTTTCTATTTTCATTTTTTCTTTTCCTGCTTGTTGACCTCTCTACACTGTTCATCTTCCTCTTTCTGTCTGTGCGCCGATTCTTCATTTCATTGTGTTTGATTTCAGTTTGTTGTTGTTCGAATCAGGTATGTTTTCTATTTTCTTGTATTGATTTGTATTAATTTTAGTATTGTATACTATTCGATTATTTTCTGTGTTTCGCGTTTTTCACTGTTCATCGTTCTTCTAATCATCAGATTCGATCCTATTTGCTCTAAATCAAGTATTGGGTTTTACTTAGTCTTGTATTTCGATCCTCAGGTATGTTTTTACTTCTCTTATTTTTCAGTTTAATTGCTTTTGTTTTGATTTTTGTGCTTTTCGGTTCGAACTCCCGAAAATCTAGGTTTTCGTATCAAGTCAGTGTACGCAAAGTCTACTTTGCGCATCCAACAGGATACGCAAAGTCCAGTTTGCGTATCCCGTTGGATACGCAAAGCATACTTTGCGTATCTAACTTGATACGCAAACCTCAGTATTTTTTGTGTGTTTGTTCAAGTTGAGTTTGCGTTTTGTACCAAGTATGTTAGATACGCAAAGTGTCTTTTGCGCATCTAACTGGATATGTAAAATACCTTTTGCGCATCTAACTGGATACGCAAAGTATATTTTGCACATCATACTTGATACGCAAACTTTCTGATTTTGTGTTTTTTGTTCAAGTTTGTTTTGCGTAACATTAAGGACACGCAAAGTCTCTTTTGCGTAACCTGTTGGATACGCAAAATGTACTTTGCGTATCTTTCTTGATACGCAAACCATTCTTAGTGTTTTTGTTGTGTTTTAATTTCCAAGTTTTGTTTTCGGACCTAGTTAGATACGCAAACCTCAGATTGCGTATCATGCCTGATACACAAACCTATCTTTGCGTATCATGTTAAATACGCAAAACTTGGTTTGCGCATCTAACTTGGTGCGCAAACTTGCCTTGGGAATTCTGTGTTTCTCATGTTTTCTCTAAATTCTTCTTTGTTTAATCTTTTAGGTGTAAAATGTCTTCTAAAACCAATACAGATCCAATGATTCAAGACGAGAATGTACTTATTGAGGATCCTTCTGATCAAGCATCACTTGAGATGCCGATGCCTTCTGTTCCTTCAGTCGGGGCTAATCTTTCTGCATCTCGCCGAACGCTGAACGATGTCTTCCCTTCTTTGATGTATATTTTGCCTTACAAGCCCAACAATTATTTTGTGGACTTCGACATAATCAAAATACATCCGGTGATTTGTGCAATTCTACGAGGACATCCACTTACTCAGGCTCTTTCGTCATGTGCTGAAGTTCCAAAAGTATACATTCAGCAAGCCTGACATACAATTACAAAGAATGAACTGGCTCATCCGCACCGCTTTGAGCTTTAAATAGATCAGTATGATTCTTATCTTTCATACAAGCGTCTCAGACTAATACTGGAGCTTCCTGAGCCTAATTCCAGACCCGGCCAAACTACATATGACAACTTTCCATCTGAAGAGGAAGTATTTGAAGGGATAAGGAATCTTGGATATGTTGGGACATTGGACAAAGTGCGTGATTTTGTTAAGTCTAAATTACCTCCAGTTTGGTATGCTCTCTTCTCTGTCATCATCAGGTGCCTTACGTCAAAACATTCAGGTACGGACAGTGCAAGTCTACTGTATCTCCGTTTGTTCCATGCAGTCGTCTATGACTTGCATGTCGACTATACATTCATTTTCTGGACCGAACTCTCGGAGGTGGTGCATGACAAACTTACCAACAAGAAACACAAGTTTATTCCATTCATTCGATTCTTGAACCTTATCATCAGAAGCATACTCAGAAGCAATCCGGATATTCCTCGAAGATTATCTTGTCCACAAGTTCCTGATACAGAAATGACTTACATCCAAAAGGTGAAGCGGACTTTTGACTATTCGATGCCTATTCCTTCGGAGCTTATTGTGAATTATGCAGATCCTTCAGATGAAATTATTATCGAATATTGCATGGATAATGAAATACTTCTGGAAGCTGATCAAGAAGTTGAAGTTCCTGCTAATCAAGAAGTTGAAGTTCAAGTATCTGTTTCTGAACAAGAGGTCAACAAAGCTGTTGAACAAGAAGTTGAGGTAAATATTGAACATCAAGAAGTTCAAGCAGATGTCGCTTCTCAACAAATTGAAGATGTAATTGCTCAAATTGCTACTGACTCCCCGATACATGATTCTTCTGATGCTGCTAATCATATTGCTACTGAATCTGATGCTGTTATTTCTGCAGATTTTGCTAATGCTACTGATGATAATGATGATTCTGGTGATGATGGTGATGATGGTGATGACGTTGATCAACCGACTCTGAGGGTTTATGGACGAAAATTCAAGGAACCAGAAGTGGTTATTCAAGAAGAAGAATTGTCTGCAGAAGATTTTGTTCCTATTAATGCAATAGTTGTCAATTTACATGTGGATGAGCTTGATCTAGCATTTCACAATGTTTCAACTCATCATCAAGCTCAAGTTACAACTGTTTCTTCGTCTTCTATCGAACTAACTTCTTCTATTTTGCCATCTTCAGTCGAGGTTCATGATTCTACTGCAAAGTTTTCTACTATGAATGAAAAGATTCGAAAAATGAGCGATGAGTTTGATGCACATAAGAATGCGGAAATACAGAAGTTACGTACTTTCTTCAAGGGTAAGATGCCAGAAATTGACACATCTTCAATCCCTGAAGTAATTCCTTTCAGACGCCCATCTGGGGTTGTTTTTAGAGAGCCGTCTTCTGCTGTTCAATCTTCTGCTCCAGCGATCATGTCTATTCCTCTACCTCCGTTGTTTACGCAGTCGATTGGTGTTTCTTCATCTACCCGTATTCCTGTTTCATCTTCTAGCACTCCAGTATCAGATCTTCCTATTTCAGAGCTGACAGATTTGCTTTATGCTCGCCTTCTTTCGATGTCTCCGCCAGAACATCAAGATCAGGATTTGATCTCTCTTCTGAGGAATTTCCAGCCTTCACCGCCTCCAGTTCCTACTTTTGATTCTGCAAGACTTACTGCTTTAACTGATGAGTTCCATGCGTTCAGATATGAAGTTAGAACAAGTTTTGAGGATCTTAAGTCTTTCATGACTCAAGCATTTTCTGATCTGTCTAACAGGTTTGTTATTCATGAACAAAGTTGCAGATCTAAGGCCGGTCCGTCTCTTAAACACCGACATGACCAAGATGATTCTGATCCTCAAGGTCATGAGGGGGAGATGAATAAGAGACAGAGAGTGGAAGGATCTTACTCAGCTAGAGAAGATCAGTTACAAGAAGAGGCAGCTGATAAAGAGAAGAGTACTGATAATGTCCAAGATTGCAGTGTCAATGATCTTGTGAATGTGATGATTGAAAATATCAATTTATCTTCTATGTCTAATGTACTAAACATTTCTGAGCAAGATATTGAGAATAATATGCAAATTGTTGTGTATGTTGATCCTGATGTTGCAGAAAGGCCTATTGAGATTGAAGAATCAGAAGAAACAAATGATATGAGGTCATTCTTTACAAATTTTATAGAAATTAACTCAGATGATGATGATGACACGAGATTTGAGAAGATCTTCCATGTTAAAGAAGAAGATTGTGATGACATAGTCATTATCTCTGATACTGAAGATGATTCTGTATTCTTTGACGCTAAGGATGAAGAGATTACAGATATGTTGTACAGAGATCTTCCTTCTCAAGAAGAATTTTCTGAATCTGTTCCTGATTCTGCTCCAGTTTCTACTCCTGTGGTCAGTACTGCTCCGACTACCTCTGCTCCTTCAGGAACATTTGAAGTAGGTCAGTCTTCTAGATCACAAGCTAATGTTCCTTCTGAATCTGTGGTTCCCCCGAATATTCAAGAAGAAGGATCAGCCTTGACAAGACAGTAGAGGCAAAGAAATCTTCAACATCGGTATATGGCATCAAGGTTAAAAACTGCCTTTCTAGAAGATTCTCAGAGAAATATCTTTGTTTCTAGAAGAAGGCCGATCAACATTTATGCAATACTTGGTGTTGAAAAGGAGTCAGAGGCATATCAGTATGAATACTTGATGCTCATCAAGTGCCAGCGAAAAAGAAATGATCTTGTTCATTCTCCACTCTTGATTGTTAGAGTTATCAGTGTTACGATCAACAAGCTAGTTAATCTTTGGTATCCAGAGTTTGAAGTTGAAAGAAGAGATTGCAAGATATATATCTTTTCAAAAGCAGACTTCACTGATCTTTCTATTGCTGATATTGAGTTCTTATATGATCATTTCAGAAATCTTTATCACAGAACTCAGGATGTGTCTCAAGCACTGTTTGCTATTAAAAGATTCATTCGACGACAAATACGATTCTTCAGAGTGTTTGACTTTCAGATGGCTGTCGAAAGTTTTCAACCAGTTGTTAATCTTCTAAGGCCCAACCGAAGCTTGCCAAACTTATAGTCATATCATATTCTCACCATTGTTGAAGATCCATATGGAGTTTTGTACAAGAATGGCTCGAATGAAAAATGTTTTCTTAGATTTGAAGAAATTGCACATTACTCTGATGGAACTTTGAAGGTGATCAAGCTTCAGTTGGAGCAACGTCTGAAAGAAACACATAGAAGATTTTTGGAAACAAGAAGAGAAACATTTTTGTTTGAAAATGATGAAATTCGTCTTCTCAAGAAGACATTAGATACTATTCAAGAGAGATTGAATTTCCGCTCCACTCTGCGACGCTTAGAAGTTTCAGTTGGTTTGAATAGACTTCGTCAAAGAGAAGAGCGTCAATGATCACTAAGGGGGAGATTGTTGAGTCATATTTTGTAGTGATCATTGTATTTATCTGTGTTGGCTAATAATGTGTTTAGTTAGCTTTATCTATTATATTGGCCTAGGGTATTTAAGTCCCTTGTGGCCTTTGTGTTTTGTAAGAAAACTTTGACACTCACATTTTGAATAGATCTGTTTTTTCTGTTGGGGCTCCTTCTTTCTCTCTCTACTTTCTCTCTCTAAAGATTTTGATAACTTGGACTTTCACAAAGACTTTTCTAAAGAAAAGAAAGATCTAGAGACTGAGATAGCTAAGCTGACAAGAAAGCTATCTGAGTTGTCAGCAAACATCTTGAAGGAGAAGAATGCAAAATCTGAGTTACATAAGAAGTTTGATCTGATTGCAAAGGAAAGAAACAGTTTGTCGTCAAAGATAAATAAACTTGAAGAGATCGTATTCAAAGTGAAGCTAACTGAGCACAAGACGCCAGACACAATAGCTCAATCACCGAGAAATGATCTAACTGCATTTGAATGCTCATTCAATTCAGCAGCAAGTTCAATGTTTACTAATGCTTCTAATAATCCTTTGTTTGATGTAATTGATGATCATAATTCTGAACATAAAGATCAGATTCGTCCTTCTTATCTTTTCTTTGACAAAAATGTTGACGGTTTAGGTAATTTCAAAAAGAACAAGTCTCGGAAGAAAAGGTTCTAGAGAAGGGAAGATGAAGAAAAAGATAGAGAAAATTGGATCTGGAGAGTTAAAGGATCCTCTGAGGAGAAAAATACCGATAAATCATTTGTGCATACATCAAATGCTAAAAGGAACAATGCTCCGAAAGGTAAAACTTTTGGCAAACCTGATCTGGTTTACAAAATCAATTGATTAGGTTAGCACAAAAGAAAATTAGTTGTTCCTACTGTGGCTCAAATGATTTTGTAAGAAAAGATTATGTGAATAACTGGTATGGTTCTTATTTTATCTCTCCTACTAGAACTGCAACTAACCCATTAGGACCCAATTACCAGTGGGTACCAAAAGCTAAATCTGTGTTGCAGGCACCCAGAGTTTAAGCGGGAGAAAGAACAATGACTTCTGATTACTACAGATTAGGACTCTTGCCTCATTGTCAATAAGATGACTTCTAAGTACAACAACTTAGGACTCGGACTTCAATGTCAAAGAGTTTGACTTCTGTACTTACTTTAATCTTAGTAATTCAGAACTCGGTTTCATGATTAAGGATTATGCACATATTAAGGGGGAGCTTATATGCTTTATACTTTTACTGATGTATTTTCTGATTTTTCAGGAGAAGATTAAATACTATTCTCACCGGAGAATATGTATAATGGCTCTTGAATAACACAGTTCAAGACCCGATATTCATTGGTAAAAATGAATGATACTATTCTCACCGGAGAATAAGTAATCATGGCTTCTGAATACTAGAGTTCAGAACCCGTTTTCAAATGTTTTCTTCTGATAGGATGCTTAAATGATAAAATCTTTTATAGAAGTTTTTGATTTGAGGGGGAGCTAACTGTTATATCTTTTAGAAGGAGAAGATATATGATTTTTACTATCATTGTCATATTTTTTATTGATTAAATTGACTTTTTACAGGTATCAAGGGGGGGGGGGGATATATGAGTTTTTGTTAATAACACTTAGATGAAAATATTCATTTCAGGGGGAGTTAAGGATTCTGATTTACATGTATATATTTCTAATCCTTATACTCTATCACTTATCGAAAGAAGAACAACTTCCACTTGTGAAAAACGGTTTTAAATGTTCAAACCACTTCACATTCTTAAAATGTTTTCATGAATTGAGAAGTGTGATTTTAAATGATTTTTGGATACTTAATTGCCAACCACCTTTAGTTTGAGGGGGAGAATTGCATCGTCAAACACACAAAGGTTTTTGACTTCTCCAACATTTTATTCTTCATGTTTGAATTCCATTGTGCTTACATGTACAAAAGCCTGTTGAACAGTACGTTCTTTTAGGAAAATACATGGGATTCAGTGTGTGAGCTTAACCGAACTTCCATGGATTCACGATAACCAGTGTTTCCTACCCAGGATGTATTCCCTGAGTGATTGAGGGGAGAGGGGTCAAAAGAATTGAGTGTCGGTGTGTGAAAAGAGGTAAAATGAAAATGAGAGATGGGTTAGTCGTGAGCTCAAATGTTTAAAACAAATAGGGTGAGAGAACAGAGTAAAAGAATATCAGACTCTGGACCAAACTTCTTTCTGAGTCGGGCAGCCACATAATCTGATTGGTTCACATTCTTTGGTGACCATCATTGAATACATACTTCTTAGATAAGGAGCTCAATCTTCTTCTCAAATGCAGACTTCTTTTTCTTCTCTGTCAGTACACTCTTAGATAATTCAGATAGCTTCTCGGTAAGCTTCTTTAGCTTTTCTTCAAGGATGCTTATTTCTTCTTCGAATCCCTTCTTAGCACCCTTCTGATCATTTGCCTTCCTCTCCTTGGCAAACTGATCTCTTTCCAATACGATTACTTTCTCAAAGTCTTTAACTTTTTGAGAAAGTATTAAACATTTAAGCTCGAGTGTCTTCTTCTCTTCAACACTCTTCTTGGAAAGGTCTGAGAACTTCTTTTCAAAATCTAATATTTTCTTTTGAAGCTCAGAGTTCTCAGCTTCCAAAACCTTAACTCTTGATGACATATATGATTCTATCATAATCTTAGCAATATGTTCCCATAACAGCTTTCCTGTAGCCTCTTCACGTTCTAGTGTAAAGAAGATCTCATTTGAAATCTCCTCTGATATTCCTTGCAGAATAAAAGATTTGGCTAAGATGTCAGCTTTATATCTTTTTCTTCGCTCGTCTGAGTACATATCAAGTGGTACTGGAAGCTCTTTTTCTTCTCTTTCTCCATTCTTCTTCACTATAGTATAAACTCTCCTTGGAACTGTCATAATTCCGTACTCTAGAGATCTTCTTATAAGTTTCTTCAATTCATGTCTATCTATGAAATCCATGAACTGATCTTTCCACTGCTCATACTCTCCTCTGAAGAGTACAGGTGGTTTCTCATCCATACATATTGAAGAAGCTTCGCTTGATGTCATCCTGTTTAATTTGATGTGCAAAAAGAACTTGGATTTGACCGTTAGTCCAGATAAAATTTGATCACACAAGAAATTTTGTCCCCCTAGGCAGACTTAGCACGGGTTTGCGTGAAATTGGCCCTATTACAGTTTTCAAAAATTTGTCTAAGTGTGAAATTGGCGCAAAATTCAGGTTTGTGTGTCAAGGTTTGCGTGCGCAGAATGGAGTTTGCGTTTCACGTGGGATGCGCAAAGTTGAGTTTGCGTTTCACGTGGGACGCGCAAAGTTGGGTTTACGTTTCAGGTTGGACGCGCAAAGTTGGGTTTGCGTTTCAGGTTGGACGCGCAAAGTTGGGTTTGCGTTTCAGGTTGGACGCGCAAAGTTGGACTTTGCGTATGTTCGTCTTCTGGTTTGCGCAAGTTCGTCCTGTACTTCGAAAATTGTCTAAAAACTTGTTCCTGAAACTATTAGCAATACCAAACTCTACCCTTATGTCTAGAAACACTTCTAGAACTGAATGTGAGCACTCGATCTCAATAAAACACACTTTTTGAAGAAAAATCTGATCGTACAGTACCTTTATGTTCTCGACTGTTTTCTCACTAAAATCACAAAATGGAACTCGATTAAAGCTTTAAAGTGAAATCAAACAACAACAACTCGATCTAGCATGCTAATCGATCACAACCTGATCGATTTTAACACCTAAAACACTTTAACACTCGAAATCACTTTTTCAAATAGAACACATAGTCGTTTTCTGAAAAACTTGATTTTGATCTTAATCAGGCTCTGATACCAATTGTGGGTCCACAATACTATATCAAGTTCTTAGATTAAACAACACATAAAGATTACCAACCTGTATTGATTATAACAAATGGTTACAAGGTTGATCGATTAAAGCTTTGATTGTGTTCTCTGTGTATTCTCTCTTTTACACCTTTAAGTGTGTGTTTGTATGTGATCTTGATAATATCTGATGATTGTTGTTAGAGAGATACTAGAGATATCACAATATCTAATCTAGTGTGTCTTACACACTTCCTAACAACTTGCAACATATTAAACTAATAAACCTACATAATATCTAACAAATAGATATTATTTCTAACTAAGTTAATATAACTAACTAAACTAAGAACTAACTAAGTTAACTAATATCTAACAAACAAGATATTAATTTAACTATTACAATAACAAACAATTACATTGACATTTATTACAAACGACATAGACTTTAATATTGAGAGTCGACGTTTCGGCTTTAGCTTCAGATTGTGATCTTCAGTTTGGATGATCTTGAATCCAATGAGACTGTGGTCTAACAATTCTCATCGCTCATCAAAAAGGGGGAGAATATAAAGAGAAAGACTATACAAGAAGAATAGAGTTTGAAGACTGCTGAAGAATTCAAAGTGTATGGGCTTATTTGAAGTTTATTTGAAGATGATAGTAAAGGACACTTCATTTAAAGAAAGAGGAAGATATCTGAAGTTTTCAAGAAAAGTGAAGACCCGTGAAGATTATTGCCAAAAAAATTTTAATCTTGAATCCAAAGGGGAGATTGTTGGATCATAAATTGTATTCAAGATTAAAGTTAATTAGGGGGTCTAATTTGTATTTAGTTGAAAGTTATTTATTATTGGGCCTCAAGCCCATTAGGCCTATACGGCTTAATATATATAGGTTTTAATTATTAGGTTTTAGGGTTAATCCTCTAAATCCTCTCATAATCCGCATAATTAAGAAAGTTAGAGGTAGCCGAACTCTGTAACCTGTACGTATCAAGGTACCAAGAACACACACAAGGTTTTCATTGATTAATCAAGGGATAGTGGTATGTTATTCTGATTTATTCATCTCTTGATTTGTATTGTGTTGTGTGATTTTCTATCAACTAGTATTCTGGGTTCAACATTTACCAAGAAAGCATACGTTGTCACTTATAAAGATGGAAAACTTGCTCTCAGTGGTTATCGTTTGGAAAATGTCTATGTTATTAACATGGATTCCTCCAACACAAAGAATATTTGTTTTCTACCTAAAGCCTCATCAGATGTCAAATGGCTATGGCATAAAAGGTTATCTCAAATGAACTTCAAGACGCTGAATGAACTCAGCAAGAAGGAACTTGTCACTGGATTGCCTCGGCACTCATATGCTAAAGAATCTCATTGCTTAGCATGTGAAAAAGGAAAGCAAACCAAAGCTAGTTTGAAATCAAATCAAGTCTCATCAATATCTACTCCTCTACATCTACTTCACATTGATTTGTTTGGCTATGTCAATATACAATCCATCGCTGGAAAGAAGCATACTCTTGGATTATTGATGAATACTCCATATATATCTGGGTCATTTTCATCAGATCTAAAAGTGACACCCTAGAAGAAATCATCTCCTTTATAAGGAAAATGGAAGTTCTCAACAACCTCACTGTTCGTGCTATAAGAAGTGATCATGGCACTGAATTCAAAAATAGTTCCCTCGATAATTTCTTTGAAAACATGCGTATCTCTCATAACTTCTCAGCTGCGAGAACACCTTAGCAAAATGGGGTCGCTGAAAGATGAAATCGAACGATCATTGAAGTTGGTCGATCTATGATCAGCGAGTCTCAAATACCAACCTAATTTTGGGTTGAAGCTGTCAACACTGCATGTTTTACTCAGAATCGATCATTGATCGTTATAAGATTCAAGAAGACAACAAATGAACTTTTCCACAGAAGAAAACGAACTCTAAGTTTTCTCAATATCTTTGGTTGTCAGTGCTACATCTTAAGCAACATATATCAAATTGGAAAGTTCGATCCCAAAGCTGACGATGGAATTTTCCTTGGATACTCCTCAGTGTCCAAAGCTTTCAGAGTCTTCAATAAGGGAAGACAAACTGTGGAAGAGACTATACACGTCACCTTTGATGAATCTCTCTCAGCAAATTCGAAACCTATCTTTGAAAATGAAGAGTTGAATGATTGGATGTTCTCTCACCTCAAAGATGTTGATGCATCTTTCAGTAATAACCATTAAGCAGATCCTCCAAACGCTAATGATGATCTAGTCATTATTTCAACCGAAGGATAGTCTACTTCTTGGATCTCAGTTGTTCCCATAAACATTGTGCCCCCTTCTAAATCACCTCTCACTTCTGAACAACAATCAGTGAATGACGTTCAATCTGAACCACATCGACTGATAGTTGATGATCACATTGCTGAAACCTATTCCTCAACTAATATTCCAATTCTTGCAACTCCTTCAGTTATAGACACTCAAGTTCCTACTCAAAGCTAGACAAGGAATCACCTAATCAAACAAATACTTGGTGATCCAAACGCTGGCATTCAAACTCGACGTGGTTTAGGTAACATTTGTCTATTTGTAAACTTTATCTCTCTTGTAAAACCAAAAAAGACCGAGGATGTCGTTAGAGATCCAAACTAGTTCAGCGCTATGCAAGAAGAGCTAATTGAGTTTGAAATAAACAAAGTTTTGAATCTCGTTCCTATACCATCTGATAAGACTGTTATTGGCACCAAATGGGTGTTTCGTAACAAGTTAGATGAACATGGGACTGTCACCTACAACAAAGCTAGACTTGTTTCTCACGGATATAGACAAGAGGAAGGCATAAAATATGATGAAACCTTTACCCTTGTGGCTAGGCTCGAAGCAATTCGATTATTCTTAGCCTATGTAGTTCACAAAGACTTCAAGGTATATCAAATGGATGTCAAGTCAGCATTCCTAAATGGAAAGTTGGGTGAGGAAGTCTATGTTAAACAACCCCCAAGTTTCTCTAACCCTAAACATCCAGGATATGTATGCAAACTGGATAAGGCTCTCTATGAGTTAAAACAAGCCCCTCGTGCTTGGTATGATAATCTATTTTCTTTTCTAATTACTAAGAAATTTGAACGTGGAAAGATTGATAACACTTTACTTTTCAGAAAGATTAAAGGTCATATTATTCTTGTTCAAATATATGGCGATGACATTGTATTTGGTTCAACTAACCCTTCTCTTTGTGTACGATTCGCTGAGAGAATGAAGAAAGAATATAAGATGAGTATGATGGGTGAGCTAACCTACTTCCTTGGTCTTCAGATTAAGCAATCTGACAAAGGTACATTCATACATCATGGTAAGTATGTTAATGATATGCTGAAAAAGTTTAATCTCACTCAAACTTCAGCGATGAAAACTCCTATGGCTCCACCACTAACACTAAACAAGGATCCATCTGGAAAACTTGTTAATGTCACAACTTAAAGAGGAATGATCGGGTCATTGTTGTATCTGACAGCCAATCAACTTGACATTATGTACTCTATCTGCTTATGTGCAAGATATAAGTCTGAACCCAAGGAATCCCATATGATCGTTGTTAAGAGTATCTTTAGGTATCTAAAGGGAACTCCTAACCTAGGTCTTTGGTATCCCAAAGACTCAAGGTTCGATTTAATTGTGTATTTAGAAAGTTATTTTGCAATATGTAAGCTAGATAGAAAAGCACCACTGGAGGCTGTCAGCTTCTAGGTGGAAAGTTGGTGAGCTGGACAAGTAAAAAAGCAAAACTTCGTGTCCACAACAACTGCTGAAGCTGAGTATGTAGCAACTGGTAGTTGTTGTGCTCAGGTCTTATGGATGAGAAATGAACTCCTAGACTATGACCTTCAGCTATCAAGGATTCCTATCTATTATGATAACACTTGTGCGATTGCAATAGCTAATAATCCCATGCTACACTCATAGACTAAACACATTGAAATTAGTAAAAATTTTATTAGAGAGCATGTGATGAATGGATATATTGAACTTCATTTTATTTCTATTGATTTTCAAATTGCTGATATCTTTACTAAACCTCTTGATGAGACAAGATTCAACTTTCTCATCAGTGAGCTTGGAATGTTAAATATCGAAGAATAACTCTTCAGATACATTATACATTATCTCAACGATTAACTTCAAAGTTCATCATTCATAAAATAATTGTTGACTACATGTTATTTGACAGTCAAGTATGTTTTCCATCTCTCCTCACTGAAGATCTCTTCAGCAAGGAGCTTCTTGGAAATTTCAAAAGATAATCACTAATCTCATCAAGTGAATAAAAGATTTTCCTTAAAAGAAATCTTATCACTGACTTTCTTCTCAGTGATACTATAAATTCAAAAATCAATAACTGATTTCTTCAAGTGATTAAAATCTTTTTGAAAACTAAAAAGTAGTTTATTTATGACGTCATTTTTTTTGGATAACGATTCGCACGATTTTTCTGACAACGTGGCATGTTCCTATTCTACGACCAATCACACGCAAGCGACGTGTCCTTGTAGTGATAATATTTCTCTCTCAATAATCATTTGTTTCCCTCTCCTCCTATGTATAAATACTTTTCTTCGTGTCACATTCAAACATTACGAGCTCAAAACTCTCTAAGCAAAAATACTCTCAAGGCAAGGAAAACACCAAGAACGCGCACTAAATTCTGCTCTATGATTCTCAGGTTCTTTCATCTTATTTCTTGTTGTTTTTATTACAAAACGCTTTTTGATCTTAAAATCATTGTTTATTGACATCAAACAACCTGTTTGTAAAGATAAATCATATCTTTCATGATTTTCATCTAAAAACCTTGTTTTTAGAAGAACATTTGCCTTAAACTGGACCTCTGCCCAAGTCTACCATTTGTTTTCATACTTCTCTTCAAGATTCTTTATAAGGAAAATATATACTCACATTTTCATATAGTATTGTTGCTCATAACCTAGAATACCATTTCTTTCCTAAATTAGAAACTGGTAATCTAACTTTTCCTTCATCTTCTTCCAAACATTAGCAACGGCATCCCATGCAATGAACCTCACCAAGGCCTCAAACATCACTTTTAACTTTGAGAAGATCATCTTCAAATCCAAAAACCATCAGGGAATGCTCCCCTTCCCCACCAATAAACCATCAACTCATCTTTCGAACATTGCTGAGTTCCTGAAGAAATGCCCGCTCAATTATGCCCAAAATGGGTATCCTCCAGGTTGTACCACATTGCTGAAACAATTCTCGTACACTGATGAAGCCACTTGTTGGTCCCGAAGGTGCTTAACAAGTTTGTAGAAGGGGGGTTGAATACAAACACTGAATTTTAAAGTTTAATAAATTGTTTATTGATAAATCAAATTAGAATTTACAAGTTTGTTGCAGAATAAGATTAAGTAAAACCTAATCTAAACAAATTTAAGACTCACTAAGAAGGGGTTGCACTAGTAGTAGAGAATGGGGGATCAGGAGAGTATAGAAAACAAGGGTTTCTATATTTTTAGAAAGATGAAGGCTTAGGGGAAAATCTCAGATGGAGTTGAAATCTTTATATTTACACCCGATGCATTAAATGCATGGCATAGCACTTTACACGTGTCCTTCATTGATTGGTTGCATGGGTCTGACTTTAGGAGACATGCTTTCGGTCGTATTATGAATAGTGTAGTTGTCAGAGTTGTTGTACGAATTGCTGTAGAGGTATGTCTGTTCTGACAATCGTACGATGTGTGCAAGGGCAAGACAAAAGAGACTTGAGGCATAAGCTAAATGATCGTCAATCGCTGAATATCTCTTCCTTAAGAGATATAAAGAAGTTCAGTTATCGCTGAAGATTTTCCTCAGATTTCTTCGCATGTGTAGACTTGTCTTGGCTTCGCTGATATCTACATCAGGTCATGAGTAGACTTGTCTTTGTTCAACAACTTTCTCTTCGATTCAACACTGAACATCTTTTGTCGCGAAACTTATCTTTAGGGATTACGTCTAACTATTTACATGAGAAATCATCAGCGATACTGATCATACTCAGTATTTGATCGCTGATAATGAAACACTTATACATATGAATGTTTACAAGAAAGATCAACATTGATAACTGAACAGACTCAGTATGATCGTTGATGATGAAACACTAATACATAATGTTAAACGTAACTTTCACTAAGTATAGAAAAGGATCATTATCAAATCACTTAGAGAGTATGGATCAACAATCTCCCCCTATTTGATAATGACAAAGTAACTATGAAGAAAATTTCGTTAATGTCAAAATAAAAGATAATCAGGACTCATAACATACACGTCCTAATTAGTATTTTGGGGGATCTTTTATAGTACTGATAGAGTTAAGTACTTCACTGAATTTTCATTAATTCAAAGAAAGAATTACAAGAGAAATGAAAATTTTAAGTACAAGTGAAGAACTAACTACTGTAAGTCTAACTAACAGATTACAATAAGTAAGAAGAGAATCTATCTGCTATCTAGATAGGATTGTAGGACCTTGATCATGTAATCAGGTACTTCTTCTCCTTTTTGCCTTCGATCAGCTAGGAGAGTAGGTACACCATAAGCACAAGAGATCCTTGAGATGATTAAGAGGACAGATAGGAATCTCATAGACTCTTTGGAATCTGATCTGACCTTCATCATCGTTGAACAAGATTCCAAAAGGATTTTTCAGCATTTGTCCTACGATGAATGGTCCACCAGGAGGCAGGGATAGATCAAGAACCGAGAGATCAGGAGGAGGCCCGAACAATACTTGTTTTGAAAACTTGATGGAGGCGTCGTTCTTGATTGCAACGACATTGTCAGAGGAGGAGGAGGCAGGCTTTCTTTTGGATTGCCTTGGCTTTGGTGGAAAAGCAGAAGGCACCTTTACTACAACAGTGACTCTGTTGAGGAGGGATTCAACGATACCTTTAACATAGCCCCTGTAGGTTGACATTGATTTCTTCAGTGCTTCCTTGAACTCTAACCATTCCATGTAGCCAAATCTTTCAAGTCTTGATACGAACATTGCCTTTAAGCTTCCATCCTCTCTGGTTACCTCCATTGTTACTGAAAGTCGGTCCTTCTTCTTTCTCCCAGAGATGACAACAGCTATAGTCTTCATTGGGTCAGAGCAATAATCAATATTTTGTTTGCACCATTCAAGTGTTTTATCGCTGACCTCGTTTTCTTTTGTGCGTTCCACTTCAATCACTTTTAGAAGTGCAACTTGAACCTTCACTGGATTTTTCTTGAGTTTCTTGTCTTAGAACTGAGAAGACTGAACTTTGAGAGCTAGAGATGCGTCTTGTTGGAATTCAGTAATTAGCTTCTAAGCTCTGACAGATTCTTCGATTTCAGCTTGAGTCAGGAAGTCGGGCACTTTTGAGGAGGATTGAAAAGGGATCATTAGCCGCTGACTCTCTAGGTGAGAGATCATCTCTATTCTTCTTGTGAGTTCATCCTCTGGCCATTGAGCTGGCCGCGAGGGCCTTCCTGGATGGTTTAGGGGTTCTTCTTATTCTTCTTCATCAACCTCATTGAAGGAGGTTGGGATTATTTGGTCTTCAACTGATGAAGCTGGGATTATTTGAAGTTCAGTTCCCTTAAGCAAGGGAGAGAACTGACTAATCAAAAAAGAAGAAAGGAGTTAGTGTTTACTTATATGGAAGAAGAAAGATAAAGGCTAGAATGAGAGAGGGGTTTGGTAGGTATAGAAGGAAAGAGGGACAATGGATTGGAATACCTGAGAAGGATTCTCCCCCTCAGATGCTAAAACAAGTTTCAGGTTTCCCTCAGCACCTATTCCCTTCTGCTTTCCTTGGGATGGAGCACCTGAAGCTTCTTCCCTTCTCCCCCTGCTTCATAAACGACAACGCCTTTGGCAGCTTGTGTTGACGAGATGTTTGTAGCTGAGAACCAAAGAGATTGATCATCTTCATCATCATCTTCGTCATCATCAGCAACATTGTCTTTCTCTTGACCAGGGAGATCAAGGTCTTCTTCATCGTCATTTTCCTCCTCCTCATCTTATTCTTCATCAGTGAAAGCCAAGGAAGAAGAGGTATGGACCTGATCATCAACTGCTGAGATTTCAACAATCTTCTCCCCCTCAATTTCAGAGGGAGTTTCCTCCGTTTCTTGTTCATCAGCTATGATTTCTTTAAGTGATCTCTCCCCCTCTTTGTCATTATCAGCATGGGGGAGGTTAGCGTTAGTAGCGACTGCATCAACGGCAGGAGTTGAACGACCATCAACCTCCAACTTTTCCAGACATCCTTCAATTTTTGGAAGTTCTGAAGTAGCCTGATGAATGAACTCAACGGCTATATTCAGTGAAGTCCTGTCAGTGTCCGTGAAGGAAGGCGTCGGTAGTGGAGCTGGTTCATTCAGCTTGGACAGGATCTGAGTTAGTAGGTATGTGTAGACATTGAACTTTGAAGATAGACCCCTAACCTCAGTTTGCAGAGAGCCAAAACGTTCCTATAGAAGTTGGACTTGTCGAAGGTTTGTAACCAAGTCCTCCTTCATTTTTACAATCTCTCCTTAAAGAGCAGTGACCTGAGAAGCTTCAGTTTTTGAAGTAGAAGCAGTTGTAAGTCTTTTCAGCTCTTCACTATCTTGGTTGACAGCGCTGGTTGTGATGTCGAGGGAAGTGGAAAGAGATTCCACTTCGTCGGCAATCTTGTTGACGTTGACGTCAACCGTTCCCAAATTAGGACCTAAAATAAAAGTCAGTGATTGAGCCAAACATTGCTCAGGCTTATATGGAGAGATGGGAGATGTGTATATGGGTTTAGGAATACCTGATAGATCAAACATGTTGTAGAATTGAATATCTCCTTCAAAATTTTGAGGAGTTGTTTGAGTATCAGGTCCTAAGGATGCAGCATGAAGAGGTTGCTAGGAAATGGTTGGAGGGTTATTGACCAAAGAAATAGTAGAAGAAGGAGTAATGGGGATAAAAGTAGAGATAACACTTGTGATAGTTGGATTTACCTCAGTTTATGGAGCTTGAGGAACTGAGAAAATGGGTGTTATCACAGGTGCGGTGTCAGCAATGGTCATCACTAACATGGTTGTTGTAGAAGCTGATGTGGAGGAGAAACCAACGAAAGCATCCAAAGTAGTTTGTTGAGAAACTACTTCAGTTATTGTTCCATAAGGGGTTGACTCCTTGGTCTTTCTGGCCTTTTTAGAAGGACCAGAGAGAACAGTTGATTGACGTTTGGAAGGGGTGGTAGCGGCAGGGGTAGCAGAAGAAGGAACCTCCTGTATGGCCGCTGAAGTAGAAGAATATAGAAAGATGCGAGAATGTAAGGTAGAGAGACTTACCTCGTTGTCAGCAAGCTTGATCTCCAGCGCTCGTTGGCCCACCTTTGAGAAAGTACCATCATTTGAAGTGGGGTACTTCTCAGCGTAGAGAAAATGGAGATAGGCGCAGATGAAATGAACATAAGGGATCTTGGAATCCCTCTCAGACTTCTCAATCTTTGATAAGAGATCATCAAAGATTGCACCAGCGTAGTCGTAGTGCTTGTTGGCGATCACTGAGTAGCCCATTTACAGCTGCATTTTGATGGTCTGATCCAGCGATCCTATCTTTCCACTCATACACTGAATAATGTGAGTGAAGATGTAGTTGATCTGTAAAGGCATGTTCGCCTTCAGAATCTTGGTCAACTTCTTGTTGGGAATCTGGTAGCGAGGCTTGTTGGTCAGCACGAGGGGCTTGTTTTAGACCATAGAGCCTTATCCAACTTATATACATAATTTGGATGCTTAGGGTCGAAGAACCCTGGAGGTTGTTCAACATAGACTTCTTCATTCAGCTTTTCATTCGGGAATGCTGATTTTACATCCATTTGATATACTATGAAGTCTTTGTAAATTGCATAAGCTAAGAAGAGTCGAATCGCTTCGAGCCTAGCCACAGGGGCAAAGTTTTCATCATAGTCTATGTCTTCCTCTTGTCTGTATCCCTGACAACAAGTCTAGCCTCGTTGCGGGTTACATTCCCATGTTCATCTAATTTGTTTCTAAACATACATTAAGTGCCTATAACAGTTTTATCAGATGGTCTGGGAACGAGATTCCAAACTTTGTTTCGAGCAAACTCAGTCAGCTCTTCTTACATAGCGCTGACCCAGTTTGGATCTCTGAGGGCATCATCAGTCTTCTTTGGCTCTAATAAAGAAAGAAAGTTGACAAAGAGACAGATATTACATGTACTTCGTCGAGTCTGAATACCTGCATCGGGATCACCAAGAATTTGATCTATAGGGTGATCTTTGGTCCCTCGCTGAGCTGGAGCATAATCGCTCACTTCAGGAGTTGGATCAACAATAGGGATGTTCACTGATGAAGAAGCTTGAGGTTCATCAACTATTAATTCTTGAGTGCCTAACAGATCATTGTTCACAGATAGGTTTTCAGACGAGGGAAGATCTGATGGAGGGAGTGTGTTTAGAGGCTCATCTGAAACCCATGAGGTGGATTCAGCATTAGGTGGAATGATGTTTGGATCATCATCAGCGACTGAATGATCTGTGTGCTGATGGTTTATGAAGAAGGGTTCTGTTTCTCTATAATGTGAGAACATCCAAACATCTAACTCTTCATTGCCGGCGATAGGTTTAGAGTTTGTTGAACGAGGTTCGTCAAAGGTGACATGAATTGTTTCTTCTACAGTTTGTCTTCTCTTTTTGAAGACTCTGTAGGTCGTAGAGATGGAGGAATATTCAAGAAATATTCCATCATCAGCCTTTGGGTCGAACTTTCCAAGAGAATCTTTGTTGATTATAATATAACACTGACAACCAAAGATATGAAGAAAACTGATATATGGTTTCCTTCCATGAAACAGTTCATAAGTTGTCTTTACAAATCGCTTTACTATCAGGGATCTGTTTTGAGTAAAGCAAGCAGTGTTTACAGCTTCAGCCCATAACTGAGTAGGGAGATAAGAATCACTGAGCATTGATCTGCCAGATTCAATGATCGTTCTATTTCTTCTTTCAGCGACTCCGTTCTGCTGAGGTGTTCTTACAGAGCAGAAATTGTGATAAATTCCCTTACTCTCAAAGAAGTTGTTCAGGGAACTATTTTTGAATTTAGTTCCACGATCACTTCTTATTGAGCGAACAATAAGATTATTCAGTACTTCCATCTTTTTAAGAAAAGATATCAGTTCTTCTAGAATGTCACTTTTGCAGCGAAGAAAGATAACCCAGGTGTAGAGAGGGTATTCATCTACAATGACAAGTGTATATTTCTTTCCAGCTATGGATTGGATATTAACAGGGCCAAGCAAATCCATATGCAAGAGTTGGAGAGGACTTGTCACTGAGGAAACTTGTTTAGATTTGAAACTAGCTTTAGTCTGTTTTCCTTTCTTACATGTTGAGCATAGAGATTCCTTGGCATATGAGTGCTAAGGGAGACAAGAGACCAGTTCCATAGAAGAGAGATAATTCAGGGTTTTGAAATTTAGATAAGAAAGCCTTTTATCCCATAGCCAGTTAACATCAGAGGAGGCTTTAGAAAGAAAACACACATTTTCAGTGGTAGTAGAATCCATGTCTATTACATAGACATTTTCCATAGGGTAACCACTGAACATGCTTTCTTAGTGAAGCAAACTTCGTAGTCTTTGTCACATAGCTAATTGATGCTTAGAAGATTGTGCTACAGTCCATCTACGTAAGCGACTCTTCTGAAGGTAGTTTTTCCATTGCTGAGGACACCAAACCCTCGGATATATCCTTTTCCATTTCCACCAAAGGTCACTGAGGGACCATTCTCTTCCTTGTAATCAATAAGCAGGTCTTTTTGTCCAGTCATGTGTCGACAGAATCCACTATCTAGATACCAGATACCCTTCGATCCTTGCAAACATAAGGAAGATTAAGTTTTGATTGGTACCCACTTTTTAATAGGTTCAGTGGGGTTAGTGGAGATGGAAGGTTCAACAATCTTCACGGCAGATGAAGATTCAGCTTCACTGGTAACCTTCACTTTGGTTAATTTCTTAACCTTAGTGGTACTTTTCACCTTGGTAGATTTCTCAGCTTTAGTGACCTTGTCAGCCTTGGGGGCATTCATCTTCACTTTAGCTATTTTATCAGCTTTTGTGGCATTAGGACATTTACTTGCAATATGGTCAGTGAGTCCACAATGATAACATTTTATATATTTAATGGTGGCTTTAGGACCATGAGTAGTAAGATTAGAAAACTTAAGATGTGCAGGGCCAGCTTCAAGAATACCTTTAGCATAAGATCTGGGAGGAACTTTTAGTTCTTCAGATTTCTTAGGCTTAAGATCAATTTTCAGCTTTGGAGGACAAATATCAAATATTTCTGTTTCAGAGCTAGAAGATCGATTTACTGAAGGTTTGAGAGGAACTTTCACTTTTGCTTTCTTGGTAGCCTTTTGAGGATGGGAAATGGATTTCCCTTTATCAGCGAGCTTAGAGATTTTTGATAACTCCTCAGAAATAGGATTAGAGGAAGAAGAGAACTGAGTAGAAGAGGTGTCAGGGATAGAAGAGACAAACATTCCAAACTTAAGCATGGAACTCTCTTCTTTAGGTTCATCATGTTCTTTCCAAAAACCAATACCGGTTTTATTACTGGTAGGGATTTGAGACCTGATGATTTCAGTGATTTTGGTAGAAGACTTACACCATCCATCAACAGTTGCCTTTTCTGCTTTTAAAGCAGTTATGGCTTGTTCGCGTTCAATGCTGATAATTTCGTTGACAATGACTTGATCTTTCAAACTTTTCTCTAAAAGAGTCAGTTCTCTGATCTTTTCATGACATTTTTCTAGTTGTTCAATTAAATCAATATTTTTGTTGTCAGCTAGAGTTTTGCCATTCAGTGCATTGTACAGATCAATTGTCAGCACATCAACAGCACGAGTTCTCTCAGCTTCAGAAAGAGAGGGATTGGTAGAGATAGATACCTTAGAGGAGATATAGATCATGGAAGTTCCTGTTGGTTCTTCCACTTCTTCTTTAATCTCAGCCATAAGACGGAGATTAGCAACTTCTTCTTCATCATAACTAGATTCTTCTGATTCAGCCCAGTCAAGCTCTTCAGCGATAAGACCTTTACCTTTTCTTTTAAAGTTTTTCAACTTTTGATATTTCTCTTTCAGCTTAAAGTATTTGTTATCGTTGGACTTTCTAGAGATCGAAGGTTTGAAGACTTTCTTTGACCTGCACTCACTTGCAAAATGTCCAATCTTTTCACAGTTATAGCAAGTAGCAGTAGCCTTATCAACAGGGGTTGATTTTGGCTTGTCAGTTATAGAGAGAGGCTTATTTCTTCTGAAATTTCTCTTTCTTACAAACCTTTTAAAAGAGTTTGTCAAAAGTCCTAAGGATTCATCAAACTCTGAAATATCAGTGTCTGATAATTTCTAAGAGTCAGAATCTAACTTAGTGATAGTAAGAGTAGATCGCTGAGATGGAATGATCTCTGAAGAGATGAAAGCAACAGGAGTGCTTTTGGAGTCTTTAGAATTTTTTACAAGATTCTTCTTCAGGATATTTGATTGCTCATAGTTGAGCAATATTCCATATTGTCGGTCCAACAATGTTTATATCAAGTTTATAGATTAACAACACAATATCGATTACCAACCTGTATTGATTAAAAACAACGATTACAAGGTTGATCAGATTTAGGCTTGGATGTGTTCTCTCTTTTACAGCTTTTAAGTGTGTGTATTTGATCTTGATAATATCTGATTATTTAGAGAGTTGTTGAGATGAGATCTGATATTATCTCAAGCTTCTTAGACACTCAACCTAAAACCACTTGCAACAACAAGTTGCAATATTAAACAATATAAACCAAATAATATCTAATCTAACTTAGATATTATAAAGCTAACTAAACTAACTAACTAAACTAATAACAATAAACGTTAATAACTTTGACATTTATTACAAATAAACATTAAACTTTAATATAGAGAGTCGACTTTCCGGCTTTAGCTTCAGATTGCGATCTTCAGTTTGGATGATCTTGAATCCAATATATATGTGATCTAACAATCTCCCCCTTTGTATCAAGATCATTACTAAAAAAGATTTTAGCAATTCAGTCTTCTTGTTCAGCTCAGAAGATGCAATCTCTTTCTCTAGCTCTGAAATCAGCATGTCTTCAGAATACTTGCTTTTGAAGAGTTCAATCTTGGACGTGATTCTTGAAACATGTGATCTTTTCCATTTCTTGTGTAGTCATTCTCCCCCTTTTTGATGATAAGTGCACTGACTTCATCAAAACTCTGAGTAAGAAATGTCAACCACATGGAGCCACTGATCCGTCAATTCAATAGATATTCACCCATATCTTTGCAAATCCAGACAAAATAGTCGTGTAACACCTGAATCAGCTAATGAATCAGTTAACATGCCTGTCAGTAACACTAAGTCACTATGTGTAATGAATACACATTGGAAAGGAGTTGTTTGATGTTGACTCCCCCAGGGCTTCCATTTAATCATCGAAACACCATAAAGGTAAATTTCTATAAACGTTATGACAAAGAAACTAATTCCTTGTATGTTCGTGCTTGTGTTGAAAGAATTAAGCACGGATGATTGCTTATTGGCTCAAAATTGTGTAAACCACTGAGACAACAATAAGTTAAACACATACTCAATGAAAATCATATGTGCTGCTTCCCCTTTGAAAATGTGAAACACTTTCTTGTTAAAAAGAAAATGAGTAGATGGTGAGGTTTGATCAAGAGTTGGCATGGGCTAGTTGCCTGTTTCAATAATGATCACCAAAGAACTGTGAAACATTAGAATTGTGGCTGCCCGTCTCAGAAAAAGTTGGTGCAGAGTTGTGATATTCTTTTAACTCTGTTCTCACATGCTCTTTCTTTTAAACATTTTGCTTTCTCTAATCACACTCAATTCTTTTGGACTTGTCACACTCAATCACTATGGATTAACTTCTTGGGTAGAAATCACTGGTTAAGGTGATTTCATAGAAGTTGTGTTAATTCCTAGCACAAAGAAATCCTTGTTTTCCTATGATGCATATGATGCTCAGATTGGTATAACTATTTCAGTTAAAGCACAATATATTTCTTGAAAACATTCAAAGTCCCACTTCCAATTCATGAATTCGTTTTGAGAATCGGGAAGTGGTTTGAACATTGAAAACAATGTTTTCGATGATTGAAAGTTGTCCTTCTTTCAACCATATATGAGATGAAGATATAGAATTATACCTTTACGTACGATCTTCCATCTCATGAAGCTAAGCTTTAAAGTCATAAACATATGAACTTGTAAGCATCTCTCAAAAATTCTGCAAAAGTCTTATGTCAAGTCAAAGTGAAATTTATTCACTTAAATTGAAAAGACAAAAAGCAGTAAAACTGCTAAAGTACGAGTTCTGATAAAAAATAATCAGAAGTCATATCCATACTTCTTTGACTTGAAGAGCTCCCCCTAAAATCTTGCATTACAAAAATTTGACATAAAAGGTAAATGCAAAAATCTTATGAGCTCCCCCTCAAAATAAGATTGACCACTTGTCAATTTCTTCTTATACTCCCCCTTGGATTATGAACAGTATATAGAAGTGCAGATATCTTGCGGAAATGAAGCAATGATGAAAAAGTATACAATTAGAAAACTTTGATAGGTAACTACTGATTAAATCTTTAGATTTAGCATACCAAGCTTAGAGACAAGAAAGTTAAACCTCTTTTCGTCTAAAGCTTTGGTAAACAAATAGGCAAGCTGATAATCAGTTTTTAGAAAGAAAAGTTCAATTGTTCCTTTTTCAACATGATCTTTAATAAAATGATACCTGACGTCTATGTGCTTAGTCTTGGTGTGCTGAACTGGATTCGTTGTTATTGCGATGGCGCTCTTTGAGTCACAGTATATCGGGATTTTGTTGAAGTAGAAACCGTAGTCGCGCAATTGAGTTCTCATCCATAAGACCTGAGAACAACAGCTAGCAATAGCTACATATTCTGCTTCGGCCGTGGAAGTTGAAACACAAAGTTGCTTCTTCGATGCCCAACTTACGAGTTTGTCACCGAGGAACTGTACATGTCCTGTTGGGAACTGAAGAATTTATCAAGTATGGTTAATGCTGCTAGTTCAGAGTTAATACTGCTAGAAGACTTAAAGGTTAGTACTGCTGAGTGTTACTACTGCTAGTACTATTAATACTGCTAGTCAAAGTTAGTGCTGCTTGAACAAAGTTAGTACTGCTTAGCTAGTTAGTACTGCTAGTGGTTAGTACTGCTTAGTAGTTAATGCTGCTAGAAGGAAGTTAATGCTGCTGAAGATTAATACTGCTTATATGATGAAGATTCGTATGAAAGGATATACATGGAAGCTTAGAGATATACATAGAAGATATACTGAAGATATTTTATTCATTGTAATTATCTTTGTATTCAGTATATATATATAGTATTGTTTAGAATAGGAGGATAACTTTTAACTTTAAGTTTTCATTATTTTTAGGAAAAAACAACCTCAAGGCATAGATCCTAATTCTAGAGAAGTAGAATTCGTATTGGTGAGCCTGTTCATCAATATTGAGGTTGAGTGAGTAATCGTGTAACTTCAAAGCATCAAATAAAAGCTTACAGTTTGTTATTCATATTTACTGTGTTGATTTACTGTTTCATTGAATATCAAAGTGTTATTCCGCAAACTTCTTTGATATTGTTTCTGAGAATTAATTCTTGTTGAGAATTCGATCCTGACAAGTGGTATCAGAGCCTGATTTCTCAGAAACAACTATTCATCATGGAAAATCTTACAGAATCAAGCAGTACTTTGGTCTCAAAAGTTCCAATGCTTAGATCCAATGAATTTGACATGTGGAAGATCAGAATCAAGCAATATATTCTCCTCACAGATTACTCTATGTGGGACATCATTGAGAATGGCCCATCTGATGGAGGAAAAATTGGTGAAGATGGCAAAAGAACTCCTCCAAAGACAGATGCAGACAGGAAATCAAGACAGACAGAGATGAAAGCCTTGAGCACACTGCTCTTGGCCATTCCAAATGAGTATCAACACCAATTCTGTAATTGCACTGATGCACAGATGCTCTGGAATGCTCTAGAGAAGAGATTCTCAGGTACCAAAAGTACCAAGAGAAATCAAAAGGCAATCTTAAAGCAACAGTATGAAAACTTCATCTCTGCTAAGAATGAGTCCATGACTCAAACTTTTGACAGGTTTAATAAACTAATTGGTGAACTAGCTACTATGGGAGTACATATTGATCAAGATGATGTGAACAGAAAGTTCTTAAGGTCCCTCGGAGATGAATGGACCATGTACACTGTGTCATTCAGACAGAATGATCAGTTGGAAGAAAAAGAACTTGATGATCTGTACAATGATCTTAGAGTATTTGAAGCTGAGGTGGAGGCAAAGAAGAAGCCTTCTGGATATATTCATAATGTTGCACTCCTATCAGCATCAATTGATTCTACTGCTAACCCTGAATCAGTTAATGCTGCTAATGGAACAAACCAAGAGAAAGGCTCTGAAACTGTGTTTGAGGCCTTTCTGGCAAGTCATGGAAACTCTTCTCTCATTAATGATGACTTGGAACAACTCAATCCAGATGATCTTGAAGAGATGGATATTAAATGGCAAATGGCCATGCTCTCCATGAGAGTTAAAAAGTTCATAAAAAGAACTGGGAGGAACAACTTCTCCCAAAGAAGAGAAGATGGAGCAGGGTTTGATAAATCAAAGGTGGAATGCTACAAATGCCATCTGAAGGGACATTTTGCTAGAGAATGCAGAAGTGGAGTGTCTCACAACAACAACCACCAACAAAATCAATCTGGAAGCTTCAATAACAACAGAAACTCTGCTCAAGCCCTTGTTTCTCAACAAGGAATGGGGTTTGATTGGAGTGATCAAGCTGAAGAGGCTATTCAGAATCAAGCTCTAATGGCTAAAGTATCTGATCTCCCATCTGAGGTAAGTTCTAATCTCTGTTCTAAAACTTGCATAGACACTGTTAAAAGGTACAGGGATCACAATCAGAAGATGAGTGATGACCTTAAGAGATTAGAAAAAGATATCAAAGACTATGTAAGGATTGTAGAGAGATTTGAAGATCAGATCAAAGGTTTTCAAGCCAATGAACTCCAACACTCATATGACACCAATTACTGGCAGTGGGAGAAAAAGGATTTAGAACTTAAACTGACCAAATCTAAAGAGGAGAGTGAAAAACTGAAAGAGGAGCTAACCAAGGTTAAGCTTGATGTAGAAAAGTTTTCCAATGCTTCTAAAGCAATGGACTCTTTACTACAAAATCAGATTCATGATAAGCTAAGAAGAGGAATTGGGTACAATGCAACACCTCCACCATATAACAACAATTACATTCCTCCTACTTCAGACCTGTTAGACACCAAAGATAGGAAGGACTTGCCTGAGGGAGCCACTGAAATAGATCCCTTAGATGAGGTAGTTGTTGAAGCTAAGACTGAGAAAGAGGTTGGCAAGAGTAAGGAGAATAAGGTGAGTGGTGAGATTCCTCTAGAGAATAACATTATCACCAATGATGATTGTGGAAGGGCTTGGATCAAATCCAAGGACATAGAGAAGACAGAGGGAAAGTCTGGTAAGGTCCATTACAAACAGACCACAGTTGTGAATCCAGGTCCTTGCAAACAGTGTGCATGTAAGAAGAATGAGCCCCAAAAACAGGACAAAAAGAGGGGAAATCAAAGAAACTGGAATAATCAGTGGGCACAAAAACAAGGGGTTGATCTGAGTAAAATCAATAGACCAAAACCTTGTTTTATCTGTGGCAAATTGAATCATCTTGCAAAATTCTGTTATTTCAATCCTATGAAACAAAGGATGAATTTCCAAAGATCCATGCAAAAACCCTTTGATTATAAGAAAATTGAAAAGAACCATGTGGCTAAGAAAACTGTTAAAACTAAAAGCCACATGAAGAAAAAGTCTGTTAAAGAAAGTGTCAATATGTGGATTCCTAAAAGCACTAAAACTGTTAGTACTGCTACCACAAATAGTGTTACTGACAATGATAGTGCTGCTAGAAGTAATACTACTGCTAACAATGTTAATGCTGCTAACAAGGTTAGTACTGCTAAATATGTTAGTACTGCTAACTCTGTTAGTACTTCTAAGGTTAGTACTGCTTCTAGTGTTGGTTTTGCTAAGCCAATAACATTGACAAAGTACTCTAATAAAGAGTGCTCTGAGTTTAAAAACCTCATTAAAAAGGAATGTAAATACTTTGATGAGAAAGGAAGACCCAAGACAACTGTTGCTTGGGTCCCCAATCATACTAATTGATTTATCTAATGTGCAGGGCAACCAACAGCTCAGGGGAAAGAGCATTTGGCATGTTGATAGTGGTTGCTCTAGGCACATGACAGGCAACATGTCATGTCTTCAGGATTTCAAACATATCAATGGAGGACATGTTGCATTTGGAGACAATCTTACTGGTGGTAAGATAAGTGGAAAAGGTAATGTCACCAAAGGTAAGATGACATTTGAGGATGTCTACTATGTTGATCAATTAAAGTACAACCTGTTAAGTGTATCACAGGTTTGTGACAAACAACATAGTATATTATTTACTAATACTGAGTGTATGATCCTTGCTCCAGGGTTCAAGGTAGTTGATGAAAGCATGATACTACTTAGAACTCCAAGGAAGGACAATGTTTACTGTCTTGATTTGAACAATGTTGATAGTGATTCATCTTTAAATTGTCTTGTTTCAAAAGCTTCTGTAGATGAATCCTCCCTTTGGCACAGAAGGATGTGTCACATGAATTTCAAGACTATGAACTATCTTGTTAAAAATAACCTTGTAAGAGGTTTACCCTCAAAAGTCTTTTCATGTGATGATCATTGTGTTGCTTGTCTTAAAGGCAAACAACACAAAACTTCTCATAAGACCAAAGAGTTAAATTCTGTTTCTTCTTGTCTCCAGTTATTGCATATGGATCTGTTTGGTCCTACAAATGTTATGAGTATAGGCAAGAAATCTTACTGCTTAGTTATTGTTGATGATTACTCCAGATTTACTTGGGTATATTTTCTAAGGACTAAGGATGAAACAAGTGATCTTATCAAATCCTTTATTCTAAGAATTGAAAACCAAACTAATCAAAGAGTAAAAGTCATTAGATCAGATAATGGAACTGAGTTTAAAAATCATGATCTAAACACCTTTTGTGAAGAAAAAGGTATTGAGAGGCAATATAGTGCTCCTAGGACTCCTCAACAGAATGGTGTTGCTGAAAGGAGAAATAGGACACTAATAGAGGCTGCTAGATCTCTGTTGGCTGATTCAAAATTACCTATTACCTTCTGGGCTGAAGCAGTTAATACTGCTTGTTATGTCCAAAACAGAGTTCTAGTGGTCAAGCAAAAGAACAAGACCCCATATGAACTTTTAAATAAAAGAAAACCTTTTATTGGTTTCTTCAAACCTTTTGGGTGTCCTTGTACAATTCTAAATACCAAATCTCACTTAGGTAAGTTTGATAGCAAAGCAGATGATGGATTTCTTGTGGGATATTCATCTCAGAGTAAGGCCTACAGAGTATTTAACTCTTCTTCTAGAATAATTGAAGAAAGTGACAATGTCAAATGCAATGAGAGCACACCAAATCCTGTTGGGTCTGGACCTCAGTGGCTATTTGACATTGACTCACTAACTAACTCTTTTGGTTTCAGTAATGAGTTTACAGGAACAGGTAGTGGAGAATCAGAGATCACACAAGTTCAAGAAAGTATATCTAAATCTGTGATTTTTCCCATACCCACAGTAAATGAAGACTGTGAAAAGGAACCATTTACTGAACCAAGTCAGAGTGAAGAAGACACTAGAGATGAGGAGACTCAAGAATCAGAAGTGGCATCTGAAAACACTTCAGTTGAGTTGCATGACTCTAATCTAGAGGCTGGACTGAATGAAGAACCTAGTCATAACACCAGAGTTCAAAAGAATCATCCTCCACAGCTGGTAATAGGAGATATCTCTTCTCCTATGATGACTAGACATCAAAGCAGGCTTCAAGAAATGCAAGATCAACAGCATACAGTCCTTTCTTGCTTTTTATCCCAGCTTGAGCCTAAAAAGGCACATGATGCTATGAAAGAATCTAGCTGGATAGAAGCAATGCAAGAAGAACTGTTACAGTTCAAGCTACAAGATGTATGGGATCTAGTAGACCTTCCTAAAGGTCACAGAGCAATTGGCACAAAGTGGATTTTCAGAAACAAGAGAGATGAAAGAGGTATTGTCATAAGGAACAAAGCAAGGCTGGTGGCTCAAGGCTATACTCAAGAAGAGGGTATAGATTATGAAGAAGTTTTTGCACCTGTGGCTAGGATAGAAGCAATCAGACTATTCCTAGCCTATGCCTCTTACATGAACTTCAAAGTCTATCAAATGGATGTAAAAAGTGCTTTTCTCTATGGATCAATTGAAGAAGAAGTATATGTCTGTCAACCACCAGGGTTTGAAAACCCAAGCTATCCAGACAGTGTATACAAATTAAAGAAAGCACTTTATGGACTACATCAAGCCCCAAGAGCATGGTATGACACCCTGTCATCCTATCTCTTGGAAAATGACTTTGAAAGAGGAGTCATTGATAAGACTCTCTTTATCAAAAGAAAGAAGAAGGATATCTTGCTGGTCCAAATATATGTTGATGACATTATTTTTGGTTCTACAAGAAACATCATGTGCAAGGAGTTTGAGGATTTAATGCATCAAAGGTTCAAAATGAGTTCCATGGGGGAACTTACTTTCTTCCTTGGACTCCAAGTTCAACAGAAGTCAGATGGCATTTTCATATGTCAATCCAAGTATGTGCAGGATATTCTAACCAAGTTTGGTTTCTCAGAATCAAAACCTGCCAGCACACCTATGGAAACACACAAGCAGATCACAGCATATCTTGAGGGGGAGGACATGGATGTGCATTATTATAGATCCATGATTGGCTCTCTCATGTATCTCACAGCATCAAGGCCAGATATAATGTTTCCAGTCTGTGTATGTGCAAGATTTCAAGTTAGGCCAAAGCAGTCTCACTTTCAAGCTGTTAAGAGGATATTCAGATATCTCAAAGGGCAACCCAGATTGGGACTTTGGTATCCTCATAACTCACCTTTTGACCTAATAGCATACTCAGACAGTGATCTAGGTGGGGCAAACTTGGACAGAAAATCTACTTCTGGAGGATGTCAGTTCTTGGGTGCTAGACTAGTCTCATGGCAGTGCAAGAAACAAACCACAATATCCACATCTACAACAGAGGCAGAGTACATAGCAGCTGCAAGTTGCTGTTCTCAAGTCTTATGGATTCAGAATCAAATGTTGGATTATGGGGTAACCTTTCTACACACTCCACTCTTTATTGACAACAGCAGTGCTATTAGCATTGTAAATAATCCAGTCAAGCACTCAAAGACAAAGCACATTGAAATCAGGTATCACTTTATAAGAGATTGTAATGAAAAGAAACTTATTCAAGTTGTCAAAGTCCACACTGATAATCAGTTTGCTGATCTATTCACTAAAGCTTTTGATGTGGGTAGATTCACTTTCTTGGTCACAAGTGTGGGAATGATAAACTCTGAATAATCTTCTTCTCAAAAAGTGGTTTTATACCTGTATATTTTTATTCTTGGTGTTACTAATCTTCTTTTTCAGGATATGCATAGCAGTACTCAGTGTTTAGCAAGTTTAAAAGGAGTAAGTATAGTTAATACTGCTAGTGGTTAATACTGCTTTCAGTTAATACTGCTAGTGGTTAATACTGCTTTCAGTTAATACTGCTTTCAGTTAATACTGCTAGTAGTGAATGCTGCTTTCAGTTAATACTGCTAGTAGTTAATGCTGCTTTCAGTTAATACTGCTAGTGGTTAATACTGCTTTCAGTTAATACTGCTAGAAGTTAATACTGCTTTCAGTTAATACTGCTAGTTAGTTAATACTGCTAGCCGTTACTACTGCTAGTAGTTAATACTGCTTTCAGTTAATACTGCTAGTAGTTAATACTGCTTTCAGTTAATACTGCTAGTTAGTTAATACTGCTAGCCGTTACTACTGCTAGTAGTTAATACTGCTCTAGGTTAATACTGCTTATATTCCGAATACTATAAATACTCTTTGCCCGCCTAAACGTTCATAACGACTCTTTGCATACTGTTCCCTTGCGCTCTAAACCCTTTCTCTCTCAAAGTTCAAAGTTTTCAGGCAAGAATCTTCAAGGTCAATGGCATCAATGGCGTTCATTGACGAGCACAATGAAATCGCAATGCTCCAAAAGCCAAAACAAGCAGAAGGCTTTCATCAGATTGTGGATTTCCTCAAGTCAAGCCACATTGCTCATGCTCTTACTGTATCCCCTACAATCTACATTGAGCATCAAAGGCAGTTCTGGGCCAATGCAACCATTGTTGTGGAAAATGGTGTGCAAATGATCAAGACAAGAATCTGTGATCAACCACTAACAGTTACTGAAGAGGTTATACGCATCAGTCTACGTCTAGACGATGCCTCTGGTATAACTTCTATCCCAAATGATGAACTGTTTTCAAATCTTACAAGAATGGGGTATGGAGGCCCATTGGGTGTTTTCAAGTTTTCTAAAGCAAAATTCTCTCCCCAATGGCGTTTCTTTGTCCATACTCTAATGCATTGTATATCCAAAAAGACTACTGGATGGAGTGAGTTCAACAGTACTATTGCTTATGCTTTGGTGTGCTTGGCCACTACCAGAAGGTACAATTTTTCACAAATGATTTTCAATGATCTTGTCTCAAACATGGGAAACAAAAAGAGCTTCTTTATGTATCCCAGGTTTGTTCAAGAAGCTATTACTCATCAATTGACGGATATACCTCAACCTGTTGGGGTATATGTACCTAAACCCCCCAAAGGCAAGGTTTTCTCCAATATGAGAAGATCTGCTGGGGACTCTGAAGGAGTTGACACCCCATTGTTCTCTACAATGATGGTGGTGTCCCAAACCAATGAAGGTATGGTAGCAGGGTCAAGGCCCTCATTAGACCAACCCACTGCTAGCCAATCCCAACCTTCCATCTCTCAAATTTTCCCTCAGTCCTTTGCTGCTAAACCCACTCCCATAATATCCAAGACCTATGTCAAGTGAAAGGTACACAAGGGTCCTTCCCTTGTTGTACCTACTATTAACCAAGAGCCTCAAAGCCCTCTATTGGAGCATTCTCCAATAGAGAATATCCAAAGGGAATCCACTAGGGTGTCTCCCAACCCAAAGGAGGTGCTCTCTGAGGAGGAGGTAGAGCATATGGGTGATGAGGCTGCCACTACTCCTGCTAGCACAGAGGAGGACAGTGGTAACATCAATAAGACCTCCCCCATGGCAACTTTGAATGAGCAATCATTTGAAGGACCCTGGTGCCAAGAAACCACAGGGGTGGATAGTGCTTCTGCTAGGCAGAAGACATCTACTAATAAAAGATCCAATGATCCTTCAATAGGGGGTAACACTCCTGGAGAAGGTGAGGACAGATATAACTATGATGAATTGATGGAGACCATGGGAAACATCAACCAGGATGTCATCAAGCAAGGAAAAGAAATAGAGGAGATGAAGCTGATTATTCTATCTCAACAAGTTCAGATCACCAAACTGAAGAAAATGGTGACAAGATTGTTACAGAAAAGGAGAAGGAAGCAGTTTGTGCTCAAGAGGAGGACAAATGTTCAAGATGATTTCAACAAGGGGGAGAATTCAGAGGCTGAAGCAGAAAAAGAAAGTATTTCTGAGATGGGATTTGATGTTAAGGGGGAGAAAGCTGCAGAAAAAGAAGCACAAGAAGTAGAAACAGATAATGTTCAAGCAGTAACAGGGCTATCTGTTGAAGAATTGGAAATAGCTGAAACCTTAGTAAAAGCAAAGAATGATACTCCTAAGGCTACTCAAAAGGCTAAGGGAGTGGTCATCAATGAAGGAGACCTTGAAAAGAAGACACAAGAAAGAAGTGAGGCAGGGTTGAAGGATACAAAGGGTAAAGCTAAGATGATTGAACCTGAACAACCTGCAAAGAAGAAAATTCAGATAGAACTGGATGAAGAAGTGGCAAAGCAGCTTCAGGCAGAAATGGAAAGGGAGGAACAACTTCAATCTGAGAAGGATAGAGAGCTTGCACTGAATATGGCCAGAAAACTAAATGAAGAGTATCAGAAGAGCATGAAAACAGCAGCTCAGGCCAAGCAAGTACAAGTAAAAAGAATGCCATTCAAAAAGCAGAAAAGACAACCCTCCAAGACCTTTTTGGCCAATCAGGAAAGAAGAAAGATGATAAACTTCCTGAAAGGGGGAGATGTTTACTCATATGGCATACTCTCATGTTGAAGAGCTATACAGGAAGGAAATGACAAAGCTCCAAGGGGATTCCTCTCAAAGGGAAGAAGCAGAAAGAAGGATGAAAGAGAGACATGATCTCAACATCCAACAACCATTCCCTGAGAAAACCACACCTTCCAAAGAAGAAGCAGAAGAGAAGAAGGAAGAACCTGGAAATGTTGGTAGAGAAGCCAAGTCTGGAAAAAGAGTGAAAACAATTGCTCCAAAAAGGCAGTTGAAAAGGACTAGGGTGGAAGAAACTGAAAAGGAAGCAGAACCTTCAGTCACATCCCCAACAGAGCCAGTACAGAGTCCAGAGCAGGTCACTAAGCAAACTGATGAAAGTATGGATCCGTACATGACAATAGTGGAACCTTTGAAAGCTGTTCCAATCTCTATGCAAGCTCCAGAGATCATCTTCTGGGATATTCTGAGAGACAATGGAAAGAATTTCTTCAGAATCAAGAGAGCTGATGGTTCATTTGAAGCTTATTCAACATGGGGGAAAGTCATCAGAAGTTGTTCAAGAGCTGATATAGAAGAACTATATAAAGTTGGGATGAAACTTTATGAACCTGTGTTGAAAGGTACTGAAGAGAATCTTCTCAAAGTGACATTGGAATACTTGTGCATGATGTTTGAGCCTGCAAGAGTGCACCATAGGATTAAAGATCATATGCATGAGTTCATATTCAAGAAGATTGACAAATGGATACTGTTTGAAAACTGTGGAGTATACATGATTACTATTGACAATTGTTATCATGAATACTACCTGGTGGACAAAATATATGAGCATAGCAAGGAGAAGTTAGAAGGGATGCTTAAAGCTACACTGGTTTGTACAAAGGATTCAGAAATGGCCAAGATTGTGGTGAGAAGAACTGTAAATCAAAGTTTGGGCCTAGATCCAAATTTGGGAAATTGAATCAGAGGTGGTGTTGAAAGCATCTTGAAGAAGATCTGAAGAACTTGACTTCTTTTCCTAAAAGTCAAGTTAGGGGGAGATTGTTGGGAACTGAAGAATTTATCAAGTATGGTTAATGCTGCTAGTTCAGAGTTAATACTGCTAGAAGACTTAAAGGTTAGTACTGCTGAGTGTTACTACTGCTAGTACTATTAATACTGCTAGTCAAAGTTAGTGCTGCTTGAACAAAGTTAGTACTGCTTAGCTAGTTAGTACTGCTAGTGGTTAGTACTGCTTAGTAGTTAATGCTGCTAGAAGGAAGTTAATGCTGCTGAAGATTAATACTGCTTATATGATGAAGATTCGTATGAAAGGATATACATGGAAGCTTAGAGATATACATAGAAGATATACTGAAGATATTTTATTCATTGTAATTATCTTTGTATTCAGTATATATATATAGTATTGTTTAGAATAGGAGGATAACTTTTAACTTTAAGTTTTCATTATTTTTAGGAAAAAACAACCTCAAGGCATAGATCCTAATTCTAGAGAAGTAGAATTCGTATTGGTGAGCCTGTTCATCAATATTGAGGTTGAGTGAGTAATCGTGTAACTTCAAAGCATCAAATAAAAGCTTACAGTTTGTTATTCATATTTACTGTGTTGATTTACTGTTTCATTGAATATCAAAGTGTTATTCCGCAAACTTCTTTGATATTGTTTCTGAGAATTAATTCTTGTTGAGAATTCGATCCTGACATGTCCTGACGTGCTCTTCCTGTCTAACATACAACCTGCATGATCTGCATCTGTATATGTTGTTAGTTTAAAACTTGTGTCTTTAGGATACCACATACCAAGATCTGCAGTGCCCTTTAGATACCTAAATATGCGCTTCACAGTAGACATATGGATTTCTTTAGGATTGGCCTGATATCGTGCACATAAGCATGTTGAAAACATTATATCTGGCCTACTAGAAGTAAGATACATTAAAGAACCTATCATCCCTCGATAAGTCCTAACATCAACAGCCTTTCCCGAAGGATCGGTGCCAATTTTAGTACCTGGTGCCATTGGGGTACCAATCAGTTTTCAATTTTCCATTTTGAACTTCCGAAGAATATCCATAATATATTTTGATTGATTGATAAAAATACCCGTAGAAAACTGTTTGACTTGTAATCCGAGAAAGAAATTCATCTCTCCCATCATATTCATCTGAAATCTAGACACCATAAGGTTTGAAAAATTCTTACAGTACTTGGGATTTGTAGAGACAAAAATAATATCATCTACATAGATTTGAATTAAAATGATATCTTCTTTTTCCTTTTTGATAAACAAAGTGGTATCCACCGTACCTTTAGAAAAACCAGACTTGACTAGAAATTTGGAATGGACATCATACTAGGCTCGAGGAGCTTGTTTCAGACCATAGAGTGCTTTGTCGAGAATGTAGACGTGATTCGGCTTCTCTTGATTGACAAAACCTTCTGGCTGAGAGACGTAGACTTCTTCCTTTAGAATGCCATTTAGAAAGGCAGTCTTCACGTCCATTTGAAAGACCGTGAAGTTCTTGTGGGCTGCGTAGGCTAGAAACATTCTAATTGCCTCTAATCGTGCCAGAGGAGCATATGTCTCGTCATAGTCGATTCCTTCCTCTTGTCTGTATCCTTTGGCTACTAGTCTTGCCTTGTTTCGGATAACGGTACCACATTCGTCCTTTTTGATCTTGAAAACCCACTTCGTACCTATAATTGTTTTACCTTGAGGTTTTGGTACGAGTCTCCAGACTTCAAGTGCATCGAACTGATTCAGCTCTTCTTGCATTGAGATCACCCATTTTGGATCAGCAAGTGCCTCTGATACGCGAGTTGGCTCGAACTTTCTCAGAAAGGAGTCATGCGTGCACAAGTTTATTGATGCTGACCTAGTTTGCACCGGTTTTGATGGATCGCCAATGATCTGGCTTATCGGATGCTCTTTGGTCCATTTATGTTCATGAGGTAGTGGATTATATGAATGTATGTTGTATCATCTATAAATCCACTTGTACCTTCTTCAGTTTGTTCAGGAGGAATGATGATTATAGTTGAAGTGATAGGTGCAGAAGGCTCAGCAGGTACAGCTTGGTCCGGCTGTAGATGGATCTGTACAGAACATCCTACTGATGCAGCTACTTCTGTCTCTTCATCATTTGTCACTTCTTCAACTGTTGAAGTCGGCATTTGAATTGTAATTTCTTGTTGAATCGGGGCATTGGATTCAATAGGAACATCTGAACTGGTTGGATGAGTAGTCGTTAAGTCTTCTATCCTGTCAACCACAACAAATTTCTTTACATTAGATCCAAGAAATTCATCATAAAACAATTCAAATAATAAGTCTAAATCAGATATATGATTAGTTGACGTTGATGCTTCATCTGATTTGTTCTGTTGAGACGCAGGTTCTGGAATGAGTTCCCAGAAGCAAGTACTCCTGTTATAACGGGTTCTGAACTGTGATGTTCGGAAGCCATCTCTTCATCAAACATTACGTTGATGCTTTCTATAACCGTCTTTGACTTCTTCAGATAAACACGGAATGCAGTTGATGTCGAGGAATAACCAATGAAGATGCCTTCGTCCGCCTTGGCACTGAACTTGTTGAGACTCTCCCTATCGTTTAGCACGAAACACTTACACCCAAATATATGGAAATATTTGATTGTCGGTGTTCGGTTGTTGATTAACGCTTAAGGAGTCTTCTTGAATCTTCGATGTATCATGGAGCGATTCTGTGTGTAACACGCAGTCGATACAGCTTCTGCCAACAAAAATAGAGGTAAGTCTGATTGACTTAGCATAGTACGAGCAGCCTCGACTAGCGTACGATTTCTTCTTTCAACCACTCCATTTTGTTGAGGCGTATGAGCAGCAGAATATTGATGTGAAATCCCGACAGATTCGAGATATTCTTCAACCTTGTTGTTCTTGAACTCTGTGCCGTTGTCTGTTCTTAGAAGCTTGACCGATTTCTGCAGATTCACCTGGGTCGTCTTTAGGAATGTGATGAGAATATCTGGTGTCTCATCCTTTGAACGTAGAAACTTGACCCATGTGTATCGCGAGTAATCGTCCACGATCACGAGTATGTACTTCTTTCCGCCTAGACTTTGAGTTCACATCGGACCGCATAATTCCATATGCAATAAGTCTAACGGAGCGCTTGTACTCGGTTCAGGATTTGGTTTATGTGGAGCTCTCTTCATTTTTCCTTTTTCACATGCTGCACAAAGATGTTCTCTTTCATATTTGAGCGCTGGAAGTCCTTTGACGAGCTTTCCTCTGACCAGATTGTTGATGTAACTGAAGTTGAGGTGAGAGAGCCTTCAATGCCATAACCAACTTTGTTGCATCGAGGCTTTAGAGAGTAGACAAACCTGCTTGTCAGTCTGGATTTTTGACAAGTTAATTGTGTAGAGGTCTGACTTTCTTGTGCCGACCAAGAGTTCTTCGCCTTCTTCAGTGCGAACTGAACACGTCTTGGCTTTGAAATTGACCTCTAAGCTTTTGTCACAGAACTGCCCGATACTGAACAGGTTGTGCCGTAAGCCTTCTACATAGCTCACCTTCTTTATCGTGACATTGTCTTGTTGTACATCACCATATCCCATTATTGGAGAAAACTGGTCGTTGCCGAATCTGACTGATCCGCAATAATTCTCTTTAAAGTTGGACAACATATCTTTTTGTCCAGTCATATGCTTGGATCATCCGCTATCCAAGTACCACATATGACGGATCTGCACAAGAGAAATAATGAAACAATTGATTTAAATAGTCTTAAAACAAAGATGGCATTAAGACTCTTGAGCATTGAGGAGTGGGTCTTGAACTTATGTGTTCAAAAGCCATATTTTCTTTGAGGAACGAGTCCTAGACTGTTTTGTCTAGAAGTCATCTTCGTTGAAGTACGGGTTCTAAGCTGATTTACTTAGAAGCCATATCTTCTCTTAAGCTTTGTGTGCCTGCAACACAGATTTAGCCTTAAGTACCCACTGGAATTTGGGTCCTGCTGTGTTAGCACAAGATTTTGGTACTCATTTGAAATTGGGTCCTCTTTTCTTTTGAAAGTTATTTGAAGCATTATAATCAGATGAATGCACATGATAATTTCCAAATCAATCTTCAGAATCTTGACAAGAAGTAGAAACATGTTTATCATAAATAGAAGATTTTCTAGCAGATAAAGATAAATGAAATAATTGCTTCATTGTATATTGTTTACGAGAAACAACAAGTTTTGAGTTCAAAATAGCAACTTCAGCAATTAAGACATCTTTACTAGGCGAAGTCTTACAACAATTAACACTACAAAACGACTTAACGGTCTTGTCAAGCTTTTGTTTCGGTTGCCACAGAGATTTAACTTTGCTTGCTCAGATCTAAAAAATGTGAAACTCTTGAGTTAGACTTCTGAGCAACAAACGAATGCTTCTTCTTTGGATTACCAATAGAGTTCAGTTTCTGTGAATGCTTAGATGTATTCTTACCTTTAGCATTTTTAGCTTTCACAGAGACTGAGTTATCAACTTTCGTTGATTTTGCACTTTTAACAGGCATACTGGTTTTACCCAAAGATTTCTTAACAAATGATGAATGGTTAGGAAGTTTTGCATTAAAGTCAAATTGTTCAAAACAATCATCTAAACCACCGTCAGAGTTCAGAAAATCAAACCCTTTATTTGATGATCCAAACATATCCTCAGAGTTTGAAGCCTTAGAAAGAACAGAATTTTTGAACACAGTTGAAAAAACTTTTTGTTCAATATTCATCAAAAGTCTTTCAACTGTTAAAGAATTCTCGAGTTCAGAAATTTTACATTCTAAAACGAGAGGAGGGACATATAGTTTACCTTGAATAGGCTTCGCCTCCATTTCTTTTTCAGAATAACTTTGAAAAAAGTCATTTGAAAGAGTTTTCTTCTTTTGATATATTGGATTTTCATTATAACTATTATTCATTTTCGCATAATAAAATGGAAGGTGAACTTTAGATGATTTCAAACGTTTTTCAGAAAGTTTTAAACTCAGGGATTCTTCGAGCTAATTTCAAAGAAAGATGATCATAAAGTGCAGGCACTTCATATATTCCTTTTTGAAGACATTGAGGATTCTTATACCCGATTCCCCATCTCTCTATTTCCTGTTTGGGTTTGTTCAGATGAATAGTCTGTTCAGTTTGACCTAACTTGTATAACTTCTCTTCCAAACTTTTTAGTTTTGCAATTAAAGTTTTGTTTTCTTCAGTACATGAAGAATGCATTTTCGTAAGCTCATAAAAATCAAGCTCACTTTTTCTCAGTTTAGACTTGAGTTCAGTATTCTCTTTAAGAATTATAGTCTTTTCTTTGGCGTTGGTGTCATTGTTTGTATGTAAAACCTCAACCAATACTTTCTTCTCAGCAATTTCATTGCTAAGTTTCTGTATCAATTGGTTTTTGTCAGTTATAACACCATTTTCTCGCTTAAGCTTCGAATCTAACTCTTGTTGTTTTACAATCATGGCATGCATTTTATTTATGAAATCTGAATTCGATAAATCACATACCTCCTCTTCTTCATCCTCTTCTAAATCTGCTTCAGCGTCTGATTCCTGCTTTCCCATCAAGCACATGTTGACTGCTTCATCTCTCTCTTCATCCTCTTCTTCCTCGTCTGAATGATCAAGGCAGTATTCATCCTCTGCCATCAGTGCCTTACCCGTTTCCTGTTGCTTTGCAAGAAGCATCTTGTTCTTGTAGTAATCGGAGTTTCTGACTTTTGGCCTTCGGCAGTCTCTGGCATAGTGACCTGTTTTGCCACAGTTGTAGCACGTAGGTGGTTCTGTCTGACTGGATCCTTCAGCTTTAAACTTTCTCTCTTCCGGTTTCCTCTCCTATATTCTCTTCCCTTCAAACTTCTTTCCTTCATATCTACTTCCTTCAACCCTTTCCTTGTGGACATAGTTGTTAGGACCAGAAGAATACCTCTGACTGTTTGATGTTGGCTTTTTGTAGAACTTTTTCTGAAAAACATTTGTCAGCAGAAGCATTGCTTGCTTCAGTTGGTCATTTTCATCCGAGTCAGAGTTTGCATAAGCTTCATTTTCTTCTAAATCATACACAATCGTCTTGTTCTTCTTCTTCCTGACAACAAGAGCAACTGTGTCTTCAACTATCCTTCCTTTCTGTCTCTTCTCATCTAGAATTTCATCCACCTCTTCTTCATTTTGTCTGAGGGTTTCTGTTAAGTCCAAATGTTGTATCCAAGATTTAAGTAGGAAAGTCATTGTTAGAAGTCAACATTGTCAATGTATTAGGTTTGTCAAAACTTGTTTTGTTTCCTTAGCCGTTAAGGCTTTTGTAATAGATAGGTTGTATAAATAGTGTTGTCTTTGTAATCTTGTAATAATGAGCTAGAGAGCTGTGATAGTATTGTAATTCAAAGATTGATGAATACAAGATCTACTTTCTCTCTCTAGACTTTCTCTCTCTAGTTCTTGAGCTTTATTGTCATATATTGAGTAATTGCTTGTTATGATTGGGTTTATATGTTTAACAATTGGTATCAGAGCTGAACCAAACTTTTCAGAAAATATTTAATCATGATTAGAATTGAAATCTGATGTTTTGAATTGAAAATTTGATTTTTTTTAAAGTTTTTCAAGAAAACGAGTTGTTCACTGTTCAATCTGATTTTTGTGTGTAAAATCATTCTTAATGCAAGAAAATGGATTCATTGGATGCGATTTATGTTGGTGATTGATTCTTGTTTTGATTTCATATCATAATTCGTTCAAAAATCAATTCCAATTTTTCAATTTTTGAGATTTTCGTGAAAACGAGTTCAGTTTCTGTTCTTGATTGAAATTGTGCTAATTGGTGTTTTTAATCGAAAATCGATAGTGAATTTGTGTTTAGAATTGTTTTTCGATGATGCTGACAAGTTCGCAGGTTTGAATCAACTTGAGTTTGAAACAGCCAAGAAATCGGTTTGCGCTTCTCTCATACGGTTTGCGCTTCTATCATATGGTTTGCGCAAGTTTCAAAGTTTCATTTGCGTATTGAACCTGTCTCGGAAAGTCTTTCTTTGCGCATCAAGGCAAAGACGCAAAGTCTCACTTTGCGCTCCAAGACCGATACGCAAAGCTTATCTTGCGTATCACTCTGCTTCCGAAAAACTTACTTTGCGCTTCAAGGATCTCACGCAAAGATTACTTTGCGTCTCAAGTAGGTCACGCAAACGTACTTTGCGTATCAATCTGCATCCAAGAAGCCTACTTTGCGTATCTAGTTGGATCCGAAAAGCGTGGTTTGCGCATCTCTTTACTTACGCAAGACTCAACTTTGCGCCTTATCTTTCTGATTTATAAAAAAAAAAAAAGAGTCTGGAATTTTCTTTTTTTGTGTGTCATCTATATTTTTTTAAAAACCTTGTGTCATATCAAGTGTTGTTCAAATTTTCATTTTTTTCGAAAATTTTCAATTCAATCTGATTTTTGATTTTCTGATACATAGTTTGGAACGATCATACACATCAAGTTGATTACTTTTTGAAGATGTCAATACTGTACAAGCCTGATATATCTGTAATAGAAGCTGAACGAAGGACTCTGCAATTTAAAAATTCAGAGTATCTAAGAAGGATTCAGGAGTTGGAACTGAAATTGTACAACTGTGTTAAAACTCCTGAATGTATAAATTGTACTAAAAATAGATCTAATTTTGTAGGTATTCTTTATGAAAAAGAGAAAGAGATAAAAAAAGAGAAAGAGATTATAACTCTTTAAAGCCAACTAAAGACAACTGAACAGAAATCATCTGAACCACAAGCAGAATCAGTTGAGCTTCAAAACAAAGTGAAGGCTTTCAAAGAGAAGACGAAGGTATTGAAATCTGAGAACGCTGAGCTTAGAAACACTATATCTGATTTGGAACAAAAGATTACTGAAGATAAAGTTGATTTTGAAAAAGAAAAGAAAGTTTTTAAAAGAAATTCTCAGATTTCTCAAAGAAGTGTTATGAAGAAAAGAAGTCAGTGGAGCTTAAATGCATTAAGCTTTCTCAACAAATTTGAGATTTTGAGAAAGTACTGATTTTGGAAAGAGAGAAGTTTGATAAAGAAAAGAAGGCCATAGAACAGAAAAATGTAGGATTCTTTAAAGAATTATCTGGCCAGCAAAATGAGTCAGAAAAAGGGTTTGAAGAAGAAAGATTAATCTTTGAATCTGAAATCAAGAAACTGACTTCCAAGTTGTCTGAACTGTCTGCCAATGCACTGAAAGAACAAAGAACGAAGTCTGAATTCAAGACAAAGATAGACCAGCTTGTGATAGAAAGAGACAACTTTGCATAAATGATCAAAGAACTTGAAAATTTTGTTTCAAGATCAAATTAGAAATCTTTCATTTCACAAAGGTCAGTCAAATCATTTAATCAGATTCGTCGCACTAACCTTTTCTATGATGAATGTTTAGATGGTTCAGATACTTATCCAAGAAGAAAAAGTTTCAAGAAAGAGAAACTGGTCTGGCAAAAGAAACCAGTCAAAGATGACAAGACTAATGAGCTGAAAGAGAAGACATCATGTGTACATGTTCATAAAGCAAAGAAGAACAAAGAGCATAAAGGTAAACCTGACTTTAAATACTCAAAAGACCAATTACTCAGATTTTCAGGTAATAAATTTTATTGTTCTTACTGTTGTACACATGATCATATCTACAAGACCAATGATCATTTCTGGTATGGTTCTTACTCTATTACCCCCATACGAACTGCAACTAACAATTCTGGACCCAAATACCAGTGGGTACCAAAGAAGAAAATTGATTCTTTGTTGCAGGCAACACAAGTCAAGGGGGAGTAAGAAAGATTATGGCTCTTGAATAACACAGGTCAAGACCCGTATCTCAATGTCAAGACAATGGCTTCTAAGTACACAGCTTAGGACTCGTTCTTCAAAGAAGTTTGACTTCTAAACATAATAGTTTAGGACTCGGACCTCAGCAATCAAAAGACCTTACTCCTGTTTTTGCATCCGATGGATATGATGGTCTACATCCTAAGAGAATTGATCTGATCTCTATCTTGTACTTTTTCACTTATAGATTTTACTGATATGATGGTCTACAATTCAAAAGGGAGTGTCTGATCTCTATCCTGTTTTAACTGACTTATTTCAGATGCCTAATTTAAGGGGGAGTAAAGGTGATGACTTCTGATTATTTCATATCAGAACTCATACTATAAAACTGTTTTACTGCTTTCTGTCATTTTATTTTTGAATAAATAATGTGAATAAAGTGGCTTCTGATCACATGACAGATCAGGACCCGTTTTTCAATGATCAAAGAAGGATATTATGCTAATATCCAGGGGGAGCTCAAAAGACATAAATCATTATATCATGTTTTGAGGGGGAGCTTAAAGGTAAATATCTTCTGATCTAGATCTCTGATTGTTTGAAAGAAAACAACTTTCGAACATGAAAAACAATTTCTTAAATGTTCAAACCACTTCTTATTCTCAAAAGATTTTATGAATTTAGAAGTGTGCATTTAAATGTTTTTCAAATTTTTGAGCTTATTGTTTAACTGACCGTGTGTTTCCAAAGATCAATACTTGTGTATTATCTTGTCCATATATTGTCAAGTATTCATACACACCGGTTCAGTATTTTATTTGAAATTGTTATTACCATGTCTCAAATTCAACCAATATTTCGATGGTAATACACCCGTTTGCGTTCAAAGTTGTTGAGCATCATTCATCTTTTTCATATTTGTGCTTTCATTGATAAATTGTTTATATTCGTTCATATAAACAAATTTTCCAATTCTTTGATACCCTAACCTTTTGATTTGACTTGATCTGATTGATTCATTGTCAGATTCTCAAAACAATTCTCTTGACTTTATTTCATTCATTCAATATCCTTGTTTTGAGAAATCTTCAAAGTTCAATTGCTCAAATTTCATTCATATTTTTAAATGAGCATACATTTTGACATTGTTATCTTTTTGAGCTTAACTGTTTCAGTTAAATTGTTGAGAAACCATGCTTCTTAGTAAATATCATGGGATTCGTGTGTGAGCTTAAACAGAACTTCCATGGATTCACGCAACCTGTGTTTCCTACCCAGGAAGTTATCCTTGAGTGATTGAGGGGTGAGGGGTTAAAATCAAAGAGTGGGGGAGATAACTCCTCCGGTTGAGTTATTCTCATTGTGCTGAGTGAAAAAATGAAAATGAGAGTTTGGTTAGAAGTGAGCTAAATGTTAAAAAGAAAGAGGGTGTGAGATCAGAGTTAAAAGAATATCAGAACTCTGCACCAACTTCTTTCTGAGTCGGGCAGCCACATCTACTGATTGGTTCACATTCTTTGGGGACCATCATTGAAATAGGCAGTGAGCCCATGCCAACTCTTGCTATTACCCCACCAACCACTCGTTTCTTTCTCAAAAAAGAAATGTTTCATTTTCTTGGGGACGCAGCACATATGCTATCTAATCTTCACTCGGAAGATTTAGATATTGAAAAAGAAGGAAAGTTGCCCCACCTTCGCACCTCTTTCATGCACATTGAGTCCGTGTATTATATGTTGTTGTCTCAACAATTTACACAATTTGAGCCTTAATGAAACACAATCATTGTGCTAAAATTCTTTCATACACAAGCACGAGCACACAGAAAATCTGTTTTTCTGTCAGAACATTCATAGAATTACCTTGTGTTTTTCAATGATTGATTGGAAGTCCTGGGGAGTCATCTTCAAGCCAACTCCTTATAATGTACATTCGTTGTACACAGTAACTTTGTTGAATCAGGGTTACATGCTCATTATGTCTGAATTTGAAAAGATTCGGATATATACAGTTCATGATTTGACTCTTCAGATCATAGTGCGGAAACTGTAAAAGGGGAGATTGTTAGTTGTTCACAAAGAGGAAATCAAAGTCTGAGCTGAAATTCATGAAGTTTTGATGATCTTGATGCTCACATCATCAAAAAGGGGGAGAATTTTATAAAGATTCAATTTCAAAGTTCGAAGTTCAAGTCAGAAATTCAAAATGCTTCCGTTGATTCAAAGTGAAAAGATTCTGAAGGAAGAATGTTCAATTATTAATCAAGATGATTCGTGAAAGTTTGTTCTTCCAAAGATGGTCCAGAGATCAAAGTGATGAAGATACTTGTTTGTCAAAGATTACTTTACCGTCAACATTTCAAAGATGTTTCAAGTTTCAAAATGCGCGTTCATGACTTGTTGGCTTTCAAAGCTTCAAAGTGAAAAAGACTTTCCAAGATTCTTTAAAGGCCAAAAGATTAAAGATTGTGAAAGCTTCAAAGAGACAAAAGTTGAAGAATCAAGAGCTGAAGATCTGTATCAAATTTTTATTTAATCTTGAATACAAAGGGGGAGATTGTTAAGTCCAAATATTGTATCCAAGATTTAAATAGGAAAGTCATTGTTATAAGTCAACATTGTCAATGTATTAGGTTTGTCAAAACTTGTTTTGTTTCCTTAGCCGTTAAGGCTTTTATAATAGATAGGTTGTATAAATAGTGTTGTCTTTGTAATCTTGTAATAATGAGCTAGAGAGCTGTGATAGTATTGTAATTCAGAGATTGATGAATACAAGATCTACTTTCTCTCTCTAGACTTCCTCTTTCTAGTTCTTGAGCTTTATTGTCATATATTGAGTAATTGCTTGTTGTGATTGGGTTTATATGTTTAACAGTTTCATACACCTCATGAAGTGGAATCTCATTCAGATCCTTGATCTGCTTCATCTGCCTGGCAAATCTCTTCCATTCCGGCTGTAGAATACTCAGGAATTTGATGTTCAGCTCTATTTGAGATTTGTAGACCTTGTTCTTCCTTAGTTCGTTCAGCAAGGTCACAAACCTGTCATAGGTTTCTTCTAAAGTTTCTCCGACTCTGCCTCTAAATTCTTCATAATTATTTAGGCAGTTGGAGATTTTCAGCTGATTCCCAACCTTTTAACCCAGCATCATCTTCTGTAGTTGATCCCACATTTCCTTGCCCGAGGCCTGGTAGCTGTCAATCTTTACATAGATTTCGTTTGGAATTCCTTGTAGAATGTATGACTTAGCTAACTTATCACATTTTGCTCTTTTTAGGTTATCATCTTCTAGCTCATGATACTTAAGTTCAATCTTTGTCGGCATAGTTCCAACCAACGAGTCGTCATCACTGGTTTCATAACCCCTTCTTCTATAGATTGCCTGATGAAATCACCCAGCTCATGTATGTCAACAAAGTTCAGGAACCTATCTTTCCACTGTTCGTATTCTCCTTTAAAGAGAACTGGTGGTTTGGTGTCAGTTCCAATTGCAAGGGCTTCTCTAGATGTCATTTTGAAGAAAATTCCAAGTCTGGAAAAACTTTGCGTTTTTAGAAGGTTTGCGCGAGAGGTTGATTGCGCAAAGTGAGGTTTACGTGACAAGTGGGTTGCGCAAACTGAGGTTTGCGTATCACGTTGATCGCTCAAAGTGAGCTTTGCGTTTGAAGAGGGTTGCGCAAACTGAGGTTTGCGTTTCAAGTACATAGCGCGAAGTGAGCTTTGCGTTTCCTTCTTGTTGCGAGAAGTGAAGTTTGCATAAGCTTGTTGGTTTGCGTGAACTTATTCAAGGTTTGTGTTTCAAGTGTGTTGCGAAAACTGAGGTTCGCGTGTTGAGAAGGTTGCGCAAAGTTGAAGTTTACTTAAGCTTTGTTGATTTGCGAGAACTGAATCCGAGGTTTGCGTGATAAGTGCGTTGCGCAAAGTAGGCCTTGCGTATTACGTTGGTTGCGCAAAGTAGGCTTTGCGTATTATGTTGGTAGCGCAAAGTGGACTTTGCGTATTGAGTTGGTTGCGCAAAGTGTGTTACGTAAAGTGAGCTTTGCGTAAGTTCGTCCCTTGGTTTGTGCAAGTTCGTCCTTTACTTCAAAAATCAACTAAAAACTTGTTTCTTCGTCGATTAGCAGTACTAAACTCTACCAATATGTCTAAAAACACTTCTAGAATAGATTGTGACCACTTGATCTCGATAAAAATCACTTTTTAGAAAATAAATTGATGGCGCAGTGACTCGACTTTCAGACCACAAAATTACCAAAATGGAACTCGATTAAAGCTCTATACTGAAATTAATCACTCACAACTTGATCTAGCATGTATATCGATCACAACCTGATCGATTTTAACACCTAAAACACTCTAAATCTAGAAATCAATTTTCAAACAAGAACACAGAGTTGTTTTTCTTAAAATTTGATTTTGATCTTAAATCAGGCTCTGATACTAATTGTCGGTCCAACAATGTTTATATCAAGTTTATAGATTAACAACACAATATCGATTACCAACCTGTATTAATTAAAAACAACGATTACAAGGTTGATCAGATTTAAGCTTGGATGTGTTCTCTCTTTTACACCTTTTAAGTGTGTGTATTTGATCTTGATAATATCTTATTATTTAGAGAGTTGTTGAGATGAGATCTGATATTATCTCAAGCTTCTTAGACACTCAACCTAAAACCACTTGCAACAACAAGTTGTAATATTAAACAATATAAACCAAATAATATCTAATCTAACTTAGATATTATAAAGCTAACTAAACTAACTAACTAAACTAATAACAATAAACATTAATAACTTTGACATTTATTACAAATAAACATTAAACTTTAATATAGAGAGTCGACTTTCCGGCTTTAGCTTCAGATTGCGATCTTTAGTTTGGATGATCTTGAATCCAATAGATATGTGATCTAACACATATAAAGTGCTAAGAGAGAGAGAATTTAAGTCTTTTGTCATCTTAAGACCCATTGAGTAACTGTCCCAGCTTTCATGAAGACATTCTAAGAATTTAGTTAAGACCTCAGAATTAGAATAGGTCCTACCAACAGTTCTTAGATCAATGATTAAACAGTTAAATCTCTGGTGAACATCAGATAGGGATTCATTCTTACCAACGATAAAACTTTCATACTGTCTTACCAAGTTAATCTTTCGAGTTTCTTGGACTTCAGTGGTACCTTCATATTGAACACATATAGTGTCCCACATTACTTTGGCAGTTTTAAGATGAATGATGGAATGGAAAGCTTCATCAGGCAGAGCCATAGAGATAATGGTTTTTGCCTTTGCATCTAAGCCAACCTTCTTTTTGTCTTCATCACTCCACTGTTTTATTTCCTTAATAGCATAACGTTCAGGAATAGCAGGAGTGGTGGCAGTAGCTGGAACGGCAGCTATGATTGTGAAAGGTTCATACGGTCCATTTGCTACGTTTTTAGGTATAGTAGGATCTACGCTTTCTAGAAATAGCATTATTCGATTTTTCTAGAGAGCAAAGTTATCTCTGCTAAAACGAGGATGTTTTGAGAGTGAACCATTATCATAGTAGTTTGTATTTGTATTGAGTACCATATTAAGAATAGCAAGGAAGAGAATAAATCAAGATCTTGTTTTTGAGATTAAACAATCTGCTCTGATACCACTTGTTGGTCTCGAATGTGCTTAACAAGTTTGTAGAAGGGGGGGTTGAATACAAACACTGAATTTTAAAGTTTAATATATTGTTTATTGATAAATCAAATTACAATTTACAAGTTTGTTTCAGAATAAGATTAAGTAAAACCTAATCTAAATAAACTTAAGAATCACTAAGAAGGTTTGCACTAGAAGTAGAGAATGGGGGATTAGGAGAGTATAGAGTTGAAATCTTTCTATTTATACCCGATGCATTAAATGCATGGCAGAGCACTTTACACATGTCCTTTATTGATTGGTTGCATGGGTCTGACTTTAGGAGACATGCTTTCGGCCGTATGATGAACAGTGTAGTTGTCAAAGTTGTTGTACGAATTGTTGTAGAGGTATGTCTGTTATGACAATCGTACGATGTGTGCAAGGGCAATTCAAAAGAGACTTGAGGCATAAGCTAAGTGATCGTCAATCGCTGAATATATCTTCCTTCAGAGATATAAAGAAGTTCAGGTATCGCTGAAGCTTTTCCTCATATTTCTTTGCGTGTGTAGACTTGTCTTGGCTTCGCTGATATCCGTATCAGGTCATGAGTAGACTTGTCTTTGTTCAGCAGCTCAGTCTTCGATTCAGTAGTGAACATCTTTTGTCGCAAAACTTGTCTTTAGTGATTTTGTCTAACTGTTTGCATGAGAAATCATCAGTGATACTTAACATACTCAGTATTTGATCACTGATAGTGAAACACTTATACATATGAATGTTTACAAGAAAGATCATCAGTGATAACTGAACAGACTCAGTATGATAGCTGATGATGAAACACTAATACATAATGTTAAACGTAACTTTCACTAAGTATAGAAAAGGATCATTCTCAAATCACTGAGAGAGTATGGATCAATACCACTACCAAGTCATTGTCATTAGGGAAGCAAGTCCCTGTCATTGCCTTCCGGACGGAGCATGGAAAAGGCAGATTTGGACCATCAACAATATTGACAGCTCTCAACCAATCTATTGCCAAACCAACGAGCCTACTCCCACTGACGAAGAGCTTATCAGGTTTTTGGATGCCATGAAGTATGATTGGATCATGGAGAAGGGCTTACCTAAAAAATCACTAACTAAGATTCTCAAGGCTCGCATGCCTACTGAACTTGGATACGTCTTTGCCCATTTAATTTAAAGTATGGGTGGAACGACAGGGAGCATGAACCAAGCCATCCGAATGGCTCTAGACATCGTCTACTCAGTCATCACTGGCCGAAAGATTGACTACTTCCGAATCCTCTTTGATGATATGATGGCAAAGATATCCACTCCCAAGAGGGAACCCATCGTTCCCTACATACGCTTCATCATTATACTTATGCAACATCTCCTTGGTAAACCTCTTTCCTAACACTGATGATTACAACTTACCCAAGTTGGGTTCAAGACTCCTCGACAGAGAGCCAACAGAAGATAAGGTAAGTTTCTCCACTTATCTCCAAATCGTCTCTTCTACTTCATCTTCAAAGACAGTTGTGACTGGGCCTCAGTCATCCCAGACTACCCCTGCTGCCAAAAACTCCAAGAAACGACCATCTAACGCCTCTCTCTCTCTCTCTCTCTTGGCATTTCAAAGAAAGCCAAGAAAATGCCAAAGGAGAAAACCCCACAAACGTTAGTGATGGACTCTCAATCCTCACTAGACAAGTTCTTCTTCCGCTCCACGACACCTGGTGATCCAAACCAAACCACTTTAGCGATGATTCATCCTGATGAAGCAGAACTGGCATTTAGCCTACCAGCCTTAGTGGCTCAACCCACTGAAGGTGTAATTTCGGGCACCGCCAGTGCTCCTCCATCACAGTGCACGACCATCTTTACAAATGTTGTTTCTTATCCATCTTTGGTTAACACCTCTGCACCGCCAGCATCAGCACCTGTCCTTGATGATACTCAAGGCGACTTGTTGCAACAATTACTATCTCGCAACTACACTACAAGACTTGGGAGAGATCTGTTAGGACATTTAATATCCATATTTCAAAAGTTTTGTCATAGCATGTGGATTTGGGCTTAAATGTTGTACATGGGATGATTGGGGTATAAATAGGTGATTGTTTGTAATATGTTTATAACTTTTCATACATAATGTAGCCGTACAAGTTTGTATGTGTTTCTAGAGAGAGAAACTAGGTTGTGAATAATACAATCATCTTCCTCCCAATCTATCTCATGTTAATCTCAATTACATTGATTAATTGTGAATGTTGGTTCCTAGAAGATCCTCTCGATATTGCTCAGCAACAACATGTCTTGACTCCTTTTGAGCAATACATGTCAGACTTCTTTGGTAGAAATCATTTGGATTCCACTTCTGAACCCTCAGGTACTCCATCATATCTACCCCTCATTCTTTTGGTTACTAATCCCGAGCAGAATACTGCTCACTTAACTTTTACCATTTCAGGTTCTAAATTGGAGGCCATTGACAACTCCAACAAGGAGATCAACACTACCATCTCATCTCTCTCTCTCTCTCCATAGTGATCACCTCCAAGAGTGATGCCATCTCTGCAACTGATGAATCCTTGAAGGCCCTAACCACCTCTCTCTCCTCAAAGGTTGATGCTTCTCAACTCTTCACTCTACAAAAGGAGGTAAACCAGCTGAAGACTAATGTCCAAGCAAACACCGCCACCCTTAACACTCTCACCACCTATGTCGTTGATCTGAACACAAAGGTGGACACTCAGAATGGTCTTCTCAGCGACATTCTGAACATGTTGAGGAACCCTCCTCAGCCTGCAACCATCTTCACTAATAAAGATTGTCAGGATCTCAAAACCATTATTGAGTTTGTTTTCAATGTTGGTGAAGCTATTACTAATGTTGCTATGAAATGTGCTTCATTCACTTGTGATGATCGCACCTCCCTTCGACGCATCGAAGCAGCGGTATGTCCTCCTTCCAAGAATGATGACAAAGAGGGGGACATAGAACCTACTACTGAGGGGGAGAAAATGGATGAGGACAAGACAATAGCTGAGGGGGAGATGGAGATAAATGTTGAAGTTGATGATGATGATGATGGGTTTGAATTCATCAAGAAACCAACTCAGTTGAAAGTTGAGGTTGAAGAACCCGTAGTGGATGATGAAGATTATGTTGATGATGATGACGACGATGATGATGATGATGATGATGATGATGGGTGCTACTTTATTCCCAAATATACCAACGCTCCTATCAAATGAGTCGTTATCAAAGAACCAGGGGTGAGGGCGTCAGAGCCCAAAAAGAAGACCCCTCAGCAAGGGAAGCAAAAACATCTTGTTGTTGAGGGGAATATGAAAATATTGCACACATCTGAGGGGGAGCTGAATCAAAACTCAGAGGTATGCTTTGACCTTCAACCCTACTTCCCTCTAAATATTCAACCACTCAAAATGATTCCACTCCATGAATCTCCTTCTCCTTCTACTTCCTTTTCCAGCCCATCCTCTCCCCTAAGTGATATTACAACACTTTTTAACGCTGATGAATCACTAAGAGATGAAGACCCAATAATAGTCCACGCTGCTGAGACTGATGAAGAAAACCAAAGAAAGATTGATCTCATTGCTAAACTCGAGAGTCAGCGAATAAAGATCCCTTCCCAATCAACATCGGATGACAACTAGCACAACTTCCTTTACAAGGAAGAAATATAAGAATCAATCAGGGCTGAGCAACTTTTGGAGGCATGTAAGAACGATGCAAGAGCTTCCTGAAAGATTTCAAAGAACTCAGTCTCTGATGAACAACTAAAGAAGCATCCTCTTAAAGTTCAAGCTCAACTGCTGAAAGAGGCCAGTGAGGAAGCTGACAAAAAAACCATCAAGGATGCAGAGATCGAGTGGTGTAGAAACAGAATGGAAAGAAGGCAAGATCATGAGAACATCACTATTATAACCATAACAGTCAAGTCAAAGAATGGGTCCATAATGGTCTCAATGACTATCTTCAGAATAGATGCCTCAGCGAAGACAATGTTCCTGTCAAAGTTAGAGAATTTTGGGTTCTCTAAATGGATACAAAGCAGAGACGTACTTAAGAAGTCAAGATCAAGTACAAGAGCTATGTTGAGTCTATTCTAAATAAGCTAATTGAACGAGTGTCAACGATTCTAAACATTCCTTTAATCTCTTAAAAGCCTACACGAAAAAGACAACGAGCATATATTTCAGAAGAAGAAGCTCCTCATAGAAATAATACATCATTGACCTCTCAGAGGAAACAGTTCTTGGACCACCACCCAATCTATCAGCTCTTGACCTATCACTACCAGAAGGAGGTCCTTCCTCTCCTGGTCAGGTTCTTGGTGGCCCTTATGGTATTATCTTTTAGGATCGCGAAGGACAAGTCAGATTTCAACGATTCCTTGAACTTCATTTCTTCCCACTTAGTCATTTAAAATATCTAATCTACTGGTGTAAACTAACACCTTATGTGAATTGTTCAAATCTTAAATCCTTCTGCAATGCAAAGCCAGAAGAAGAGGTGAAGAAGTACCTGACCACCTGATACCCGAAGATGTTCCCTTTGGATATGTCAAAGAAGAAGATCTTTAGCTAATAGATTCTCTCATTCTCTTGTAATTTGCCAGCTTGTAATCTTTAGTATTTGTTTTGTACTCACTTGTACTTGTAAATTTTCAATTTCCCTTTGTAAACTTATTACGAAATTAATGAAAGTTTTCAGTGAGGTACTTAACTCCATCAGTACCAAATAGATCCCTAAAACAGTAAATGGGACATATATTTTACGACTACTCTTTATCCTTATGTTTTAACCCTTACCAATTTTCTCTTGTTGCTTTATCATCATCAAAAAGGGGGAGATTGTTGATCCAAACTCTCTTAGTAATTTGATGATGATCCTTTTATACTTAGTGAAAGTAACTTTAAAATGTTGTATGTATTAGTGTTTCACTATCAGCGATTACATTGAGTTTGTTCAGTTATCGCTGCGTGGTTTACTATGTAATCAGTTTATGTAATCTCTAAAGAGAAGCCTCCCGCTCAAGAAGATCATCGCTGGCATCGAAGACTAAGCTGATGATAAAGACAAGTCTACTAATGATCTGAAGCGGCATTCAGTGAAACAAAGACAAGTCTATAACGCATGACAAATCAAGATCAAGCCTCAGCTATTGCCTCTCAGTATCAGTGATTTCTGATCACTGATCATCAACTATAGTTGATCATGAATCTTGCTTATCAAGATCTTTTTGTCTTATACTCTACACAAAAAGTACTAAGGTACAAAAGCAAATTTTCTTTTGTCCATAATCGTACAACCACCCCTTTCCACTACACTATTCACTTTACGGCCAAAAGCGTGCAAAAGATAAAGTCAAAAATCATGAAGCCAATAGAAGATGGACACGTGGATCGTACACTCTGCCATACACTTAATGCATAGGGTATAAATTGGAGAGAAGCCTTCATTTTGAAGGGTCCTCAATCTTCTTTGTGAAACTCGCAGAAACTCTATTTTCTACATACTCTCTTCTCTCTATCTCTCACTCTTATGCAAGAAAGCTTAGTGATTCTTAGATTGTTTATATTAGGTTTACCTTATCTAGTTCTGCAACAATCTGAAAATTTTGTTTTTGATTTACTCAATAATCAATAGACAAATTTAAAAAGTAAATTTTGTGTTTGTATTCAACCCCCCCCCCCCCCTTCTACAAACTGAAACCCTTGTAGAAGCTTAATCGGGACCAACACAGTTATTTATATGCTTAGATATATATAACTTGTGCTTAAGTCCTTATGCATGAGGATTTAGGGTATGAGTATGTATTCATTTTGGGAAGGCCAATGTGTGGGCCACTAGCGAGTATGCAATAAAGGGTGTCGATGCCCTTAAGGTGTAACTCGTCTAGCTTAGATATGCAATAAGATTCCATAAGTCCGTGAGGTGTAACTCTACAAAGTATTGAATAAAGGCACCTAATGGTCTGAGGTTGTGATGTCTGCATGGTATGTGCACTAAGAGAGGAATCTAAGGTGTAACCCAATGACATCACTAAGTGGAACGGGTCTCCCACATCTATCAAGAACTATCCCTTGTTTATGTCAAATGTGGGACATTAAGTGAAATTGTGGGACTCATGGTAATATGCTACTAACAAAACTCCGGTAACGAATATATTGCACGTCTAGCTTGGTGAACTTATGCTTATATCTTACGAACTGTCCCACTAGGCTTCTAGCCTAACACTTGTTATGGTGTGTATTGGTTTTCAGGTCCCACCAGCGGTGGTTCAAGATTGAGTTAAGTGGTCGACCGGTGCATTTAGGAGCACAAAAGGTGTCAGGCTATTTTTGGGATTTTGTGAAGAGCGACTTTTTGGATAGCATAGTGACACCCATTTTAATCTAGTTGCTAATAGTCTAGATTAAGTAGGTTGTTATTATTATGCCATTGTATTTTGTTGTATTTGATTTTTACAAACTTCCCCTTGTGGGTTAAAGTTGTTGGAAGTAAATTTTAGTTTCCGGAAAATTTCTTGTCGCAAGTTATTTAAATTTTAGGGTGTTATAAGTTGGTATCAGAGCGCTAGTTTAAGTGAACTAGGTATGTTGTTATATGCCTAGACTTAAGCTGAGATATTAAGTTATGATTTATGAGAATTGGGTAGAACTTGTAAGATAAGACGGTTTTAGAGTCGACAGAATTACACCAATTAAGAGTCATGATGACGGTAACAAGAATTCTTCTGTATAATACGTTCATAATTTCACTTGGCAAATGCTATTATGAATATATTGTTATGTAAGTATACTTGATCTACTATTGTTATGATGATTGATGAATGTAGTAGTACGTTTCCTTATATTTTAATTCTTGTAACCTATTTTCTTACCTCCATTCTCGTGTGTGTGGCAGGCTAAAATGCTTAACACGAGTGGTAGACCCCAGACAAGAATTGATGGCCAAGAGGCTAGCGTGTCGACGCCGAATCAGACAAAAAGAATGGGAGACACAATTGGTCCACTCCCACCACCCTTGTTAGGTGGAGGACTGGAACACGTACCGAGAGTCAATCTAACCTCTTCAAACCCCGTGATCCAATAGGTGAACCCACATAATGAAATGTTGCCAGTATGATGCAGATGGTAAATTCGGCAATGGAGATGCAACATGAAGTGTTTCTGAAAATGTTAAGACGACCAAGATGCCAGTAACCGAAGTCATGAGACGGTGGCGGAGAATATGGTGGTAGGTTCAGGGGTACTGGGAATGTTGTCAGAACAGAAGATCAAGAGCTCACCGGAAGGAGACGGAGTTAGAGGTTTTTCTCGTATAAGACCTTCCTTGTAGAAAGCCACCCGAGTTCTCTGGCTCAGATAACCCCGTCGATTGCATGAATTGGATCCGGGAAACAGAACAAGCCTTCAAGTCGAGTGAGTGTGGAGAGGATCTGAAAGTGAGATTCGCCTCACAGATGTTGAGGGGTCCTGCCCTTCAGTGGTGGAATGTCACTACCTCAACCCTTGAAGAGTCTGTTCTAGCCCAGTTGTCCTAGGCTTCTTTGAAGAAAAAGATCTTGGAAGAATATTACAACAAGAGAGAGTTGGGCCGTATCGAAGAGGACTTCGGAGCACTAAAAAAAGGGAGCTCATCCGTAAGAGAGTACACTAGACACTTCATGGATAAGTTAAATTTGGTGGGGCACGTGGCCCCAACGGAGAAGGAGAAAGTGAAGGCCTACCGCAAAGGCCTACCGGCGGACATGATGTCAATGGTCCGCATGGATAAGGCTTCTACACTAAGAGAGGCCATCGAAGAACACAAAGTAATGGAGGACGTCTACGCCCAAGATAGAGAAGAGAAACTCCATGTGGGAGAGAAAAGAAAATGGGAGATCCCACCAAATGCATTCAAACGACCAAAGTTTAATTCTAGTGGCAAAGGAGCGGACAAGCGGAGAGAGGTAAGGTGGTGCCCCAAGTGCAAAAGCAAACACTTTGGGCCTTGCAATCCTAACCCCGTGGTGTGCTCTAAGTGTGGAAAGTTCGAACACACTAGCTGTGATTGCTCGATCAGTGGAATGGTTTGCTTTGAGTGCAAAGCAATGGGACACGTGACGAACGAGTGTCCCAAGATGAGGGGTTCTAAAGTGGAAAGTGTTGGGAGTCAACCAAAGAAAGAAGCAATGACTAAAGCATAAAGGAGAGCTTTCTAGATGTCCGCCGAGGAGGCAAAGGAGGCAGCCGATATGATGTCGGGTACGTTCTTACTCAATTCCATACCCGCTAGAGTACTTTTCGATTCTAGTGCAAATTGTTCTTTTATATCGCGCGTGTTTTGCAAATTCATGAATGTGACCTCTAGCAACCTTAGCGATGCTTTGATTATAGAAGTTGCAAATGGAGAGCAAGTAGTCTTGCGAGAAGTCCTAGAAAAATGTCTATTAGAAATCGGAGGTGAACGTTTCGAAGTGAACTTACTCCCGATGGCGATAGAGAGTTTTGACATGGTTATAGGGATGAATTGGCTAGCAAAACACCAAGCAGAGATTTTATGTTCCAAGAAACTCATAAGAGTACCCAGGTCTAGTGGCGACTTTGTCTTTGTATATGAAGAAAAACGGGAAGGCGAAGTGGCTATTATATCCTCTATCAAAGTGAGGAAGTGTCTATTGAAGAGATACCCTTCATTCCTAGTGTACGTGGTAGAGACGAAGTCAGGGAAGAGAAAAGTGGAGGACGTGAATATTTTTGTTGAGTTTACGGAAGTTTTACATGATGATTTACCAGGTCTACCACCCGATCGTCAAGTGGCGTTCAAGATCGACTTGATTCCGGGAGCAGCACCCATAGCCAATGTACCATACCGCCTCGTGTCGGCGAAAATGAAAGAAATGATGACTCAATTGCAAAAATTACTAGATAAAGGTGTCGTGAGGCCAAGTTCATCACCTTCGGGAGCCCCAGTGCTTTTCGTTGAAAAGAAAGATGGGACTATGTGTTTGTGCATCGACTACCGTGAGCTACACAAAGTAACTGTGAAGAACAATTACCCGCTCCCTCGGATAGACAACCTTTTTGATCAACTACAAGGGGTGGGGTGTTTCTCCAAGATCGGCCTTCGCTCGGGATACCATAAAGTGCGAGTGAGAGAGGAAGGTGTCTGAAAAATGGCGTTCCGGACTCGGTATGGGCACTACGAGTTCCTACTCATGTCATTTGGATTAACATATGCGTCAACGGTATTTATGGACTTAATGAATCGGGTTTGTCGACCGTTCTTGGACAAATCATTCATTGTATTCATCGATGACAAATTGGTCTACTCTAAAGACGAGAAAGAGCATGAATAGTACCTTAGGGAAGTATTGGATGTGTTGAGAAAAGAAAAGTTGTACGCCAAATTCTCTAAGTGTGAATTTTGGTTGCACGAGGTCCAATTCTTGGGTCACATAGTGACAAGAGAAGGTGTGAAAGTGGACCACTCGAAAATTGAAGAAATGATGAACTATGAGCCGCCAAAGATCCCAACAGAAGTCCGGAGCTTCTTGGGACTGGTCGGCTATTAACGGAAGTTCATCCAGTATTTTTCCAAAATTGCCTCTCCTCTGACGTCACTAACAAGGAACAATGTGAAGTACCTTTGGACCAATGCTCAAGATTAGGCTTTCAAAACATTACAGAAGAAACTATGTGAGGCACCAATATTGTCCCTACCCGAGGGAACGAAAGACTTTGTGGTGTATAGTGACGCATCGAAGATGGGGTTGGGATGCGTCTTTATGCAAAGGGGCAAAGTGATAGCTTATGCCTCAAGGAAACTTAAAGAGCACGAGAATAATTACCCAACTCATGATCTCGAGTTAGCAGCGGTCGTGTTCGCGTTGAAATTATGGTGGCACAATTTGTACGGCACGAAATGTACACTTTATACCAACCATAAAAGTTTGAAACATATCTTCGATCAGAAGTTGTTGAATATGCATCAAAGGTTGTCGTTGGAATTGCTAAAGGACTATGACTGTGAATTACTCTACCATCCCGGTAAGGCTAACGTAGTGGCAGACGCCTTGAGCTGTAAGGAGCATAAGGGGAATGTTCAGGAGACTTTCTCCCGAATCGAAGTGGTCTCAAGCCTTCTTGAGAAGATCAAAACCTCACAAACTGAAGCATTGCTCGAAACAAATCTCAAAGGTGAAGCCATGTCAAAGCAACATCTTCACTTAACGTAAGATAGCAGGGGTTTGAAACTCTTCCAAAGGAGAATTTGGATGCCCAAGATCAGAGGATGCCGGGAGCTATTGTTGGTGGACGCCCATAAGTCGAAATACTTAATTCATCCCGGGAAAACAAAAATGTACCGAGACTTAAAGTTGAATTATTGGTGGTCATTGATGAAATTGGATGTAGCCGGTTATGTAGAAAGGTGCATCACCTGTTTGCAAGTGAAAGCCGAATACCAACGACTGTACGGTAGTTTGCAACTTCTGGCAATCCCAGAATGGAAGTGGGAACACATCACTATGGATTTCGTGACAAAATTGCCAAAGACCATGAGTGGTCACGATACCATATGGGTATTGGTGGATCGCTTGACCAAGAGTGCACATTTCCTAGCTATACGGGAAACCTTATCGATGGATAAATAGACGAAATTGTATATCAACGAAGTGATCTCGAGGCACGGAGTGCCACTATCTATTGTATCCGATCGTGACTGTCGGTTTACGTCACACTTTTGGGATGGGTTGCAAAAATAGTTAGGTACAAGGATAAAACTGAGTACCACGTACCACCCTCAGACGGACGGCCAGAGTGAGAGAACCATCCAAACGCTAGAAGACATGCTTAGATCATGCGTGATTGACTTTGGTGGAAATTGGGACTCACAACTTCCATTGGTGGAATTTTCTTACAATAATAGTTACCACTCGAGCATCGGTATGGTACCTTTCGAAGCTTTGTATGGCCGGAATTGTAGGACGCCAGTGTGTTGGTTGGAAGCAGGAGAAAAACAATTTGTCGGTCTGGAGATTGTGCAAGAGACACGGAAAAGGTAAAGAGTATCCGGGAATATTTGAAGACGGACCAAGAACATTAGAAAAGTTACGCGGATAAGAGAAGGAGACCTATGGAGTTTCAAGTGTGAGATCGGGTAATGCTGAAGGTGTCACCATAAGGGATCATCAGGTTTGTGAAGAGGGGGAAACTTAGCCCCCGATTCCTTAGACCCTTCACCATCACACACAGAGTGGGACTTCAAGCCTACTAGTTTGTTGGTGCAATATTTGTTGTATTCAAGATCATAAAGATTGAAAACAAAGCCTCAAGACTGAAAGTCAAAGTCAACATACTTTAAGAGGAAAGTCAAAGTCAAGGTGTTATATTGTAAAAGTTAATGCTTTATTAGTTGTAGTTTTTTTTAGCATGTAGTTATAAATACCTCTTGTTTCTTGTAATCTTGAGTAGAACTAATTATAGAACTCATATTAGAGAATTCACATTGAGAGAGCTTTTAAAGAGACAAACATTGTGTAGAGAGAGAAAGTTGTAATTGCCCTTCCAGATCAATAATATTGTGAGATTTGTGGAATAACAGTGTTAACACTTGCATATTTGGGACACACAATTGGTATCAGAGCAAGCAAGAATCAGAAATTGGATCAAATTTGGCTAACTTTGGAAATTTCCATGTTGTCGCAAGTTCATCACGGTTCATAATCGAATTTTGAAAATTTGTGGTGTTTTTGCTTGGAAATTGTTTGCAATGTACTCGATCTCAGTATTAGAATAAGTTTAATTTATTTGTATTTTCAAATTCATAACAAAATTGTGTGAATTTGGAATTTTTGTGAATATTTGTTCGAAAAGTTTCAGAGATTGTTATTGAATTGAAATTTGATGTGTAATTGTTTTTAGTTCAAATGATCAACTAGAATTGTGTTCAGATAGTGATCGAGAATAGATCTACAAAGTTTCATCATCTAATTAGAGTTTTGATTGAATTTTGGTTGAAAAGTGTTCTAGGATCGACTTCTCGCAAGATCTGAAGAACTCGCAAGCTTCGTTTACTTCTCGCAAGTTCTTCGTGGTTGTCGCAAGATTCGAAAAGTTTTGCAAGATTTTAGAGAATATCTGTAAGTCCAGAACTCGCAATAAGAGGTTTACGTCAAGCTTAATTGATGCAAGAGAAACATACGTCAAGTGAAACTTCTCGCAAGTTTGAGATATGCAAGTATAGAATTCGAAACAAGGTACCTACGGCAAGTCAAGTACTATCATCTAGCATTCTACGTCAAGTTAACTTGACGCAAGACGTGTATTGCGACAAGCTAAGAACTCGGGTTCTTCGTGTCATGACAAGTTCATAACTCGGGTCACGCGGTCTGCAAATAGTGTGCTTCTTGGGTCACGTGGTATGCGAATAGTTAACTTCTCGGGTTTAAAGGCTTGCGACTAGTTGTTTGTCGGTTCCAGTTGGTTACAACAAGTGAGTTATCGGCTCCAGTGCTTTGCGACAAGTCACTGTTCACTCTTAGAGGTCTGCGACAAGTTTTGGTTTTAGTAGTCTACGGCAAGTTTGCTACTGTTCATACGACAAGAGTGGTTCTCTGGTCTACGACTTCTGAACTTAGAATATTTTTGAGATAATTCTACTGTTGACCAGATTGACTTTTTCAAAGTCAAAGTTCTTCTTATTTTTGTAAGTGTTCAGAGCAAGTGTTTCCAATATGACTTCAAGGGATGCTCTCACTATAGGTACAGATGTAAAGCCACTAGTTCTTTTTAAAGGCGAATACGAATAGTGGAAAGACAAGTTTCTGGATTTCATTGACAGACATGAAATCGGTCATTATATTATACAGTCTCTGGAAGGACTCAAGAAACCACCTATAAAGGTTAGAACCACTACTAGTTCTGATGGAGAAGAAGTTATTACTAAGGAGTATCCCACTGATCCAAAAGAAGTATAGATACAAAGCAGATAAACTAGCCATACCTTTCTTACTTCAAGGCATTCCGAATGAGATATATGTGAAGATAGATAGCAACAAGGCTTCAGGCAAAGAGATGTGGGATCAATTAGAAAACATGATGATGGGTTCCAAGATAGGAAATCATTTGAAGTGTCTAATGGTATCAAAAACTACGAAGAGTTTAAAGCCAAAGAAGGTGAGAGTTTGGAAACAACATATGACATATTCGTTTCTCTACTAAATGAGTTGAGCAAGAACAAGGTGAAAAAGACACAAATTGAGAACAACGTCAAGTTTCTCAGCATATTGCAGCTAGAGTGGAAGAGATTTACTAGACAGATGAAACAACTCAAGGATCTTAATGAGATTCCTCTACATGAAGTGTATGAGACTTTAAAGCAAAATGAAGAAGAGGTGCAAGAGATCAGGGCTGAGAAGAAGAAAGATGAGAAACCAGTTAATGATCTCGTTGCTTTGGTGGTGAAAAGAAAAGAGAAGAAATATTTGAGTTTGAAGAAGAAGAAAGTGATTGTTTCTGAGTCTGATGATGATGACAGTGTTGATACTGATTCTGATGATGGGGAAAATCTGAAAAAAGCTATACTATTACTGACCAGGGCATTTTAGAAGAAGTTTTACAAGAAGCCAGGGTCTAACAGTCAAAGATACTCATCTGGATCAAGGAATTATGAGCACAAAGAAAGAGTGGATGGAAAGAAGAGGTTTGAGGATAGAAACTTTGATGAAAAGAAATCTGAAGAAAAGAAGTTTGTGAATAGATATGAGGAGAAGAAAACTGATAAGCCAGTTAAGTGTTATAATTGTGGAAAGATTGGTCACTATGCTAAGGATTGCAGAAATCCGAAGGTGCACAACTCAGATCATTGTAAGAACAAGATGTTGCTAGCAAAGCAGAAAGAGGTTAGGAAGGCACTGATGACCGAATATGATCATTGTGTCAGGATCGAATTCTCAACAAGAATTAATTCTCAGAAACAATATCAAAGAAGTTTACAGAATAACACTTTGATATTCAATGAAACAGTAAATCAACACAGTAAATATGAAGAACAAACTATAAACTTGTATTGAATGCTTTGAAGTTACAAGATTACTCACTCAACCTCAATATTGATGAACAGGCTCACCAATACGAATTCTACTTCTCTAGAATTAGGATCTATGCCTTGAGGTTGATTTTCTCTCTAAAAGAATGAATTAATTAATCTCCTAATCTTCAGATTATCCAGCTGTCATTCTTTCCATCCGAATCTCTTTAGCAGCACTAACCATGATCAGCAGCATTAACTTCTTCTAGCAGCATTAACTACTAAGCAGCACTAACTACTAGCAGTACTAACTAGCTAAGCAGTACTAACTTTGTTCAAGCAGCACTAACTATGACTAGCAGTATTAATAGTACTAGCAGTAGTAACACTCAGCAGTATTAACCTTTAAGTCTTCTAGCAGTAGTAATTTTGAACCAGCAGCATTAACCATACTTGATGAATTCTTCAGTTCCCAACAATCTCCCCCTAACTTGACTTTTAGGAAGAGAAGTCAAGTTCTTCAAAAAAAAAAATTTCTTCAAGATGCTCCCAAAACTCTATCATGGCCTAAATTCCAGTGTTTGCATCCAATCCCAAACTCTGATTGATGGTTCTTTGAATCAAGTATTTAGCCATTTCTGAATCTGGAACACACCTTAACTTTTTCTTCAGCATGGCATGTAGCTTCAATCTGCTATGATTATACACTCTATCCACTAGGAAGTATTCAGAGTGATTTAAATCCAAAGTCACTGTATATACTCCACTAATTTCATATAGAGTCCAACTGTTGACCGACTTGAATACATCCTTGATCATATGCTTTACTTCTTCAGGTTTGAACATCATACACAGATACTCCATTACCAGTTTTGTAATTGAAATTCCTGGAGCCTTTAGAATATCTGCATACAACTTCATTCCTATCTCAAACATCTCTTCAAGATCTGATCTAGAGCATGTTCTGACAATTTTTGCCCATGTGTTGAACACTTCATACTTTTCATCCTTTCTTTTTAGCCTTATGTATTCCTTTCCATCCACTGTCAATGTATCCCAGAGAATGACCTCAGGAGGCTTAACTCCTACAGGTTCTGCTGAAATTGGTTCAGGCACTTTGTCCATCACTACCATATACAAATTTACATCATCAGTGTTAGATGGCTCTGTCTGTTTAGATGACTCAGGTGCCCCTTCTTCTTCAGCAACCTTATCAGCCTTTTCTTCAGATACTCTAGGATTTTTGATTGGCTTTCTCCTTGCCATCATTTTTGTTCTCTTTAAAGTCCTTAGACTTTCTCCCAGAGTGGACTCTTTCTTAGGAGGTGTTTCTTGCTCATCTGGAAATGGCTTTTGACAATCAAAGTCATTACTTTCTTTTATTCTCTTCTCCATCTCCACCCTAGCAGTTTCACTTCCCTGAAGCTTTAACATTTCTGAATCATAGAGCTCTTTGATCTTCTCAAAAGACATTTTGGAGAACATCTCCTTTTTGACTCCTACAGCACCTTTGAGAAATATAATCATCTTGTTTCTCTCTTGGGTACCTAGGAATGTCTTTGAGGGTCTTCTCTTCTTTGCAACTGTTTTCACCACAGATTTCTTCATACTTGCAACTTTCTTCTGTGCAATTTCAGTTGCCATACTCTGTTGATAAGCTTCATTCAATTCAGCAGCTAGAGCTTTTGCCATTTCCCTGTCCTTTTCCATCTGAACTCTTTCTTCTTTTTCAATATCCTCCTGCATCTTTTTAGCTAGGGCTTCATCTGATTCAACCAACCTTTGCTTTTTGATTGGTTGATCAGATTCTACCATCTTTGCTTTTCCTTTGTCTTTGCTCATTGCCTTTTTACTGTTATCTTTCTTGATCACTTCACCTTGTTCTTTTATGATTACACCTTTGGTCTTTGAAGTGACCTCGGGAGTATCATTCTTGGCTTTTAGTAAGGTCTCTGCAATCTCAAGATCTGTTAACACTTCTTTCACAGTTTCTGCTGCTTTATTAATGTCAGCAGTAGTAACTGTTTCTGCTTGCTGCTCCCCCTGAACATCAACTTTCTCTCCATCAAGCTCCCCCTTTCTTGTGGCTTCTTCCATGTTGATCTCCCCCTTTTTGGGAGCATCATCCTCAGTGGTCCTTCTTCTTAATTGAAATTGCTTTCTCTTCTTCCTTTGTACCAGACTAACCACCATCCTCTTCAGCTTAGCAATCTGTTCTTGTTGTGACAGAATTACTAGCTTCATTTCTTCAATTTCTTTGCCTTGTTTGAGAACATCTTGATTGATGTTCCCCATTGTTTCCATCAATTCATCGTACGTATATCTGTCCTCACCCTCTCTAGACGTGTTACCCTCCTTTGAAGGATCATTGGATCTTTTATTTGTGGAAGTCTTCTGCCTTGCAGAGGCACTATCCACCCCTGTGGTTTCTTGGCACCAGGGACCTTCAAATGATTGCTCATTCAAAGTTGCCATGGGGGAGGTCTTATTGATGTTACCACTTTCCTCCTCTGAACTAGCAGGAGTAGTGGCAGCCTCATCACCCATATGCTCTACCTCCTCCTCAGAGAGCACCTCCTTTGGGTTGGGAGACACCCGTGTGGTTTCCCTTTGGATATTCTCTAGGGGAGAATTCTCCCTTAGAGGGCTTATAGGCTTAGTGGGTAATGGTACAAGAAGGGAAGGAGCCTTCTTTACCTGTTTTCTCTTGTAAGTTTGGGTGATGGGAGAGGTTGGTTTTTCAAGAAGAGACTGGGGAATTGATTTTGAGAGGGAAGGTTGGGCTTGGCTAGCAGTGGGTTGGTCTAATGGGGGCCTTGACCCTGCTGCCATACCTTCATTGGTTTAGGACACCACCATCATTGTAGAGAACAATGGGGTGTCAACTCCTTCAGAGTCCCCAGCAGATCTTCTCATATTTGAGAACACCTTGCCTTTGGGGGGTTTAGGTACATATACCCCAACAGGTTGAGGTATATCCGTCAATTCATGAGTAATAATTTCTTGAACAAACCTGGGATACATAAAGAAGCTCTTTTTGTTTCCCATGTTTGAGACAAGATCACTGAAAATCATTTTAGAAAAATTGTACTTTTTGGCAGTGGCCAAGCACACCAAAGCATAAGCAATAGTGCTGCTGAACTCACTCCATCCAGTAGTCTTTTTGGAGATACAATGCATAAGAGTATGGACAAAGAAACGCCATTGGGGTGAGAATTTTGCTTTAGAAAATTTGAACACTCCCAATGGGCCTCCCTACCCCATTCTTGTAAGGTTTGAAAACAGTTCATCATTTGGGATAGAGGTTATACCAGAGGCATCGTCTAGACGTAGACTGATGCGAATAACCTCTTCAGTAACCGTGAGTGATTGATCACAGATTCTTGTCTTGATCATCTGCACACCATTCTCAACTACAATGGTTGCATTAGCCCAGAACTGCCTTTGATGCTCAATATAGATTGTAGGGGATACAATAAGAGCATGAGCAATGTGGCTTGTCTTGAGGAAATCCACAATCTGATGAAATCCTGAAGCTTGCTTTGGCTTTTGTAGCATCGCAATCTCGTTGTGCTCGTCGATGAAAGTCATGGATGCCATTGATCTTAGTGAAAAGCTTGCCTGAAAACTTCGAACTTGAGAGAGAAAAGGTTTTGAGCGCAAGAGAACAGTATGCAAAGAGTCGTTATGAACTTTTAGGCGGACAAAAAGTATTTATAGTATTCGGAATATAAGCAGTATTAACCTAGAGCAGTATTAACTACTAGCAGCATTAACTGCTAGCAGTATTAACTAGCTAGCAGTATTAACTAACTAGCAGTATTAACTAACTAGCAGTAATAACTACTAGCAGTATTAACTACTAGCAGTATTAACTACTAGCAGTATTAACTACTAGCAGTATTAACTGAACGCAGTATTAACTACTAGCAGTATTAACTGAAAGCAGTATTAACCACTAGCAGTATTAACCACTAGCAGTATTAACTGAAAGCAGTATTAACTACTAGCAGTATTAACTGAAAGCAGTATTAACCACTAGCAGTATTAACTGAAAGCAGTATTAACCACTAGCAGTATTAACTGAAAGCAGTATTAACCACTAGCAGTATTAACTAACTTACTCCTTTTAAACTTGCTAAACACTGAGTACTGCTATGCATATCCTGAAACAGAAGATTAGTAACTCCAAGAATAATAAACAGATATAAAACCACTTTTTGAGAAGGGGATTATTCAGAGTTTATCATTCCCACACTTGTTACCAAGAAAGTGAATCTACCCACATCAAAAGCTTTAGTGAATAGATCAGCAAACTGATTATCAGTGTGAACTTTGACAACTTGAATAAGTTTCTTTTCATTACAATCTCTTATAAAGTGATACCTGATCTCAATGTGCTTTGTTTTTGAGTGCTTGACTGGATTATTCACAATGCTAATAGCACTGCTGTTGTCAATAAAGATTGGAGTGTGTAGAAAGGTTACCCCATAATCCAACATTTGATTCTGAATCCATAAGACTTGAGAACAGCAACTGGCAGCTGCTATGTACTCTGCCTCTGTTGTAGATGTGGATACTGTGGTTTGTTTCTTGCACTGCCATGAGACTAGTCTATCACCCAAAAACTGACATCCTCCAGAAGTAGATTTTCTGTCCAAGTTTGCCCCACCTAGATCACTGTCTGAGTATGCTATTAGGTCAAAAGGTGAGTTATGAGGATACCAAAGTCCCAATCTGGGTTGCCCTTTGAGATATCTGAATATCCTCTTAACAACTTGAAAGTGAGATTGCTTTGGCCTAACTTGAAATCTTGCACATACACAGACTGGAAACATTATATCTGGCCTTGATGCTGTGAGATACATGAGAGAGCCAATCATGGATCTATAATGATGCACATCCATATCCTCCCCCTCAAGATCTGCTGTGATCTGCTTGTGTGTTTCCATAGGTGTGCTGGCAGGTTTTGATTCTGAGAAACCAAACTTGGTTAGAATATCCTGCACATACTTGGATTGACAGATGAAAATGCCATCTGACTTCTGTTGAACTTGGAGTCCAAGGAAGAAAGTAAGTTCCCCCATGGAACTCATTTTGAACCTTTGATGCATTAAATCCTCAAACTCCTTGCACATGTTGTTTCTTGTAGATCCAAAGATAATATCATCAACATAGATTTGGACCAGCAAAATATCCTTCTTCTTTCTTTTGATAAATAGAGTCTTATCAATGACTCCTCTTTCAAAGTCATTTTCCAAGAGATAGGATGACAGTGTGTCATACCATGCTCTTGGGGCTTGATGTAGTCCATAAAGTGCTTTCTTTAATTTGTATACCCTGTCTGGATAGCTTGGGTTTTCAAACCCTGGTGGTTGACAGACATATACTTCTTCTTCAATTGATCCATAGAGAAAAGCACTTTTTACATCCATTTGATAGACTTTGAAGTTCATGTAAGAAGCATAGGCTAGGAATAGTCTGATTGCTTCTATCCTAGCCACAGGTGCAAAAACTTCTTCATAATCTATACCTTCTTCTTGAGTATAGCCTTGAGCCACCAGCCTTGCTTTGTTCCTTATGACAATACATCTTTCATCTCTCTTGTTTCTGAAAATCCACTTTGTGCCAATCGCTCTGTGACCTTTAGGAAGGTCTACTAGATCCCATACATCTTGTAGCTTGAACTGTAACAGTTCCTCTTGCATTGCTTCTATCCAGCTGGATTCTTTCATAGCATCATGTGCCTTTTTAGGCTCAAGCTGTGATAGAAAACAAGAAAGCACTGTATGCTGTTGATCTTGCATTTCCTGAAGCCTGCTTTGATGTCTAGTCATCATAGGAGAAGAGATATCTCCTATTATCAACTGTGGAGGATGATTCTTTTGAACTCTGGTGTTATGACTAGGTTCTTCATTCAGTCCATCCTCAAGATTAGATTCATGCAACTCAAATGAAGTGTTTTCAGATGCCACTTCATTATTTTCTTAAGTCTCCTCATCTCTAGTGTCTTCTTGACTCTGACTTGGTCTAGTAATTGATTCCTTTTCACAGTCTTCACCAGAATTTACTGTGGGTATGGGAAAAATCACAGATTTAGATATACTTTCTTGAACTTGTGTGATTCCTGATCCTCCACTTCCTGTTCCTGTATACTCATTACTAAAACCAAAAGAGTTAGTTAGTGAATCAATGTCAAATAGCCACTGAGGTCCAGACCCAACAGGATTTGGTGTGTTCTCATTGCATTTGACATTGTCACTTTCTTCAATTATTCTAGAAGAAGAGTTAAATACTCTGTAGGCCTTACTCTGAGATGAATATCCAACAAGAAATCCATCATCTGCTTTGTTATCAAACTTACCTAAGTGAGATTTGGTATTTAGAATTGTACAAGGACACCCAAAAGGTTTGAAGAAACCAATAAAAGGTTTTCTTTTATTTAAAAGCTCATATGGGGTCTTGTTCTTTTGCTTGACCACTAGAACTCTGTTTTGGACATAACAAGCAGTATTAACTGCTTCAGCCCAGAAGGTAATTGGCAATTTTGAATCAGCCAACAGAGATCTAGCAGCCTCTATTAGTGTTCTATTCCTCCTTTCAGCAACACCATTCAGTTAAGGAGTCCTAGGAGCACTATATTGCCTCTCAATACCTTTTTCTTCACAAAAGGTGTTTAGATCATGATTTTTAAACTCAGTTCCATTATCTGATCTAATGACTTTTACTCTTTGATTAGTTTGGTTTTCAATTCTTAGAATAAAGGATTTGATAAGACCACTTGTTTCATCCTTAGTCCTTAGAAAATATACCCAAGTGAATCTGGAGTAATCATCAACAATAACCAAGCAGTAAGATTTCTTGCCTATACTCATAACATTTGTAGGACCAAACAGATCCATATGCAGTAATTGGAGACAAGAAGAAACAGAATTTAACTCTTTGGTCTTATAAGAAGTTTTGTGTTGTTTGCCTTTAAGACAAGCAACACAATGATCATCACATGAGAAGACTTTTGAAGGTAACCCTCTTACAAGGTTATTTTTAACAAGATTGTTCATAGTCTTGAAATTCATGTGACACATCCTTCTGTGCCAAAGAGAGGATTCAACTACAGAAGCTTTTGAAACAAGACAATTTAGAGATGAATCACTATCAACATTGTCCAAATCAAGACAGTAAACATTGTCCTTTCTTGGAGTTCTAAGTAGTATCATGCTTTCATCAACTACCTTGAACCCTGGGGCAAGAAACATACACTCAGTATTAGTAAATAATATACTATGTTGTTTGTCACAAACCTGTGATACACTTAACAGGTTGTACTTTAATTGATCAACATAGTAGACATCCTCTAATGTCATCTTACCTTTGGTGACATTACCTTTTCCACTTATCTTACCACCAGTAAGATTGTCTCCAAATGCAACATGTCCTCCATTGATATGCTTGAAATCCTGAAGGCATGACATGTTGCCTGTCATGTGCCTAGAGCAACCACTATCAACATGCCAAATGCTCTTTCCCTTGAGCTGTTGGTTGCCCTGCACATTAGATAAATCAATTAGTATGAATTAGGAACCCAAGCCAAAGTGGTCTTGGGTACCCCTTTCTCATCAAAGTACTTGCATTCTTTCTTGACAAGATTTTTGAACTTTAATTCTTCATTCTTGGAGTACTTTGTTACAATAATAGACTTGGAAATATGTTTGCTAGAATCAGGACTAGTTTTAGAAGTACTAACTGCCTTGGCAGCACTTGCATGCTTAGCAGTACTAACCTTGTTAGCAGTAGTAACTGTGTTAGCAGCAGTAACTGTGTTGGCAGTATTAACTTTTGAAGAGGTATTAACAGTATTAGCAGCACTAATATTTTCAGCAGTACTAACACTGTTAGCAGTAGTAACTGTGTTAGCAGTACTAATATTGTTAGCAGTACTAATACTGTTAGTACTTCTAGGTACCCACATTTTGATACTTTCTTTTAAAATCTTTTTCTTTAAAGTGCCTTTACTTTCAACAGATTTCTTTATCACATGTTTCTTTCCAACCTTCCTATAACCAACAGGTTTTTGCACAAATCTTTTAAAGTTCATCTGTTGGTTAATTGGGTTGAGGTAACAATACTTAGCCAAATGATTCAACTTGCCACATATAAAACAAGGTTTTGGTCTATTGATTTTATTTAGATCAACTCCTTGTTTCTGAGCCCTTTGATTATTCCAGTTTCTTTGATTTCCTCTTTTTAAACCAGAATTTAGGCTCTTGGCTTTATTGCAATCACACTGTTTACAAGATCCAGGATTCACAACTGTGGTTTGTTTGTAATGGACCTTGTTATCATTTCCTTTAGTCTTCTCTATCTCCTTGGACTTGACCCTGATTTTCCCACATCCTTCATTGGTGATAATATTGTTTTCTAATGGTATCTTTTTACTCACATTATTATCCCTGTTCTCACTGGCTCCTTTTTCAGTCAAATCCTTAACTACTACCTCATCCAAAGGATCTATCTTAAAAGCTTCTTCAGACAAGTCCTTTTTCTCCTTAGTTTCTAACAAGTCTGATGTAGGAGAAATATAGTTGTTATTGTAAGGAGGGGGTGTATTGTTGTATCCAATACCAGGCTTCATCTTATCATGTATCTGAGCCTTTAGAAGAGAGTCCATTGCTTTTGAAGCATAGGAAAACTTGTCTATGTCAAGCTTAACTTTTGACAGTTCCTCTTTCAGTCTATCATTCTCTTCTAAGGACTTAGACAGTTTGGTTTCTAACTCATTCTTTTCCCACTTCCAATAGTTTGTATCATAAGAGTGTTGAAGTTCATTAGCTTGAAAGCCTTTGATTTGCTCTTCAAATCTCTCTACTATTAACACATAATCTCTTCTGTCTTTTTCTAATCTTTTGAGATCATCACACATACTTTGATTGTGATCCCTGTATCTTGTAACAGTGTCAATGCAAGATTTAGTACAAAGATTAGAACTTACCTCAGTAGGGAGATCAGACACTTCTTCCATAAGAGCTTGGTTCTGAATGGCTTCCTCAGCTTGATCACTCCAGTCAAATCCCATTCCTTGTTGAGAAACAAGGGCTTGAGCAGGATTCTTGTTCTGATTGTATCCTCCATTCTGAGCTTGTTGGTGGTTATTGTTTGGAACAGCACTTCTGCATTCTCTAGCAAAGTGTCCTTTCTTGTGACACTTATAACATTCCACCTTGGTTTTGTCAAAACCAGCTCCATCTTCTCTTCTTTGAGAGAAGTTATTTCTTCCAGTTCTTTTAATGAACTTTTTCACCCTCATGGATAACATGGCCATCTGCCATTTAATATCCATCTCCTCCAGATCATCATGGTGAATTTGATCAAGATCATCATTAATCAGAGAATTGCTGCTATGACTGGACAAAAAGGCTTCAAAGATAGTTTCAGTGCCTTTTTCTGAACTTACTCCACTGGCAGTACTAATTGCTTCAGGGTTGGCAGTAGTATCAGTGGATGCTGAAAGAAGTGCAGCATTGTGAATATAACCAGAGGGCTTCTTCTTGGTTTCTACCTCAGTTTCAAAAACTCTTAGATCATTGTATAGATCATCAAGTTCTTTCTCTTCCAGATTGTCACTCTGTCTATATGAGACAGTGTACATAGTCCATTCATCTCCAAGAGATCTGAGGAACTTTCTGTTGATATCATCTTGTTCCATCTTCACCCCTACAGTAGCCAGTTCACCTATGAGTTTATTGAACCTATCAAAAGTTTGAGTCATAGACTCATTCTTTGTAGAAGTGAAGTTCTCATACTGTTGCTTTAGAACATCTCTCTGATTTCTTTTGATGCTCTTAGTTCCAGCAAATCTTTTCTCTAGAGCATTCCAGAGAATCTGAGCATCAGTGCAGTTGCAAAATTGATGCTGATATTCATTGGGAATGGCCAAGAGCAGAGTGCTCAAAGCCTTCATCTCTGTCTGTCTGATCTTCCTCTCACCATCTGTCTTTGGTGGAGGTCTTTTCCCATCTGGTCCTATCCTTCCAGCTTCAGAAGGACCATTCTCAATGATATCCCACATTGAGTAGTCAGTGAGAAGAATATATTGTCTGATTCTGATCTTCCACATGTCAAACTCACTTGGTTTGAGCATTGGAACCTTAGAAACCAAAGTACTGCTTGATTCTGTAAGATTTTCCATGATGAATAACTGTTTCTGAGAGAGTTAGGCTCTGATACCACTTGTCAGGATCGAATTCTCAACAAGAATTAATTCTCAGAAACAATATCAAAGAAGTTTGCGGAATAACACTTTGATATTCAATGAAACAGTAAATCAACACAGTAAATATGAAGAACAAACTGTAAACTTGTATTGAATGCTTTGAAGTTACAAGATTACTCACTCAACCTCAATATTGATGAACAGGCTCACCAATACGAATTCTACTTCTCTAGAATTAGGATCTATGCCTTGAGGTTGATTTTCTCTCTAAAAGAATGAATTAATTAATCTCCCTTTTTTTTTTTTTTTTTATCTATTCTATACATTCTATACATATACTAGTCAAAAGATAATTACAATAATTAAACAAATCTTCAGTATATCTTCCATGTATATCTCAAAGCTTCCATAATCTTCAGATTATCCAGCTGTCATTCTTTCCATCCGAATCTCTTTAGCAGCACTAACCATGATCAGCAGCATTAACTTCTTCTAGCAGCATTAACTACTAAGCAGCACTAACTACTAGCAGTACTAACTAGCTAAGCAGTACTAACTTTGTTCAAGCAGCACTAACTATGACTAGCAGTATTAATAGTACTAGCAGTAGTAACACTCAGCAGTATTAACCTTTAAGTCTTCTAGCAGTAGTAATTTTGAACCAACAGCATTAACCATACTTGATGAATTCTTCAGTTCCCAACACATTGGCTTGATCAGACGGAGTCGGAGAGTGAGAAAGATGAATATACTAATATGTGTCTGATGGGAAGAAAAGTTGTTGATGATGATTCTGATGAAGATACTTCAGATGATGTAAATGATCTAACTGAAATTGATTTTTTGAAACAAATGCAATCTATGATGGTTGAACTTCAGGAATTACAGTCTAAACTTAAACGAGAAAAAGGTGTCATTGAAAAGAAGAATCAAACAATACTTAAACTCAACATGGACATTGTTAGAAGACTGTATTGATTGAGTCTTTGAATAAGAACATTGACACTTTTGCTAAACAAAAGATTGTTTTCCAAAATCAAATATCTGAAGCAACTTCAAAGTTTAACTCGTGTGAACTTGAGATGAAAGAAGTTGTTAGAAAATGTGCATCTTTAAAATCAGTGAATAAAACATTGGTTGCAAAGATAAATGGTTTGGAAGAGAAGCTTTATGCTAGGGGACAGACTGACCAAACCATTCATCTAAACAAACCAAAGGAATTTAAGTATTTCAACGCTTACTGGTATTGGGTATGATAACCCACATTATTTGAAGAAAGGTATTTCAAAACAGCCTGCTCTTTATGATTTTGATTTTTTTACAGTTGGCTAAGAAACACCCAGAGCTTAAAGTCAAATGGACTAAGTCGTCTGAAGAGGTGAAAGCACAGGAAGATCTTAAAAGGAAAAACTCAATTAAAATGCAATTACCATTCTGTTATGACAAACTGAATGATAATTACATTTCTGATCAACCAATGTTACTTTCAAATGATTATTTTCAAAGCTATTCTAAGCGAAGATATGGAAGCAAAGCCTGTTGAGGGAAAGATTTATGTTCCTCCTCTCATCTTAGAAAGCAAAATTTCTCAGATTGACAAAACTTTAGACGAAGAAAGGATTTTGGTTGAATTAGAAAAAACTGTATTTTCAACCATTTTGCTGAACACTAATTCAAAATTTGATATTAAAGCAGAATATAAATCAGAATTGGACAGAGTGTGTGAAAACAACTCGACTGATTCAGATGCATCTTCTTGTAAAGCTTTCATGGGAATTATCTTTTGTATTTTTAAACCATCAGATTTTGAACAAACACCTTATCAAAAACAATGTTCAAAAGAATTTAATGATTTTATATTTCCTAAATCTTCTAATTCATCACAATCTTTAGATGATGACGATCTCTTTGATGAGGTTGACTTTCTGAATTCCGAGGAATGTTCTGATGAGTGTTTGGATAAGTTCGATTTTAATGCAAAACTTCAAGATCATTCTAACTTTGTTGTTAATTCTCAAGAATTACCAAGTGTGTTTGAATTTGGTGAATCATCAACTAAGTTTGATGTACCAGTTCCTGTTAGTGCTTACTATAATGAAGGTAAGAAAAAGAAGCACTCATAGAATCGAAAAAACACTGGTAAATCTAAGAAGAAAGAATCTCATAAATCTCATAGTTCTAATGTAACGCCCTAAAATTTAGAGTAATTTAAAATTTTGAAAATTTGGCAATATGACGTTTGAAATTGGAGTAAACCACCCAAAAGCATAAAAGTACGGAAGCATTCACAAAACCTGTGCATGAATATGGGAACTAACAACAAACTAATCTAAATACATCATATCTAGATTACATTGGTTGTCAACCCAAAATTCCAAAATAATAAAATCGTCTAAACACAAGGACTCCAAAATCTATCATCTCAAAAATGCCTCAAGTTCCCACGCTCATCACTCAAACCTTTGGCAACCCACCACTAAGGGTACCTGTTATACACATCATTTGAGAAAAAGTGTTAGGCTTAAAGCCTAGCGAGAACACACAGTTTATATAAAATTGAGACAATAAATAATCTTTTCCGAAAAGTTGAGTTTACAAAAGGAAATAACAACCACATAACGACCTTTCGGCCTAAGATACATCTTGCGATGAGGGGGGAGACCCGATTTTCAAGGATCGTGGCGGAACAGAAAAGTAAGCCGCTCTCCGAGTTGTGAGCTCAATACTTGGAACCATGGCCACGAACAACGTCGGCTCGTACACAGATGTGCGATAGGGCACCCGAGGATCCAAGTCATATTCATTCACTAGGATTACATTTATGGCCCATGGCTAGTAACCGGTCCTACATAACCGTACCAAATTGCCTCCGAGGACCCAATGTCTCAACTAGCTACAAGGGGAAAAACATCCCAAAATAAACCGACTCAATACCTATGGATCGACTAGTATAGTCTAGGTTTGTCACAATTTCATTTGTGCCAAACTATAATCACATAAAAGTAAGAAAATCATTCTTTAGCACCATTATGATAACCACATGTTTCATATCCCAAAGTACTCATATTTTCCAAATAAAACTCACCACATAGAGAATTATGAAGATGAACAAAATGAGTTCATCCAAGTATCAAAACTCTAATATATGAACTAAAAACATTTATAACTCAAATAATAATGCTCTTTATCATATTTGCAAAATATTAGAAAACCCTAAAAATCTCCAAAAGTAGTAAGTTAGGTCAAAACAATTTTAAATAAGAACAAATGAACAAGGAGAAGATTATGAGTTTAAAATCATCATTTTTATATGTATAAAGTTTTAAAATGAAGAATGTACTCACATTGTGGGTTTTATCTAAACCCTAGCAAACTCTAGAGTAGAGGAGATGATGCTAGCACTTGAAAGTGAAGACTCCTCATAAAGAAAGCTTATGACCACCTAACCAACAATCATAAATGCCATAAGATTGAGGTTGTTGAGAGAATTAAAGAAGAGAGTTTATGGATGGAGGTTCTTACCCAAAATCTGCAGAGAAAAACGAGCTCCCAAGTAGCCAAATCAAGTGCCAAATGACCTAATTTTCAGAGTTGGGCAATAAATACCCTCTGGGGGTAGGCGACTATGCCCATGCGACAATGACAGTGTCAAAGTCGCAGGGAAATGTCGCACCAGACACCCCCCATTCTGATTGTTTGGTGCGATTGTGACACGGCGACAGTGACCGTGTCACAGTCGCCCGTCATAGTCTCCCAACACCTCTCGGGCCCCGAAACTTGGCGTTTTTCACACTAAAGGTACCTGGTTCCCCTTGGGATTCAAGTTAAGACTTTAATAGCCGATAAAATTCGGATATGAACATTAAGGGAATACTCGAGACTCTTACCAAAATTCCGGGTGTTACATCTAACAAGTATAAATCTTATGTTTCATATATGAGATATAAAATATCTGAAGTGAAACTTGAGTGGAGACCAAAGAAAGATGTTGAGTTGGCAAAATCATTTTCAGCTTCTAAATGTAATAGAACAACTGATAACCGTTCTGATGTAATTGATCAATTTGCTTCAAATAAACAAAAACTTGTAATTCCTTGCAAGATTTATTCAATAAAGCAATTGATTCAATTATCTCATGCTACTACTTGTGGCCGAAATGATTTTGTTGATCGCAATTTTTTGGATAAATGGTTTGGTCCGTATTATATATATCATTCTGATAGTTCAAATGGTTTTAGAAAGAAAAGAGGACCCAAATTTAAATGGGTGCCAAAATCATGAACTAACCAAACCGGACCCATTTACAAGTGGGTACTAAACCAGTTGTTGCTTGATTTCTATTGTACAGACCCGTCATATGTGGTACTTGGATTCAGGCTGTTCCAAACATATGACCGGGAGGAAGGATATTTTGTCTAATTATACAGAGAAATTATGCGGCAATGTGTAGTTTGGTAATGATCATTTTTCGCCAATTCTTGGTTCTAGAGATGTTGTTTAAGAGAACGTAACGATCAAGAAGGTGAGTTATGTTGAAGGTCTAGGACACAACCTATTCAGCATTGGACAATTCAATGATAAGGATCTAGAGGTGAATTTAAAACCCAAGAGGTGTTGTGTACGAACAGAAGATGGCAAAGAATTCTTGGTCGGAACTAGAAAGTCTAACCTCTACACAATAAATATGTCCAATGTGAAGTCTGAAAGCACAATGTGTCTACTGTCAAAAGCTTCTATGCAGCAAAGCTGGTTATGGCAAAGACGGCTTTCTCACCTCAACTTCAGATACATGAACAATCTGGTGAAAGGAAATTTGGTGAAAGGTCTACCTGAGCTTAAATATGAAAAAGAACATCTGTATGATGCGTATAAGAAAGGTAAGATGAAGAGAGCTTCTCATAAGAAAAAGCCTGAACATAACACAAATGATCCTTTGGAATTATTGCACATGGATCTCTGTGGTCCAATGTGTACACAAAGCATAAATGGCAAACGGTATGTCTTAGTGATAGTGGATGATTTTTCGAGATATACTTGAGTAAAATTCTTACGGTCAAAGAATGAGACTCCTGATATCATCATCTCGTTCATCAAAAGTATCCTAGTGAATATTGTGTGTCCCAATCGGCAATCATTCAATAAAGTAAACATATATTCAACACATTAAAGCAAACCTGATATTGATTAACCAAACGATTCAACAGGTTACAAGCTTGAAATCGAATTCTCTCTATCTACTTCTCTCTGTACGGCGCACCACCACACCAAGCAACCTCTCTCTAATAATTAATTTCTCTATTAAGATCTCTAACCTAATTACCACTAAATTAAACTAATTTATACTTAGGCTTGATTAGCCTAATGGGCTTTGCAAGGCTTGGCCCAAAAACAAAACAAACTAAATAACTAAAAACTAATAAATAAAATACGGAAACATACTTTGACTAATTATTACAAAAGGACCCTAGACTATTTGGTTAGACGACTTTATCAGTTTTGACTTCAGATTTCCTATCTTCAGATAATTATGATCTTGAATCCAATAAATATGTGCTTTAACAATCTCCCCCTTTGGATCAAGATCATTCTTTAATCTCAGAAAAATCAATCTTCCTCTTTTTCTTCAGAAAGTAGCAATCTTCCCAATCGATGAGAATATCTCTTGGAAAGAAATTATCTCCATATTCAGCTCGAAATGCTTTAGCAAATCATCTTCAAAGAAAATTTCTTCATTTCAGCATATCTTCAGAATATCTTCCATTTCTTGATTGACGCTTCTCCCCCTTTTTGATGAAAAGAGCAAAGAGTTCATCAAAACGTTTCTTCAAGAAATGTCTTCCACCATTGATCTTGCAAAAATAACCACTGACTATCCGTCAATTCATTAAGATGTTAATCCAGATCTTTGCAAATCTAGACAAATTAGAAAATGAAGTGTAACACCTGAATCAACAAATGAATCAGTTAAAATTGTCTGTCAGTAACACAAAGTCACTATGTGTAACGAATACACAATATAAATGAGCTTTTATGATGTTCACTCCCCCAGGGCTTCCATTCAATCATCGAAACACCACAAAGGAAAGTTCTATGAACGTTATGATGAAGAAAGAAATTCTTTGTGTGTTCGTGCAAGTGATAGAATAAATGAAGCAGATGATGTTTGCTTATAAGGCTCAAAAAGTGTAAACCACTGATAAAAGTAGTTAAACACAGACTCAATGTGCATGAGTGAAGTGTGAAGGTGAGGCAGACTTTCTTCTTTTCAATATCCAGATTTTCCAAATGAAAATCAGATAGCATATGTGCTGCGTCCGCTTTGAAAATGAAACATTTTTCTTGTTGAGAAGAAAATGAGTATATGGTGGGGTAAAGGCAAGAGTTGGAATGGGCTAGTTGCCTGCTTCAATAATGTTCACCAAAGAGATGTGAAGCATTAGAAATGTGGCTGCCCGACTCAGAAAGTAGTTGGTGCAGAGTTTAAAAATTCCTTTACTCTGATCTCACACCCTCTTTCTTTTATCATTAAGCTCACAGCTAACCGAACTCTATTTTGACATATTCTCTCATCACATATCCCACACTCGTTTCTTTTGACTCCTCACATGCAATCACTAAAGGATTAACTTCTTGGGTAGGAAACACTGGTTAACGTGAATCCATAGAAGTTTCTTTTAAGTCCTAGCACACTGATCCCATGTTTTCCTATGAAGCATATGATGCTCAGGTGATTTAGCTTGATCAGTTAAAGATCAATGATGAAGCAGAAAACATTTAAAAGCACACTTCCAATTCAAGAAATCTGTTTGAGAATCGGGAAGTGGTTTGAACATTTAAGAACATGTTTTCTTATGATTGAAAGTTGTCCTTCTTTCAACCATAAATGAGATGAAGATAAGTAATTATACCTGTTGAGTGCAGTCTTACATCTCACGAAGTCAAGCTTAAAGTCATAAAGATATGATCTTTGAAGCATCTCTCAATCTCCAAAAGTCTAAAGATCTAGTCAAAGTAACTTTATTCACTGAAATTGAAATGACATAAAGCAGTAAAACAAATAATGTAGGAGTTCTGATCAGGAATAATCAGAAGTCATCACCTTTACTCCGCCTGAAATTATGCATCAGAAACCTTATCAGTGAAAAATATAAACATTGACTCCCCCTCAAATGTTGATTATCATATCTGACAGATACATAAAATTTCAGAAAAAAATGTACTCCCCCTTGACGGTTGTTTTCCTCATTGAAGTTTTGGAGTACAATCTCTTATCAGCACAGGAGTAAGGTCTTTTGATCACTGAAGTACGAGTCCTAAACTGTTGTGTTTAGAAGTCAAACTTCGTTGAAGTAGGGGTCCTAAGCTGATTTACTTAGAAGCCTTCGCTTTCTTATTCCCCTTTGACAGTAAGTGCCTGCAACACAGATTCATCCTTTTTCTATGGTACCCACTGGTATTTGAGTCCATTTTTGTTAGTTGCAGTTCTTATGGGAGTAACTGAGTAAGAACCATACCAGAAATGATCACTTGTTTTATGAACAAGATCATGTGTACGATAGTAAGAACAATATAATTGCTTACATGACAACCTGATTAATTGATCTCTCGTGTAGATATGTTCAGGTTTACCTTTATGCACATTTTTCTTTTTAGCATTTTGGTTATGTACACATGACTTCTTTCCTTTCTCGTCTTTCTTCTCATTTTCAACTGGTTTCTTCTTCCAGACCAGTTCTTCTTCTTCGTATCTTCTTCTTCTTCTTCTTCTAAAAGTATCTGAACCATCTATATTTCTATCATAGAAAAGGTTAGTACTACGAATCTGATCAAATGATTCAACTAACCTTTTTGAAGAAACATTTTTCTGATTTGAACTTGATGCAGACTTTTCAAGCACTTTAATCGTCGAAGCAAAGTTGTCTCTTTCTTGAACAAGCAGGTCAATCTTCTTCGTGAACTCAGACTTCGCTTTTTGATCTTTCAAGGCACTTTCAGATAATTCAGATAGCTTGACAGTCAACTTTCTAATCTCAGTTTCAAAGAAATTTCTCTCTTCTTCAAATCCCTTCTCAGCATCATTTCTCTGGCCGGATATTTCTTTAAAGAATCCAGCGTTCTTCTGTTCAATGGCCTTCTTGTCTTTGGAAAACTTTTCCCTTTCCAGAATAATTACTTTCTCAAACTCCGAAGTCTGTTGAGAAAGCTTTAAGCATTTCAGCTCAACTGCTTTCTTATCGTCTGCACATTTTCTCGAAAAATCTGAGAATTTATTTACAAATGCTTTTTTTTCAATCTCAGACTCAGATCTTTCTTTGGCCATCTTTTTCTCTAGATCAGATATCTTCTTTTGAAGATCAACATTTGCACTCTCCAAATCATTAACTTTCTCATTATTCTCAACAGAATCTAGTTTCTGGATTTGAGCTTCCAAAGCATAAATCTTTTCTTTTAGTTGAGAGTTCTCAAATTCCAGAAACTTTACTCTTGAAGACATCTTTGGTTTTTTCATAATCTTCTCAATATGTTCCCATAACAGCTTTCCTGTAGCCTTTTTGCATTCTAGCTTGATGGAAATCTCCTTTGATATTTCCTTGGAAATTCCTTGCAATATGAAAGATTTGGCTAAGCAGTCAGCTTGATGTCTTCTTTTCTTCTCATCTGAGTATTTATCAAGAGGTAATTGATATTCTCTCTTTTCATTTTCTCCTTTCTCTCCAGCTACTGTGAGAACCTTGGTAGGTGGTTTCATGATTCCTTCCTTTAGAGATAATCTGATGTAGTCAGCTAAGTCATTTCTGTCGATGAAGTCCAAGAATCTGTCCTTCCATTGCTCGTACTCTCCTCTGAAAAGTACTGGTGGATTCTCATCCGTACTGATTGAAGGAATTTCACTAGAATTCATTCTGATAGATATAAATAAGAACTTGAAAAATGACCGTTAGTCCAGATAAAATCAAACAATACTGAAAATCTTAGAATGAAATTCAGAAAATTTTGATCACGAGCAGAACTTTGTCCCCCTCCGCAGACTTAGCACGGGGGTCCCGCAAAAGTCAACTCGCACTAAGAGGTTTGCGTGAGAAACAGGTCGCGAAAAGTAGAAGTTTGCGCGAATAGTGGGTTGCGCAAAGTGAGGTTTGCGCGTCTAGTGGGTTGCGCAAAGTGAAGGTTTGCGCGTCTAGTGGGTTGCGCAAAGTGAAGGTTTGCGCGTCCAGTGGGTTGCGCAAAGTACAGTTTGACCGATATTAGCTTAGACGTATATACTCTTAGACCGATAGAGGTCTTCGACCGGTAAGATGAGATGATCGATAAAGAGTATTCAAATAGACCGATATAGCTTAGACTGATATACTCTTAGACCGATAGAGGTCTTCGACCGGTAATGGTCTTCGACCGGTAAGAAAGACCGATAAAAAGCAATCGACCGATAAAACACAAAGACCGATAGCTCTTATGACCGGGGTGGACCGTGTGTTTACCGGTCGAATGCTATAGACCGATAAAAGGTATTCGACCGGAAATGGAAGACAGATATGTTCTTGATGCAGTATCGACCCAGAAACCAACAAATCAGCCCAGAAATCAAAAATAATTTGAATTAAACTGCCAAACTTTACCAAAACAATCAAATAACCAACTAGAACAAATTCCAATCAATTAATTTCAATAAAAACCATCTATGAAGGATTCGATTGGAGAGTCAGTGCGTTTTTTAGAACGAACCCAGAATTGCCAAAAACACCAAATTGATAATCAAGTTCGATGCAATATTCAAATCAAACAGTACCAAATCAATAAAATATGCATATCAATTTCAACCCAATATATAAACACTTGAATGAACAATCACACAATAAAAATTATGAATTTTTGACAGAAAACAGAACCGAACAAAACTTATTCAATTCAATCTGTAACGTGCTCTGATACCAATTGTGTGTCCCAATAGGCAATCATTCAATCAAGTAACATATATTCAACACAATAAAGCAAACCTGATATTGATTAACCAAACGAGTCAACAGGTTACAAGCTTGAAAGCGAATTCTCTCTATCTGCTTCTCTCTGTACGGCGAACCTCCACACCAAGCAACCTCTCTCTAATAATTAATTTCTCTATTAAGATCTCTAACCTAATTACCACTAAATTAAACTAATTTATACTTAAGCTTGATTAGCCTAATGGGATTTGCAAGGCTTGTCCCAAAAACAAAACAAACTAAATAACTAAAAACTAATAAATAAAATACGGAAACATACTTTGACTAATTATTACAAAAGGACCCTAGACTATTTGTTGAGACGACTTTATCAGCTTTGACTTCAGATTTCCTATCTTCAGATAATTATGATCTTGAATCCAATAAATATGTGCTTTAACAAATATGCAGAGAAGAGTGAAGATGATTAGAACAGATAATGACATAGAGTTCAAGAACAAAACTGTTGAAATTATCTCGAATCGGTCGGGATAACACATAAACATTCTGTTGCTAGAACACCTGAACATAATGGGGTCATCGAAAGACGCAACATAACTCTAGTTGTGGTTGCTCGAACGAAGTTAAGCCAATCAGACATACCTCTATTCTTATGGGTTAAGGTTGTTTCTACTGCATGTTATACACATAATCGCTCAATCATTCATCGTCGCTTTGGTAAAACGCCATATACTCTGATAAATAATAGGACACCAAGCATTAAACGTTTTCATATTTTTGGATGCAGGTGTTATGTGTTTAATGACAAGAAGAGTTTGAACAAGTTCAGTCTAAAAGAGAAAGATGGGATTTTTATCAGATACTCTCAAACATCAACATCATACAAAGTCTACTTGAAGAAATCGAAGATAGTTGTGGAGAGCGTAAATGTTACATTTGATGAAGCTATGGAATTGGCTTCTGAACAGAGCAGTTGAGAACCCATGATTACAAGAGTGTTAGCTTCTAGACAAATCAACCCACAATCTGGTTCTAATGTTTCTAATTCTGATAAAGATTCTAGTTGTACTTCACATTTAACAGAATTAGATTTATTATTTGAACATTTCTATGATGAATTTCTAGGATCTAAAGTGTCTACACCTGTTGTGATTGACAGTTCTGAAGAGTCAAGTGAACATCAACCAATCACTTAAGATGTATCAACTGAACCTGTTTCCCCAGTTCAGACAGAAACTCAATCAATTGAAGATATACAAAATGTTGATCAGATAGAAGTTGAATAACCGGTTGCCAATACGAAATTTCCCATTCAACAAACAACAAGTGATCAACCAGTTGAAACTTCTGCGCCTGTAACTTCAACTAAACCCCTATATGATAGACGATGAGAATGATCAATCTACCTATGTTCCACTCCCTCACACAAATAAGTGGACCAAAGAACACCGGGTACACCAGATTATTGGAGATCCTTCTAAACCGGTGCAAACTAGGTCTGCTACTGCGAATCACTGTTTGTACGATTCTTTCTTGAACAAGATAGAACCAACACAAGTATCAGAAGCTCTTGAAGATCCCGATTGGATAGATGAAATGCAAGAAGAGCTAAATTAGTTCGAAGCACTGAAAGTATGGCGACTCGTGCCCAGACCTGAAGCTAAAACTATCATTGGCACAAAATAGGTATTCAAGAATAAGAAAGATGAAGACGGTGTAATTGTCATAAACAAATCTTGACTTGTGGCTAAAGGATACTGGTAAGAGAAAGGTATTGATTATGATGAGATATATGTTCCAGTTGCACGCATAGAGGCGATTAGAATGTTTCTAGTATATGCGGCACACAAGAATTTCACAGTCTATCAGATGGACGTGAAAACGGCCTTTCTGAACATCATATTGAAAGAGGAAGTGTATGTATCTCAACAAAAAGGGTTTGTCAATGCTGATAGGCCAGACCAAGTCTACATCTTAGATAAAGCCCTTTATGGGATAAAGCCCTTTATGGATTAAAGCAAGCACATCGCACCTGGTATGATGTCCTTTCCAAAATTCTATTCAAGTCAGGTTTTTCAAAAGGTAAGATTGACACTACTGTCTTCATTAAGAAAGAAAAAGGCGATATCATTCTTATACAAATCTATGTAGACAACAAAATTTTTGGGTCTTCAAACCCTAAGTACTGTAAGAATTTTTCAGCCTTGATGGTGTCACGTTTTCAGATGAGTATGATGCGAGAGATAAATTTATTTCTCGTATTACAAGTCAAACAGTAATCTTTCAACTAAAGCAATGAGATGCTTAAATGGAATTCTTTTAGTTCTAATAAATCAGGAGGATGGGGAAACAGCCTCTGACGCCCCACATCATTGCGACAGGAGGGGGCTTTCCCCGCAGTCCCTAGGCGGCTCTCGGTTCTTGAGCATGGAGGCATTAGCAGTTCAACCTATAGGAACAACGCCAATCGGAGGAGCCGAAGGCATCACAAGATCGAGAGGAGCCATCTTGATTCGTCCTAAAATGGGGAACATCGAGAGCTGTTGGGAACTGAAGAATTCATCAAGTATGGTTAATGCTGCTGGTTCAAAGTTACTACTGCTAGAAGACTTAAAGGTTAGTACTGCTGAGTGTTACCACTGCTAGTACTATTAATACTGCTAGTCAAAGTTAGTGCTGCTTGAATAAAGTTAGTACTGCTTAGCTAGTTAGTACTGCTAGTAGTTAGTGCTGCTTAGTAGTTAATGCTGCTAGAAGAAGTTAATGCTGCTGATCATGGTTAGTGCTGCTAAAGAGATTCGGATGGAAAGAATGACAGCTAGATAATCTGAAGATTATGGAAGCTTATAGATATACATGGAAGATATACTGAAGATATTTTATTTATTGTAATTATCTTTGTATTCAGTATATATATTGTATAGCTTAGAATAATGAATTAACTTTTTGTTTTCATTCTTTTAGAGAGAAAATCAACCTCAAGGCATAGATCCTAATTCTAGAGAAGTAGAATTCTTATTGGTGAGCCTGTTCATCAATATTGAGGTTGAGTGAGTAATCTTGTAACTTCAAAGCATTCAATACAAGTTTACAGTTTGTTGATTATATTCTGTTTTGATTTTCTGTTTGGTTAAATATCAAAGTGTTATTCCGCAAACTTCTTTGTTATTGTTTCTGAGAATTAATTCTTGTTGAGAATTCGATCCTGACAAGTGGTATCAGAGCCTAACTCTCTCAGAAACAGTTATTCATCATGGAAAATCTTACAGAATCAAGCAGTACTTTGGTTTCTAAGGTTCCAATGCTCAAACCAAGTGAGTTTGACATGTGGAAGATCAGAATCAGACAATATATTCTTCTCACTGACTACTCAATGTGGGATATCATTGAGAATGGTCCTTCTGAAGTTGGAAGGATAGGACCAGATGGGAAAAGATCTCCACCAAAGACAGATGGTGAAAGGAAGATCAGACAAACAGAGATGAAGGCCTTGAGCACTCTGCTCTTGGCCATTCCCAATGAATATCAGCATCAATTTTGCAACTGCACTGATGCTCAGATTCTCTGGAATGCTCTAGAGAAAAGATTTGCTGGAACTAAGAGCATCAAAAGAAATCAAAGAGATGTTCTAAAGCAGCAGTATGAGAACTTCACTTCCACAAAGAATGAGTCTATGACTCAAACTTTTGATAGGTTCAATAAACTCATTGGTGAACTGGCTACTGTAGGGGTGAAGATGGAACAAGATGATATCAACAGAAAGTTCCTCAGATCTCTTGGGGATGAATGGACTATGTACACTGTCTCATATAGACAGAGTGACAATCTGGAAGAGAAAGAACTTGATGATCTATACAATGATCTAAGAGTTTTTGAAACTGAGGTAGAAACCAAGAAGAAGCCCTCTGGTTATATTCACAATGCTGCTCTTCTTTCTGCATCCACTGATACTACTGCCAACCCTGAAGCAGGTAGTACTGCCAGTGGAGTAAGTTCAGAAAAAGGCACTGAAACTATCTTTGAAGCCTTTTTGTCCAGTCATAGCAGCAATTCTTTGATTAATGATGATCTGGATCAAATTCACCCTGATGATCTGGAGGAGATGGATATTAAATGGCAGATGGCCATGTTATCCATGAGGGTGAAGAAGTTCATTAAAAGAACTGGAAGAAATAACTTCTCTCAAAGAAGAGAAGATGGAGCTGGTTTTGACAAAACCAAGGTGGAATGTTATAAGTGTCACAAGAAAGGACACTTTGCTAGAGAATGCAGGAGTACTGTTCCAAACAACAACAACCATCAACAAGCTCAGAATGGAGGATACAATCTGAACAAGAATCCTGCTCAAGCCCTTGTTTCTCAACAAGGAATGGGATTTGACTGGAGTGATCAAGCTGAGGAAGCCATTCAGAACCAAGCTCTTATGGCAGAAGTGTCTGATATCCCCACTGAGGTAAGTTCTAATCTTTGCACTAAATCTTGCATTGACACTGTTACAAGATACAGGGATCACAATCAAAGTATGTGTGATGACCTCAAAAGATTAGAAAAGGACAGAAGAGATTATGTGTTGATAGTAGAGAGATTTGAAGAGCAAATCAAAGGCTTTCAAGCTAATGAACTTCAACACTCTTATGACACAAACTATTGGAAGTGGGAAAAGAATGAGTTAGAAACCAAACTGTCTAAGTCCTTAGAAGAGAATGATAGACTGAAAGAGGAACTGTCAAAAGTTAAGCTTGACATAGACAAGTTTTCTTATGCTTCAAAAGCAATGGACTCTCTTCTAAAGGCTCAGATACATGATAAGATGAAGCCTGGTATTGGATACAACAATACACCCCCTCCTTACAATAACAACTATATTTCTCCTTCATCAGACTTGTTAGAAACTAAAGAGAAAAATGACTTGTCTGAAGAAGCTTTTAAGATAGATCCTTTGGATGAGGTAGTAGTTAAGGATTTGACTGAGAAAGGAGCCAGTGAAAACAGGGATAATAATGTGAGTAAAAAGATACCATTAGAAAACAATATTATCACAAATGAGGGATGTGGGAAAATCTGGGTCAAGTCCAAGGAGATAGAGAAGACTAAAGGAAATGATAACAAGGTCCATTACAAACAAACCACAGTTGTGAATCCTGGATCTTGTAAACAGTGTGATTGCAATAAAGTCAAGAGCCTAAATTCTGGTTTAAAAAGAGGAAATCAAAGAAACTGGAATAATCAATGGGCTCAAAAACAAGGAGTTGATCTGAATAAAATCAATAGACCAAAACCTTGTTTTATATGTGGCAAGTTGAATCATTTGGCTAAGTATTGTTACTTTAACCCTATTAACCAACAGATGAACTTTCAAAGATTTGTGCAAAAATCTGTGGGTTATAGGAAGGCTGGAAAGAAACATGTGATAAAGAAATATGTTGAAAGTAAAGGCACTTTAAAGAAAAAGATTTTAAAAGAAAGTGTCAAAATGTGGGTGCCTAGAAGTACTAATAGTGTTAGTACTGCTAACAATATTAGTACTGCTAACACAGTTACTACTGCTAACAGTGTTAGTACTGCTAACAATATTAGTACTGCTAACACAGTTACTACTGCTAACAGTGTTAGTACTGCTAAAAATATTAATGCTGCTAATACTGTTAATACCCCTTCAAAGGTTAGTACTGCTAAACATGCAAGTGCTGCCAAGGCAGTTAGTACTTCTAAAACAAGTACTGAATCTAGCAAAAACATTTCCAAGCCTATTATTGTAACAAAGTACTCCAAGAATGAGGACTTAAAGTTTAAAAATCTTGTCAAGAAAGAATGCAAGTATTTTGATGAGAAAGGGATACCCAAGACCACTTTGGCTTGGGTTCCTAATTCATACTAATTGATTTATTTAATGTGCAGGGCAACCAACAGCTCAAGGGAAAGAGCATTTGGCATGTTGATAGTGGTTGCTCTAGGCACATGACAGGCAACATGTCATGCCTTCAAGACTTCAAGCATATCAATGGAGGACATGTTGCATTTGGAGATAATCTTACTGGTGGTAAGATAAGTGGAAAAGGTAATGTCACCAAAGGTAAGATGACATTTGAGGATGTCTACTATGTTGATCAATTAAAGTACAACCTGTTAAGTGTATCACAGGTTTGTGACAAACAACATAGTATATTATTTACTAATACTGAGTGTATGATCCTTGCTCCAGGGTTCAAGGTAGTTGATGAAAGCATGATACTACTTAGAACTCCAAGAAAGGACAATGTTTACTGTCTTGATTTGAACATGGTTGATAGTGATTCATCTCTAAATTGTCTTGTTTCAAAAGCTTCTGTAGATGAATCCTCTCTATAGCACAGAAGGATGTGTCACATGAATTTTAAGACTATGAACAATCTTGTTAAAAATAACCTTGTAAGAGGTTTACCTTCAAAAATCTTTTCATGTGATGATCATTGTGTTGCTTGTCTTAAAGGCAAACAACACAAAACTTCTCATAAGACCAAAGAGATAAATTCTGTTTCTTCTTGTCTCCAATTACTGCATATGGATCTGTTTGGTCCTACAAATGTTATGAGTATAGGCAAGAAATCTTACTGCTTGGTTATTGTTGATGATTACTCCAGATTTACTTGGGTATATTTTCTAAGGACTAAGGATGAAACAAGTGGTCTTATCAAATCCTTTATTCTAAGAATTGAAAACCAAACTAATCAAAGAGTAAAAGTCATTAGATCAGATAATGGAACTGAGTTTAAAAATCATGATCTAAACACCTTTTGTGAAGAAAAAGGTATTGAGAGGCAATATAGTGCTCCTAGAACTCCTCAACAGAATGGTGTTGCTGAAAGGAGGAATAGAACACTAATAGAGGCTGCTAGATCTCTGTTGGCTGATTCCAAATTGCCAATTACCTTCTGGGCTGAAGCAGTTAATACTGCTTGTTATGTCCAAAACAGAGTTCTAGTGGTCAAGCAAAAGAACAAGACCCCATATGAGCTTTTAAATAAAAGAAAACCTTTTATTGGTTTCTTCAAACCTTTTGGGTGTCCTTTTACAATTCTAAATACCAAATCTCACTTAGGTAAGTTTGATAACAAAGCAGATGATGGATTTCTTGTTGGATATTCATCTCAGAGTAAGGCTTACAGAGTTTTTAACTCTTCTTCTAGAATAATTGAAGAAAGTGACAATGTCAAATGCAATGAGAACACACCTAATCCTGTTGGGTCTGGACCTCAGTGGCTATTTGACATTGATTCACTAACTAACTCCTTTGGTTTCAGTAATGAGTATACAGGAACAGGAAGTGGAGGATCAGGGATCACACAAGTTCAAGAAAGTCTATCTAAATCTGTGATTTTTCCCATATACACAGTAAATTCTGTTGAAGACTGTGAAAAGGAATCTTTTACTGGACCAAGCCAGAGTGAAGAAGACACTAGAGATAAGGAGACTCAAGAAAATAATGAAGTGGCATCTGAAAACACTTCAGTTGAGTTACATGAATCTAATCTTGAGGCTGGACTGAATGAAGAACCTAGTCATAACACCAGAGTTCAAAAGAATCATCCTCCACAGCTGGTAATAGGAGATATCTCTTCTCCTATGATGACTAAACATCAAAGCAGGCTTCAGGAAATGCAAGATCAACAGCATACAGTGCTTTCTTGTTTTCTATCACAGCTTGAGCCTAAAAAGGCACATGATGCTATGAAAGAATCTAGCTGGATAGAAGCAATGCAAGAGGAACTGCTACAGTTCAAGCTACAAGATGTATGGGATCTGGTAGACCTTCCTAAAGGTCACAGAGCAATTGGCACAAAATGGATTTTTAGAAACAAGAGAGATGAAAGAGGTATTGTCATAAGGAACAAAGCAAGGCTGGTGGCTCAGGGATATACTCAAGAAGAGGGTATAGATTATGAAGAAGTGTTTGCACCTGTGGCTAGAATAGAAGCAATCAGACTATTCCTAGCCTATGCTTCTTACATGAACTTCAAAGTCTATCAAATGGATGTAAAAAGTGCCTTTCTCTATGGGTCAATTGAAGAAGAAGTATATGTCTGTCAACCACCAGGGTTTGAAAACCCAAACTATCCAGACAGGGTATACAAATTAAAGAAAGCACTCTATGGACTACATCAAGCCCCAAGAGCATGGTATGACACTTTGTCATCCTATCTCTTGGAAAATGACTTTGAAAGAGGAGTCATTGATAAGACTCTATTTATTAAAAGAAAGAAGAAGGATATTTTGCTGGTCCAAATCTATGTTGATGACATTATCTTTGGATCTACAAGAAACAACATGTGCAAGGAGTTTGAGGATTTAATGCATAAAAGGTTCAAAATGAGTTCCATGGGGGAACTTACTTTCTTCCTTGGACTCCAAGTTCAACAGAAGTCAGATGGCATTTTCATATGTTAATCCAAGTATGTACAGGATATTCTAACCAAGTTCGATTTCTCAGAATCAAAACCTGCCAGCACACCTATGGAAACACACAAGCAGATCACAGCAGATCTTGAGGGGGAGGATATGGATGTGCATCATTATAGATCCATGATTGGCTCTCTCATGTATCTCACAGCATCAAGGCCAGATATAATGTTTCCAGTCTGTGTATGTGCAAGATTTCAAGTTAGGCCAAAGCTATCTCACTTTCAAGCTGTTAAGAGGATATTCAGGTATCTCAAAGGGCAACCCAGATTGGGACTTTGGTATCCTCATAACTCACCTTTTGACCTAATAGCATACTCAGACAGTGATCTAGGTGGGGCAAACTTGGACAGAAAATCCACTTCTGGAGGATGTCAGTTTTTGGGTGCTAGACTAGTCTCATGGCAGTGCAAGAAACAAACCACAATATCCACATCTACAACAGAGGCAGAGTACATAGCAGCTGCAAGTTGCTGTTCTCAAGTCTTATGGATTCAGAATCAAATGTTGGATTATGGGTAACCTTTCTACACACTCCAATCTTTATTGACAATAGCAGTGCTATTAGCATTGTGAATAATCCTGTCAAGCACTCAAAAACAAAGCACATTGAGATCAGGTATCACTTTATAAGAGATTGTAATGAAAAGAAACTTATTCAAGTTGTCAAAGTTCACACTGATAATCAGTTTGCTGATTTATTCACTAAAGCTTTTGATGTGGGTAGATTCACTTTCTTGGTAACAAGTGTGGGAATGATCAACACTGAATAATCCCCTTCTCAAAAAGTGGCTTTATACCTGTATATTATTCTTGGAGTTACTAATCTTCTTTTTCAGGATATGCATAGCAGTACTCAGTGTTTAGCAAGTTTAAAAGGAGTATTTCAGTTAATACTGCTAGTGGTTAATACTGCTTTCAGTTAATACTGCTAGTGGTTAATACTGCTTTCAGTTAATACTGCTAGTGGTTAATACTGCTTTCAGTTAATACTGCTAGTGGTTAATACTGCTTTCAGTTAATACAGCTAGTGGTTAATACTGCTTTCAGTTAATACTGCTAGTGGTTAATACTGCTTTCAGTTAATACTGCTAGTGGTTAATACTGCTTTCAGTTAATACTGCTAGTGGTTAATACTGCTTTCAGTTAATACTGCTAGTTAGTTACTACAGCTCGTAGTTAATACTGCTAGTTACTTAATACTGCTAGCAGTTAGTGCTGCTCTAGGTTAATACTGCTTATGTTCCGAATACTATAAATACTCTTTGCCCGCCTAAAAGTTCATAACGACTCTTTGCATACTGTTCTCTTGCGCTCAAAACCTTTTCTCTCTCAAGTTCGAAGTTTTCAGACAAGCTTTTCACTAAGATCAATGGCATCCATGACTTTTATCGACGAGCACAACGAGATTCCAATGCCACAAAAGCCAAAGCAAGCTGCAGGATTTCATCAGATTGTGGATTTCCTCAAGTCAAGCCACATTGCTCATGCTCTTCTTGTATCCCCTACAATCTATATTGAGCATCAAAGGCAGTTCTGGGCTAATGCAACCATTGTTGTTGAGAATGGTGTGAAGATGATCAAGACAAGAATCTGTGATCAATCACTCACGGTTACTGAAGAGGTTATTCGCATCAGTCTACGTCTAGACGATGCCTCTGGTATAACCTCTATCCCAAATGATGAACTGTTTTCAAATCTTACAAGAATGGGGTATGGAGGCCCATTGGGAGTTTTCAAATTCTCTAAAGCAAAATTTTCACCCCAATGGCGTTTCTTTGTCCATACTCTTATGCACTGTATCTCCAAAAAGACTACTGGATGGAGTGAGTTCAGCAGCACTATTGCTTATGCTTTGGTGTGCTTGGCCACTGCCAGAAAGTATAATTTTTCTAAAATGATTTTCAGTGATCTTGTCTCAAACATGGGAAACAAAAAGAGTTTCTTTATGTATCCCAGGTTTGTTCAAGAAGTCATTACTTATGAATTGACGGATATACCTCAACCTGTTGGGGTATATGTACCTAAACCCCCCAAAGGCAAGGTTTTCTCAAATATGAGAAGATCTGCTGGGGACTCTGAAGGAGTTGACACCCCATTGTTCTCTACAATGATGGTGGTGTCCCAAACCAATGAAGGTATGGCAGCAGGGTCAAGGCCCCCATTAGACCAACCCACTGCTAGCCAAGCCCAACCTTCCCACTCCAAATCTATTCCCCAGTCCCTTCTTGAAAAACCAACCTCTCCAATCACACAAACTTACAAAAGGAAACAGGTAAAGAAGGCTCCTTCCCTTCTTGTACAATTACCCACTAAGCCTATAAGCCCTCTAAGGGAGAATTCTCCCCTAGAGAATATCCAAAGGGAAACCACAAGGGTGTCTCCCAACCCAAAGGAGGTGCTCTCTGAGGAGGAGGTAGAGCATATGGGTGATGAGGCTGCCACTACTCCTGCTAGTACAGAGGAGGAAAGTGGTAACATCAATAAGACCTCCCCCATGGCAACTTTGAATGAGCAATCATTTGAAGGTCCCTGGTGCCAAGAAACCACAGGGGTGGATAGTGCTTCTGCAAGGCAGAAGACATCCACTAATAAAAGATCCAATGATCCTTCAAAGGAGGGTAACACTTCTGGAAAGGGTGAGGACAGATATACGTACTATGAATTGATGGAAACAATGGGGAACATCAATCAAGATGTTCTCAAACAAGGAAAAGATATTGAAGAAATGAAGCTAGTCATTCTGTCACAACAAGAACAGATTGCTAAGCTGAAGAGGATGGTGGTCAGTCTGGTACAAAGGAAGAAGAGAAAGCAATTCCAACTTAGGAGAAGGAAAATTGAGAATGATGCTCCCAAAAAGGGGGAGATCAACATGGAAGAAGCCACAAGAGAGGGGAAGCTTAATGTTGAAGGGGAGCAGGAAGCAGAAACAGAAAGAGTTTCAATACCAAAAGAAACAAAAGAAGCAGCAGAAACAGTTACTACTGCTGACATTAATAAAGCAGCAGAAACTGTGAAAGAAGTTCTAACAGATCTTGAGATTGCAGAAACCTTACTAAAAGCCAAGAATGATACTCCCAAGGTCACTTCAAAGACCAAAGGAGTAATCATCAAAGAACAAGGTGAAGTGATCAAGAAAGACAATAGCAAGAAGGCACTCAACAAAGACAAAGGAAAAGCAAAATTGGTGGAATCTGATCAACCAATCAAAAAGCAAAGGTTGGTTGAATCAGATGAAGCTCTAGCTAAAAAAGATGCAGGAGGATTTTGAAAAAGAAGAAAGAGTTCAGTTGGAAAAGGACAGGGAAATGGCAAAAGCTCTAGCTGCTGAACTGAATGAAGCTTATCAACAGAGTATGGCAACTGAAATTGCACAGAAGAAAGCTGCAAGTATGAAGAAATCAGTGGTGAAAACAGTTGCAAAGAAATTAAAACCCTCAAAGACATTCCTAGGTACCCAAGAGAGGAACAAAATGATTATATTTCTCAAAGGTGTTGTAGGAGTCAAAAAGGAGATGTTCTCCAAAATGTCTTTTGAGAAGATAAAAGAGTTCTATGATTCAGAGATGTTGAAGCTTCAGGGAAATGAAACTGCTAGGGTGGAGATGGAGAAGAGGATAAAAGAAAGTAATGACTTTGATTGTCAAAAGCCATTTCCAGATGAGCAAGAAACACCTCCTAAGAAAGAGTCCACTCTGGGAGAAAGTCTAAGGACTTTAAAGAGAACAAAGATGATGGCAAGAAGAAAGCCAATCAAGAAGCCTAGAGTATCTGAAGAAGAGGCTGAGAAGGTAGCTGAAGAAGAAGGGGCACCTGAGTCATCTAAACAGACAGAGCCAGCCAACACTTATGATGTAAATTTGTATATGGTAGTGATGGACAAAGTGCCTGAACCAATTTCAGCAGAACCTGTAGGAGTGAAGCCTCCTGAGGTCATTCTCTGGGATACATTGACAGTGGATGGAAAGGAATACATAAGGCTGAAAAGAAAAGATGAAAAGCATGAAGTGTTCAACACATGGGCAAAAATTGTTAGAACATGCTCTAGATCAGATCTTGAAGAGATGTTTGAGATAGGAATGAAGTTGTATGCAGATATTCTAAAGGCTCCAGGAATTTCAATTACAAAACTGGTAATGGAGTATCTGTGTATGATGTTCAAACCTGAAGAAGTAGAGCACTTGATCAAGGATGTCTTCAAATCAGTAAACAGTTGGACTCTATATGAAATTAGTGGAGTATATACAGTGACTTTGGATTTAAATCACACTGAATACTTCCTAGTGGATAGAGTGTATAATCATAGCAGATTGAAGCTACATGCCATGCTGAAGAAAAAGTTAAGGTGTGTTCCAGATTCAGAAATGGCTAAATACTTGATTCAAAGAACCATCAATCAGAGTTTGGGATTGGATGCAAACACTGGAATTTAGGCCATGATAGAGTTTTGGGAGCATCTTGAAGATTAATTCTGAAGAACTTGACTTCTCTTCTTAAAAGTCAAGTTAGGGGGAGATTGTTGGGAACTGAAGAATTCATCAAGTATGGTTAATGCTGCTGGTTCAAAGTTACTACTGCTAGAAGACTTAAAGGTTAGTACTGCTGAGTGTTACTACTGCTAGTACTATTAATACTGCTAGTCAAAGTTAGTGCTGCTTGAACAAAGTTAGTACTGCTTAGCTAGTTAGTACTGCTAGTAGTTAGTGCTGCTTAGTAGTTAATGCTGCTAGAAGAAGTTAATGCTGCTGATCATGGTTAGTGCTGCTAAAGAGATTCGGATGGAAAGAATGACAGCTAGATAATCTGAAGATTATGGAAGCTTATAGATATACATGGAAGATATACTGAAGATATTTTATTTATTGTAATTATCTTTGTATTCAGTATATATATTGTATAGCTTAGAATAATGAATTAACTTTTTGTTTTCATTCTTTTAGAGAGAAAATCAACCTCAAGGCATAGATCCTAATTCTAGAGAAGTAGAATTCGTATTGGTGAGCCTGTTCATCAATATTGAGGTTGAGTGAGTAATCTTGTAACTTCAAAGCATTCAATACAAGTTTACATTTTGTTGATTATATTCTGTTTTGATTTTCTGTTTGGTTAAATATCAAAGTGTTATTCCGCAAACTTCTTTGTTATTGTTTCTGAGAATTAATTCTTGTTGAGAATTCGATCCTGACAAGAGCTTGATCCAAATGATCGTGAACAAGCCCCCCATCTAAGTACATCTCCTATCTTTTAAAGAAATTTAAAATGGAGAAATGTACACCCATAAGCACCTCGATGGCACCACGTACAAAGATTGGAGCCAACCTTAACGAGAAAGCTGTTGATCTAAGGGCATACTGAGGTGTGATTGGATCTTTAATATACTTAACTGCAAGTTGACCTGATATTATGTTTTCAATATGTTTGTGTGCGACATATCAGGCCAAGCCCAAAGAGTCCCATCTCTCGGCTGTTAAAGAATTTTTAGATATCTGAAGGGTACCGCAGATCTTGGTTTGTGGTATCCTAAAGATACAGGATTTCAAATGACAGCTTATTTAGATGTAGATCAAGTTGGATGCAAGTTAGACAGGAAGAGCACGTAGGGTCATATTCAATTCTTGGGAAACAAGATCGTAAGTTGGGCGTCGAAGTAACAACTTTGTGTATCCACATCAACAGCGGAAGCAGAATACATAGTTGCTGCAAGTTGTTGTTCTCAAGTGTTGTGGATGAGAACACAGTTACGAGACTATGGCTTCCAGTATAACAAGATACCGATCTATTGTGACTCGAAGAACGCAATTGCTATATCTGTGAATCATGTTCAACATACAAAAACAAAGCACATAGACATGAGATCTCATTTTATAAAAGACCATGTTGAAAAAGGTACGATCGAATTGTACTTTGTAAATATGGATTATCAGCTTGCTGATCTTTTCACTAAGCCTTTAGATGAAAAGAGATTTCATTTTTTGATTTCGAAGTTAGGCATGAAGAATCTTAAAACTTAATCTTTAAATAATTCGTATTTGCGTAGTATAGTTTGGTTTACATCTTTTATTCATGTCTTTCTTTTTTACTCTAACAGATATCTGCACTGAAGGTTTGCTAATGATTTCAGGGGAGTAAGTATCAAGTAGATGATCAAAGTTAAAGCGAGAGTAAGAGTATATATATATATATATAATATGTTTGATACTAACGAATTTCTACCAAATGCAAATTTTCAGGGGGTAAATGATTTCTAAACACATCAGTTTAGAACTCAATCTTTAGTGAAATGTTGACTTCTGGTCAATTCAAATCAGGACTCGTTTTTCAATGTTTTACTTTGACTATGACCTTGATACTTTGATAAAATTTTTTACTTTTTGCAGATTTTGAGGGGGGGCTTACGAGATTTTGGTCAATTAATCGCAACTTGAGGAGGAGTTCTGAGTTTGTACTGATTGTACGTATTTTCTGATCTTATTCTTCGAATGTTTGAAAGAATGAAGACTTTCAGACATGAAAACATTTTTCTTAAATGTTCAAACCTCTTCTTATTCTCAAAAAGTTTTCATGAATTTAGAAGTGTGATTTTAATTGTTTGATGATACGAGTTTTAACTGTGTTACTGATCGTGTGTTTCCAAAGATTAATATTTGTGTATTATCTTTTCCATATATTGTCATGTATTCATACACATCGGTTCAGATTCTTATTGACTTTGTTATTACCATGTCTCAAACTGAAACAATTATTCGATGGTAATACACCCTTTTGCATTTCAATGTTTGTTAAGCACCATATTCATTCAAACATAAGTGATTCATTCAAGATTGTTTATATTTATTCGTATAGACAAATTCCAATTCTTTCATGACCTAAGCTTTCATGTTTATCATTCATATTTGATCTTTCTGATACATTGTCAGATTCTCAAACACTTCTTTCGAATTTGTTTTATTCTTTCAATATTCTTGTTGTGAAAAATCTTCAAAGTTCAAAATGCTCAAATAATCATGATATTTTTGTGGAGCATACATTCACTAACATTGTGATTCGTTTTTCTGAGTTTTACATGTTCAAGTTAAACTGTTGAACATCATATTCTTTTAGGAAAAAAAATTCATGGGATCAATGTGTGAGATTAAAGAAGTTCTATGGATTCATGTTAACCAGTGTTTTGTACCCAATAAGTTATCCCTGGGTGATTGAGGGGCGAGGGGTCGTACATCAAAGAGTGGGGGAGATAACTCAAAGGGTTGAGTTTTTCTCGTTGTGTTGAGCGGTAAAATGGAAAAGAGAGTTTGGTTAGAAGTGAGCATAATTATAGAAAGAAAGAGGGTGTGAGAACAGAGTTAAAAGAATAAGAGAACTCTGCACCAACCACTTTCTGAGTCGGGCAGCCACATTACTGATTGTTTCATAATTCTTTCATGAACATCATTGAAACAGGCAGTGAGCCCATGCCAACTCTTGCTTTAACCCCACTAGCTACTCATTTCTTTCTTAACAAAGAAATGTTTCAATTTTTCATGGGGATGCAACACATATGCTATCTGATCATCACTCAGAAGATTTAGATATTGAAACAGAAGGAAGTTTGCCCCACCTTCGCACTTCGACCATGCACATTGAGTCATGAAAAACTTGTTGTGTCTCAATAGTTTACATAATTTTGAGTCTGATAAAGCACAAAATTCTTGAATTCTTTCATACACAAGCACATTCACACAGAAAAATTGTTTTTCTATTGGAACATTCATAGAATTACCTTGTATTCTTCGATGATTGAATGGAAGCCCTGGGGAGTGAACATCAATAAAACTCTTTATACAGTACATTTGTTGTACTAAGTGGCTTCGTGATACTCACAGGCATTATAACTGATTCATTTGTTGATTCAGGTTTACCATTTAATTCTGAATTTGAAAAGATTCGTAATCATCTTTCGAATTGACGGATGTTACGTATATCAGTGGAAAAGATCAGATGATATTTTCTCAGAAAGAAAGAATGAATGATTTTTCTTGCAAAGTTTTGATGTTGCTGATGCTCGCAATCATCAAAAAGAGGTAGAAAATAAATAATGAAAAAGTAGTTTCTTATCAAGATCAAGGAATTAAATGGAGAATTTATCAAGAAATGATAGAATGAGAAAGATTCAATTTCATAGATACGGGAAGATATATGAGAAATAGAGAAAGATAAAGCAGTTTTGGAGAAAGAAAGACAGTTCAAAATGTATTGATTCAAAGGTTTTTGAAAGTTTGTTGAAGATTACAAAAAATTTCTTTGAAGATTGTTTGAAAATGAAAGTGAGCAAAAGTTGAAGATAATTTCTTTGTTGAAGATAATTTGTGCGTACAAAGAGGGAGAATGTTTTTGAAAGATGATGAAGTTTGTTAAAGACTTCGGGCAGATTGTTAAAGATGATATAGACTACCCGAAAAGGGAAAATTGTTCCAAAGGGGGAGAATGTTCGTTAAAGCTAAATTTCGTTTGAAGAATGATCTCGAATACAAGGGGGGAGAATGTTAGTGCAATATTTGTTGTATTCAATATCATCAAGATTGAAGACAAAGCCTCAAGTCAAAGCCTCAAGATTGAAAGTCAAAATCAACATACTTTAAAAGGAAAGTCAAAGTCAAGGTGTTATATTGTAAAAGTCAATGCTTTATTAGTTATAGTTTCTTTGTTTAGCATGTAGGTATAAATACCTTTTGTTTCTTGTAATCTTGAGTAGAACTAATTGTAGAACTCATATTGGAGAATTCACATTGAGAGAGCTTTTAGAGAGAGAAACATTGTGTAGAGAGAGAAAGTTGTATTTACACTTCATAATCAATAATATTGTGAGATTTGTGGAATTAGATTGTTAACACTTGCATATTTGGGACACACAAAGTTAATATTACCGCCAAAAATGGACGGAATTCACTCCACCTTCCACGTATGCTATCTGCGTAAGTGCTTAGCCCAGGAAGAAAGTGTCATACCTTTTGTCAGAAATACGAGTGGATAACAATCGATGTGTAGAGGAACCTGATAATCCAAGATCGATCTAAATCTATAGAGAGAGAAAGTAGAGAGAGAAGTATGAGATGAAAAAGTATTGAATGTATTCAATAATAGTGCAGAAGTTGTTTACAAGACAAGGCAAAAGGGACTTAAATACCCTTGACCAAAACATATATAAAAGACTAGCTAAACCACAGTTAAGGCCACAAGAGATAAATACATTGATTACTACAAAATCAGACTTAATAATCTCCCCCTTAGTAATCAATGGCGCTCAGGTCTTCTTTGATGTCTAACTCTATCAAGACCTCTAAGCGTCTGAAAGTAGCACGGAAATTTAATCTTTCTTCCAATCTCTGTTGCCTTTGCTGTCTAGACAAGGAAGGATCTGTTTGTAACACGCTTGGAGATATATTCACATTAGGTTCAGAAATAGGAACCTCGACTTGTGCTCTTGACAATTCACCTCTTTCAAATGTACTAGATGGAGCTGCGGTGGTCGGAGCTGAGACAACAACAGGCTTGATGAGACTGAAGGAATGACTTCTTGAGACTTAGAATTCACTAAATCATGATCTTCAGAATCAGATATAATAACTATATCATCTTGGTCTTCTTCTTTGATTTTCCAGAACTTCTCATACTTTGCATCATCATCATCCTCAGATTCTTTAGCTGCAGATTCAGATTCTTTCCTTTGACTTTCCTAACATATGAACTTTCAACTCTTTGTCTCTTTGACATCTCCCCCTCATGACATTGATGATCCGGATTATCTTGGCATGTCTTCGTTTAAGATATGGGCAGCTTCAGATCTGAACCAAAACACGATGAAAAACAGTTCAAGATATGAGTGGTCACACACTGTTATGTTTTGCACTATAAGTGGGTGGCGAAAAAAAATAGTTTTGCGCTACGTACAGGTGGTGCAAAGTAAACTTTGCGTTACTTGTGAGTGGCGCAAAATTATGTTTGTGCTATCCACTTGTGACGCAAACTTGTACTTAAAAAAAATTAATTGTTCACCTATTAAGCTCTTTTACTCCCCCTACACAAATGCACTGGATATAACAAATCAATTTAGCATTTATATAGAAAATACTTACCTGATCAACCTCTAATCTGAACTTTAATCACTCTATCAGAAACATACATGTTCACTTTATTCACTCCCCCTCGAAATTAGATGTTATCAGTTTTACATTCAGATTTTCTCCCCCTCGAAATATGCACATACCAATTTTCAAAGATATGGGAACACAAACATATAAACATCAATGTATAAAGAAAAATATACTGAATATAGATTTTGAAACAACTAAATATATAAATTTTTAAACACTATGCAAATTAAATTCTACTCAGTAAAATATCACAGATTAATCAATCAATTGAAATCAAGTGTGTGTTTTTGGATATAGATACAAGTTTAATTGCATATTAAGTTAATACATGTTCAGTTTCAAAAACTTTCATCAATCTATTCAGTGTGCTAGCATGCAAACTTTGATTAGCTTCAAGTAAATGTAATTCTAAAAATATAATAGAGAACTTTGCCTTTACTCACACTAAGCTGTCAAGAATCAAGACTTTCACAAATTTATAAGTTTATCGCAACTTAAAAATATCACCAAGTATCATGAGATGTGTGCTCATTGCAATCTTTCTATAATATGTGCACAATGGCATCTTCACATGATTGTTCTCTTTGGCATCTTTTAAATTTGTGCACATTGGCATCTTTTGATCGAGAAGTTTTGTAAGTAAAAAACATGTCGTAAACGTAACTTTCTATCTGATCCTATTGCAGGATTTGGGTCAGCCGCTCCCAGACTAGCTGGCCTTAGGGGACTAGGTGTCAAGTACCCCTTGGAACTTACTCTCCCAGATCATAAAGGCTACATCGACACATTCTAAACCCATTAATACTAGTAGAACATGACTTTCGATCTGATTCTATAGAAGGATTTGGGTTCGATCACTCCCAGACCAATTGACCTTAGGGGACCAGATGACAAGCATCCCACGGAACTTACTTTCCCAAACCAGAAAGGTCACACGTATAAACTTTTAAAGTTAGTGATTTCTGTATTTTATATATATTTAAATTTCATCTCAATCACTCGGTTTTATGTCTAAGTGCTTAGCCTATATTTTCATTACGATCCATAATTCTGACTTTTTAGGTTTTCTAAGCATTGTAAACTATAAATATTCCGAATGACACAACTTTAAAGCATTCCTCAAAAGTTTCAAACATGTTTTGTTGACCTTTCGATTTTTGTAAGATTTGAAATAAGAACATATAAAACTTGGATATAAACAAAGCAACTTAAAAATTTATCCTAGACACACATTTTATTCAAAAGAAAGAAAAACTGTAAAAATTTTACTTTGTAGAATAAAGTTTGTGTAGGTTTAAACTTTTAAATTCAACATGCCGAGTTTTGAAAGCAGAAAATTAAATCGTTTTTCATCTAAGGCTTTTGTAAAAATATCGGCAAGTTGATATTCAGTTGGAACAAAATATAATTCTGTTAACCTAGTTTAATCTAGTTGATTAACAATCATAGAACACAATATAGATCAAGAGATATAAAGATTAGAATAACATACCACAATCCCTTGAATAATCAATGAAAACCTTGTGTGTTCTTGATACCTTGAATGTAGGATTACAGAGAAAACGTACGGCTACTATTTAGAAAATTATCAGAGTTCTTACCTAAAACTAATTAAACAAAACATTAAATACCTAAGCCTAATAGGCCTAATGGGCTTGGGCCCAATTACAAAATAACAATTAACTAAATACTAAATAGACCCTCTAATTAACTTTAACACAGTTGCAGTTTAAACCCTTAACTTTAACTTTAATCTTGAATACAATTTAGGATCCAACAATCTCCCCCATTGGATTCAATATTAAAAAAAAATTTGCAACTGTTTTCGAGTCTTCACTTGTCTTCACTTTTCTTGAAAACTTCATAAACAGTCTTCATCTTTATCTTTGAAACTTTGAAGTCTTTAGCAACCTTTATTTCAAAATTCTTGAAATCTTCTTTTTATTCTCCTTCTTTGATTATTTTCCCCCTTTTTGTATATTCACCCCCTTTTTGATGAGTGGTGAGAATCATCATCATCAAAACATATCAGAACAATCCCCCCCTTTGTCATTATAGACTCCAATTTAGCACTGTCTACATGTAACGAGCCCTGTGTGAAATAAGAGCAGTCTCTCCAAATGAAGAAAGTGATTATTTCAATCTTTTCATATTCAAATAAATGTGGTAACCCTGAATCAACAAATGACTCAGTTTGGAATGTCTGTCAGTAACACAAAGTCACTGACTAACACAAAGTTACTATATAAGGAGCTGGTTTGATGTTGGCTCCCCAGGACTTCCATTCAATAATCAAATAACACATGGTTATCTATGAACGTTCTGACAGAAAACAAATTTCTGTGTGCTTGTGCATGTGTATGAAAGAATTTAGCATAGATGATTGCTTTTTCATATAGGCTCAAAGTATGTAAACTTGTTGAGACAGCAACAAATTATACAAAGACTCAATGTGCATGAGAAAGGGTTCGAAAGTGGGGCAACTTTCCTTCTTTTTCAATATTAGTATCTTCCAAATGAAGAACTAATAGCATATGTGTTGCTTCCCCAGAAAATGTGAAACATTCTTATTTTGAGAAAAGAATGAGAAGCTGGTGGGGTTTTATGCAAGAGATGGCATGGGCTAGGTGCCTTTTTCAATGATGGTCACCAAAGAATGTGAACCAATCAGATTATGTGGCTGCCCGGCTCAGAAAGAAGTTTGGTGCAGAGTTTAATATTCTTTTACTCTGTTCGCTCACCCTCTTTCTTTTAAATCTCACTTCTAACCAATATCCCTTTTCCATTTTACCTCGTCACACACCATCACTCAATTCTTTTGACCCCTCTCCCCTCAATCACTCAGGGAATACTTCCTGGGTAGGAAACACTGGTTATCGTGAATCCATGGAAGTTCTATTAAGTTCTCACACTGAATCCCTTGTAATTTCCTAAAAGAATGTGCTGTTCAACAACCTTTTGTACATGAAAGCACAAAGGAATACAGTTACATGAAGAATAAAATATGGAGAAGTTAAAACATAAGATGTTTGACAATACGATTCTCCCCCTCAAACTAAAAGAGTTTGACAATTAAGCTTATAAATACTTGAAGAAGCTTAAGTGAAAACATTTCATGTCTTCATAGACGATTAAGCTCTTTTTCTATTAAGCTCCCCCTCAACTGAAGATTTTTTTTTCTATTAAACTCGAACCATGTATACCTTGAATAGTCATCTATCATTACTAAAACATATTTCTTGCCGTTGATAGATGATGTTCGCATTGGGCCACAAAGGTCCATATGAAGGAGTTCCAGTGCAAATGAGGTCAATGATTCAGCTTTGGACTTGAAGGAGCTTCGCTTCATTTTCCGCAACTCACATGCAGAACACAGTGAGTCTTTCTCAAACCTCATTTCTGGTAGACCTTTTACCAGACCTTTTCTCTGTAGCTTCGTTATAGATCGGAAATTCTGATGAGACAAGCGGCGATGCCACGTCCAAGATTGTGCTTTAGTTGCTTTGGCTAATAGGCATACTGTACGTGTGGCAGACAGTGTTGGAAAATCTACATAGTATAGATTTCCATGGCGTTCAGCTTTGAAAACTTCGTAACCATCGAGATCCTCTAGATAGCAATGAGTGGTTGTGAAGCAAACTTGATATTTCATGTCACAGAAGTGACTGGTACTAAACAGATTATGATCAAGTCCTTCAACATATAACACTCTTTGAATCTTCACAACACCATTATCGAGCATTCCATATCATCTGACGTGTCCCTCTGCTTCAGAATTGGCAAATCTAACTGCTCCGGCAGGCTCCTCCACATAGTTATGCAAGAGGTGCTTGAATCCTGTCATGTGGCATGAACATCCAGAATCTATAACCCACAGTTGACAGGCCTGCAAAAGAGACAATTAGTTTTGCTTAGGTACCCATATCAAGATGGGTCCTTCGAGGTTAGCTTTACGCAATTCAGGAATATCAGCAGGTTTAAATTTAACTCTCCATTCATAACGGGGTTTTGGAACCCATTTCCAAACCATCTTAACATTTAATTCCTGAAAATGCTTCTTAGATTTAGGATTGGCAACCTTAGCTCGAAACACTTTGGGTTGTGTGGAAGAATTATAATTGGAATTAAGGTTCAGTTTAGCTTTTCTCTTACACTGTTTGGACTTTGGAGGGGAGTAGTATTTGAATGAGTTATCCCAGCAGTGTTTGCAATATAGATTCTTTCGAGCAAAATTCATAAACTTAGATTTATCGGAACAAATCTTACATTCATGTTCATCAAAAGAATTACTTTTCAAAATAACACTGTCTGAAGTACAACTATTTGAAGTAAAAGTTTCACTAGATAATCTATCATTCTTATTCAAACTATTATCTTTATTCTTCTTACTCCTCCCAACTCCATTTCCTTTTATATCTGAAACAGAAACAGGAACCTTGTTAGTCTCTAACTTAGAGGGTGGTTCTTTTCTAGAGCTACTTGAAGTCTCACCCTTCTCAAAAATACTCGGTAGATATTCAGGACAATCAGAGTAAACAACTGAAGGTTTTGCAGGAGCATCAAATTCTGGATTTGTTCTTACTTTCCAACTTGGATCATTGAACATCTGTTTATCATTTGAATCATTTTTAAACAAAGTAATTTTCAAATCATTGATCTCTGTGCAAAGCTCTTGATTTTCTTTCAAAGAATTTTCATGTTTAAACTTAAGATCAAAGTTTTCATCTTCAAACTCATCAAGAGACTGTTGCAACATATCAATTTGCTTCATCAATTCAGATGTATGATCATTCACAGAATTTGACTCCTTTAAATCAGAAACAGGATCAGAGTCTGAAGCATTCATCATTTCAGAAAATATGTCCTCAGTCATGGACTCAATAAACTCCGTTTTATCATTTTTCAAACAAGATCCATTCGTGATTATATTTTCTTCTTCAACTTCCTCAACAAGTAAAGGTTTAGAAGCAATGGGATTTGAGACTGATGGTATAGTAGATGGATCAACATCCGATTCATACTCATCATATTTGCATGCAGTCTCAGATGGAACTGTGTTTGTGCTGACTGATTCTTTGGAGGGTGTGGTAAACAGTGATTCAAACTCAGTTAATTTGATCTTTCGAGTTTCATAGCTTTTGTTCAAATCACTATATTTAAAACCAACTGTTTTAAAAGTATTTTGAGAATCAGTTTCACAAGACTTGTCCTTCCCTATTTATTCTCGACCTTTGGTCTCTGTAGAAGGTTTAAGAGTACTTGCTTCAACAAAGGATGCACGAATGTTAGGAATGGGTCTGATTGCGGAGCCGAATTTATCAAAATTATATAAGTGCTCCGGTGCCTTTTTCAAAATTTCATTAGTTGGCACACCCAAACCTGGTTTAAGTTTATAAAACCTTTCGTCTTGGAGTTTATTGGTCGACAGATTTAATATCTGCTCAGTCTGACCTCGTTTCATATTAATATCCTCCAATTGCTTGATTTTGGTGAAAGCTTCATTTCTTTCTTGATAACAAACTTCAAATTTGATTTTAAACTCACCATTTTCAACATTAAGATTCACAAGATCCTTTTCTAAACCAGATATTTTTCTTTTTAAAGAATCTTTTTCAGCTTTTAAACCATCCTTTTCTTTTTCTTTTTGAAAGTCCAAGAATCACTAAATCTCTAGAGAGAGAAAGTAGAGAGAGAGTATACGCTCCAAATGTAAACAGATATTCAAAGTAAGGTTCCAAAGTTACAAACTCAAAGCACCTAAGGGACTTAAATACCCCAGGTCTTAACCAATACAGATAAGCACTCTAAGAACAGTAAAGACAACTGAGAATAAATACAATGATTACTACAAAATTAGTCTTAACAATCTCCCCCTTAGTAATCATTGGTGCATTGGTCTTCAAAAATCAATCTTCTAAACCAGCATTGACCATCTAAGCGACTTTGGTGAATCATTGATGCTCTTCTCTTTGACGAAGTCTATTCAGTCCAATTAACACTTCCAAATGTCGCAGAGTGGAGCGGAAATTCAATCTCTCTTGAATAGAATCCAAAGTCTTCTTGAGGAGACGAATTTCATCATTATCAACCAGAAATGCATTACTTCTTGTTTCCAAAAATCTTCTTTTAGCCTCTTTCAGATGTTGCTCCAACTGAAGCTTGATCACCTTTAAGGTTCCATCAGAGTAATGAGCAATTTCTTCAAATCTGAAAAAGCATTTTTCATTTGAGCCATTTTTGTAGACAACTCCATAAGGATCTTGAACAATGGTGAGTAGAGGATAAGACTCTAAGTTTGGCAAGCTTCGATTGGGCCTTTGAAGATTTACAACCGGCTGAAAGCTTTCAACGGCCATCTGGAAATCAAAAACTCTGAAGAATCGGATTTGCCGTCGAATGAATCTTTTTATAACAAACAATGCCTGAGAAACATCCTGATTTCTATGATAGAGATTCCTGAAATGATCATATAAGAACTCAATATCATCAATGGAAAGATCAGTAAAATCTGCCTCTGAGAAGTTATACCGCCTGCAATCTCTTCTTTCAACTTCAAAGTCAGGATACCAGATATTCACAAACTTGTTGATCGTGACACTGATGACTCGAACAATCAAGTGTGGAGAAGAAACAATATTATTCCTTTTGCGCTGGCACTTAATGAACATTAAGTATTCATACTGATAGGCATCTGACTCTTTCTCAACTCCAAGAATTGCATAAATGTTGATCGGTCTTCTTCTAGAAACAAAGATGTTACTCTGAGTATCTTCTAGAAAAGCTGATCTTTGCCTGGAAGCCAAATATCTACGTTGCAAAATTCTTTGTCTCTGTTGTCTGGTCAAAGTTGGTCCTTCTTCCAGGATAGTCGGTGGAATCACGCGTTCAGAGAGAGGAACATCAGCTTGTGCTCTAGACGACTGACCAACTTCAAATGAGCTTGAAGGAACGATGGTAGTCGGAGCTGAACTAAAAACAGGAGTAGAAGTAGCTGCAGTTTCATGTACTTGAATTGCTTCAGTAACTGGAGATGATTCAGAACCTCATCATGAGTAGGAAGATCACTGTACAACATGTCGGCAATTTCTTTGTCCTTTGCATCCAAAAACACAGAATTATCTTTTGTATCAGAAATGATGATTAAGTCATCACACTCCTCTTCTTTGACTTGGCAAATTTTCTCAAATCTGACATCTTCATCATCGTTTGAATTTATTTCTATGAAATTCGCAAAGAATGATCTCATATCATTAGCTGCCTCTGAATCTTCAATCTCTTGAGCCATTGCTGAAACATCTGGATCCACATACACAAAAATCTGCATATTATTTTCAATATTGTGCTCAGAAATATTCAGTACATTAGGCATAGAAGACAAGTCAGCATTTTCTATAATAACATTCACAAGATCTTGAATGCTACAGTCTTGAACGTTATCAGTACTCTTCTCTTTATCAACTGCATCTTCTTGTGACTGATCCTCTCTAGCAGACAAATCCTCCACCCGCTGTCTCTTATTCATCTCCCCCTCATGACCATGAGGATCGGGATCATCCTGGTCATGTCGGCGTTTAGGAGACGTACCTGCCTCAGTCCTGCAACTTTGTTCATGAATATCAAACCTGTTAGATAGTTCAGAAAAGGCTTGAATCATGAAAGATTTAAGATCATCAAAGCTAGTTTGAACTTCAGATCTGAAAGCATGAAACTCGTCAGATAAAGCAGTAATTCTTTCAGAGTCAGTCGAAGGAACTGGAGGCGGCGTAGGCTGGAAATTCCTTAGAAGAGAGATCAAATCTTGATCTTGATGTTCAGGCGGTGACATCGAAAGAAGGCGAGCATAGAGTAAGTCTGTCAACTCGGTAATTGGAAGATCATGAAGAGAAGATCGTGAAGATGAACTAGAAGGAACTGTAGTAGATCGTTGAGGCGTAGAAGTCGATGCGGAAATACCAGTTGTCTGAGTCAATGGTGGAGGCAGAGGAATAGACATGATTGCAGGAGATGTGGTGACAGTGGAAGATGGTTCTCGTAAAACTACCCAGTTGGTCTTCTAAACGGAATCACTTCAGGAATCGAAGAGGTATCAATTTCTGGCATTTTACCCTTGAAGAAAGCATGCAATTTCTGAATTTCCGCTTGCTTGTGCTCTTCAAATTGCTCACTCATCTTTCGAATCATCTCATTCAGAGTAGAGAATTTATCAGAAGAAACCCGAGCTTGAACAGAAGAAATCTCTATAGCTGAAACAGTTGTAGAATGAATAGCAGCAAGGGAAGTTGTTGGAGCTTGACTTATCTGTGCTGAGGCTTGAGCAAGCTCTAAAACCAATTCATCCACATGAATACGAGCAACTGAAGGATTAATAGAAACCGATTCATCTTCTGATACAACCTCTTTTGAAACATATACTTCTGGTTCCTTAGATTGCCTTGTATAAACCCGAAGACTCGGTTGATCAACATCATCACCATCATCATTATCATTGTCATCATCTTCACTTCCAGGAATATCATCATGAATATCATCAGCAGTATCTCTATCTTCATCTTCATCAGCATTAACATCAACATCAGCAGTAGGATCATCATTATCATCATCCTCAATGTCAATAGTAGCAGCAGTACTAGCTGCAGGATCAATATTAGCAAGAACATCATCAATTTGTTGAGTTGCAACTGCTTCTTGTTCTACAGATACTTCAACTTGTTGCTCAACAGTTTCTACTTCATGTTCTGAAGATTCTTCAACCTCTATATTTGCAACAACATCTTCCACTTCAACCTTTTGAACATCAGCAGCTTGTGTGTCATGAGATGGCTCATCTTGTGCAACCCCCAGAAATTCATTCTCCATGCAGTATTCAACAACGCTATCATTAGTTATATCGGCGTAGTTCGCAATTAAAGCATATGGAATGGTCATGGAGAAGTTGAACGACTGCTTCTGTTTCTGAATGTAGAGCATTTCTGTGTCTGGAACCTGCGGCCAAGATAATCTGCGTGGAATAGCTGGATTACTTCTGAGCATGCTTCGAATGATCAGCTTCAAGAATCTGATGAAAGGAATGAACTTGCGCTTCTTTTTTGTAAGCTTATCTTGCACCCTATCCGAGAGCTCGGTTCTGAATATATATGTGTAGTCGACATGCAAGTCATAGATGACTGCATGGAACAATCGGAGATACAGAAGACTAGCGTTATCCATTCCAGAATGTTTGGCCGTAAGACATCTGATGATGACAGAGAAGAGAGCATACCAAACTGGAGGAAGATGTGATTTGTCAAAATCACTAACTCTGTTCAATGTACCAGTGTAGCCAAGATTACGAATTCCTTCAAAAACTTCCTCTTCATACGGAAAGCTGTCATGTGTAGTTCGGCCTGGTCTGGAGTTGGGCTCAGCAAGCTCCAGTATCAGTCGTAGACGCTTGTATGAAAGAAAGGAATCATACTGATCAATTTGTAGATCAAAGCGGTGCGGGCGTGCAAGCTCCTTCTTGGTAATTGTATGCCAGGCTTGCTGAATGTATACCTCTGGAACTTCAGAACATGATGTAAGAGCCTATGCAAGTGGATGTCCTCTAAGAATCGCTCGAATCACCAGATGTATCTTAATTCTGTCAAAATCTACAAAATAGTTGTTCGGCTTGTATGGCAGAATGTACAACATGATTGGGAAGAAATCGTTCGGCGTTCGGCGTGATGCAGACAGATTTGCCCCTACTGAAGGAACATACGGCATCGGCGTCTCATGTGAAGCTTGATCAGATGGATCATCGAGAACCACATTCTCATCTTGTATCATTGGATCAGTTTGGGTATGAGAAGACATTGAATAGACCTGGAAAACAAAAACGAAGAAAAATTAAACAAAGTAAGAAAACTGAAAAATTGAAAAAATTTCTAAGTCTGGTTTGCGCAACATGTTAGAAACGCAAAGAGAGGTTTGCGCAATGAACGTGATACGCAAAGGACGGTTTGCGGAACAGGCATGATACGCAAAATGAGGTTTGCGTGATGAACTTGTTGCGTAAACAAGACCTGAAAAACTTTCAACACAAATCACAAAGTTTGCGGGACACGAAGGTTACGTAAAGTAGACTTTGCGTGACCAACAGGTTACGCAAAGTGAACTTTGCGTGACCAAAGTGTTACGCAAACAACACTAAAACAAACACAACACCAAAACAAAAGGTTTGCGTATCAAGTAAGATACGCAAAGTACACTTTGCATGACCCACAGGTTACGCAAAGTAGACTTTGCGTGTCCTAAGTGTTACGCAAACTAACCTAAACAAAACAACACAAAAACTCCGAGGTTTGCGTATCAAGAATGATACGCAAAGGACACTTTGCGTAATCAACGGGATACGCAAACTGAACTTTGCGTAACCAACGGGATACACAAATTGAACTTTGCGTGTCCTGTTGGTTTGATACGAAAACCCTAGATTTCGTGTGTTCGAACCCGAAAAACACAAAAACATGAAATTAAAGCTATTAAACTCAAAAATAAAGGGTAAAAAGACATACCTGATGTTTGAAATTACGAACAAAACAAAACCCAAAACTCGATTTAAACAAAAACACTTCAAATCTGATGAACACGATGATGAACAGTAACAAGGTCGAAAAAACACATAGTAAGTATAGGAAGAAAAAATCAAAATCAAAAGAAGAACACCAATATAGAAATCAAACGACAAAACAAATACACACATAGGAATGAAATACAAACCTGATCGAGATCGATTCACAATACTGAAAGGAAACAAGTGAAACGGCGCAGAGGTGAGAAGGAGAAGATGAACAGTTCATGAAATTCAAATGAGAAAGAGAGCGAGAAAAGTGAAAAATGAACAGGACAAATGCTATTTATACTAAAAAAATATCACTAAAAAAATAATACTTCTAAAAAAAATATTCTTAAAAAAAATCAGAAGACTTACCTGTCAAGCTCTTTTACTCCCCCTACACAAATGCACATAATTTATCAAATCAGTAAAGCATTTGTATAGAAAGTTCAGAAAATACTTACCTGAAGAATTTCTGATCAACATGTGAAGTAAATTATCAGCTATTTTCACTCCACCTCAAAAACAGATTGTTGTTTAAATTGGCAGTTAAGTATTCTCTCCCCCTCGAAAAATGCACAGACCAGATGACACAAATATGATATACACAAACATTAAGACATCAGTGTAAAAAGAAAATGATACTGAATATAAATTTTGAAACAACTGAACATATAAAATTTTAAACACTAAACAAATTAAAGTCTACTCAGTAAAATTTCACAAATTTATCAATCAGTTGAAATCAAATATATGTTGTTGGATACAAGAACATGTTTCATTGCATATCAAGTTAAGACATGTTCAGTTTCAAAAACTTCTAGCTATCTATTCAGTGTGCTCGCATGCGAACCTCGATTAGCTTCAAGAAAAATGCAATTCTAAAAATATTATAGAGAACTTTGCATATACTAACACTAAGCCATCAAAAATTAAGACTTTCACAAAGTTACAGGTTTATCGCAACTCAAACATATCACCAAGTATCATGAGATGTGTGCTCATTGGCATCTTTTTAGCAGTGTGCATATTGGCATTTTCACATGAGTGTGCTCTATGACATCTTTTAAGCATTGTGCACTTTGGCATCTTTTAATCAAAGAGTTCGGTAAGTAAAAAACATGCCATAAACGTAACTTTCTATCGGACCCTATTGCAGGATTTGGGTCAGCCGCTCCCAGACCAGTTGGCCTTAGGGGACTAGGTGTCAAGCACCCCTTGGAACTTACTTTCCCGGATCAGAAAGGCTACATCGACATATCCTAAACCCATTCATACCAGTAGAACATGACTTTCGATCTAGTTCTATAGAAGGATTTGGGTTCGATCACTCCCAGACCAAATGACCTTAGGGACCAGATGACAAGTATCCCACAGAACTTACTTTCCCAAACCAGAAAGGTCACATGTACAAACTTTTAAACTTAGAGATTTCTGTATTTTAAGAATTTCTTATTCATCTCAATCACTCAGATCAACGTCTAAAAGCTTAGCCCATATTTTCATTCCGATCTATAATTCTGATCATTTAGGTAGTCTAAGCAAAGTAAACTATAAATATTCCGACTCACATATCTTTAAAGCATAATCAAAAGCTACAAACATGTTGCTAACTTTTCGACTTTTGTAAGACTTGAAAGTTGAACATATAAAAACTTTAATATAAACAAAGAACTTGTAAAAAAACCTAGACGCACATTTTATTCAAAAGAAAGAAAATCTGAAATACTTTACTTTATAGAATAAAATTTGTAAAGATTTAAACTTTTAAATTCAACATGCCAAGTTTTGAAAGCAAAAAGTTAAAACGTTTTTCATCTAAGGCTTTTGTAAAGATATCAGCAAGTTGATATTCAGTTGGTACAAAATATAATTCAATAGTACCTTCTTCCACATGATGCTTTATGAAATGGTACCGCATATCTATGTGCTTGGCCTTTGTGTGCTGGACCGGATTGACTGATATGGCAATTGCGGACTTGCTGTCACAATAGATAGGTACGGTTTTGTACAGCATCCCGTAATCCCGTAGTTGTGTCTTCATCCAAAGCACTTGAGCGCAACAACTAGCTGCGGCGACGTACTCTGCCTCTGCAGTTGATATAGAAACACAGTTCTGTTTCTTCGACGCCCAGCTTATCAGTCTATCACCCAAGAATTGAAGATTACCTGAAGTACTCTTCCGGTCCAATTGATTTCCGCCAAAATCTGCATCGGAATAAGCAATCAACTTATAGTCAGAACTTTTAGGATACCATAATCCTAAGTAAGGAGTTCCTTTAATATATCTAAAAATTCGTTTGACTGCTAATAAATGAGATTCTTTCAGTTTGGCTTGGAATCTGGCACACAAGCAGGTAGAAAACATTATGTCCGGGCGACTGGCAGTTAAATACATCAGCGATCCGATCATCCCTCTATATGTCTTTTGATCCACAGTTTTTCCATCTGGATCAAGTCCGATTTTGGCTCCATGTGCCATAGGCGTGCCCATTGAAGTAGATTTGTCCATCTTGAATTTCTTCAAGATGTCAAATACATACTTTGACTGATTGATGAAGATTCCATCTGGAAGCTGCTTCACTTGTAAGCCGAGGAAGAAATTGATTTCTCCCATCATGCTCATCTGAAATCTAGAAGTCATAAGATCAGAAAACCAAGTACATAAAGATTTGTTAGTTGCACAAAAAATAATATCATCTACATATATTTGTACTAAGCAAATATCCAAGTTAGATCTATAAATGAAAAGAGTGGTATCAATTGTTCCTTTGGTGAAGTCGGATTTGATCAAGAAGGCTGACAGTTCATCATACCACGCGCACGGTGCTTGTTTTAGGCCGTACAGTGCTTTATCGAGAAAATAAACATGATCCGGATGATCTTTATCAACAAACCCCTCTGGCTGAGAAACGTATACTTCTTCTTTCAGTTTCCCATTCAGAAAAGCTGTCTTCACATCCATCTGATATACAGTGAAGTTCCGATAAGCAGCGAATGCCAGAAACATACGAATAGCTTCAAGTCGAGCTACCGGCGCGAATGTCTCATCGTAGTCAATACCTTCTTGTTGTCTGTATCCTTTGGCTACCAGTCTTGCTTTGTTGTGAATCACGATACCATCTTTGTCTTTCTTATTCTTGAAAATCCACTTGGTACCAATTATGCTCCTTCCTTTCGGCCTTGGTACAAGTCTCCAAACATTGAGTGCGTCAAATTGATTGAGCTCCTCTTGCATTGCTATAATCCAATCCGGGTCTTCCAACGCTTCAGAAACTTTTGTTGGTTCAATCTTTCTTAGAAAGAAAGTGAAGAGACATTCGTTGGATGTAGCCGTCCTGGAACGTGTAGACACACTAGCTTGAGGATCTCCAATAATTTGATGAATTGGATGAGATCTTGTCCATTTTGTGGTATGAGGGAGAGGATCAATAGTTTCTTAAACAACTTCTAATTGATGAGGGAGAGGTTCAGGAGCCTCTATTTCAGATGAAGATACGGATACTATCTCGACAGGAGGAGGGGGAAGTTCAACAACTTCAGAATCAGACTCTGGAAGTGTTGGTTGAACATAAGCAGTTTGATCTTCATTCTGAACTTGTTCTTCTTGAACAGGTTGATCTTGAGCAAATTCTTCTTGAATAGTTTCAGTGATCACATGTTCCGGTTCTGATTGCTCATTTTCTGATTGTACTTGATCAGATGTAGAAATACTGGTTTGAATGACAGGAGGGACTGAAACAGCATCAATGTCAGAGATAGTTGCAGCGGAATTGGATGTAGATGCGCTCGCAGTATCCTGATTCAAAGCATTTGAAACATTATCAGAATTAGACTTGGGAACATCATCATAAAAATTCTCAAAGAGAAAATCTAAATCAGAAAGATTAAGAATAGAAGAAGAAGGATCCTGATTTGTCTGTTGAAGTGCAGGTTCTGAACTGTGTTGTTCAGAAGCTGAATTCCCAGTAAGTACGGGTTCTGTTACTGGTTGACCAGAAACCAAATCGGCAGCTTCGTCAAATTTGAGATTTACGCTCTCTATCACTTTTCTTGCGGAGATCAGAAAGACTCTGTAAGCAGCAGAATTAGAAGAATAACCCAGAAAGATACCCTCATCTGCCTTCGGACTAAACTTGTTCAGATTGTCTCTGTCATTCAGAACATAGCATTTACACCCAAATGACTTGAAATATTTGACGTTCAGTTTGATACCGTTCATCAGCTCATATGGTGTTTTGTTGAAACGACGATGCAGAATTGAGCGGTTCTGAGTATGACAGGAAGTTGACACGGCTTCAGCCCAATGAGACAAAGGAAGACCTGAATAAGCAAGCATTAATCTGGCAGCCTCTACAAGCGTTCTGTTTCTTCTTTCAACAACCCCATTCTGTTGTGGTGTTCTGGTAGCAGAAAACTGTTGTTGTATACCTTAATCCTCGTAGAATGCTTGAGAGTGATGTTCTTGAATTCAGTGCCATTGTCGGATCTGACAATCTTGACTTGCTTTTGCTTATTTGTCTAAATAGTTTTGATGAGGTTGATGAGGACTTTAGGAGTCTCGTATTTTGACTTGAGAAACTTTACCCATGTATATCGAGAGTAATCATCAACAACAACCAAGACATATCCTTTCTTACCAATGCTCTTTGTCTTCATCGGACCGCATAAATCAACATGCAATAAGTCAAGTATGTCTGAAGTGCATGGTTCAGGCTTTGGCTTGTGAGGAGCTTTCTTCATCTTTCCTTTCTCACAATCCTGACAGAAGTGGTCTTTCTGAAAATGAAGTACTGGAAGACCTCTCACTGAATCATTCTTGACCAAGCGATCCATATACTTAAAGTTGAGATGAGCTAGTCGACGATGCCAAATCCAACTTTCATGAACATAGGCTTTAGATAGGAAACATATGTCAGATGGGATCTTAACCTTGGAAAGATCAATTGTATACAAATTGGATATTCTTTTTCCAACCAATAAGTCCCTGCCACTGTCATTCTTCACAGCAACTCTTTTAGATTTGAAGCTAACTTCAAGATCTTTATCACAGAACTGTCTGATGCTGAATAAGTTGTGGCTTAGATCTTCGACGTAGCTGACTCTCTTCACTGTTATATTACCTTGAACAAGATCACCACAACCAAGAATTGGAGTCGTCTCAAAGTTTCCAAACTTAACACGACCGCAACATTTTTCTTTAAAATTTGAGAGAAGATATTTATTGCCCGTCATGTGTTTGGAACATCCCGAATCCAGATTGTTGGGTCAGAAATAACCAAGTCTTGTTAGTACTGCTAGGTGATGAAATATTACTACTACTAGTAGAATTAATACTTCTTGAAGAGTTAGTGCTACTACTTTAATAGTTATTACTGCTTGGAGAGTTAGTACTGCCAGTAGTTAGTACTGCTTGAAGATTACTACTGCAAGTGAAAGGTTAATACTGCAAGCCTGATAATACTGCTGGATAATGACAAAGTTAATACTGCTATTGAGTTAATGTTGCTTCTGAAGATAAAGATGGATTGATGCGGAAGAATAGAAGATGAAGATAATTATGGACTGGATTCTGAAGAATAGTATTTCTTTTGTAATTATCTTGTAATTAATTCTGTATATATAGTCTATAAGTTCTTGATAGAGCAACATACATTGATAGAGTTGTTTTTGTTTAGAGAGAATTAACCTCAAGGTTCTTATAAGTCCTTTCAATAGAGAAGTATTGAACGTCTGTTGAGTCTGTTCAACATATTGAGGTCGTGTTTGTAATCATTAAGTTTTATGCAATATAAACTTATGATTTGAGTTCATATTCTATGTTTTTTGATTAATTGTTAAAGTGTTCTTCCGCAACTTCTTTAACATTGTTTCTGAGTTTGTATTAAATTCTTGTTTAGAATTTTCGATCTTGACAAGTGGTATCAGAGCTAGAAAACTCAGAAACCTATAATCATGGACAGTTCAAGTGATAGCGTTTTGGTATCAAAAGTTCCCATGCTCAAACCCAATGAGTTTGACATGTGGAAGATCAGAATCAAGCAATATATTCTTCTCACAGACTTCTCAATGTGGGACATCATTGAGAATGGTCCCTCAGATGGAGGAAAGATGGACGCTGAAGGAAAGAGACCTCCACCAAAGACTGATGGAGAGAGAAAGATGAGGCAGAAAGAGATGAAAGCCTTGAGCACTCTGCTCTTGGCTATACCTAATGAGTACCAACACCAGTTTTGCAACTGCACGGATGCTCAAATTCTATGGAATGCACTGGAGAAAAAATTTTCTGGTACCAAAAGTACCAAGAGAAATCAGAAGGCCATCCTGAAGCAGCAATATGAAAACTTCATGTCTACAAAGAATGAGTCCATGACTGAAACTTTTGATAGATTTAATAAATTAATTGGTGAATTGGCTACTGTTGGTGTCCAGATCGATCAAGATGATGTCAACAGAAAATTTCTCAGATCTCTTGGTGATGAATGGACTATGTACACTGTCTCCTTCAGACAGAATGACCAACTGCAGGACAAGGAACCGGATGACCTCTATAATGACCTTAGAGTGTTTGAAGCAGAGGTAGAATCAAAGAAGAGGCCCTCTAGATACTCATACAATTCTGCTCTTTTATCATATTCTACTGATTCTGCTGCTAATACAGAATTAGTTAGTACTGCCTATGGATCAAAGCAAGATGGATCTAATGACTCTGTTTTAGAAGTTTTTCTAGCCAGTCATGCTAATTCCACTCTAATTAATGATGACTTAGAACAGATAAATGCTGATGATCTGGAAGAGATGGATATCAAGTGGCAGATGGCTATGCTCACAATGAGGGTAAAAAGGTTCATCAAAAGGACTGGAAGGAACAACTTTGCTCAGAAAAGAGAAGATGGGGTTGGATTTGATAAATCCAAGGTTCAATGTTACAAGTGTCACAAGCTGGGACACTTTGCAAGAGAATGCAGAAGTGGATTGCCTCAACAGCATACTAGCAACCATCAACCATCACAGTCCACTAGCTTCAACAATAGGAACTCTTCTCAAGACCTTGTTTCCCAAGAAGGAATGGGATTTGATTGGAGTGACCAAGCAGAAGAAGCAGTTCAGAATCAAGCTTTGATGGACGAAGTCTCAGAGTCATCAAGCACTGCACTTCCCACAGAGGTAACATCTAACCTTTGCTCTAAAACCTGTATTGAAACTGTTAAAAAGTACAGGGATCATAATCAGAGCATGTGTGATGATCTTAAAAGGCTAGAGAAAGATAGAAGAGAGTATGTTTTGATTGTTGAGAGGTTTGAAGAAAAAATTAAGTGGGAAAAGAATCAGTTAGAGATTGAACTAGAGAAGGCCAAAGCAGAATGTGAGAAAATTAAGAGTGATTTTGAGAAGGCCAAACTAGATATTGAGAAATATACCAATGCTTCTAAAGCAATGGACTCTTTACTCAAAAATCAAGTTCATGACAAACTGAGAAGAGGAATAGTAATAAAGAACAAGGCCAGATTAGTGGCACAAGGGTATACTAAAGAAGAGGGAATTGATTATGATGAGGTATTTGCACCAGTGGCCAGGATTGAGGCAATCAGGCTATTTTTAGCCTATGCTTATTTAATGAAGTTCAGGGTCTACCAGATGGATGTAAAGAGTGCTTTCCTGTATGGGAGAATTGAAGAAGAAGTGTATGTCTGTCAGCCTCCAGGGTTAGAGAATCCAAATTATCCTGACAGAGTATACAAATTGAAGAAGGCACTCTATGGGCTACATCAAGCACCAAGGACATGCTATGACGCTTTGTCTACCTATCTCTTGGAAAATGGTTTTCAAAGAGGAATCATAGACAAGACTATGTTCATTCAGAGGAAGAATAAGGACATCCTAATAGTGCAAATCTATGTGGATGATATTATCTTTGGATCCACAAAAGATCAAATGTGTAGAGATTTTGAAGATTTGATGCAGAAGAGATTCAAAATGAGTTCTATGGGTGAACTTACTTTCTTCCTTGGGCTACAAGTTAAGCAGAAGCAAGATGGGATATTTATAAGCCAATCCAAGTATGTGCAGGACATTCTTTCTAAGTTTGGATTCTCAAATTCAAAGCCTGCAAGCACACCCATGGAGACTCACAAATAGATCACTGCAGATCTTGAGGGGGAGGATGTGGATGTTCATAACTACAGATCCATGATTGGCTCCCTCATGTATCTCACTGCTTCAAGACCATATATCATGTTTCCTGTTTGTGTGTGTGCCAGATTTCAAGTAAGGCCTAAGCAGTCACACTTACAAGCAGTCAAGACGATATTCAGATATCTCAAAGGTCAACCTAGATTAGGTCTTTGGTATCCTCATGACTCACCATTTGACCTACTTGCTTATTCAGACATTGACTTGGGTGGTGCAAATTGGGATAGAAAGCCAACTTCAGGGGGATGTCATTTTTTGGGTGCAAGACTAGTGTCATGGCAGTGCAAGAAACAAACTACAATGTCCACCTCTACAACAGAAGCAGAGTATATAGCTGCTGCAAGCTGCTGTTCACAAGTACTATGGATTCAGAATCATATGTTGGACTATGGTATGACTTTTCTTCACACTCCAGTCTTCATAGACAATAACAGTCCTATTAGCATTGTTAATAACCCAGTCAAGCACTCCAAAACAAAGCATATAGAAATCAGGTACCACTTTATGAGAGACTGTAATGAAAAGAAGCTAATTCAGGTTGTGAAAGTCGATACAAGTAACCAATTTGCTGATCTATTCACCAAAGCTTTTGATGTGGGTCGTTTCACATTTTTGGTCACAAGTGTGGGCATGATAAACTCTGAATAAGCCTATTATCTTTTTACTCATGTACCTATATAGATTATTCCCTGTGTACTTTCTCATAATGTATGGAATATGGTGTTTTTAATCCTTTGTCTTTAAGTGTTTCAGGTTGCTTTGAAATAAAGGTAGTTAGTACTTCTGGTTCACTTAATACTGCTCGCACAAATGCTGACAGGTCAAATAGGATTAAGTATGGTTACTACTGCTAGGCGGTTTATACTGCCAGTGCAATGTTACTACTGCTTGTCTTGTTTCTACTGCCACAAGAGTTAATACTGCTAGCCTGTGTTAATACTGCTGGTATGTGTTACTACTGCTAGCCTGTGTTAATACTGCTGGTATGTGTTACTACTGCTAGTTTGTGTTAATACTGTTGGTATGTGTTACTATTGCTAGCCTGTGTTAATACTGCTGGTATGTGTTACTACTGCTAGTTTGTGTTAATGCTGCTAGGGTATTTACTACTGCTCTTAACTGAAACCAGTACCCTATAAATACCCTTTGTGACCGCCAAAACACAAACGGATCTTTGAACTTCCATTGCTACTCTTTCTCTCTCTCTCGATTTCTTGCTTTCCAGTGTAAACCCTAGTTGCGATTCGAATCCTAGAATCAATCAGAACGATGGCAGGACTAGAATTCTTTGATGAACACAATGAGGTTGATATGCTGCAAAAACCTAAACAGGCTGAGGGTTTTCATCAGATTGTGGATTTCCTCCATTCGTCGCACATTGCCTATGCCCTCACTGTCAATCCCACAATCCATGTGGAACATCTACGACAGTTCTGGGCAAATGCTTCAATTCAGATTGTGGAAGGAGGGCAGGTCATTCAATCAAGGGTTTGTGATAAACCCATTACCATATCAGAGGACAACATTTGTGCACATCTACGCTTAGATTATGCCTCAGGTATTACCTCTCTTCCTAAGTAAGATCTTTTGCAAGTTCTTAGTCGTATGGGGTATGAAGGTCCCACTGATGTATATAAGTTTTACAAAAACAGATTTTCACCTCAGTGGCGATTCTTTGTTCATACCCTACAACACTGCATTTCAAGAAAAACAACTGGCTGGAGTGAGTTCAGCAGCACCATAGCATATGCTTAGGTCTGCTTAGCGACCTGTAGAAAGTTTAATTTCTCTCAAATGATCTTAAACGATTTAATGTCAAACCTGGATACCAAATCAAAAAGCTTTTATATGTATCCAAGGTTTGTACAAGAAGTACTTAATAAGGAATTGACGGATTTACCTACCTTCAAGGAGGTATATGTACCAAAACTCCCAAAGGGGAAAGTGTTCTCAAATATGAAGAGGCCCAGTAAGGACTTCTCTGGTATAGACACACCATTGTTCTCTACAACGATGGTTGTGTCCCACTCTCAAGGTGAGGCATCAGGGTCAAAGCCCACATTAGACCAACCCACTGATGACCTACCCACACCTTCCACTACAAAGCATATCCCTCAGTCCCTTCTAAAGAAGCCAACATCACCCATTACCAAAACATATATCAGGAAAAAGGTACAGAAGGTTCTTTCCCTTCCTGTATCTTCACCCCCAAAGCCTTCAAGCCCTCTAATGGAGCATTCTCCATTAGAGAATATAGAAAGGGAAACCATAGGGGTGTCTCCCAACCCCAAGAAGGTGCTCAATAAGGATGAGGAAGAGCATGTGGGCAGTGAGGGTCACCCTACTGACTTTGCACAAAGTGCAGGGCAGGACAGTGTGAACATCTTTAAGACCTTCCCTACGGCAACTTTGGGTGAGCAATCATCCAAAGGTCCCAGGTGCCAAGAAACCAAGGGGGTAGAGGGTGCTTCTGCTAGGCAGAAGACTCCTACTAAAACTTCCAAGGATCCTTCCAGGGTGGTAAAAACACCCAAAGGAGGTGAGGATAGATATAACTATGAGGAATTGATGGAAACTATTGCAAATGTCAATCTGGATGTACTCAAATAAGGTGCAGAAATAGAGGAGATGAAACTGGTGATTCTTTCACAACAAGTGCAGATAAGCAAATTAAAGAAGATGGTTCTGAGGTTGGTACAGAAAAAGAAGAGAAAGCAATTTGTGCTAAAGAAGAGGAGCATAGATCATGATGCTTCCAAAAAGGGGGAGACAACTGAAGCTGAAACTGAAAAACAAAGTCCTGTTGGCATGGAATCTAAATTTGAGGGGGAGTTGGGTACAGAAGAAGAATGTAGGAAAGCTACAGAAATAGTTCTAGCAGCAGAAACTGAGAAGGCTGCAGTAGAAACTAAAAAAGTAGCAGCAGAAACAGGGCTGACTATTGAGGAAATACAGATTGCAGAAACACTGGTGAAGGCAAAAACAGACACTCCCAAGGCTACTCAAAAGGCCAAGGGAGTGGAAATCAAAGAAGGAGGATTTGAAAAGAAGAGAAAAGAAATAAGTGATGCTGAGGTAAAGAGAAAAGGAAAAGAAAAGACAGTGGAACCTCTGAAGAAAACAAAGAAGTCAGTTCAAATAGCATCAAATGAAGAGGTAGCCAAACAGCTGCAAGCTGAAATAGAAGCAGAAGAAGAGTCTCAAACTGCCAAAGATAGGCAAATTGCTTTAGATCTGTCTAAAAAGCTCAATGAGGAGTACCAAAGGAGTTTGAGGGCTGCGGCTGAAGCCAAGAAAGTACAAGCAAAAGCATCTATGCCAAGGCAGCCAGCACAGACAAAGAAAAGACAACCTTCAAAGACTTTTGTTGCCAACCAAGAAAGGAGGAAAATGATCAACTTTCTAAAAGGATCAGTTGGTGTTAAAGAAGGCATGTTCACTGGTACAAGGAGACTTTATTCAAGAAAGAAATGACCAAGCTACAAGGAGACTTTATTCAAAGGGTTGAGGTTGAAAGAAAAATGAAAGAAAGGCATGATCTGCATATTCAACAACATTTTCCTGAGAATGAAGAAACCACTCCTACAAAAGAAGTGGAAGAAGAACAGAAAGAAGAAACACTTGCTCAAACAGTCAAAGTTGTCAAAAGAATGAAAACCATAGCTTCAAAGAAACAGACCAAAAGGCCAAGGATTGAAGAAGTTCAAAAAGAAGTTGAACCTGTTGTTGCAACCCCTGAAGAACAGTCAAGTCAACAAGGTGCAGAACAATCTGAACAATCTGAGGTACATGTTAGTTTGTATATGACAGTGACTGACAGTGAATCTGTAGAAGTTGACCCAATATCAGTCCAAGCCCCTGAAATTATCCATTGGGATATCTGGAAGATCAAAGGAAAAATTCTTTAGGATTAAAAGGATGGGAGACAAGTATGAGGTTTACTCTACTTGGGGTAAAATCATTAGAAGTTGTTCTAGATCAGACTTAGAAGAAATGTTCAAGGTTGGAATGAGCTTGTATGAAAAGGACTTGACAGGAGCAGGAATGAGCTTAATAAAACTAGCCATGGAGTACTTTTGTATGATGTTTGATCCTAGAAAAGTTCAACATGTTGTTAGAGATCTGCATCTGGAGAATAAATTCCAAAGAATAGACAATTGGATGCTATTTGAAAGGTGTGGAGTCTATGTTATCACTATTGACAGATCTTATCATGAGTACTACCTGGTGGATAGAATTTATGATCACAGCAAAGTCAAATTACAAGGTATGTTGAAGGATAAGCTGGTGTGTTCAAAGGATTCAGAAATGGCCAAGATAGTAGTCAGAAGAACTATCAATCAGAGTTTGGGTCTGGATCCTAATCTATGCAACTAAGATGAAGTTTTGAAAGCATCATGGAGGAACATACTTGAAGAACTTAACTTCTTAATCTGAAAAGTTAAGTTAGGGGGAGATTGTTGGGTCAAAAATAACCAAGTCTGGTTAGTACTGCTAGGTGATGAAATATTACTACTGCTAGTAGAATTAATACTCTTAAAGAGTTAGTGCTGCTACTTTAATAGTTAGTACTGCTTGGAGAGTTAGTACTGCTTGTAGATTACTACTGCAAGTGAAAGGTTAATACTGCAAGCATGATAATACTGTTGATGATGTTAATGCTGCTGGATAATGACAAAGTTAATACTGTTATTGAGTTAATGTTGCTTCTGAAGATAAAGATGGATTGATGCGGAAGAATAGGAGATGAAGATAATTATGGACTGGATTCTAAAGAATAATATTTCTTTTGTAATTATCTTGTAATTAATTTTGTATATATAGTCTAGAAGTTCTTGATAGAGCAACATACATTGATAGAGTTGTTTTTGTTTAGAAAGAATTAACCTCAAGGTTCTTAGAAGTCCTTTCAATAGAGAAGTATTGAACGTCTTTTGAGTTTGTTCAACAGATTGAAGTTGTGTTTGTAATCATTAAGTTTTATGCAATATAAACTTATGATTTGAGTTCATATTCTGTGTTTTTGATTAATTGTTAAAGTGTTATTCCGCAACTTCTTTAACATTGTTTATGAGTTTGTATTAAATTCTTGTTTAGAATTTTCGATCTTGACACAGATACCATAAATGACTAAGCTGCACAATCATAAACTACACAGATTTAGGTACCCATATGCTTATGGGTCCCTTCTTGTTAGATTTGTGTCTTTTAATTTTCGAAGATTTATTTTTATAATTCTTAAGAAAGCAATCATCAATAAAGGAATAAACATAATCATCAGAATCAGAACTAGAAGAACATGAAACATGCTTTGCAATGTGAATCATTTGCGGAATTGAATATTTTGTATTTTTATTACAAAAAGCAAATGTATCATTGTCACAAAGATTCACTACACAAGTATCTTCCAACAATTCAGACTCTATAGATTTCTGCTTTATCCTCCATATCAGCTTTTGTGATCTCTTCACAGTCCGATCTGAAACAGAAGAATCAGAAGAATTAGAATTTTCAGACAAGACACTATCATGTTTCCTTGACTTCTTTGACCTTCTTCTTTTACGCATTGTTTTTGTTTTATAATACTGATCATTTAGCGTTAAAAAATCATCAACAATTGAAGTAGAAGAAGAAACTTTATCTAAGAAATCAACCTGAGCATTCGACATAGATGAACTTGCCTTGGAGTGAGAATTTTCAGAAAAACACAAGTCAGGAAGAGGTTTGCGCAACCCATTAGTGGCGCAAACTGAACTTTGCGCGACCAACGGCTTGCGCGAAGTGTCGGTTTGCGTAACCAACTGGTTGCGCAAATGCACATTATTTTTAGAAACTTGAGTATTTTCCTTAGAATCCTTAGAAAATCCAGAAGAAATTTTGTCTTCAATACTTGTTTTCATTATAAAAAGAAATAAATTGATTTGTAAATCAGTTTGAAGACTTTGTTCTTCTAATTTATCTTCAAGATCAACTATCTTACCTTCTAACACTAATGGGGGAATGTATCTCCTAGAATCATACGATACCGAAGATGCATTTTTCTTATCAGTGTTAGCATATATATCAACAAATTCAGTTGGTAATGAAGATTTGACATTTAAAACATTTTGAGATTTTCTGGATTTCTTTGATTGGTCAGGAAAATACTTGGCATTTTCAGAAGTGTAAACAAATGGCATTTTCATCCTCTTGTTTTTAATTCTTTTCTCATTTTCATCTTCCAAATTTTTCTTTTCAGTCGTCCAAAAGAATTTAAACTGAGGAGCATATCTTGCAAGACCAAAATAATCATATTCATATAAAGTAGGGACTTCTGTTTTAGCAAATTCTAAATAATGCGGATTTTCGAAACCAAGTCCCCATTTTTCTTTTATAGACTCATCATTCCTTGGTTTATTCATATAAATGGTTTGCTCAGATTGTTCTCTCTTATATAATTTTCTTTCTAGAACAACTATTTTATCAGAAAGATTTTGATTTGAAGAAGTCAGTTCAGTCAAAGAATCACGATAAGTCTGATTTGAATTTTCCAACTCATCCAACTGCTTTTAAATTTATCTTTTGTGTCAATTAAAATAGTCTTTTCATCTTTCAGAGAAATTCGCAGTTTATCAACTAAAACAGACTTTTCTTGATTTTCAAACTTTTCATATGTGAACTTTGAACGTAAATCATGTAAAGCAGTGATAATAACGTTCATTTGAGATAAGATGAAATTATAGTCAAACTCAGAAATTACCTCAGATTCATCTGTTGAGGTGTCCTCGTCTTCATCATCGATTTTGTCATCACCGATGAAGCACATTGTTGCAGTCTCTTCATTCTCAGCCTCGTTATCAGAATGATCCAACCAATACTCTTCCTCAGCCATCAGAATAGTTCCGTTTTCTCTCTTCTCAGCCAGTTCCATCTTTTTTTTGTAGAAAGCTGAATTCTTGACCACCTTCAATCTACACTCCTTAGCTAGGTGCCCGGGTTTTCCACAGTTGTAGCAGTTCATAACCTTCTTGTCATCCTTTTTCGGTTCTACTACTTTTGCAGGCTCATATTTTGGTATATAAGTCTTTGATGGAGCACCAGGTTCAACCTTCTTGGAGCCGGAAGTGAAACAGAGATTGTTGGATCCAGTTCTCCGCTGAAACTTTTTCTGATAGTGTTGTGAGAGAAGTATCATTGCTTTCTCCAAGGCTTCACCATCATCTTCTGTGGAACCATCATAAGCATCTTCAGTCAAAGCCTGTTCAGCTAACTGACTAGCTAGGAGAGCAATCGGATCCACAGTCTTAGGCTTATTCTTCTTATCAAGCTTAGCCTTCTTTTCTAACACCATGGATTCATCAGTCATCAGAATTTCATACAATTCCTGAATAGGCATAGTAGAAATCCTGACATCATTTCTCATCCGATGACAGGATTTGCTCCATTCAGGTTGGAGTGCATTCAGAAACTTCAGGTTGGCCTCCAATTCAGTCTTGGTAACTTTGATCTTACACAAATCATTGATGATAGCCCAAAATCTATCAAATACTATCTTCAGACTTTCCCCGTCTTTCGCCTTGAATTCTTCAAAATTATTCATGTATCTGGTCTGACGAAGTTGAGTTGACACAGCTGTACCAAGCCTGATCTTTTCCAATTGAGTCCACATAAACATAGGATTATGCTTGAAACAGTCAATTCTGTTGTAAATGGAGTTTGGCAGTACGAGAATCAGATTTGACTTTGCCTGACTATCAGCTTGATATCTTAAAAGCTCATCAGCTTCATACTCTCTTAAAGCTTTTTCAACTGTTGTAGCCGGAGTAGTAGCAGTAGCTAGAATCACTTTCATCTGCCTCTCCATAGGACCCTCAGACAGATATTTCATCATGTTATCCCCATTCGGTTGTCTTTCTATGAAGTTAATAAATCGTTCCTGCCACTGTTCAAATTCATTCTCGTTGATCAGTATAGGAGGACGTGTGTCTGACCCCAATGACATGATCTGATCATTCTTGTACACTTGAGCTTGCAAAGACATCTTTGAGAAAATCAGAAAATCAGAAAGTCAGAAAAAAATTCTAAGTCTGGAACACACACAAACTTAAGGTTTGCGTAAGCAGTGAGATCCGCAAACTAGACTTTGCGTAAGCTGAGTGATGCGAGAACCGAGCTTTCCGGAACAAGAAGATTGTGCAAACTGGGCTTTGCGTAAGAAGAAGGATACGCAAACTAAGCTTTGCGTAAGTAGAAGGATACGCAAACTAAGCTTTGCGTAATAAGCTTGAACCGAGAAGTGAGCTTTTCGGAAGCTTGTTGATACGAGAAGTGAGCTTTTCGGAATCTTGATGATACGAAAACTTTGTTTCTCGGATAGCACTTGATACGCAAAATGAACTTTGCGTATATAGCTTGATGCGAAAACCCTGAAATACACTAACACAAGGATTAGTACTATATGAACTTGCGCAAAGTAATAAGAACTCGCGCAAACCTATATGAATCTTGCGCAAATCTACAAGAACTTGCGTAAAACGAAGAATACAAGAAAAATTTCGCAAGAACGATTAAAACTTTGAAATTAAACCAAGAAAATCACACACTGATTATCGAAAAACACTTTCTAACAACTTTCGACCAACAATATCGATTAAAAACAACTAAATCACAAATTTGATGACAGAACAGTACGAGAACGAGTTTTTCCAGAAACTTTTTAAATCTCAAAATCAACGATCAAAACTTGGTTTTCATGCAGAATTATGTGAAGCAAATATGATCGATTAACAAATACATATCTAATGAAACAAAACTCAACACAAATCGATCACAAAACAATCCAAATTTGATGAAAAATCAAAAAACGAGATTTTCTTGAAAAAATCAAGAAAATCGATCAAGTTTTCGATTAATCTACAAATTCAGAAAACAGAAAACGAATTCTCTCAGTTCTCTCAAGATTTAGATTGCTCTGATACCAATTGAAAGTCCAAGAATCACTAAATCTCTAGAGAGATAAAGTAGAGAGAGAGTATACGCTCCAAATGTAAACAAATATTCAAAGTAAGGTTCCAATGTTACAAACTCAAAGCACCTAAGGGACTTAAATACCCCAGGTCTTAACAATACAGATAAGCACTCTAAGAACAGTAAAGACAACTGAGAATATATACAATGATTACTACAAAATTAGTCTTAACAATCTCCCCCTTAGTAATCATTGGCGCATTGGTCTTCAAAAATCAATCTTCTAAACCAACATTGACCATCTAAGCGACTTTGGTGAATCATTGATGCTCTTCTCTTTGACGAAGTCTATTCAGTCCATTTAACACTTCCAAACGTCGCAGAGTGGAGCGGAAATTCAATCTCTCTTGAATAGAATCCAAAGTCTTCTTGAGGAGATGAATTTCATCATTATCAACCAGAAATGCATTACTTCTTGTTTCCAAAAATCTTCTTTTAGCCTCTTTCAGATGTTGCTCCAACCGAAGCTTGATCACCTTTAAGGTTCCATCAGAGTAATGAGCAATTTCTTCAAATCTGAAAAAGCATTTGTCAAGATCGAAAATTCCAAACAAGAATTTAATACAAACTCAGAAACAATGTTAAAGAAGTCGCGGAATAACACTTTAACAATTTAATCAAAACACAGAATATGAACTCAAATCATAAGTTTATATTGCATAAAACTTAATGATTACAAACACAACCTCAATCTGTTGAACAGACTCAACAGACGTTCTATACTTCTCTATAGAAAGGATCAATACTAGTCTTGAGGTTAATTCTCTAAAACAACTCGTACTATAATCTACAATTATCTAGACTATATATACAAAACTGATTACAAGATAATTACAAAGGAAATATTATTCTTTAAAATCCAGTCCATAATTATCTTCAGCATTATCTCCAACTCCTATTGTTTCGTTCCAAGCAATCATTCCATCTTTATCTCTAGAAGCAGCATTAACTCATTAGCAGTATTAACTTTATCTCTGGCAGTACTAACCATGCTTGCAGTATTAACTTTCCCTTCCAGTAGTAATCTTCAGCAGTACTAACTACTAGCAATACTAACTCTTCAAGCAGTATTAATTCTACTAGCAGTAGTAATCTTTTTTCACCTAGCAGTAGTAACCAGACTTAGTTATTTCTTACCCAACAATCTCCCCCTAACTTAACTTTTCAAATTGAGAAGTTAAGTTCTTCAGCAAAAATTGTTGTCTTCATGATGCTTTCAAAACAGCTTCTCAGTTGCATAGATTTGGATCCAGACCCAAACTCTGATTGATAATTCTTCTGACTACTATCTTGGCCATTTCTGAATCCTTTGAACACACCAGCTTAGCCTTCAACATACCTTGCAATTTGGCTTTGCTGTGATCATAAATTCTATCCACCAGGTAGTACTCATGATAAGATATGTCAATAGTGATGACATAGACTCCACACCTTTCAAATAGCATCCAATTGTCTATTCTTTGGAATTTATTCTCCAGATGCAGATCTCTGACAACATGTTGAACTTTTCTAGGATCAAACATCATGCATAAGTACTCCATGGCTAACTTGATTAGACTCATTCCAGCTTCTTCCAACATTTTACCATACAAGCTCATCCCAACTTTGTGCATTTCTTCCAAATCAGATCTGGAGCAGCTTCTGATAATTTTACCCCATGTAGCATACACTTCATAGTGATCTCCCAATCTTTTTATCCTGAAGTATTCTTTGCCTTGATCTTTCAAAATATCCCAATGAATGATTTCAGGAGCATTCACTAAAATAGGATCAACCTTCATAGGTTCTTTATCAGATATTGTCATGTACAAATCAAATTCCACATCAGTTTGTCTTGATTGACTTGTATGATCTTGATTCTGCTTTTGTTCTGCTGGAGATTCATCTTTCTTTCTTTCACTTTCCTTTTCTGCTTCCTCAGTTCTAGTCCTCTTTGCTTTTAGTTTGGTAGCAATGGACTTCTTTATTTTAATATCACCAATCTTTTGGGCTAATGTCTCTTCTTGTTTCACCTCTTCCTTGTCTTTTCTAGGAGTGCCTTCTTCACTGTCAGGGAAAGGTTGTTGTATGTTGAGGTCATGTCTCTCTTTCATCTTCCTTTCAGCCTCTACCCTTTGAGTGGAGTCCCCTTTCAGATTGGCCATCTCCTTTGTATACATATCCTCTATCCTACCATAAGGCATGTTGGTAAACATTCCTTCAGGAACTCCAAGAGCTCCTTTCAGGAAATTTATCATTTTCCTTCTCTCTTGATTAGCCAAAAAAATTTTGAGGGCTTTCTTTGCCTTTGCACAGTAGCTCTCTTTGTTACTTTCTTAACAACAACAGGCTTTAAACTCCTTTGATATTCTTCATTTATCTTTTTAGCCATATCCAATGCAAGCTCTCTGTCTTTGGCAGATTGAATTTCTTCCTCCTTTTCCAACTCTTCTTGAAGCTTTTTGGCCACTTCTTCATCCAACTCAATTTGTTTCTTCTTCTTCAATGGTTGCTCAGACTCAACCATCTTCTCCTTTCCCTTCTTCTTTGCATCCTCCACATTGACCTCTTTTATTTTCTTCTCTAATCCTCCTTCTTTGGTCATTACTCCCTTAGCCTTTTGAGTGGCTTTGGGAGTGTCATTCTTAGCTTTCACAAGGGTTTCTGCAATTTCAATTTCCTCTCTGGACAATTCTATTTTTGCTTCAGGTTCATTTGTTACTGCTGCAGCCTCATTTACTGCTGCTTTTGCAATATCTGCTACATTCTCAAAAGTTTCTGCTTCTGAACCAACTTTCTCTTCTTTATCAACACCAGTCTCCCCCTCAAACTGGAATTCCATCTCACTTGTACTCTCCTTTTCATTCTGTTTTTCCTGACTCTCCCCCTTTTTGATAGAAGCATGAACACTTCTCCTTTTCTTTAGAATGAATTGCTTCCTTCTCTTTTGGTGCACAAGTTTCAACACCATTTTCTTGAGCTTTACTATCTGAGATTGTTGAGATATAATAACCTTCTTCATCTCCTCTATTTCTGAGCCCTGCTTGATGACATCCAGGTTGACATTTGCAATGGTTTCCATCAATTCATTGTACGTATATCTATTCGCACCTCCTTTAGGTGCTTTTACCACCTTTGAAGGATCCTTGGATCTTTTAGTAGAGGTCTTCTGCTTAGCAGAAGCACCTGCTACCCCCTTGGTTTCTTGGCACCTGGGACCTTTGGATGATTGCTCACCCAAAGTTGTCGTGGGGAAGGTCTTATATATGTTTACATTGTCCTATTCTACACCTTGTGCAGGAACAGTAGTGTGAGCCTCACTACCCACATGCTCTTCCACCCCTGTGGTTTCCCTTTGGATATTCTCTGATGGAGAATGCTCCATCAGAGGGCTTTTAGGCTTTGGGGGTGAAGATACTAGAAGGGAAGGAACCTTCTGTACCTTTTTCCTTGTGTAAGTTTTGGTGATGGGGGATTGTGGCTTGTGAATAGGAATCTAAGGGATATTGATAGAAATGAGTGGTGTGGGTAGGTCATCAGTTGGGTGGTCAGATGTGGGCTGTGACCCTGATGCCTCACCATGGGAATGAGACACACCCATCATTGTAGAGAACAATGGAGTGTCTCTACCTGAGAAGTCCTTACTAGGCCTTTTCATATTTAAGAACACCTTCCCCTTTGGGAGTTTTGGTACATATACCTCCTTGAAGGTAGGTAAATCTGTCAATTCCTTATCAAGTACTTCTTGTACAAACCTTGGATACATATAAAAGCTTTTTGAATTGGTATCCAGGTTTGACATTAAATCATTGAAAATCATTTGAGCAAAATTAAACTTTCTAGAGGTCGCTAAGCAGACCAAAGCATAAGCTAAGGTACTGCTAAACTCACTCCATCCAGTTGTTTTTCGTGAAATGCAGTGTTGTAGGGTATGAACAAAGAATCTCCACTGAGGTGAAAATATGTTCTTGAAGAACTTGAATACCTCAGTGGGACCTTCATGCCCCATTCGATTAAGAACATGGAAGATATCTTTCTTAGGAAGAGAGGTAATACCTGCGGCATCATCTAGTCGTAGATGAATGCGAATACAGCCTTCTGAGATGGTTAGAGGTTTATCACAAACCCTTGTTTTGATGACCTGAGTGCCATCTTCAGTTTGAAAAGCAGCATTGGCCCAGAACTGTCTTTGATGTTCCACATAGATTATGGGATTGACAGTTAATGCGTAGGTGATGTGTGAGGATTTTAGAAAATCCACAATCTGATGAAAACCTTCAGCCTGTTTGGGTTTTTGCAGCATAGCAACCTCATTGTGTTCATCAAAGAATTGTAGTCCTACCATCGTTCTGATTGATTCTAGGGTTTGAATCACCACTAGGGTTTACACTGGTACGCAAGAAATCGACAGAGAAAGAGAAAGAGAAGCAATGGAAGTTCAAAGAGTCGTTTGTATTTTGGCGGTCACAAAGGGGTATTTATAGGTGGAGGGTTTCAGTTAGAAGCAGTACTAAGTACCCTAGCAGTATTAACCAACTCGCAGTATTAACTCATATTAGCAGTAGTAACACATACTGGCAGTACTAACACAGACTAGCAGTATTAACTCATACTAGCAGTATTAACACATGCCAGCAGTAGTAACACCGATTAGCAGTAGAAACAAGGTAAGCAGTAGTAACTTTGCACTGGCAGTATAAACTACCTAGCAGTAGTAACCATACTTAACCATATTTGAACTGTCAACATGAGTAATATAGAGAGCAATATTAAATTAACTAGAAGTACTAAGTATTCAATTTAAGCAATCTGAAACACTTAAACACACAAGGTTAACAGCACCATGCACAATACAATATGATAAAGTAGACAGGAAGGAGTCTATACAGATATGGTACATAAAGAAGATCAAAGGAGGCTTATTCAGTGTTTATCATGCCCACACTTGTGACCAAGAATGTGAATCTACCCATATCAAAAGTTTTGTGCAATAGATCAGCAAATTTGTTACTTGTATGGACTTTCACAACCTGAATGAGTTTCTTTTCATTACAGTCTCTGATAAAGTGGTACCTGATTTCTATATGATTTGTTTTGGAGTGCTTGACTGGATTATTAATAATGCTAATAGCACTGTTATTGTATATGAAGATTGGAGTGTGAAGAAAAGTTATACCATAGTCCAACATTTGATTCTGAATCCAGAGTACTTGTGAACAGCAGCTTGCAGCAGCTATATACTCTGCTTCTGTTGTAGAGGTGGACACTGTGGTTTGTTTCTTGCACTGCCATGACACTAGTCTTGCACCCAAAAACTGACATCCCCCTGAAGTTGACTTTCTATCCAAATTTGCACCACCCAAGTCACTGTCTAAAAAAGCAAGTAGGTCAAATGGTGAGTCATGAGGATACCAAAGAGCTAATCTAGGTTGGCCTTTGAGATATCTGAATATCCTCTTAACTGCTTGAAAGTGTGACTGCTTAGGCCTTACTTGAAATCTTGCACTCACACAAACAGTAAACATGATATCTGGTCTTGAAGTAGTGAGATACATGAGGGAGCCAATCATGGATCTATAGTGATGAACATCCACATCCTCCCCCTCAAGACCTGTAGTGATCTGTTTGTGTGTCTCCATGGGTGTGCTTGCAGGCTTTGAATCTGAGAATACAAACTTAGAAAGAATGTCCTGCACATACTTGGATTGGCTTATAAATATCCCATCATTCTTCTGCTTAACTTGTAGCCCAAGGAAGAAAGTAAGTTCACCCATAGAGCTCATATTGAATCTCTTGTGCATCAAATCTTCAAAGTCTCTGCACATTTGATCTTTTGTGGATCCAAAGATAATATCATCCACATAGATTTGCACTATTAGGATGTCCTTCTTCTTCCTCTGAATGAACAGAGTCTTGTCTATGATTCCTCTTTGAAAACCATTTTCCAAGAGATAGGTAGACAAAGTGTCATACTATGCCCTTGGTGCTTGATGTAGCCCATAGAGTGCCTTCTTCAATTTTATACTCTGTCAGGATAAATTGGATTCTCAAACCCTGGAGGCTGACAGACATACACTTCTTCTTCAATTCTCCCATACAGGAAAGCACACTTTACATCCATCTGATAGACCCTGAACTTCATGAATGAAGCATAGGCTAAAAATAGCCTGATTGCCTCAATCCTGGCCACTGGTGCAAATACCTCTTCATAATCAATTCCTTCTTCTTGAGTATACCCTTGTGCCACTAATCTGGCCTTGTTCTTTATTACTATTCCTCTCTCATCTTTCTTGTTCCTGAAGATCCATCTTGTGCCAATTGCTCTGTATCCTTTTGGAAGATCCACCAGATCCCATACATCCTGCAGCACAAACTGCAATAGCTCCTCTTGCATTGCTTCGATCCAGCTTGGATCCTTCATTGCATCATATGCCTTTTTGGGTTCAACCTGAGATAGAAAGCAAGAAAGTAAACCTGATTGTATATCTTTCAATCCTCCCAACTTACTCCGATTCCTTGTGATTATAGGTTAATTGATGTCACCAATCACCAATTGAGGAGGATGACTTTTCTGAACTCTTGTTTGATGAACAACCTCTTCATTAATATTTGCTTCCAGATTAGAGTCATTCTTTTCCGGAGTGCTGCCACCAAAAACTGAAGAGTTATCATCATCTGTGTCATCTTCTTCCAAACATGGCATCTCAGGACCTTTGATTCCTGAATCTGAGGGTTGATATTCCATTTCACCTCTGTCCTCTTCATTCTGAGCTGGATCAGTGTCCTTTGAATCTGAAATATCTTTCTTATGTTTGTCACATAATTCAACAGGATCAGCAGTAGGTGTTGGGAACAACACAAACTCTTGTGTTTGTACGTGTACCTTTTCTGTCCCTGTTCCTGCATTATGCTCATTACTGAAACCTAAAGAATTAGTCAGTGAATCAATGTCAAATAGCCAATTACGACCTGAACCAAGTTGATTTGGTGTGTTCTCATTGCATTTGACATTGTCACTTTCCTCAATAATCCTAGAAGAGGTGTTGAAAACTCTGTAGGCCTTACTTTGAGATGAATATCCAACAAGAAACCCATCCTCAGCTTTGCTATCAAACTTGCCTAGGTGAGTTTTGGTATTGAGAATTGTGCAAGGACACCCAAATGATTCGAAAATCCAATAAAAGGACACCCAAGAATGTGAATCTACCCATATCAAAAACTTTGGTGAATAGTCCACCAAATTGGTTACTTGTATGGACTTTCACAACCTAAATTAGCTTCTTTTCATTACAGTCTCTGATAAAATGGTACCTGATTTCTATATGCTTTGTTTTGGAGTGCTTGACTGGATTATTAACAATGCTAATAGCACTGTTATTGTCTATGAAGATTGGAGTGTGAAGAAAAGTCATACCGTAGTCCAGCATTTGATTTTGAATCCAGAGTACTTGTGAACAGCAGCTTGCAGCAGCTATATACTCTGCTTCTGTTGTAGAGGTGGACACTGTGGTTTGTTTCTTGCACTCCCATGACACTAGTCTTGCACTCAAAAACTGACATCCCCCTGAAGTTGACTTTCTATCGAAATTTGCACCACCCAAGTCACTGTCTAAATAAGCAAGTAGGTCAAATGGTGAGTCATGAGGATACCAAAGACCTAATCTAGGTTGGCCTTTGAGATATCTGAATATCCTCTTGACTTCTTGAAAGTGTGACTGCTTAGGCCTTACTTGAAATCTTGCACACACACAAACAGGAAACATGATATCTGGTCTTGAAGCAGTGAGATACATGAGGGAGCCAATCATGGATCTATAGTGATGAACATCCACATCCTCCCCCTCAAGATCTGCAGTGATCTGTTTGTGTGTCTACATGGGTGTGCTTGCAGGCTTTGAATCTGAGAATCCAAACTTAGTAAGAATGTCCTGCACATACTTGGATTGGCTTATAAATATCCCATCTTTCTTCTGCTTAACTTGTAGCCCAAGGATGAAAGTAAGTTCACCCATAGAACTCATCTTGAATCTCTTGTGCATCAAATCTTCAAAATCTCTGCACATTTGATCATTTGTGGATCCAAAGATAATATCATCCACATAGATTTGCACTATTAGGATGTCCTTCTTCTTCCTCTGAATGAATAGAGTCTTGTCTATGATTCTTCTTTGAAAACCATTTTCCAAGAGATAGGTAGAAAAAGTGTCATACCATTCCCTTGGTGCTTGATGTAGCCCATAGAGTGCCTTCTTCAATTTGTATACTCTGTCAGGAAAATTTGAATTTTCAAACCCTGGAGGTTGACAGACATATACTTCTTCTTCAATTCTCCCATACAGGAAAGCACTCTTTACATCCATCTGGTAGACCCTGAACTTCATGAAAGAAGCATAGGCTAAAAATAGCCTGATTGCCTCAATCCTAGCCACTGGTGCAAATACCTCTTCATAATCAATTCCTTCTTCTTGAGTATACCCTTGTGCCACTAATCTAGCCTTGTTATTTATTACTATTCCTCTCTCATCTTTCTTGTTCCTGAAGATCCATCTTGTGCCAATTGCTCTGTGTCCTTTTGGAAGATCCACCAGATCCCATACATCCTGCAGCACAAACTGCAATAGCTCCTCTTGCATTGCTTCTATCCAACTTGGATCCTTCATTGCATCACATGCCTTTTTGTGTTCAACCTGAGATAGAAAGCAAGAAAGTAAACCTGATTGTATATCTTTCAATCCTCCCAACTTACTCTGATTCCTTGTGATTATAGGTGAATTGATGTCACCAATCACCAATTGAGGAGGATGATTTTTCTGAATTCTTGTTTGATGAACAACCTCTTCATTAATATCTGCTTCCAGATTAGAGTCATTCTTTTCAGGAGTGCTGCCACCAAAAACTGAAGAGTTATCATCATCTGTGTCATCTTCTTCCAAACATGGCATCTCAGGACCCTTGATTCTTGAATCTGAGGGTTGATCTTCCTTTTTACCTCTGTCCTCTTCATTCTGAGCTGGTTCAGTGTCCTTTGATTCTGAAGTATCTTTCTTATCTTGGTCACAGAATTCAACAGGATCAGCAGTAGGTGTTGGGAACAGCACAAACTCTTGTCTTTGTACTTGTACATTTTCTGTCCCTGTTCCTTTTCCACTTATCTTTCCACCTGCTGGATTATCACCAAAATCAACATGTCCTCCATCAATTCTTTTGAAGTTTTGAAGGCAGGCCATGTTACTTGTCATGTGCCTGGAACAACCACTATCAACATGCCAAATGCTCCTTCCCTTGAGCTGTTGGTTGCCCTGCACATATAATAAAGCAGTTAGTTTTTAATAGGAACCCAAGCCAAAGTGGTCTTGGGTTTTCCATTCTCATCAACATATTCATATTCAGACTTAATAAGATTATCAAACTGAGGAATCTTATTGCTTGAATACTTTGTCAGAATAATAGGCCTGTCACTGGGAGCAGTACTAACTTGATTTGCAGTACTAACATCATTAGCAGTACTAATTGGGTTAGCAGTACTAATTTTGTTAGCAGTACTAACTGGGTTAGCAGTAGTATTGCTTGCAGCAGCACTATTTCTGTCAGCAGTACTATTTGAAGTAGCAGTACTAACAGATTTCTTTACTTTTGGAACCCAAACCTGGACAAAGTTGTTTGCTTTCCTTTTCTTTAAGTTACTCCTTGGCTTATTTGGAGTATTTTTCTTTGAATTAGCAAACTTATTCTGAACATGAGATTTTATAGGTGTCCTTCTCACATTCTCAGCCATATGATTCCTTATTTGCTTTCTATAACCAACAGGATTTTGTATATTTCTTTGAAGAGTGCTCCTTTGGTTAATAGGATTGAAATAACAATGTTTGGCAAGATGATTCAATTTGCCACAGATAAAACAAGGCTTTGGTCTATTAACTTTGCTTAGATCAACTCCTTGTTTTTTAGCCCACTGATTATTTATGTTTCTTTGATTTCCCCTTATTTTATCATTGTTATGGGGCTTGTTCTGTTGACAAGTACAGGGATTTATAACAGAGGTTTGCATGTAATGAATTCCCTGTACCTTATCCTTCCCTTTCCTAGAGGTCTCAGCTTTCTCACTCTTAACAGTCTCTTTCTCTGTCTTGGACATCTCCACTTTATCACTCTTGATAAATGGTTTGCCCCCCCTCTCATTTGTAAGAATGTGGTTTTCTAAGGGAATCTATTTATGGTCTTCCTTATTCTTACACTCAGAGTTCTCTTCTTCAGAATCTGTCTCAACTACTACTGGATCTATTTCAGTGGCTCCTTCAGGTAAGTCATTCTTATCCTGTCTTTCTAAGAGATCTGAGGTGGGAGGGATATAGTTATTATTGTAAAGTGGAGGGGTGGTGTTATTGCCTATACATCTTCTCAGCTTGTCATGAACTTGAGTTTTTAGAAGTGAGTCCATTGGTTTAGAGGCATTGGAATATTTCTCAATATCAAGTTTGGCTTTCTCAAACTCACTCTTGATTTTCTCACATTCTGTTTTGGCCTTCTCTAGTTCAGTCTCTAACTGATTCTTCTCCCACTTCCAGTAGTTGGTATCATATGAATGTTGAAGTTCATTGGCCTGGTATGCCTTAATTTGTTCTTCAAACTTCTCAACGATCACAACATACTCTCTTCTATCTTTCTCTAGCCTTTTAAGGTCATCACACATACTCTGATTGTGATCCCTGTACTTTTTAATAGTTTTAATACAGGTTTTAGAGAAAAGATTAGATTTTACCTCTGTGGGAAGTGCAGTGCTTGATGATTCTGTAACTTTAGCCATCAATGCTTGACTCTGGATTCTGTTTATGATGATTATTGCTTTCTGATCAAGTGTGGAGAAGAAACAGTATTATTCCTTTTGCGCTGGCACTTAATGAACATTAAGTATTCATACTAATAGGCATCTGACCCTTTCTCAACTCCAAGAATTGCATAAATGTTGATCGGTCTTCTTCTAGAAACAAAGATGTTACTATGAGTATCTTCTAGAAAAGCTGATCTTTGTCTGGAAGCCAAATATCTACGTTGCAAACTTTTTCTTACACAACAACTTTTAACAAAGCATTTTCATCACGAAAACTTAAGACAGATTGTTGTGCAGAGCTAAGTTTACCTTTCAGTAAAGCAAATTCATCTTTCATACTATGTATTTGGTCCATTAAAGATTCAATAAGTTCAGAATTATCACTTACCTCAGAGTTTGCATCTTCGGATTGTGCCTCCGAATCTTCATCGTCACCATCCAGCTTTGCCATATAAGATACTTGGGTGAAGTGTGCTTGCTCCTCGTCATCGGAACTTTGGAACAGCCAGTTTTCTTCTTCAGCCATCAGCATTTTTCCTTCTTCAGCTTTCTTGGCAATGAGTGACTTTCTTGCATAATACTCTGAGTTCTTTACCTTCTTGAACTTGCAGTCTCTTGAGAAATGCCCAAATTTGCCACAGTTGTAGCATCTTTCTGGTTCATCCTTTCTTTCTTCACATTTTTCCTCTCTCTTTCCTTCTCTTCTATCTTCCTTCCTATCTTTTTGGCCTTCTTCTCTCCTTCCATGCCTTGACTTGTATCGCATCTCAGACTTCTCTTTCTTGTATCCGTCATACTTTGGCTTTGAGTAGAATTTCTTCTTGCCAAAGCTCTTCTTGAATCGTCGAGTAATTAGAGCTAAGTCCTCAGAAAACTTCTGTATATCTGGATCAAAATCAATCTCCAGTTCTTCATCACTTGTATCAGATTCGGACTCAGTAACCTCAGTAACCAGAGCTTTAGACATCTTTTTCTTTGACCTTGAAGAGGATATCGAAACTGAACTCTTACCTTTGCCAGCAATGAGAGCCACAGATTCCTTCAGATTATTGGACTCGTTATTAATCGTTCTCACCTCATCCACATGTTGAGAAAGAGTAGAGAAGATATCAGTGACGTTTTCCTGAGCCATGTTCTTTGACATCTGAAGGTTGATGGCAAAGTTCTTCCATTCAGGGTTCAGGTTCTTGAGGAACTTGTAATTTATCTCAGAAGCTGATTTAGAGATATTGTTCCTCCGCAAGTCATTGAGAATGATGTTGTATCTGTTGTAGGTCTCTAGCAATGTTTCTCCTTCTTTTGCATGAAATTCCTCATATGCATTTATGCATAGATTCTGCTTAGCTTGGATGGAGGCTTCACTTCCTTCAAACTGTCTTGATAGTTCATCCCATACTTCTTTTGCAGAGTTCCGACTGTCTACTCGGTTGTAGATGTCATTCGGAGTTGCCATGGTCAGATAAATAAGAGCCTCTTCATCTGTCTTGTACTGTTCTTTCTGTTTTCAGTAAAGTACTGATGAGGTTTAGGGACGAATCTATCAGGAATTTCTGGAGATGTTTCAATTTCAGCTTGACCTTGTACTCTGATCATTGGATTTACTGGACCATTGATGATTGATTCCATATAGTCTCTGTTTTTGTGATTCAGAAACTGGATCATTCTCTTCTTCCATTGCCGATATTCATCAGCCATGAGGACAGGAGGTTTGGACTGAGAGCCCATTGAGAGAAGCTGATTCGACATCTTACCTGTATGGTTAGTAAGCAAACTTTTCTGTACCAAGAGAGTCAACTAGATGAGATCTTTAGAATCAAGTAATAGATAAATGCTACACTTAAAAATCTTTAGAAAAAATAAATTTCCAAAAATAATTAAATGCAGTACTCGCAAACAGTATAAAACTTCAAATAATACTGCAAATTCAAACTGTGAAAATCTGACGAAAAGTGAACAGTAACTTGCGCGAACTGGCACTGGCGCAAAGCTGAGGTTTGCGTTAGTTGTGGGTTGCGTAAAGTAAGGTTTGCGCGAGCCCCGGGTGGCGCAAAGGTGGTCGACCTGGGTCTTGCTTGGACCGGGAACTTGTCCGACCGGTAAGTTGCACGACCGGTAGGATATACCAGTAAAGTCTACAACCGGTGAGGTGTTATGACCGGTAATGTGTCCGACCGGTAATGTGCTTCGACCGGACTATTGCAAGACTGGTATAATTGTGGACCGGTAAAGTGATATGACCGATATTCCACGACCGGTATTCTGTCGACCGAGGTGGTCTGTGAGTGGGCTGACCGGTACAAAGTATTTGACCGATAAAATGCTTTGAACTGTAAATTTCCTTCGACCGGTAATGGCTTTGACCGGGAATGACAGTGTGTTGTCCGGGCGACCGATATGGTGTGGTCGACCGGTATTGAGAGTGGCCGATAAGGTGTATTAGACCGATAAAGGACAGATGAACAACGACCGATATGTTCTTGATGGTCGACCCAGATATCAACAATTAACCCAGAAACACGATGAACACAGAAATTGAATGTAAAAAATTATACTTTTGTACCCCAAAACATATACCGAACACAATGCAATCAAAAATAAAGATTAAAATTAACTTTTAAACATTCAATTTTATGAACACAGTGTTGACATGTATACGAACTCAGTAATCAGAAATCAACCAAAAGCCAATCGATTTGAGATATTCAGTGCAATTACCTAATCAGATAACTTTCAATAGTATAAAACTCATCTAATCATATCAATTTCAAGCATAAAAACATGTTAATTCATGAAATCAATTTTCACTTGATGAACAGTCGATGAACACAGGAAATTCGATAAACACAGTTTATAATCCAATTAACTTGATTCTTTAGGCTCTGATACCACTTGTTAACCCAGTTTAATCTAGTTGATTAACAATCAAAGAACACAATATAGATCAAGAGATATAAAGATTAGAATAACATACCACAATCCCTTGAATAATCAATGAAAACCTTGTGTGTTCTTGATACCTTGAATGTAGGATTACAGATAAAACGTACGGCTACTATTTAGAAAATTATCAGAGTTCTTACCTAAAACTAATTAAACAAAACATTAAACACCTAAGCCTAATAGGCCTAATGGGCTTGGGCCCAATTACAAAATAACTATTAACTAAATACTAAATAGACCCTCTAATTAACTTTAACACAATTGCAGTTTCAACCCTTAACTTTAACTTTAATCTTGAATACAATTTATGATCCAACAAATTCAATAGTACCTTCTTCCACATGATGTTTAATGAAGTGGTACCGCATATCAATGTGTTTGGTTTGCACTTATTCAGGTTCTGGTCGAACTAGCTCAGATTCTTGAATAGCTTGATGTAACTAGAACAGCATCTCTGTCAGAGATAGGTGCAGCGAAATTTGAAGTAGATGCGCTCACAGTTTCTCATATGTCCAGAAGATAAACACATTGAAGGGGGAGTCCTAAGCTGCTTTACTCAGAAGTCATTAACATTTGAAGAACAAGTCCTAAACATATATATTTAGAAGTCGAAGTTATGATTTCCCTTTAAGTTTTGGATGCCTGGAACACAGATTTAGCTTTTGTAATCCACTGAAGTTTGGATCCAGGTTTGTTAGTTGCATTTCTAAAACGAGAAAAGTTGTTAGATTTGACAAACAATGTCAGGATCGAAACTTAAAAAAGAATTTAACACACACTCAGAAACTATGTTAAAGAAGTCGCGGAAAAACACTTTAACAATAAATCAATGGAACGGTATATAAACTCAAATCACAAGTTATATTGATTAACTTAATGATTACAAACAAAACCTCAATCTGTTGAACAGTCTCAACAGACGTTCAATACTTCTCTATTGAAAGGTGTTGGTCCCGAAGGTGCTTAACAAGTTTGTAGAAGGGGGGGGGTTGAATACAAACACAGAAATTAAAGTTTAATAAATTGTTTATTGATAAATCAAAATACAATTTACAAGTTTGTTGCGGAATAAGATTAAGACAGACTCAATCTAAACAAACTTAAGAAACACTAAGATGATTGCACAAGAAATTCAGAGAATGGGGAATTAAGAGAGATAGAAAACAAGGGTTTCTATATGGAGTTCAAGGATTGAACACTCCTTCAGATGAAGGGGTGAGCTTCCTATTTATACCCTATGCATTAAATGCATGGCAGGGCATTTACATGTGGCGTTCATAGATTGGCTTTGGGAGTCTGACTTTTGGAGACATGCTTTTGGCCGTATTAGGAACAGTGTAGTTGACAGAGTTGTTGTACGATTTGTGGCAGAGACGTGTCCGTTCTGACACATCGTACTGGTTGTGCAAGGTAAGACAAAAGGAAACTTGAGGCATAAGCTTTGTGATCGTTGATCGCTGAGTATCTCTTCTTCCAGAGATAAAGAGGTTCAGCTATCACTGAAGCTTTTCCTCATGTTCCTTCGCGTATATGTAGAGTTGTCTTTGCTTCACTGATATCCGCATCAGGTCACTAGTAGACTTCTCTTTGTTCAGCGGCTTCGTCTTCGATTCAGCTATGAACATATGTTGACGCGAGACTTGTCTTCAGGGATTACGTTGGCTGTTTACTTCTGAAACTATCAGTGATAACTGAACATACTCAGTCTGATCACTGATAGTGAAACACTAATACATAGAAATGTTTATGAGAGATACTATCAGCGATAACTTAACAGACTCAGTCTGATCGCTGATGGTGAAACACTAATACATTTTAAAACGTAATTTTCACTAAGTATAGAAGAGGGTCGTTATCAAATCACTGAGAGAGTTTGGATCAACAATCTCCCCCTATTTGATAATGACAAAGTAACTGAAGAAAATTACTTTATAATTCAAAATATAGGAATAAAAAGGACTCATAGAATGCATGTCCCAATTACTATTTTGAGGGATCTTTTACAGTACTGATAGGGTTAAGTACATCACTGCAATTTTCATTTAATTCAGGGATAGAATTACAAGATATGAAAATCATAAGTACAAGTGAATAACTAACTACTGTAAGTATAACTAACAGATTATAGAAAAGGAAACTAATCTATCAGCTATTAAAAGAAGATTTAGGAGGATTGATCATATACTCAGGTATTTCTTCTCCTTTCTGTCTTCGTTCCAAAGATTCTTGGCTGATAATTTCTTTAATTTTTTCAGCAGCAGGGAAGAAATCACACCATAAGCATAAGAGATCCTTGAGATGCTTCAGAGGACAGATAGGAATCTCAGAGATTCTTTGAAATCTGAGTTCCTCATCATCATCTCTGAAGAATATTCCATAAGGATTGTCAATTACTTGACCAGCTTGGAAAGGACCACCAGGAGGCAGAGATAGATCCAGAACTGAAAGATCGGGAGGAGGACCAAACAGTGCATCTCTTGAAAATTTGATAGAACTTTCATTCCTGATGATGGCGATGTCTTCAGAGGAGGAGGACCCAATTTTTCTCTTGAGTTTCAAAGATTTGGGAGGAAGAGGAGATGGCAGCTTTAGTACAGAAACGACTCTATTTATGAGGGCTTCAAGAAGTCCTTCAACGTAGCCTCTGTATGTAGATTTGGATTTCTTCAGCGCATCTCAGAACTCTAACCATTCCGTTAATCCGAAGCTCTCAAGTTTGGATATGTACATAGCTTTTTGGGTTCCATCCTCTCTGGTAATCTCCATGGTCACTGAGAGTTGATCCTTCTTCTTGCGACCAGAGATAGTCACGGCTGATATTGGAAGAAGATCAGAACCATAGTCCATCTTTTGTTTACACCATTCGATAGACCTATCGTTGATCTCTTGTTCTTTGGAGCGTTCCTCTTCAATTTCTTTCAGCAGTGCAGCTTGAACTTCCACAGGTTTGCTTTTCAGCTTTTTGTCCTTGACTTGAGAAGATTGAATCTTTAAAGCGAGTTGGGCATCTCGTTTGCAATCAGCAATCAGTTTCTCAGCTTTGGCAGATTCTTCTCGTTCAGCTTTAGTGAGGAAGTCGAGCTCTGAGAAGGATGTTTGAAGAGGGATTTTCAGCCGTTGACTTTCTAGTTGAGCGATCATTTCAACCCTTTTCTTTACCACTTCCTCTGACCAATGAGATGGTCGAGAGGGCCTTCCTGGATGGATCAGGGAATCTTCTTCTTCTTCTTCATCAATCTCAGCGATAGATATTGGGATTATTTCTTCAGCGATAGTAGCTAGAATTATTTGTAGTTCAGAACCCTTAAGCAGGGGTGAGAACTGTCTGGATAGAAAAAGAAGGAAAGAAGGGATAAGTGTATATTTTTAGAACGAGAGAGATAAAGGCTAGAAGGAAATAGGGGTTTGGAAAGAGTAGGAGAGTGGTACAATTGAAAGACATACCTGAGAAGGATGCTCCCCCTCAGATTGTGATCCAGTACTCAAGCATTCTTCAGCGATTGGTTGCTTGTCTTTGCTTTGCGAAGGAGCGCTTGAAGATGTATCACCTCTCACCCCTGTTTTGACAACCTCTTGCGAAGTTGTCCCTGATGCGACGTTCGGCTTGGAGAACCATATAGATTGGTCTTCATCGTTGTCGTCGTCATCGGAGGGCTGATCCTTTTCTTGATCATCAAGATCTAGATCATCTTCCTCTTCATCGTCTTCTTCCTCATCCTGTTCAAAGAGAATAGAGTGAATAGATGAGGATTCTTTTGCCTTCTCCCCCTCAGATTGAGAGGGAGGTTTCTTTGGAGTCTTAGCTTCCCCAGCAGCAGCGATAGAAGTTTCTTCAGCTTTCTCCCCCACTTTGTCATTATCAGTGGTAGGGGATTGTTCAGCTGCTGGAGTAGCTGTTGAAGCTTTTAGCACTTGGACATCAGCCTCCAGACGCTTAATCCGGTCTTCAACCGCAGGGATGTCGCACGTGGCATCATGAATGAATTCCACAGCGATGTTGAGGTTGGTACGATCATCTTCAGTGAAGGAGGGAGGCAGCGCTGGAGCTGGTGCATTCACCTTCTGTAGAATTTGCTGAAGAAGGGACGTGCAGAGGTCAACCTTTGAAGAGAGACCCTGAACTTCAGCGGTAAGAGACTCAAATTGCCCTTGAAAGAGTTGAGAGGACTCTTTGAGTTGGACGACTTGTTCTTCAACAGCTGAAAGTTGTGAGTTCTCAGCTTTAGATGAGCAGGTCGCGGTCAACTTCTTCACCTCCTCACCAGCCTGATTGACGGCGCTGGTGGTGTCGTTGATGGTGTTGGTGTGGGCGTCCACCTTCTCTCCCAGACTGTTGACATGCGTGTCAACAGACGCCAAACTAGGACCTGAAAATAATGTTAGTTCAGATACGGGCTTATTTGGAGAGGTGGGGAGAGAAGTGTTTAGGATTATAGGTGTACCTGACGTATCAAACATTTTGTAGAACTGCATAGATTCCTCAAAAGTTTGATGTTCAGGTCCTATAAGGAAAGAAGAGGTAGCGGGTTCAGAGACCAAATGAGTAGAAAAAGGAAGAGTTTTGGGGATAGAAGTAGGGATGGGGTTAATCTCAGCGAATGAGATAGTGGGTGGGGTCACTGATGATGTGACAGCGAGCGAGATCGCTGACACGGCAGTATGAGTGACTGCTGAAGTTGTGGAGGAAAGACCCACAAATTCATCTAAGGTAGCTTGTTGAGAAGCTCCCTCAGGTATAGTACTAGAGGGTGTGTTTTCCTTAGTCTTTTTGGCCTTTTTGGAAGGACCAATCGGACTAGCTGATGGTCGTTTAGAAGTAGTGGTAGCGACAGGGATAGCAGACGAAGGAACCGTCTGCGTGGTCACTGAAGATGAAGAAGAATGGAGAGAGAGACGAGAGCGAAGGAGAGAGATACTTACCTCGTCGGCGAGTGGCTTTACCTCCAGTGATCGTTGACCTACCCTGGCAAAGGTGCCATCATCTTCGGTGGGATAGGTGTTGGGATAGAGGAACTTGATGTACATACATATGAAACGTACGTACGAGATCTTGGGATCTCGTTCAGGCTTCTCTAATCTCGACCTCAGGTCTTCAAAGATTGTTGTGGCGTAGTCAAAGTTTTGACCAGCGATAACGGAGTAGGCCATCTGCAGTTGTGTTTTGCTGGCTTGATCCAGTGAACCACTCTTCCCGCTCATGCACTGAATTATGTGCGAGAAGATAAAGTTCAGTTGTGATGGCATCTGAGCTTTGAGGATCTTGGTGAGCTTCTTGTTGGGAATAGAAGATCTCGGTTTGTTTTCCCAACAATAGCCCATTGCGTCCAGGAATGATATCAGCTCATCATCAGTGGGGAGTGCGTCGAACCCACTCTTTGGTTTGTCAGGGAATCTTAAAGATTTCCTGAGGCTAAGAGCGGTCATGCTCCCTGGCCCCAATTCCGTGGTGAAAGAGATAGCAGGGACTCGTTCACCTTTCTTGTTGGTGAGTTCAGTTGCATCAGCAGTGAACCAGAACTACTGGAGTAGAGTCTTGGAAGGCTTTGAATCCACAGTGATCGCGTAAACTATACATGACTGCTTGAGGAATTCAGCAGCTTCCACCAGATGTGGGTATTTGTCAGCTTTGAACTCGAGTCTTGCCAAATGATTACATTTAGTAATCTCAACTTCAGTGAGAGCGAATCGTACATGCTTGGAAGCAACGATTGAAGACTGTGTCATTTCTGATATGGAAAGAAGCATAATAGAAGAAATGATTTAGATTAAAAATAATATGATTACCAGTTGCCATAGAAGAAGGGAAACTGGAAAAATATCAAGTTATTTTTAGGAGTAGAAAAATAGTGTTCTGGGTAGAAAAAATGAAGAACACTTTAAAACCAAAAGGTTTTTATTGAAAAACATAAAATCAGAAAGAATGATCTTTAGTTTTTAAAAAAACGTTTTATAAAATCCATAGAAAACGAGTAGGATTTTAAAAAGAATAAAAAGCATACGAACAAAGCACATAAACATGAAATAAACCTGTGTATCTTGAAGAAAAAGAGTTGCAGATTCAATGTTCTGGGTTTTCTTGCTTGAGTGTTCTTGAGAGAGTGTTTCTTGCGTTGATAGTTTCGAAAGCGTAAACCGTATAAAGGAGAGAAGAATTCCTTTTATACGAAGAGAGAGGACAGAGAGAGAAAGAATGAAGCGGGAAAAGAAAGGATCATCATGACATTGACACGTTCCACGAAGTTGATTGGATAGAAGAGCAACGGACGAACGTGTCAGAAAAGGCATGTCGTGGATTGTCGGTTCAAATGACGTCATAGAAGAGAGAGACTGTACATTTGTTCGTTTTGAAATTATCACTGAGGAAAATTCAGTGATAGATTTTCCTTTTTAAAAATATCCCTGATTGTAAAGAGGGATAGATTTTCTTTTTAAAGGATCACTGATTAGAAATATCAGTGATTAATGTATTTTTCAAAAAGCTTTTAATCATTTGAAGAAAGTTCAGTGATTAAAGTTTATATTTGAAGAAAAACATCTTAGAGGGAAAGGAGAGAACATACCTGAGAGTCAGAATGTTTATCAGAGAATGATGAGAGGGGAACTTTTGATTACTGACACAATACATGAACGCTGAAGAATTATTCTTCGAAGTTCAGTATTCCAAGCTCACTGATGAGAAAGTTGAACCTTGTCTCATCAAGAGGTTTGGTGAATAAATCAGCAAGCTGAAAGTCAGTAGGGATAAAGTGAAGTTCAATATCACCATTCATCACATGATCTCTGATAAAGTGATATCTGATCTCTATGTGTTTTGTCTTTGAATGTAGCACTGGATTATTTGCTATAGCGATAGCACTAGTGCTGTCGCAATAGATAGGAATCTTTGACAGCTGAAGGTCATAATCTAATAGTTGATTTCTCATCCACAAGATTTGAGAACAACAGCTTCCAGCGGCTACGTATTCAGCTTCAGCTGTGGAAGTGGACACAGAATTTTGCTTCTTGCTTGTCCAGCTTACCAGCTTTCCTCCTAGGAGTTGACATCCACTAGTGGTACTCTTTCTGTCGAGTTTACAGCCTGCAAAATCACTATCAGAATAACCAGTTAGATCGAACCCTTAGTCTTTGGGATACCAAAGGCCGAGGTTAGGAGTTCCTTTCAGATATCTGAAAATTCGCTTTACAGCGATCAGATGGGATTCCTTGGGTTCAGATTGATAGCGTGCACATAAACAAGTAGAGTACATGATGTCAGGTCGGCTCGCTGTGAGATACAGCAGGGAGCCTATCATTCCTCTATAGGCAGTGACATTAACAGATTTTCCAGAAGGATCTTTGTTAAGTGTCAGGGGTGGTGCCATAGGAGTTTTCATCGCTGACGTTTGTGTGAAATCAAACTTTTTCAGCATATCTTTAACATACTTACCTTGGCAGATAAAAGTACCTTTGTCAGATTGTTTAATCTGAAGACCAAGAAAATATGTCAGCTCACCCATCATACTCATTTTATATTCTTTCTTCATTCTCTCAGCGAAGCGAGTACACAGAGATGGGTTAGTAGAACCAAATATTATGTCATCAACATATATTTGTACAAGAATTATATGACCTTTTATCTTTCTGAAAAATAACGTACTATCAATCTTGCCACGTTCAAAATTTTCAGAGATAAGAAAAGATGAGAGAGTGTCATACCAAGCACGAGGGGCTTGTTTTAGACCATAGAGAGCCTTATCCAATTTATAAACATAATTTGGATACTTAGGGTCATAGAACCCTGGTGGTTGTTCTACATAGACTTCTTCATTTAGCTTTCCATTTAGGAACGCTGATTTTACGTCCATTTGATAAACGATGAAGTCTTTATAGACTGCATAAGCTAAGAATAGTCGAATTGCTTCGAGCCTGGCCACAGGGGCAAAGGTTTCATCATAGTCTATGCCTTCCTCTTGTCTGTATCCCTGAGCAACAAGTCGAGCCTTGTTGCGGGTTACAGTTCCATGTTCATCTAACTTGTTTCTAAACACCCATTTGGTGCCTATTACAGTTTTATCAGATGGTCTAGGAACGAGATTCCAAACTTTGTTTCGAGAAAATTCAGTCAGCTCTTCTTGCATAGCGCTGACCCAATTTGGATCTCTGAGGGCATCATCAGTATTCTTTGGTTCTATTAAAGAGAGAAAGTTTACAAAGAGACAGATATTACCTGAGCTTCGTCGTGTCTGAATACCTGCATCTGGATCACCGAGAATTTGATCTATTGGGTGATCTCTTGTCCATCGCTGAGCAGAAGCATGATCGCTTAACTCAGAGGTTGGATCAACAATTGGGATGTTTACTGATGAGGACGTTTGAGGTTCATCAGCAATTAACTGTTGAGTAGGTTCACCAGAGAGGTTTCCAGACGAAGGCAGATTTGATGGTAGTAATGTGTTTAGAGGTTCAGCTGAAACCCATGAGGTGGATTCAGCGGTAGGATGTATAATGTTTGGATCATCATCAGCGGCTGAAGGATCAGAATGCTGATGGTTTGAGAAGAAGGGTTCTGTTTCTCTGTAGTGAGAAAGTATCCAAGCATTTAACTCTTCATTGTCAGCGATTGGTTTAGAGTTCGCTGAGCGAGTTTCATCAAAAGTGACGTGAATTATTTCTTCTACGGTTTGTCTTCTCTTGTTGAAAACTCTGTAGGCTTTGGAGATAGAGGAATATCCTAGAAATATTCCATCATCTGCTTTTGGGTCGAACTTTCCAAGTTGATCTCTGTTGTTTAAGATAAAGCATTGACAACCAAAGATATGAAGAAAGCTGATAGAAGGCTTCCTTCCAAGAAAAAGTTCATAAGCTGTCTTCCCAAATCGCTTTATTATCAGCGATCTGTTTTGAGTAAAACATGCAGTGTTTACAGCTTCTGCCCAAAATTGAGTAGGGAGGTGAGAATCGCTGAGCATTGATCTAGCAGCTTCTATGATCGTTCTGTTTCTTCTTTCAGCGACTCCATTTTGCTGAGGTGTTCTTACTGAAGAGAAGTTGTGAGAGATTCCCTTGTTCTCAAAGAAATTGTTCAGGGAACTATTTTTGAATTCAGTTCCATGATCACTTCTTATTGAACGAACAGTAAGATTGTTCAGCACTTCCATCTTTTTGACAAAAGATATTAGTTCTTCTGGAGTATCACTCTTACAGCGAAGAAAGATAACCCAGGTGTAGCGAGAATATTCATCTACAATGACAAGCGTATATTTCTTTCCAGCTATTGATTGGATGTTGACAGGGCCAAATAGATCCATATGCAAGAGCTGAAGAGGACTTGTCACTGAGGAAACTTGTTTCAACTTGAAACTAGCTTTTGTTTGTTTTCCTTTTTCACATGCTGAGCAGAGAGATTCTTTAGCATATGAGTGCTGAGGAAGACCAGAAACCAGTTCCTTAGATGAGAGAGAATTCAGGGTTTTGAAGTTTAGATGAGAGAGCCTTTTATGCCATAGCCAGTTGACATCAGAAGAGGCCTTAGAGAGAAAACATAAGTTTTCAGTGATAGTAGAGTCCATATCTATTACATAGACATTTTCTCTTCGATAACCACTGAGAGCAAGTTTTCCTTTTTCATCTACCACTGAACATGCTTTCTTAGAAAAGCGAACTTCGTAGTCTTTGTCACATAGCTGACTGATGCTTAGAAGGTTGCTTCAGTCCATCTACATAAGCGACTCTTCGAAAGTTAGTTGTCCCATTGCTGAGGACACCAAACCCTCGGGTAAATCCTTTTCCATTTCCACCAAAGGTCACAGAGGGACCTTTCTCTTCCTTGTATTCAGTGAGCAGGTCTCTTTGTCCAGTCATATGACGAGAACATCCACTATCGAGATACCAGATGCCCTTTGATCCTTGCATACATAAGGAAGATTAAGCGTTGTTTGGTACCCACTTTTCAATGGGTCCTTCAGAGTTAGTGGATAAGGAAGATTCAGCAGTCTTCACAGCTGATGAAGATTCAGCTTCAGTGGTAATCTTCACTTTGGTTAATTTTTTAACCTTAGTGGTATATTTCACTTTGGTTGATTTTTCAACTTTGGTGACTTTCTTTGCCTTAGAGGCATTTTTCTTCACTTTAGTTGTTTTATCAGCTTTGGTGGTATTTGGACATTTACTTGCAATATGATCAGTAAAACCACAGTGATAACATTTTCTGTATTTGAAAATGGTTTTAGGATCAGTAGAAGGTTTTGCAAGTTTAAGATGAGCAGGACCAGCTCCAAGAATGCCTTTAGCACGTGATCTGGGAGGAATTTTTATTTCTTCAGGTCTCACGGGCTTTAGATCAACCTTCAGCTTTGGAGGACAGATATCAAAGATTTCTGTCACTGAGCTAGAAGGTTTATCCACTAAAGGTTTGGAAGGAACTTTCAGTTTGGTTTTCTTGGAAGCCTTCTGAGGGAGAATAGACTTTCCTTTATCTGCAGGCTTAGATCTTGCAGATATCTCCTCAGGGATGGGATTTGAAGAAGAACAGGGATAGAATTGATTATAAGAAGTGTCAAAGAAAGATGTGACAAAAGTTCCAAACTTAAGCGAGGATCTTTCTTCTTTAGGATCATCCTGTGGTGTCCAAAAACCAAGACCAGTTCTATCACTTTCAGGAGTTTGAGCATTTATTATCTCAGAGATCTTTGTTGATGATTTGCACCATTTTTCAACATGAGCCTTTTCTGCTTTTAGAGCAGCGATGGCTTGTTCGCGTTCAATACTGATGATTTCATTTATAATGACTTGATCTTTCAACTTTTCTTCTAAAAGATTTAGTTCACTGATCTTTTCATGACATTTCTCTAGCTCTTGTGTTAAATAAACATTTTTATTTTCAGCTTGAGTTTTGTCATTTAGAGCATTATAAAGGTCAATCGTCAGAACATCAACAGCGCGACTTCTCTCAGCTTCATGCAGAGAGGGATTTGTAGAGATAGATACCTGAGATGATATGTAGCTCATAGAAGGTTCAGATGGTTCTTCTACTTCTTCTTTAATCTCAGCCATGAGGCAAAGATTAGCGACTTCTTCTTCATCAGAAGATGATTCTTCTGATTCAGCCCAGTCATGTTCTTCAGCGATGAGACCTTTACCTTTTCGCTGATAGCTTTTCAGTTTTTGATATTTGTTCTTCAGCTTATGGTATTTGTCATCACTGGATCTTCTTGAGGTAGAAGGTTTGAAGACCTTTTTCGACCTGCACTCACTAGCAAAATGTCCAATTTTTTCGCAGTTATAGCAAGTGGCTGTAGCCTTATCAACCGGAGTTGATTTTGGCTTTTCAGTAAGAGAGAGAGGTTTACTTCTTCGGAAGTTACTCTTTCTTGCAAATCTCTTAAAAGAGTTTGTCAAGAGTGCTAAGGACTCATTAAACTCTGAAAGATCAGGGTCTGATAAATCCTCAGATTCAGAATCTAACTCAGTGATGGTGAGAGTAGATCGCTGAGATGGAATTATCTCTGACGAGACTAAAGCAACAGGAGTGCTTTTGGAGTCTTTAGAATCTTTTACAAGATTCTTCTTCAGGAGATTAGATTGCTCATAGTTGAGCAATATTCCATACAGAGTGCTTAGAGAGAGAGTATGTAAGTCTTTTGTCAGCTTAAGACATATTGAATAACTGTCCCAGCTTTCAGGAAGACTTTCCAAGAATTTTGTTAGGACCTCAGAATTAGAATAGGTCCTTCCAACAGTTCTTAGGTCAATGATCAGGCAGTTAAACCGCTGATGAACGTCAGAAAGAGATTCATTCTTACCAGCTATAAAACTTTCATACTGTCTTACCAAGTTAATCTTTCGAGTCTCTTGGATTTCAGTGGTGCCCTCATATTGAACACATATGGTTTCCCACATTTCTTTAGAAGTTTTTAGATGCATGATGGAATGGAAAACTTCATCAGACAGAGCCATTGATATAATGGTCTTTGCTCTTGCATCTATGCCTACCTTCTTTTTATCTTCATCACTTCACTGTCTTATTTCCTTAACGACATATCGTTCAGGTACAGCTTCAGTGGTGGCAGTAGCGGGAACCGCAGCTATAATTCTAACAGGTTCATAGGGTCCGTTTTCTATATATTCAGGTATAGTAGGATCCGCACCTTCAAGAAATAGCATCATTCGATTTTTCCATAGAGAAAAGTTATCTCTGCTAAATCGAGGAGGTTTAGAAAGTGAACCATTATCATAGTAGTTTGTGTTTGTGTTTAGTGCCATTTTAGAATAGCAAGGAATAGTATACACCAAGATCTTGTTTATTAGATTAAACAAACTGCTCTGATACCACTTGTTGGTCCTGAAGGTGCTTAACAAGTTTGTAGAAGGGGGGGGTTGAATACAAACACAGAAATTAAAGTTTAATAAATTGTTTATTGATAAATCAAAATACAATTTACAAGTTTGTTGCGGAATAAGATTAAGACAGACTCAATCTAAACAAACTTAAGAAACACTAAGATGATTGCACAAGAAATTCAGAGAATGGGGAATTAAGAGAGATAGAAAACAAGGGTTTCTATATGGAGTTCAAGGATTGAACACTCCTTCAGATGAAGGGGTGAGCTTCCTATTTATACCCTATGCATTAAATGCATGGCAGGGCACTTTACACGTGGCGTTCATAGATTGGCTTTGGGAGTCTGACTTTTGGAGACATGCTTTTGGCCGTATTAGGAACAGTGTAGTTGACAGAGTTGTTGTACGATTTGTGGCAGAGACGTGTCCGTTCTGACACATCGTACTGGTTGTGCAAGGTAAGACAAAAGGAAACTTGAGGCATAAGCTTTGTGATCGTTGATCGTTGAGTATCTCTTCTTCCAGAGATAAAGAGGTTCAGCTATCGCTGAAGCTTTTCCTCATGTTCCTTCGCGTATATGTAGAGTTGTCTTTGCTTCACTGATATCCGCATCAGGTCACTAGTAGACTTCTCTTTGTTCAGCGGCTTCGTCTTCGATTCAGCTATGAACATATGTTGACGCGAGACTTGTCTTCAGGGATTACGTTGGCTATTTACTTCAGAAACTATCAGTGATAACTGAACATACTCAGTCTGATCACTGATAGTGAAACACTAATACATAGAAATGTTTATGAGAGATACTATCAGCGATAACTTAACAGACTCAGTCTGATCGCTGATGGTGAAACACTAATACATTTTAAAACGTAATTTTCACTAAGTATAGAAGAGGGTCGTTATCAAATCACTGAGAGAGTTTGGATCAACAAAAGGACTTCTAAGAACCTTGAGGTTAATTCTCTCTAGAACAAACGTATATCAAAATTGTATCAAAAACTATTATTATTCTAACAAAGACTTCTATACTATATATACAGACCTGATTACAAGATAATTATCAAAACAAAATTGATCTTAATAATACATTCCATAATTATCTTCATCTTTATCTCCAGCTCCTAATCTTTCGTTCCAAGTCATTATCTCCATAAGCAGCTTTAACTTCATCCTTATCTAGCAGCATTAACATCTTCAACAGTACTAACTATGCTTGCAGTAGTAATTCTTCAGCAGTACTAGCTACTATCAGTACTAACTCTCTAAGCAGTACTAACTATTCAAGTAGCAGCACTAACTCTTCAAGCAGTAGTAATTCTATTAGTAGTAGTAATCTTTCATCTTGCAGTAGTAATGTTACAAGCAGTAGTAATACCTTTCAAGTAGCAGTAGTATCCATCCTTAGCACATTCAGACCCAACAATCTCCCCCTAACTTAACTTTTCAGAATGAGAAGTTAAGTTCTTCAGCATAAGATCTTCATGATGCTTTCAAAACTTCAACTTTAATTCCCAAGATTTGGATCCAGTCCCAGACTTTGATTAATTGTCCTTCTGATCACTATTCTGGCCATTTCTGATCCTTTAGCACATACCAGCTTAGCTTTCAACATCCCTTCCAACTTAGCTTTGCTGTGGTCATAGATCTTATCCACCAAGAAGTACTCATGATAGCTTTTGTCAATTGTGATCATGTAAACTCCACAATTTTCAATTAGCATCCAATGATCAATCTTTTTAAATTCATACTCATGATGTAAATCTTTGATCCTGTACTGCACTCTTTCAGGCTCAAACATCATGCATAAGTACTCCATGGCAATCTTGATTAAGCTCATTTCAGTCCCTTGCAACACAGACTCATACAGTTTTATTCCAACTTTGTACATTTCCTCCAAGTCAGCTCTGGAACAATTTCTGATCACTTTGCCCCAAGTTGCATAAACCTCAAACTAATCACCCATTCTTTTGAATCTGAAATATTCTTTTCTGTTGTCCTTCAGAATATCCCAAAAGATAATTTATGGTGCTTTCATAGAGATAGGGTCAGCTTGCACTAGTTCTTCATCTGTTAAAGTCATGTACAAATGGAATTGTTCATTAGATTGTTGATTGGACTGCTCTTGATTCTGCTCTGGCTCTGCTGAAGGTGTAACAGTAGGTTCTGCTTCTTTTTCTGCTCTTTAACTTTCATTCTACTTTTCAACTTCTTCAATTCTTGGCCTCTTTGCCTGTTTCTTGGTAGCAATAGATTTCTTTCTTTTCATAGCTCCAATTTTCTGAGCTAAGGTCTCTTCTTTCTTTACTGCTTCCTTGTCTTTGATAGGAGTGCCTTCTTCACTGCCAGGGAAAGTCTGTTGTATGTTAAGATCATGTCTTTCTTTCAACTTTCTTTCAACCTCAACCCTTTGAATGAAATCCCCTTGTAGCTTGGCCATTTCCTTCTTATACAGTTCTTCTATTCTGCCATAAGACATGTTGGTAAACATCCGTTCTTTGACTCCAACAGACCCTTTCAGGAAGTTGATCATCTTTCTTCTTTCTTGATTGGCCAGGAATGTCTTTGAAGGTTGTCTTTGTCTTGTCTTTAATGTCAGCCTTTGCCTTGATTCCTTCTTTGTAACTTTCTTAGCAACAGCAGCAGTCTTCAAACTCTTTTGAAATTCTTCATTAAGCTTTGTAGACAATTCTAAAGCAATCTCTCTGTCTTTTACAGATTGGATTTCTTCTTCTTTTTCCATCTCTTCTTGCAGTTTCTTTCCTAACTCTTCATCCAAATCAATCTGTTTCAGCTTCTTCATTGATTTCTCAGACTCAACCACTTTCTCTTTCCCTTTCTTTTTTATCTCTTCCTCATTGATCTTCTTCTTTTTCTGTTCTGATCCTCCTTCTTTAATGACCACTCCCTTAGCGTATTGAGTGGCCTTGGGAGTATCATTCTTTGCCTTCACTAGAGTCTCTGTAATTTCTATTTCCTCTGCAGACATACCTGTTTCAGCTGCAACTTTCTCTGTTTCTACTGCTGTTGTTACTACTTCTGGTGTAGTTACTGCTGCTGATGTAGTTTCTACTTCTTTTGCAGTTACTGCTGCTGGCTCAGTTACTGTTTCTTTCACACTTTTAGCACCAATCTCCCTTTCTTTTTCAACACTAGTCTCCCCCTCAAACTGAACTTTCATCCTAACAGGGCTTTGCTTTTCAACTTCAGCTTGACTCTCCCCCTTTTTGGAAGCATCATGAGGAATGCTCCTTTTCTTCAATACAAACTGTGTTCTTTTCTTTTTGTGCACCAGCTTAAGAACCATCTTTTTGAGTTTAGCAATCTGCCCCTGTTGGGAGATAATCACCTTTTGCATTTCATTTATTTCTGCACCCTGTTTGAGTACATCCAGGTTGACATTGGCAATAGTTTCCATCAATTCCTCATAGTTATATCTGTCCTCACCTCTTTTAGTAGAGGCCTTCTGCCTAGCAGAAGCACCTTCTACCCCCGTGGTTTCTTGGCACCTGGGACCTTTGGATGATTGCTCATCTAAAGTTGCCGTGGGGAAGGTCTTAGAGATGTTCACACTGTCCTGTCCTACACCTTGTGCAGAAACATTAGTGTGAGCCTTTCTACCCACATACTCATCCTTATCCTTATAGAGCACCTTCTTGGGGTTGGGAGACACCCCTATGGTTTCCCTTTGGATATTCTCTGATGGAGAATGCTCCATCAGAGGGTTTGTAGGCGTTGGGATGAAGATACAAGAAGGGAAGGAACCTTCTGTACCTTTTTCCTTATATATGTTTTGGTAATTGGGGATATTGGCTTGACAATAGGGATCTGAGGATTAATGGAACTGAATGGTGTGGGTAGGTCATCAGTTGGGTGGTCAGATGTGGGTTGTGACCCTGATGCCTCACCATGGGAAAGAGACACACCCATCATTGTAGAGAACAATGGAGTGTCTTGGCCAGAAAAGTCCTTGGAAGGCCTTTTCATGTTTGATAACACCTTCCCTTTGGGAGGTTTTGGTACATACACCTCATTAGAAGAGGGTAAATCCGTCAATTCATTAATTAGTACTTCTTGCACAAATCTTGGATACATATAAAAGCTTTTGGATTTGGTATCCAGATTTGACATTAAATCATTAAATATCATTTGAGAAAAATTAAACTTTCTAGAGGTAGCAAAGCAGACTAGAGCATAAGCTAAGGTACTGCTGAACTCACTCCATCCAGTTGTTTTTCGTGAAATGAAATATTGTAGGGTATGAACAAAGAATCGCCACTGAGTTGAAAATCTGTTCTTGTAAAACTTATATACATCAGTGGGACCTTCATACCCCATACGACTATGAACTTGGAAAAGATCTTCCTTAAGAAGAGAGGTAATACCTGAGGCATCATCTAATTGAAGTTTAATGCGTATGTTGTCCTCTGATATGGTAATGGGTTTATCACAAACCCTTGATAGGATGACCTGCCTTCCTTCCACAGTCTGGATTGAGGCATTTGCCCAGAACTGTAGTAGATGTTCCACATAGATTGTGGGACTAACAGTGAGGGCATAGGCAATGTGCGACGATTTAAGGAAATCCACAATCGGATGAAAACCCTCAGCCTGTTTGGGTTTTTGCAGCATAGCAACCTCATTGTGTTCATCAAAGAATTCTAGTCCTACCATCGTTCTGATTGATTCTAGGATTCGAATCGCAACTAGGGTTTACACTTGTATGCAAGAAATCGAGAGATAGAGAAAGAGAAGCAATGGAAGTTCAAAGAGCCGTTTGTATTTTGGCGGTCACAAAGGGTATTTATATGTGGAGGGTTTCAGTTAGAAGCAATACTAAGTACCCTAGCAGTATTAACAAGCCCGAAGCATTAACTCATATTAGCAGTAGTAACACATTTTGGCAATATTAACACAGACTAGCAGTATTAACACAGACTAGCAGTATTAACACATACCAGCAGTAGTAACACTGATTAGCAGTAGAAATAAGGCAAGTAGTAGTAACTTTGCACTGGCAATATAAACCACCTAGCAGTAGTAACCATACTTAACCATATTGGAACTGACATCATGAGTAATATACAGAGCAGTATTAACTGAACTAGAAGTACCAAGTATCCAATTGAAGCAATCTGAAACACTTAAACACACAAGGTTAGCAGCACCATGCACAATATAATATGAGAAAGTAGAAGGAATCTATATAGAAATGGTACATAAAGAAAATCAAAAGATGTTTATTCAGTGTTTATCATGCCCACACTTGTGACCAAGAATGTGAATCTACCCACATCAAAAGCTTTGGTGAATAGATCAGCAAATTGGTTACTTGTGTGTACTTTCACAACCTGAATTAGCTTCTTTTCATTGCAGTCTCTAATGAAATGGTACCTTATTTCTATATGCTTGGTTTTTGAGTGCTTCACTGGATTATTAACAATGCTTATGGCACTGTTGTTGTCAATGAAGATTGGAGTGTGCATAAAGGTGACACCATAGTCTAGCATCTGATTTTGAATCCATAGCACTTGTGAGCAGCAGCTTGCAGCAGCTATGTACTCTACTTCAGTTGTAGAGGTGGACACTGTGGTTTGCTTTTTACATTGCCATGACACTAGTCTTGCATCCAAAAACTGACATCCTCCTGAGGTAGACTTTCTATCCAAGTTTGCTCCACCCAAATCACTATCAGAATAAGCAAGTAGATCAAATGGTGAGTCATGAGGATACCAAAGACCTAACCTAGGTTGTCTTTTGAGATATCTGAAGATCCTCTTGACTGCTTGAAAATGTGATTGCTTAGGTCTGACTTGAAATCTGGCACACACACAGACAACAAACATAATATCTGGCCTTGAAGCTATTAGATACATGAGGGAGCTAATCATAGATCTATAGTGATGCACATCTACATCCTCCCCCTCAAGATCTGCAGTGATCTGTTTGTGTGTTTCCATGGGTGTGCTTGCAGGCTTTGAATATGAAAAAACAAATTTGGTGAGTATATCCTGCACATACTTGGATTGGCTGATGAAGATACCATTTGTCTTCTGTTTAACCTGTAGCCCAAGGAAGAATGTAAGTTCACCCATAGAGCTCATCTTGAATCTTTTGTGCATTAGCTCCTCAAACTCCTTGCACATATAATCTTTTGTGGATCCAAAGATGATGTCATCCACATAGATCTGCACAAGTAGGATGTCCTTCTTCTTCCTTTTGATGAACAGAGTCTTGTCTATTATTCCCCTTTCAAAACCATTTTCCAAGAGATAGGTAGACAGAGTGTCATACCATGCTCTTGGTGCTTGATGTAGTCCATAGAGTGCCTTCTTTAATTTGTATACTCTGTGAGGATAGTTAGGATTTTCAAACCCTGGAGGTTGACAAACATATACTTCTTCATCAATTGTTCCATATAGGAAAGCACTCTTGACATCCATCTGATAAACTCTGGACTTCATGAAAGAAGCATAGGCTAGAAACAGCCTAATTGCCTCAATTCTAGCTACTGGAGCAAATACTTCTTCATAGTCTATACCTTCTTCTTGTGTGTACCCTTGTGCCACAAGTCTGATCTTGTTCTTTATTACTATTCCTCTCTCATCTTTCTTATTCCTGAAGATCCATCTTGTGCCAATTGCTCTGTGTCCTTTTGGAAGATCCACCAGATCCCATACATCTTGTAGCACAAACTGCAGCAGCTCCTCTTGCATGGCTTCTATCCAGCTTGGGTCTTTCATTGCATCATAGGCCTTCTTGCTTTGTTGCCTTGTGATCATTGGGGAATTAATGTCACCATTCACCAATTGAGGAGGACAATTCTTATGAGTTCTTGTAGCATTGACAGCCTCCTCATTAAGATTTGCTTCAAGGTTGGTGTCATTCTTTTCTGGAGTGCTTCCACCATACACTGAAGAACTTTCATCATCAGTGTCCTCTTCTGACAGTATGAGCATCTCAGGACCTGTATGTCCTGAATTATAAGCATCCTATTTATTACTCTTATTCTCTTCATCACCTTTGTCCTCTTCATCTGCTTTAGCATCTTCATCTTGATCAGAATCTTCTGATTATGAATCATCTTTCTTTTCTTGCTGGTAAAATTCAACAGGATCTGCTGTAGGTATTGGAAACAACACAAACTCTGAACTCTATGCTTGTACCTTTTCTGAGCGTGTTCATGCATTTTGTACATTACTAAAACCCAATGCATTAGTTAGTGAATCAATGTCAAACAACTAATCAGGACCTGTACCAATTTGATTTGGTGTGTTCTCATTGCATTTGACATTGTCACTTTCCTCTATAATCCTTGAAGAACTATTAAATACTCTATAAGCCTTACTCTGAGATGAGTATCCAACAAGAAATCCATCTTTAGCTTTACTGTCAAACTTACCTAAGTGAGATTTGGTGTTGAGAATAGTGCAAGGACACCCAAAAGGTTTGAAAAATCCAATAAAAGGTTTCTTCTTGTTAAAAAATTCATAAGGTGTCTTGCCTTTAGATTTGACTACTAGAACCCTATTTTGGACATAACAAACAGTATTAACTGCTTCTGCCCAAAAAGTAATTGGTAACTTTGAATCTGCCAACAGAGATCTAGCAGCCTCAATTAGCGTCCTATTTCTCCTCTCAGCTACACCATTTTGTTGAGGAGTTCTAGGAGCACTGTATTGTTTCTCAATACCTTTAGCCTCACAAAAGCTGTTTAAGTCATTGTTTTTAAATTCAGTTCCATTATCAGATCTGATGACTTTAACCCTTAGATTAGTTTGGTTTTCAATCCTAAGAACAAAGGATTTGATCAGTTCACTTGTCTCATCCTTAGTCCTCAGAAAATACAGCCAAGTGAATCTAAAGAAGTCATCAACAATGACTAAGCAGTAGGATTTCTTACCAATACTCATCACATTTGTAGGACCAAAGAGATCCATATGCAATAATTGAAGAGGAGAAGAGATTGTATTTATTTCTTTGGACTTATGAGAAGTTTTGTGTTGCTTGTCTTTAAGACAGGCAACACAATGATCATCACATGAGAAAACTTTTTGAGGTAAACCTCTTACAAGGTTGTTTTTCACAAGAATGTTCATTGTTTTAAAATTCATGTGACACATCCTTCTGTGCCAAAGAGATGATTCATCTAAGGAAGCTTTTGAAAATAAACAGTTTAATGATGAATCTGTTGTTACATTCTCTAAATCCAAACAATAAACATTATCCTTTCTAGGAGTTCTAAGTAGTATCATATTTTCATCAACTACCTTGAATCCTGGAGCAAGGATAATACATTCAGACTCAGTAAATAGTAAACTATGTTTCTTGTCACAGATTTCTGATACACTCAACAGGTTGTATCTGAGTTGCTCAACATAGTATACATCTTCAAAGGACATCTTACCTTTTGATACCATACCTTTTCCACTGATCTTACCTCCTTCTGGATTGTCACCAAATGCAACATGTCCTCCATCAAACTTTTTGAAGTTTTGAAGGCAGGCCATGTTACCTGTCATGTGCCTAGAGCAAACACTATCTACATGCCAGATGCTCTTCTTCTTGAGTTGTTGGTTGCCCTGCACATATGATAAAACAGTTAGTTTCTGGAGGGAACCCAAGCCAAAGTGGTCTTGGGTTGGCCTTTCTCATCAACATATTTATAATCAGTAATTTTAGTCTGGATGAGATGATCAGAGTTAGGAATCGCATGGCTGGAATACTTTGTCAGAATTATAGGCTTGGCAGCATTAATACTGGTAGCAGCATTATCCTTGTTAGTAGTAGTATTGCTATTAGCAGCATTATTTCTGTTAGCAGTACTATTTGAGGTAGTAGTACTAACAGGTTTCTTGACTTTTGGAACCCAAACCTTGACAAAGTTGTTTGTTTTCTTGTTCTGTGAGTTACTCCTTGACTTGCTTGGAGTTTTTTCTTTTGATTTAGCAAATTTATTCTGAATATGAGATTTTGCAGTCCCAGTTTTCATTTGTACTGTTCTCATATTAGCAGCCATGTGATTTCTTGATTGATTCCTATAACCAAAAGAATTGTTTGTTTGTCTTTGAAAAGTAACTCTTTGGTTAATAGGATTGAAATAACAGTATTTGGCAAGATGATTCAATTTGCCACAGATAAAACAGGGCTTTGGTCTATTGATTTTGCTAAGATCAATTCCCTGTTTTTGAGCCCACTGATTATTTCTGTTTCTCTGATTTCCCCTTATTTTATCATGTTTATAGGGCTTGTTCTTTTGACAAGTACAGGGATTTATAACAGATGTTTGCATGTAGTGAATTCCCTGTACCTTTTCCTTTCCTTTCCTGGAGGTCTTAACTTTCTCACTCTTAACAGTCTCTTCCACTGTCTTGGTCATCTCCACTTTATAACGTTTGATAAATGGCTTACCTCCCTTCTCATTTGTCAGAATGTGGTTTTCTAAAGGAGTATATTTATGGTCTTCCTCATTCTTACTCTCAGAATCTTCTTCTTCAGAGTCTGCCTCAACCATTACTTTGTCTAAAGGATCTACTTCTGTGGCTCATGCAGGTAATTCCTTCTTTTCCTGTCTTTCTAAGAGGTCTGAGGTGGGAAGAATGTAGTTATTGTTGTATGGTGGAGGGGTGGTGTTGTATCCTATTCCTTTTCTCAGTTTGTCATGAACTTGAGTTCTGAGTAAAGAATCCATTGCTTTAGAAGCATTGGAATGTTTCTCAATATCTAATTTAGCCTACTCAATTTCACTCCTAACCTTTTCACATTCCTCTCTAGACTTTTCTAGCTCAATCTCTAACTGATTCTTCTCCCACTTCCAATAATTAAGATCATATGAATGTTGAAGTTCATTAGCTTGATATGCCTTTATTTGTTCTTCAAACTTCTCAACAATCACAACATACTCTCTTCTATCTTTCTCTAACCTTTTAAGGTCATCACACATGCTCTGATTGTGATCCCTGTACTTTTTAAGAGTTTCAATACAAGCTTTAGAGCAAAGGTTAGATTTTACCTCTGTGGGAAGAGCAGTGCTTGATGACACTGAAACTTCTGCCATCAATGCTTGGTTCTGAATGGCCTCCTCAGCTTGATCACTCCAATCAAAGCCCATTCCTTCTTGTGAGACAAGATCTTGGGATGAATTCCTGCTATAGTTAGTGGACTTTGGTTGATGATTATTGCTTCCATGCTGTTGAGCAGTTCCTCCTCTGCACTCTCTGGCAAAGTGTCCCAGATTATGGCATTTGTAACATTCCACCTTGGATTCATCAAATCCAACACCATCTTTTCTTTTCATGGCAAAATTATTTCTGCCTGTTGTTTTGATGAATCTTTTGACTCTCATGGTCAGCATTTCCATCTGCCACTTGATATCCATCTCTTCAAGATCATCAGCATTGATCTGCTCCATATCATCATTGATAAGAGCAGATTTAGCATTACTAGCAAGGAATGCCTCCAAAACAGAATCATTGGACCCATCCTGTTTTGAGCCGTAAAAAGTACTAACTGATTCTGTATTAGTAGTAGAATCAGTAGTGGATGATAGGAGGGCAGCATTATGAGAATAAACAAATGGCCTTTTTCTTAGATTCAACCTCTGCTTCAAATACTCTTAGATCATTATAGAGATCATCAAGCTCCTTATCCTCCAGATTATCATTCTATCTGAAGGATACAGTGTACATCACCCATTCTTCACCAAGAGATCTTAGAAATTTTCTGTTGACATCATCCTGGTCCATCTTGACACCAACAGTGGCCAACTCTCCAATCAACATATTGAATCTATGAAAGGTTTGAGTCATGGACTCATTCTTTGTAGACATAAAATTCTCATATTGTTGTTTGAGAATTGCCTTCTGATTCCTCTTAGTGCTTTTAGTACCTGAAAATCTCTTCTCCAAAGCATTCCACAGTATTTAAGCATCAGAACAGTTGCAGAATTGATGTTGGTACTCATTAGGAATTGCCAAGAGCAGAGTGCTCAAGGCTTTCATCTCTGTCTGCCTCATCTTTCTTTCTCCATCAGTCTTTGGTGGAGGTCTCTTACCTTCTGCGTCCATCTTTCCTCCATCTGAGGGACCATTCTCAATGATGTCCCACATTGAGAAGTCTGTGAGAAGAATATACTGCCTGATTCTGATTTTCCACATGTCAAACTCATTGGGTTTGAGCATGGGAACCTTTGAAACAAGAACACTTTCATGAGATCCGTCCATGATGATTTTTGATTTCTGAGTTGAAGGCTCTGATACCACTTGTCAGGATCGAAACTTAAACAAAAATTTAACACACACTCAGAAACTATGTTAAAGAAGTCGCGGAAAAACACTTTAACAATAAATCAATGGAACAGTATATAAACTCAAATCACAAGTTATATTGATTAACTTAATGATTACAAACAAAACCTCAATCTGTTGAACAGGCTCAACAAACGTTCAATACTTCTCTATTGAAAGGACTTCTAAGAACCTTGAGGTTAATTCTCTCTAGAACAAACGTATATCAAAACTGTATCAAAAACTATTATTATTCTAACAAAGACTTCTATACTATATATACAGACCTGATTACAAGATAATTATCAAAACAAAATTGATCTTCATAATCCATTCCATAATTATCTTCATCTTTATCTCCAGCTCCTAATCTTTCGTTCCAAGTCATTATCTTCATAAGCAGCTTTAACTTCATCCTTATCTAGCAGCATTAACATCTTCAACAGTACTAACTATGCTTGCAGTAGTAATTCTTCAGCAGTACTAACTACTAGCAATACTAACTCTCTAAGCAGTACTAACTATTCAAGTAGCAGGACTAACTCTTCAAGCAGTAGTAATTCTACTAGTAGTAGTAATCTTTCATCTTGCAGTAGTAATGTTACAAGCAGTAGTAATACCTTTCAAGTAGCAGTAGTATCCATCCTTAGCACATTCAGACCCAACAAACAAAACATGAGTAAAATCATCAGAGATATGAACATAATCATCAGTAGAGGACGAAGCATAATCATCTGAACTAGAACCAGAGGAAGAATATGAGAAATCTTTTGCAATTTGAATCATTTACTTTATTGAATATTTTTTGGATTTATTACAACCCGCAAATGTATCTTTATTCCAAAGATTATCTACACATTGATCCTCTAGAATTGCAGATTCATTTGATTTTTGCTTGACCCTCCATATTTGCCTCGTAGACTTCTTCAAAGTCCGATCTGAAATATTAAAATCGAAAAAATTAGAATTTTCAGTTGGGACTGACTCTTTCCTCTTTGACTTCCTTGACCTTCTTCTTTTACGCTTTGGTTTATAATAATCAACATTCACCGTAAAAGAGTCATCAATAATTTTCGATTCAATATTTGAATTTGAAGAAGAGATTTTATCTAAGAAACCAAACTGATCATTCATCGTTTTTGAACTAGCCTCGGAGTTATAATTTTCAGAAAAAAACAAGTCTGGAGGAGATTTGCGCGAGTCATTAGTGGCGCAAAACTGGTTTTGTGCTACCAGAGGATGGCGCAAACAGTCAGTTTGCGCTACCAATGGGTGGCGCAATTCTGCAAAAATTGGAACTTCTTGCGTATTTTCCTTAGAATCAGTAGAAAATCCAGAATTAATTTTGTCATCAAAATCTTGCTTTTGAGAAATTAAATTTTCTTCAAAACTTGATTTCATAATAAAAAGAAGTAAATCGTTTTCAAATTCGTTTTGAAGACTTTGTTCTTCCATTTTAACTTCAAGATCAACGATTTTGCCCTCTAACACTAATGGGGGAATATATCTCTTAGTATCATAAGAAACCGGAGATATATTTTCCTTATTAGAGTTAATGGCATATATATCGAAATAATCGTTTGGTAATGAAGATTTAATGGAAGATTTGACATTTAAAATATTTTAAGATCTTCTGGACTTCTTAGATTTTTCAGGAAAATATTTTGCATTTTCGCGAGTATAAACAAACGGAAGTTCCATTTTAATGTTATTCATTCTTTTCTCATTTTCGATTTCTAAGATTTGCTTTTCATTTCTCCAATCAATTTTAAATTGAGGAGCATATCGAGCAAGTCTTAAATAATCGAATTTATATAAAGTGTGGACTTTTTCTATAGCTTGATTTAAAAAATGCGGATTTTCAAAACCACGTCCCCATTTTTCTTTTATTGAATCATAACTCCTTGGTTTATTCATATAAATGGTTTGCTCAGTTTGATCTCGCAGATATAATTTTTCCTCTAATTCAATTATTTTATCCGTAAAATTGTGGTTTAATTTGGTCATTTCCGTCAAAGAATTAAGATAAGTCTGATTTGAAATTTCTAAGTCATCCAATTTCTTTTGAAATTTCTCTTTTGTATCTGTCAAAATAAATTTTTCATCTTTCAAAGAAATTTGCAATTTTTCAATCAAGATAGACTTTTCTTGATTAATATGTTTTTCAGATAAAAACTTTTAACGCAAGTCATGTAAGGCAGTGATAATGACGTTCATTTATGATGAAATAAATTTGTAATCAAATTCTGAAGGTACCTCAGATTCATCAGTTGAAGAATCTTCATCATCATCATCGCTTTGATCAGCTCCTATGAAGCACATAGCAACAGTTTCCTCATTTTCAGCTTCGTTCTCGGAGTGATGTAGCCAGTGCTCTTCTTCAGCTAGCAGAACGATTCCGTTCTCTCTCTTTTCGGCTAGTTCCATCTTCTTCCGGTAATACGCCGAATCCCGAACCACCTTTACTTGACACTCCTTTGCGATGTGACCCGGATTTCCACACTTGAAGCATGCAGTAGCTTTCTTAGGCTCGGGCACTTTGGTAGGCTCGTACTTTTTAGACCCCGAAGTGAAGCGAAGGTTGTTGGAACTCGAACGATGCTGGAACTTCTTGTTGTACTACTGGGAGAGAAGAATCATCGCTTTATTTAGCGCCTCGCCATCGTCATCAGTGGCCCCGTCATACGCATTCTCAGACAATGCTTGTTCAGCCAATTGGCTCGCGAGGAGTGCAATCGGGTCCACTGTCTTCGACTTGTTCTTCTTATCAAGCTTGGTTTTCTTCTCCTTGACGATGCTCTCATCTGTCATCAAAATCTCATAAATCTCTTGGATTTGCATGGTAGAGACCCGGACATCATTCCTAAATCGGTGGCATGATTTGTTCTATTCCGGTTGAAGAGCGTTGAGGAACTTCATATTAGCCTCTAATTCAGTCTTGGTCACTTTGATCTTGTGCAGATCGTTCAACACTGCACATAACCTATCGAAGACAGTCTTCATAGACTCACCGTCCTTGGCTTTGAACTCCTCAAAGTTGTTCATGTAGCGCGTTTGCCGGAGTTGTGTTGCAACCGCTGATCCAAGCATAATCTTCTCTAACTGTGTCCACATCAGCATTGGATTGTTCTTGTAACAGTCAATCCGGTTGTAGATAGAATTTGGCAAGGCTAGGATAAGGTTAGACTTTATCTCACGATCGGCTTTATATCGCAAAGTCTCTTCGGCTGTGTACTCGTCGGTAGGCTTTAAAATCATAGCAGCCGGTGTAGTTGCAGTCGCGGGAATCTCTTTCAAGGGCTTTTCGAAAGGTCCTTGAGTGAGTGACTTCATCATGTTTTCTCCATTTGCTTGACACTCGATGAAGTTAATGAACCGATCTTGCCATTGAGGGAACTCATTCTCGTTGACCAAAACCGTAGGACGAGTGTCCGTTCCCAACGACATCATGATGTCGTTCTTGTAAATCTGAGCTTGAAGAGAAAATTTTGAAATATCCATAAAGTCAATAAACTCAGAAAATGCTAAGTCTGGAAGCAGAGAGAGGCTGGCGCAAGAAGGTGGCGCAAAGAAGGCTTTGCCTGAAGAACTGATGGCGAAAAATAGACTTTTACCGAGAAGACTGAAGGTGAGAACAATCCTAAACTTAGTGAAAAACTGAAGAAGAATCCGGCACAAAGTGAAATTTTCGCTAATAGAAGAAGCGCAAAAAGAACTTTGCGCAGAACACTGAATCTGAAGAGAACTACGATCCGATGAGACTGGCGCAAATCATGATGAAATTGGCGCAAAAGATGGATCTAGCGCAAATTGTGATAAAACCTTCTAAATCTGAACACAAACTCAAATCTAATGGTTTTTAACCACTCAGATATGATCGATTACACTTTTCTAATCAAAATGTACAACAAATTTCAAGCATAAACCGTAAAAATGAAGAATTCAATGAACGAACAGTAGTCTGACATTGAACAAACTAATATCTCGTAAACCTTGAAACTGACCTCCAAAAACCGATTTTCTTGCGAATCGATGTGAATCAAAGATGTTCTGCTACTGAAACCGGATCCAACGAACCAATTCTTAAGAAAAACGAATCAAATTTCAGTACAAATTTGTGAAAATTTCAAGGAATGAGATTTTCTTGATCGAGATCAAGAAAATCGATCAAATTCTTTGAATTGATAACAAATTTAGATTGAAAAATTGTTTCTCTCAAATCTCTCAGAATTAGATTAGCTCTTATACCAATTCATAATCCAAGATCGAACTAAAACTTTAGAGAGAGAAAGTTAGACGCAAAAGCTTAATGTCATTCAGAATGTAGCGCAATGTTATGAACAAGACAAGACCAAAAAGGGCCTTAAATACCCTTGACCAAAACAGATATAAAAGACTAGCTAAACCACAATTAAGGCCACAAGAGATAAATACATTGATTACTACAAAATCAGACTTAACAGAACCAGATGTTATACTGGAAAAGACAACGAAGAGGCTCCGACACAAGGACGTGGTTATGGTCAAAGTTCAATGGAAACACCATAGGGGTGCAAACATTACTTCGAAAGTTGAGGAGGACATGAAAAAATGATACCCTCACCTTTTCGGTTGGGTTTTAGATTTCAGGGACGAAATCTTTTCAAATGATGAGAGGATTTTAACACCCCAAATTTAGGCAAGCTTATTATTCTAATATTCTTAGTGTTTTTAAATAAAAGTAGCATGGCAAATCTGTAACACCCCGACTTCGAAAACTATCGTTTCAAGTTAATTCAGAAATCGGTAATTTTAAGGAAAAAATAAGATATAGGATTTTGGACATGAATCCTAGATTTTATAGACTTGATGGATGAAGGATTCAATTACGAGTCCAACGGTTCTTTTCGGAGCAAAATCGGAGCTATAACGAAGAAGTTACGGCCAAAACAGTAATCGAGAAGAAAATCGGGCGAACAGTGCATTTTGCGACTTATTCCACGACTTTTACCGTGACTTAGGGGAAGCGGGCGACTTATGCCGCAACTTAAGGTCGCGTGATAATTCGTGAAATCCCCTCGTCGAGCATAAAACCCGATTTTCAGCCCTAGAACTTCATTTCTTCATATCTTCTTCATCCTAACTCCGATTTTGATGATTCAAGTTGCTACGGTTTCGTTTTTGAGAGATTTTGAAGGTTATGTTGTTATTTTTGGGATGATTAAAGAGTATTTGGTAGTGGATTGCAAGCAAGGGTCAAGAACTCATCATCATCACCTTCATCTTCAAGAATTTGGGGTTTTCTAGGTTTTTTACCAAAACCTAAATGGTAAGTTTCTCCCTTCTACTTCCAAACTTATTTATGGGTTATATATTTTCTATTGATGTCAACCTAGTGTTGTATTTCTCCAATTTCGGTTTGGAAGATTTTGAGAAAAGTTAGTCAAACTAGGGTTTTTGACCAAAACGGAGATTTGGATATAAGATGTTTGGGGAATGATATAGAACACTTGAATATGGTTATTTATGGTTGGAATCTTGTGGATCTAGGTTATGGAAGTTTTGACCTTGAAGATTCAAGTTTCTTCAAAGGAGCTCAAAGTGGGGAAAAGTCTAGATTTAGCCTAAATCTAGCAAGGTGAGTTCAAGTTGCTTTATGAAAACTATGTACATGCCAAAATGTGTATTTTGAAGTAAAAATATATTTTACTTGGTATTTGTCAAAGTGTGAGTATTTTAATAAGTTTTCATATTTGGTAAACTTGGGTTGTTTAGTTCCTTGAAATGCTCATAATTGGGTTTTGAATGTTTCAACAAGTAAATAGCATGTTTTACATATTCTTGGCGATTTTGTACAAATAAAGTCCATTATAATTTATGCATCTTCGGTGATTTTTGTATAAGTGAAGTCTAAGTTATGACGTACGATATTTTGGGGTATTTGAGTTCATTAACTATTTGGGAAATCCTTGGTCCCAATATGTGATGAGTTTTGAGTTGATCACACCTTTGAGGTATGTGTCTTCATAAATACCGTTTAAAGACATTCCATTAATTGGGGGACCATTAATTGTTGGTCAAATGGATTTTGAGCTTTTTAGCTCGGTTTTGACTTAAAAGAGTCTCGAGTACATTTGTCCGGTTTTAATGGATCGATGTAGAGTCCAATCCATGATTTACATACTAATGCATTTTATTGCATATTTATGATAATTACATGCTCGAGTGCGTTGGTCATTCATGTGTAGTCATGTAATGTTTAGACTATGTTGCATTGGATCCATAGGCACGTAAGTCAGTCTTATTTGATGGTCAAGTGGGTGGTACGGGGTTGGACTCCGGGACTCATGTCTTATGACCTTGTCCTTTCAAGTGTACACTAGGAGGGCTAAGTCCGGTTGTGCTATTGTGACAATGGGTAGGTCATGATGGGCGTTTGGGGCCTCCGCCATGTCGGGGCAATGCCATGGTTGTATTCCCGTGCCGAGCCTTTGGTGATATTCTTGATAATATTCGCTAAGGTCAGCTGTCTCTTTTAGTGTAGCTTAAAGGAAGTCGTAGGGACACTTGGGCTTGTGTGTCGTGAAGTGTCATACGATTAACATTGTATGAGTGGCATACTTTTATGTTCGTCCACTCTCAACGGATGCAGGTATCCCCCGCTGTCGACCCGTAGTATTTTGGATATTTAATTGTCCTTACCTAAATGTTTGGATTTCATCCCATTTTATGGTCGCGTGAGTATTAAGTTTCAGTTCCATGCTTTCGATGACGTATCATAATTATATGGTTTGTTTTCCGTTATTTATGGGTCGAGTATTATGCCCCGCCCGGGTTTTGGGTGCTTTGGGATATGAAGTGTCATGCACGTTTTTACAAATTGGGTGTTGAATTATAAACCCGTTTTGGGCGAGTTATGGACTGCATCGTTTTACAAAGAATGTCTGTTTTGGAGCGTTATCTTTAAAGATGAATATTATGGGGAAAACGAGTCGTTTCCAATTCTAATGTAAACCATTTTGAAAGATTTAAATTTGAACTGAATTCCTTTCTTTAATGATATATTCATTCATGTTAAAACTCTTGAGCTCACTAGGCGTTAAGCCTAACCTTTTTATTTGTCAGCATGTGTATCAGGTTCCAAATGGGGGTTTTTATCCTAGAAGTCCTATGAAGCAAATGCGTTTAGTTATTCACGAGTGTAAGTATTTGGCGAAGTCCTCGGCAGTTTGGAGATAGCGGCTATTGTTGGGTTCTTAGTAGCACCTGTCCATATTATAGATTGTATGTATAGAATGAATATGTGTGTATTGAGGTAAAATCTTAAATTGTGATTGTAGATGAATCATTTATTGGTGTATTTAGAAATTTTTAAATTAGTTGCTATTTCTAGATTTGAGGGTGTAACAAAATCACTTAGGATAACTTTGCGTTGATAGAGCCCAAAAATGCTTTTACAAAAATGGGATTTTGGTCACTATACCCTCTCGGCGAGAATGTCCGGCGACTATGCCCATGGAATTCTCGCAGGTGGCAAAGTCGCGAGGTTGGGTTTAGTGGCGGTACAGGTTGGGTGAGAATGCCCCGCGATTGTGCCATGGCACTCTCGCAGAAAGTTGATGGCCTGTGGTACGCTTGGCGCGAGAATGCCCGGTGATTATGCCCATGGCATTCTCGTAAGGCATTATCGTCGCGTTTGTCTGAGGATTTTCTTACTTAGGCCTATTTTTAGAGAAAGGGAGGTCACTTTTCACATTTATTTCCCAGCTCGTTTTTCTCTCCATGTGGGGTGATTTTCCACCCTTTTTCGCTCCTCCATCCTCATTGATTACACCTTGAAAAATCCCGCCATTGAATGATAAACTACCTAAGATCCTACCATTTACTAGTACAAGCTACTAGCAACTACTCAAGCATCAAGTGTTCAAGATCTAGACCTCTTGTCCGTCCACAATAATATCAAGTTCTTATCACTAACAACACATAAACGATTACCAACCTGTTTTGATTAATAACAAACGATTACAAGGTTGATTTTTGATCTTTGAGAATCTCTCTATGTGTTTTACACCTTTTGTGTGTGTGTGTTCTTGAGTGTAATAATGAGATCTGATCTGATCTGATCTTAGCTTCTAAGATACTCTAACAACCACTTGCAAAACAACTTGCAATATAAAACTAATTAAAACTAACTAATATCTAAATATTATCTAACTAACTAACTAATTACTTAGAAAAAATAAAATACAATAAAACTAACTTTGACATTTTATTACAAACGACATTAGACTTAATATCAAGAGTCGACTTTCCGGCTTTAGCTTCAGAATGGATCTTCAGAATGGATCTTCAGAATGGATGATCTTGAATCCAATAGATATGTGATCTAACAATCTCCCCCTTTGGATCAAGATCATTACTAAAAAGATTTTAGCAATTCAGTCTTCTTTTTCAACTCAGAAGATGCAATCTCTTTCTCTAGCTCAGAATGCTTTAGCAAAGTATCTTCAAAGAAAATTTATCTGAAATTAGCATGTCTTCAGAATACTTTGATCTCGCATTTCTTGGTCTTGTAATGTAATGGACTGGACATTTCTTCAAGCTTTAGATTCTCCCCCTTTTTGAGGAAAAGAGCAACGCTTTCATCAAAACATGTAGTAAGAAATGTATGTCAGTTGGAGCCTCTAATCCGTCAATTCAAAAGATATTTATCCAGATCTTTGCAAATCCAGACAAAATAATAGTGTAACACCTGAATCAACTAATGAATCAGTTAGCATGCCTGTCAGTAACACTAAGTCACTGTGTGTAACGAATACACTTTGGAAAGGAGCTGTTTGATGTTGACTCCCCCAGGGCTTCCATTTAATCATCGAAACACCACAAAGGTAATATCTATAAACGTTATGACAAAGAAACAAATTCCTTGTGTGTTTGTGCTTGTGATAGAAAGAATTAAGCACTTGATGATTGCTTATAGACTCAAAATTGTGTAAACCACTGAGACAACAGTAAGTTAAACACAGACTCAATGTGCATGAGTGAAGTGCGAAGGTGGGGCAGACTTCCTTCTTTTCAATATCCAGATTTTCTAAATGAAAATCAGATAGCAAATGTGCTGCTTCCCCGTAGAAAATGTGAAACACTTTCTTGTTAAGAAGAAAATGAGTAGTTGGTGAGGTTTGATCAAGAGTTGGCATGGGCTAGTTGCCTGTTTCAATAATGTTCACCAAAGACATGTGAAACACTAGAAATGTGGCTACCCGGCTCAGAAAAAGTTGGTGCAGAGTTTTGATATTCTTTTAACTCTGTTCTCACACCCTCTTTCTTTTAAAACATATAGCTTTCTCTAACCAAACTTTCTTTCTCTGTTTGACACACTCATTTCTTTTGACTTCTCACACTCAATCACTATGGATTAACTTCGTAGGTAGAAATCACTGGTTAACGTGATTCCATAGAAGTTGTGTTAAGTCCTAGCACAATGAACTCATGTTTTCCTATTATGCATATGGTGCTCAGATTGGTTTAACTATTTCAGTTAAAGCACAATTAGATCTTGAAAACATTTAAAGTTACACTTCCAATTCATGAAATCGGTTTAAGATTCGGGAAGTGGTTTGAACATTTAAGAACAATGTTTTCAAATGATTGAAAGTTATCCTTCTTTCAACCATTTATGAGATTAAGATAAAGGATTGTACCTTTACGTGCGATCTTACATCTCATGAAGCTAAGCGTAAAGTCATAAACATATGAACTTGTAAGCTTCTTTCAAAAATTCTGCAAAAGTCTTATGTCAAGTCAAAGCAAATTTATTCACTTAAATTGAAAAGACAAAAAGCAGTAAAACAAGGAAAGTATGAGTTCTGGTCCAAAATAATCAGAAGTCATTACCTTTTTACTCCCCCTGAAATTATGCATTTGAAACTTATCATTGAAAAAGATATGCATTTAAAATTTCAGAAAAGTATGTACTCCCTCTTGATGGTTGATTTCCTCATTGGAGTATCGGAGTACAATTTCATTCAGCACAAGAGTAAGGTCTTTTGATCACTGAAGTGCGGGTCTTGAACTGTTGTATTCAAGAACCTCTTTCTCTCCTACTTCCCCTTGACAGTAGGTTCCTGCAACACAGAATCATTATCCTTCTTTGGTACCCACTGGTATTTGGGTCCATGAGTGTTAGTTGCAGTTCTTGTGGGGGTAACTGAGTAAGAACCATACCAGTAATGGTCACTCGTCTTATGAACAGGATCATGTGTACGACAATAAGAACAATAGAATTTCTTACCTGACAAACTGATTAATTTATCTCTCGTGTAGAAAAAATCAGGTTTACCTTTCAGCGCATTGTTCTTCTTGGCGTTAGGCGTATGTACACATGAGCTTTTACATTTCAGCTCTTCTTTAACTGGTGTCTTCTTCCAGATCAGTTCTTCTTCCTGGAAGCTTCTTCTCCTTCTTTGATGTGTACTTGAACTATCTCTATTCCTGTCATAGAAAAGATTAGTAGAATGAATCTGATTAGAAGATTTAACTGACCTTCTGAAAAGAGCAGTTTTCTGATGTGAGCTTGCGGCTAGTTTGTTAGAACCAACTGAATTATTTCTAGGTGAGTGGATTTTTGACTCTGGAGTCGTTCGCTCTGTCACCACCACCATCTTTGAAATAATATCTTGAAGCTCTTTTACCTTTGAAGAATAACTGTCTCTTTCTTTGACAATAAGGTCAATCTTCGTCTCAAGCTCAGACTTCTTTTTCTTCTTTTTCTGTGCAAATTTAGACAATTCAGATAGCTTTGCATTAAGCTTCCTAATTTCAGCTTCAAAGGTGCTTCTCTCTTCTTCAAATCCTTTCTTAGCACCCTTCCTTCTATCTGTTATTTCTTTTAAGAATCCAGCTGACTTTAGATCATTTGCCTTCTTCTCTTTGGCAAACTGATCTCTTTCCAAAATTATTACTTTCTCAAAGTTACTAACTTGTTGAGAAAACTTTAGACATTTAAGTTCGAGTGTCTTCTTCTCTTCAACACTCTTCTTGGAAAGGTCTGAGAACATCTTCTCAAACTCTGATAATTTCTTTTGTAGCTTAGCATTTGTACTCTCCAAGTCCTTAGATTTCTTCTCATTGCTCTCAACAAGATCTAACTTTTGTATTTGAGTTTCAAGAGTAGAAACCTTTCTTTTAAGTTCAGAGTTCTCAGCTTCCAAAGCCTTAACTTTTGATGACATTATTGATCCTGTCATACACTTCTCAATATGTTCCCATATCAGCTTTCCTGTAGCCCTTTCGCGATCTAATATGAGAAAAATCTCTTTTGAAATCTCTTCAGTCATTCCATTTAGTAGGAAAGATTGGGCTAATTGGTCAGCTTCATGTCTCTTTTTCTACTCATCAGTGTATTCATTAAGTCTTAATTGAAGCTGAGCTGGTACTATTTCTCTATTCTCCTTCACATGAGTAGAAGGTTTCGTTGGAACTGTCATTTTTCCTTCCCTCAGAGATTTTCTAATAAAATCCTTCATTTCATGTCTTTCAATGAAATCTATGAACCGACTTTTCCACTTATCAAAGTCTCCCCTGAAGAGTACTGGTGGCTTTGAGTCAGTTCCGATAGCTAGAATTTCTCTGGATGACATCCTGTTTCGAATAAGAGAACTTGACAGATATGATCGTTAATCCAAATAAAATTTGATCACACAAGCAATTTTGTCCCCCTAGGCAAATTTAGCACGGGGGTCCCGCTACCCGCTAACCGGGTGGGGTCAAGGGGCAACGCCCTTGCGGGGGTATGGGGGCAGCGCCCCTAGAGAAAAAATTTATGACAATTAAAGACCCTATTACAGTTTTGAAAAATTCTCAGAAAAAATATTCTAAGTATGGAACAGCGATTGGCGCAAAACCCAGAAATGCGCTAAAGGCAGTGGCGCAAAAGGATGGTTTGCGCGAGCTGAGGGTGGCGCAAAAGGGTGGTTTGCACGAGCAGTGTCTGGCGCAAAACACGGTTTGCGCGAGAAGATGATGGCGCAAAACAGAACTTTGCGCGAGTAGTGTCTGGCGCAAAACTCAACTTGCGCTACACGAGGTTGGCACAAAACTTAAGTTCTCGCGATAAGTGGCTGGCGCAAAACTCGAATTCTCGCGACTTGAGGTTGGCGTAAAACTCTGGTTTGCGCGAGTTCGTCCCTGTGTTTGCGCGAGTTTGTCCCTGTGTTCGAAAAATCGATATGATTTCGATAAATCGACCTGTTTGGCACCGATTAGTAGTCCCAAATTGTAATAAAATGACCACTAATAGTTCTATAACAGGTTACAAACACTCGATCGCAATAAACATCACTTTTTGAAAAAATTGATCGATGGAACAGTGTTGTTTTTAGAACGTGAACTCAGACACAATTTTCACAAAATTGGGACTCGATTGATGTGATAAACTGAAATTAATCACCACGAAATCGTTCTAAAACACCTATCGATCACTGCCTGATCGATTTCAACACCTAAAACACCCTAAAACTCAAAAATGATTTTGAAAGTGAAGAACACAGTGTCGAGTTTGAAAAATTGATTTTGATCTGGTTAAGCTCTGATACCAATTGTCGGTCCACAATAATATCAAGTTCTTATCACTAACATCACATAAACGATTACCAACCTGTTTTGATTAATAACAAACGATTACAAGGTTGATGTTTGATCTTTGAGAAGCTATCTATGTGTTTTACACCTTTTGTGTGTGTGTGTGTGTTCTTGAGTGTAATAATGAGATCTGATCTTAGCTTCTAAGATACTCTAACAACCACTTGCAAAACAACTTGCAATATAAAACTAATTAAAACTAACTAATATCTAAATATTATCTAACTAACTAACTAATTACTTAGAAACAATAAAATACAATAAAACTAACTTTGACATTTTATTACAAACGACATTAGACTTAATATCAAGAGTCGACTTTCCGGCTTTAGCTTCAGAATGGATCTTCAGAATGGATGATCTTGAATCCAATAGATATGTGATCTAACACCTCTAGCATCCATTTCTAGGGGTTCATCAATCTTTATGGTTTTTACTTTACAAACCCTCCTCGGTGAGTATTTTACTATCTAGTCTCTTTATTAAATGTCTTACTAACACTGTGTGTAAAAATATGAATTTTGATGTGGTTTGACCTAATTTGGAAAATGTGAGTTTGTCACTTTGATATCTTGAAGATGTAATGGTTCCAATGAGCTTGCATGTGTGATTACTACCATCTCAATAGTTTAGTAGTAAATGAATGAAATAATATTTTAAGTGAGACTTTGACCTAATTATGACATGTTGGATTTTGAAGAATAGATGAGTTGATATAGGTTTCCCTTCTTCATGTTGTATGACAAATAATTGTTTCTTATGTGTTTATCATCCTTGAGCCCAACAGGGCAAAAAGGGGTAATTGGAATTACTTTGAAAAAATATTCCCAACTCCTAGAAGGGTAAATGCATGTATAGAAGGAATACATTATGATACAAATATTTATGATGTTTCAGTTATTTATATGTTTAGATATATATAACTTGTGCCTAAGTCCTTATGCATGAGGATTTTGGGTATGAGTATGTACTCATTTTGGGAAGGCCAATGTGTGGGCCACTAGCGAGTATGCAATAAATGGTTTTGATGCCTTTGAGGTGTAACTCGTCTAGCTTGGGTATGCAATAAGATTCCATAAGTCCTTGAGGTGTAACTCTACGGAGTATGCAATAAAGGCACCCAATGGTCTGAGGTTGTGATATCGGCGTGATATGTGCACTAAGACTGGAATATGAGGTGTAACCCAATGACATCACTAAGTGGAGTGGGTCTCCCCCGTCTATCAAGAACTATCCCTTGTTTATGTGTTCATGTGTGGGACATTAAGTGAATTTGTGGGACTCATGGTAATATGCCACCAACCAAACTCCGGTAACGAATATAATGCACTTCTAGCTTTATGAACTTTTACTTATATCTTACGAACTATCCAACTAGGCTTCTAGCCTAACACTTGTTGTGGTGTGTATTGGTTTTCAAGTCCTACTAGCGGCGGTTCTAGATTGAGTTAAGTAGTAGACCGGTGCATTTAGGAGCACAAAGGGTGTCGGGCTATTTTTGGGATTTTGTGAAGAGCGACTTTTTGGATGGCATAGTGTTAGATCACAGATTTATTGGATTCAAGATCATCAAGATTGAAGACGGAAATCTGAAGTCAAAGATGAAAAGGTCAACTCTCAATTATAAAGTCTAGGTCCTTTGTTAATAAATAGTCAAAGTTTATTTTGTATTTTCGTTTTTAGTCTTTTCCCCTTAAAATAGGTTTATGGTTTAAATTGGGTTTTTAGGTTTTGTGAGGCGGCAGGTGTGGGTATCTCATTGAGTTTCAGCAGCCGCACATATTGAGAGATACGGTTCTAGAGAGAGAGAGCTCATTGAGAAACAAACCTTGTAACCATTTGAATCGTTTTGCTGAATCAAATCAGGTTTGCTTAATATTTGTTTGTGATTACATTGTTTATGTCATAAGAAACTGAATCTACAGGGACAGTCACATAGTGACACCCATTTTAATCTAGTTTCTAATAGTCTAGATTAAGTAGGTTGTTATTATTATGCCATTGTATTTTGTTGTATTTGATTTTTACAAACTTCCCCTTGTGGGTTAAAGTTGTTGGAAATAAATTTTATTTTCTAGAAAATTTCTTGTCGCAAGTTATTTAAATTTTAGGGTGTTATATATCGATAGGAAGTATTCAAGAAGAAGTAGTAGAAACAAGATGAATTATGTTTAGGCGTTTAATCTTTTAGGCATTCGTATGGCGTATGCAATGCAGTAACGATAGAGATGAATTATATGGAAGTATGGAACAGCCGCATTGAACGTGATAAGCACTGGACAATCACATAATAGAAACAGGAAAGGATTACATTATTGAATATGTATATATATATATATATATATGTATGTATAGAATACTGATTGTTTGAAATTTTGATTATAATAGATTATTAGGTTAATCGGATCGGGAGGGTTCGGGTGGCCCAAATGCAAACCCAACCCCAACCCCGTAATCCTACATTAAATATCGGCTTTCGGATGTCGAGTTTCAATGAGGGTCGGATACCCGCTTATGGGAAGGATTTCGGATCAGGTAGGACGGGTAATTCGGGTTGGTTCAGGTTTTGCTCAACCCTACTCATGCTCCAAACTTTTGACGTCCCAACGTTCTCCTTGAATCCATCCTGCCGATCTCCGCTCTCTCCTTTTAAGAAGTTTGTAAAAAAACTCAAGTTTTTTGGCTTCGTATAATATAAACCCCTCCTAGGGCCTAAAGTTGGTTAATGCACTTTACATGTGGAGAAAGCTTATTGACCAGTGCATTAACTTTATCTATTAGAGCTTTTAAATACCCATCTCATGTTCCTAAAATAGTAACTTTTTGATAGCCTTTTGAATAGTATTGTATATCTCTCAAGTATACATACTGCTCAAATTCCCTTATATTCGTTGAAGAACAATCTTGTTGTAATCTCTCCTTTTCTGAAATCAATACACATATGACCATTGTTATCGGTGATATCATTCTTGTTCATACATACATACATACATACATATATATTGATATTTAACTGTGATCTATTTGCTTCTGCCATTCAAACTTTACTAAGATCAATTAATTGGGAAATCTGGGAACTAACAAGCTCCACGTGAAATCAATAGAACCTCATAATAACCTTCACAATAACCTTCATAGTTAGTTTGTTGTATTGTAAATTGGAAATGAAAAGTTGGAGCATTTGTCGTCGTGGACAACCAAAACCATTAGGAAAGACTATCAAAGTGAAGTTTTGATGCACTTGCTACCTCAATTCATGTGTTGAGCTCCTATCATCTTAAAATATTTGATGCATGACAAACATTGTAAGAAGACACTTATCTACTTGGGAAAATAAGGCTTATGCCATTTAGAGGCACTACAGTGGATGAATATCAGCTGATAAGCATTTATCAACTGACAAATCATCTATGCTAAACAACTGATAGATCATTGCTATCGGCGGATGATCAGATGTTCTATCAGATGAAGTCAGGAGTTGAAGCTATCTGATGATGCTAACCATTCAAGATCAACATAAAAGTGCTAAACATTTGATGAAGATATTAGATGGAAGACTACCCCTAATCAACTTATGCTCATCAATGTCAGTTGACCCTGCCCAGTAGATGATACCTTAACAGACGTGCCAACACATCATCTGAAGATGTCATTGCCTACAGGTCCAATAGCTGATGGATTATCATATGATGATGTTCTTGCTGAAGATATGTCTTTAACAACTACAAAAGGAGGACATGCAACACTAGACTGGATGAACAGCGACATGAAAGCTTAAATAAGACATCATCTCTATACTTTATTATCATGTTGTTTTGTCTCACTTTCTATAACACCCCCAAATCCACCCTTGGGTAATGTCACATCTTTCATCCCAAATATTACCTTATGTCGTTGAATACGATAGTATGATACAATCAAATCACCATCACAGCAGATGTCTTAACTTAAAATAAATATAAGTCTCCAATATTAGTCCATCTCATACCGGACCATGTTACATAAAACCCAAATTACATAATAAGTTTGACAACTAGCAAAGCATAAAAGAACATAACCATAATAAATCTATCTACGCCTTGCCCTCCCCTTTTGTCCAAACCCCCTCCCCTTTTGTCCAAACCTGAACAACCGGCTCCTGAGATGCATACTAATAGTTAGCTAAAAAGCTAAGTGAGTTCATGGTTTACGTGCACATAAATACACACTCCATCAAACATAAAAACATCAAGCACCAATAAAATAGTATGCATATTGTTTTCAGAAAACATTTGACACCAATGTGATCTCCTAAACCTCCTCGTCCACTCTGTCACTGGCACTCCCTGGGTCGCACGGCTCACACCCGTCCAGCACCCATTACGGGGTTGTGTCAATCCTCCTTTGGGTAGGTCTGCTCTGTCATTGGCATTCCCTGGGTTGCACGGCTCACACTTGCCCGACACCCATTACGGGGTCGTGCCACTCATCAACGTGACATATCGAGCCCGATCCCATACCCAATATCGGCACCAAAATGTGCCACATGATCAACTCCAAAAAAATTACATATAGCATGATAAAACAAAATGTTTATAAACCAATTAAACAATAGCATGCAATCTCCATCATAATGATTACATACATGGAAACGTTCACCCATAAACACGTACATAAAATATCTCCTCATGCATAACATACGTAACTCCAAATAAATAACATATCTATATACATGTAAACATGCTCCCGTAAACATGCACATAAAAATATATCATCATGCTCCACATAACTCCACATAATTATCATGCCAACATAAATTTTTATTTACGTATGTATGCATCCCAGAAAAGTCTCATGAAGACTCACCTGGAAGCGTGTGTGTCCAAGCATATCCCTGCTTTAATGACTTACACGACATGCACCAAACATATTCTATCAACGGCCTAAATTGCCAAAAAGCCAACAAAAGTCAACTACGGTCAACCCTCGAGCACTCGGCTCATCGACGTCCTAAAACGTCCATTTAATCATTCCATAATTTTATAAACTCCATCTCCTATTTTAAAACGTCCCAATTAATTATTTGGCTCCAAAATGACGCTTTAAAATCATATTATTAAACCATTAACAAATAAATGATATAATATTCATCATCTTCTTAGGAACGTAATTAATAAACCTTAATTAATATCATAATAATTCAATTACGACAGATTTCGTAATTAAATAACCCTCCAATAATTAATTATAGGATTTTCTAGAAATTTTATAATTAATTAAATATCTAATCCTAAATAATTAATTATTTAATCCTTACACTTAATTAATTAATTTGGACCCAACACATAATAATTATATGAGGCTCGATTAATTAATTAGTTCAGTCCAATACAATAAATGGACAAACCCAACACCAATCAGACTGGCCCAATCAGAATTTAATTTAGTAGGCCCAACCTCCTGGCCCAAATCCTTTTGGAAGAATCTGGCCCACCGCCCGTCCGGGTCGGTCTGACCGAACTGCCCTAACCATGACTGAACCGCCCGAACTGTGATGGACCGACCGATCCACCGAACCGTCCGAACCGCGGCTCTATACCGTGCGCGTCGTGCCACCGAACCGTCTGGCCGGCGACCGAACCACGGTCGGACCACCCGAACCGTCGACAACGAAGTTTTTGGCCCGTTTCTCCACCTTTTTACGCGATTCTTTTTGCGTTAAATCGCTATAATATAAACCCTCGTCCAACAATTCCAAAAATCCACGGAAACGGTGCACCGTATCACCCATAAATTCGTGATTAAACGTCTCGATTATTACCGAAACTCTCCATATCACTTTTCCGACCAAAAGGACGGACTCCGGGTCGATTTTACGACCCAAAACTCCCAAAAAAACGTTAAGCAAGTATAACGCACCAAACATAAACTTTTACTTGCGAAAACGAACGGAAAAACTCACCATAATCCGTCGCGACAACACCGTAACATCGCACGTTCGCCAGTCATTTTCTCCCAAACCTCTCGACCGTTTCGCTCCGCACCAACACCGATTTCGCTCGAAATTCAAAAACAAAGGGAACGGTACCAAATTTGCAGTGTATGGAATCCAAATGGACATTGTCGCATACATAGATAAGTTACTGTTGGTTCGGGCCGTAAACCACCCCTCTTCCACGTTCCATGCACTAATTTTAGAGACTTGACACATTTAGTCCCTAAAGTTTACACTCTCACCCCTTAACCTTTCTTCCTATTTTCACTTTTCACCTTTTACTTGTGTTTGAATTATTTTCTCCCCTATACCTTTATTCTTTAATTATTTCGATTTTTCGAGTGTTACAACTCGCCCCTCCTTTTAGGAATTTTCGTCCCCGAAATTTACACCACTTGAAAATAGTTGAGGGTATTTCATCCTCATCTCCTGCTTGGGCTCCCAGGTCATCTCTGACCCTTTATGAGACCTCCATTTGACTCACACCAAAGGTATAATTCTGCTTCTTAATCGTTTTGTTTTCCTGTCCAACACCTGGACTGGCTCCTCAATATAATCGAGCTTATCATTAAGCTCAACTTCTCCTAAATTCACCACGGATGAATCGTCAGCCAAACACTTCCTTAAGTTTGACATGTGGAATGTGTCGTATATATCTTTGAGCTCTTCCGACAGCTTTAACTGATAAGCCATCGTTCCTATCCGTCCAATGACCTCAAATGGTCCAACATATCTTGGACTTAACTTTCCCCTCTTTCTGAATCTTACGATTCCTTTACATGGCGATATCTTTAACATCACCATATCTCCTACTTGGAACTCCAAAGGTCGATGCCTCTTATCCGCATAACTTTTCTGCTGTCACGCGCGATTTTCAACCTTTCACGTATTTACACTATCTTGTCTGAAGTCTACAGGACTAACTCCGGTCCAGCCAACTATCGTTCTCCGACGTCAGCCTAACACATTGACGTCCTACATTTACGGCCATACAAGGCCTCAAACGGCGCTCCCTTCATACTAGAATGGTAGCTATTGCTATAAGCAAATTCTACCAGTTGGAGATGGTTATCCCAACTCCCTCCAAAATCGATAGTGCAAGCCCTTAGCATTTCCTCCAAAGTTTGTATCATCCTCTCACTTTGGCCATTAGTCTGAGGATGATACGCTCAAGTTCGGTTGAGTTCCTATTCCTTGTTGAAGACTAGCCCAGAACCTCGACGTGAACCTTGTATCCCTATATGAGAAAACTAATAGTGGCATTCCATGCCTTGAACTATCTCATTGACATACAATTGTGCCGACCTTTCTAGGGAATAATTTTCGTTGATCGACCGAAAGTGAGCAGACTTCACGAGCCGATCAAAAATCATCCATATAGCATCATGCCCTTTCACCGTTTTAGGCAATTTAGTTACAAAATCCATCGTGATCACCTCTCCTTTCCATACTGGAATCTCCATTTGTTGTAACATACCCGACGGTTTGGATGTTCCGTCTTCACCTGTAGGCATGTCAAAAATTTCTCCACATATTTTGCTACCGCCTTCTTCATACCAGGCCACTAGTAGCTCTCTTTTAAACTTGTATACATCTTATCACTGCTTGGGTGCATAGTGTATTTGGCTTTGTGCCTTCACCTAACACTATGTCCCTTTGATCTCCTTTGCAGGGAATCCAAACCCGATTCCCAAACCTATATACACAATCTGACCCGACAGTCAGCAGTTTGACCTGTCCGACTGTAACATCCGTAAACTTATAAGGTAAGTATTGGGTTCCCTTAATGAATTAATTTTTCCTATGTGAGTATATGAGTCTTTGTATGAATTTTATGATGGTTAATATGTTGTAATGTCATCTGAATTGATTTACCATCTTTAATCGCTCAAACCTTGTGCTCGTTTTCGTTTTTGTTTTCGGATGAGTTTCGGACTGTTTTTAGTGCCTTGCGATTGTGCCCTTGGCACTATCGCGGAGGGCACTATTGTCGATTATGTACCGAGAGTTCGGGGTGGGTCGCGATTGTGCCACGTGATTGTGCCATGGCACTATCGTAGAGGGCACTATCGCACGGCTTGTACCATAGGTATTCGGGTGATTGTGATTGTGACGGCAGAGGGGCACTATCGCCGACGAGGGAATTCCATTTAAATGAGTTCCAGCCGATTTTAATTCATTTGCAACACATTTCATTTCTCTCTTTGGCGATTTTGGCTTTAAGAAAACTGGTCCATCCCTTCCCAAACCCTAATCCACATTTATACCAAACCCTCTTGGTGGTTGGGGGCATTGATTACTTGCAATAAATCACCTCAAGGAAGATTTCTAGGTTTTCTTCAAGGCCACTTCTCATCTCCAAGTCTCATCTTCTCAAATCTAGGGTTTTCATCTTTTCTAGGTTTTGGCACAAAACCTAGATTGTGAGTTTACTAATCCTTTTGTAAAAACTAGATACACATCATTTACTTTACTTGTTATCATTGTTGTTATTACTCAAGTGTTCTTATTTAATGTACAAGTATTTGGGGATTTCTGTGGAAATATGTATGTGAGTAACCTACTATGAGTCACTTATGCATATCTTGGTATTATGATGATTCCTACTTGGAATGCCTTTTGGCGGCCTTATATTCTCACGAAGTATTTGGATGATTACTATGTCATATGATGGATTTACATGCTTGGGATGGTAAATATGTGTTCATGGTTGATATCCGAATATGTTGGGTTAAAATACATCTTGAGACCTCCTATTTGCATAATGTGGATGAACCAAGTCAGTGATTCACTATAGGGATGTAGGTGGGTGACATTTGGGGAATTTCCTAAGTGGTAGTCCCCTATGTGCCTAGACCTCGGCCGTCGGGGAATTTCCTAAGCGGTAGTCCTCGATGCGTGTCGGGCCTTTGGGTTGCCTTTGTTATTTGGCTTCAAGGTGCATCGCCTCTTTGGGTGAACCTGATTGGAGATATGGGTCGCTCCCGTTGACTTCACATCTACGTGATTAATTGGTTAACTGTTGATAAGAATTGTATCGGTATTTGTCATGCTTTTACTTGTTCATCTCACTAGGCTTTTTGGCCTAACACTTGTTTGGTGTCGATGAGTATCTCAGGTGTTAGCGGCACTGCTCCTAGGCAAGTTTAGATGCTTTGGGTGAGAGCTTGGGGATTTTGGCACTTGAACTTTTGGTTGGAAGATTTGGGTTTATAGATGACACCCCTTTTGTAATCTCTTTTCTAGATGTAGAAATTAGATTAGTTGGTTGTTGTTTATTTATCCGTTAAATTACAATTGTGATTAAACAGGCTTTTTGTAATATTCCCCTTTTTGGGAGGCTCTTGCTATGGCAAATTATATACCACTTCTCCTCTTTTGGAAAAGTTTTGTTATTCTGGTTTTTAGGGTGTTACAAGTTGGTATCAGAGCTTTAGTTTAAGTGAATTAGGTATTGTTGTAGCATATCTAGACTTAAGCTTTAGACTGTTTTGACTTCACTGTCCTCTTGGGGTAGAAATCCTAGATGGGGAGAGTGTTAGGTTACGGAATTACACTAATTGAGAGTTGTGATGATAGTGACAAGAATTCTTGTGTATGGTCCGTTCATAATTTCACTTAGCTACTGCTATTATGAATGCATTGTTACATAAGCATACTTGATTTACTGTTATTGCGATAATTGATGAATGTATTAGTACGTACAATGAGTTAAACTCGTTTAGTCTTTTCTCAATCTCCTTCTCGTGCTTGTGTGACAGTGGACAATGGTTAATACTCGAAGTAGATTACCGTACATGCCAGAGGGTCAACCCGAAGTGGAATCTGCAGCTTTACGACCTCCGGTAGGGGAAACCTCCGATGAAATTCCCGTACCCAGAATCTTGGGAGGCGGACCTGAGCATATTCCTCGCCGGAACCTCAACACGAATAATGCTATCATGGAAGAGGTGACCATGGAGACCAGGATTCGAGATAGCATGATGTTGGCTATGAATTCTGCCATGGCCCAGCAACAAATCCAACAACAAGAGTTTTTCATGAAACTCATAGAAGATCGAGATGCTAGTAACCGCCCACCCGAGACTATGGCGGAGAATATCATAGCTGGGTCGGGTGGTGGACCTGAAGTGGTGGTGACCGAAGAGCAACCGAGCAACGTGAATCGAGAGAGGACTAAGGGATGCTCCTACAAGGCTTTTCTGGGGTGCAACCCTAAAGAGTTTGCGGATTCCGACAACCCGGTTGCGTGTATGTACTGGCTCAAGGAAGTGGAAATGGCCTTTGAGTCTAGTGAGTGCGACGTCTCGCAACCGCTGAAATTTGCTTCTCAATTACTCCGGGGAGAGGCATTAATCTGGTGGAATCTCACCCGGTCCGCCCTCACCCCCGAAGTCCTAGCAAAGCTGACATGGCCAGTCTTCAAGAAAAAGATAATGGACAAGTATTGCAACGAGCGTTCGTTGGACAAACTGGAAGCTGAGTTCCGGAATCTGAGGAAGGGAAATTTGTCCGTAGCCGACTACTCCAAGTTGTTTCTGGAGAAGTTGAACTTGGTGGGATATCTGGTCCCAGATGAGAGATCGAAGATTAAGGCCTTTCATCTTGGCCTACCGGCCGATATGCGGACTGACGTGCGCAATGTCGGAGGATCGACTCTTCAAGAAGTCATTGAAGAGGCCTTGCTTGTGGAAGATGATAGGTTGGCTGAGAAGGAAGAAAGAAGTGTTGCGGGTGAGAAGAGGAAATGGGAAGGGCCATCTGGGGTCGTTCGTCAGTCGAATCCTTTTGTTAGTGGGAGAACTGGCGACTCTCATAAAAGTGATCAGTGGTGCCCAAGGTGCAGAACCAAGCATTCGGGCGCATGTGCTTCGAAAACCTATGTGGGGCCGGTGAGTTGTACCAGGTGTGGCAAGAAGGTCCATATGGCCCGGGACTGCACTGTTCGTCCGACGGTTTGTTTTGAGTGCCAGGAATCGGGGCACATAAGGAGAAATTGTCCAAGGTTATCGGGGAACAGTTAAGGAAGATCTGTTGGGTCGACGGCTAGAGTCGACCAATCGCCGAGGGTGCCGAGTCGAGCTTTCCGGATGACCACCGAGGAAGCAAATGAGACAGCCGATGTCATTTCGGGTACGTTTCTAGTGAACTCCTTGCCTGCTCGTGTGTTTTTTGATTCGGGTGCTACCTGCTCTTTTGTTTCGGATGTGTTTTGTAAACAATTTGTCACCCCTACTAGTGTCCTTTCCAACGCACTAGTAGTAGATATAGAAAATGGAGACCAAGTAATTATTCGAGACCGTTTTCGTAGTTGCACCTTAGAGATCGACGGGAATTCTTTTGGGGTAGATTTGCTACCTATGGCCATAGGAGGGTTCGACGTGGTCATAGGCATGGATTGGTTGTCAAGGCCTAAGGCCGACATCATTTGCGCTAAGAAGATGATCCAAGTGCCTTTGTCGGAAGGCGGCGTGGTCGTCATTTATGGGGAGAAAGGAAAGGGACGCAACCCCATTATTTCCTCTCTCAAGGCGCGTAAGTTTCTAGCGAAGGGTTACCCTTCGTATCTAGCGTATATTGTGGACGCGAAGAAGGAAAAGAAGACAGTGGAGAACGTGAGGATCGTGCGGGATTATCCGGATGTCTTTCCAGAAGACCTTCCCGGGTTACCACCAAAACGCCAAGTGGAGTTCCAAATAGACCTCACTCCGGGAGCGTCTCCGATAGCCCGAGCTCCCTATCGTTTGGCCCCGACGGAAATGAAGGAGATGATGACGCAACTTCAAGAGTTGTTAGAGAAGGGTTTTATCCAACCGAGTTCTTCACCTTGGGGAGCGCCGGTGTTGTTCGTGAAGAAGAAGGATGGATCGATGAGGATGTGTATTGACTACCGGGAGTTGAAGAAAGTCACGGTAAAGAACAAGTATCCTTTACCTCACATCGATGATCTCTTCGATCAACTCCAAGGTGCGGGATGTTTCTCGAAGATTGACCTTCGATCTGGTTATCATCAAGTGAGAGTGAAGAATGATGATATTCCGAAGACGGCCTTCCGAACGCGTTACGATCACTATGAGTTCTTGGTGATGCCTTTTGGGTTGACCAATGCGCCGGCCGTATTTATGGATTTGATGAACCGTGTGTGTCGCCCATTCTTGGATAAATCCGTGATCGTCTTTATCGACGATATCTTAATTTATTCTAAGGATGAGTCCGAACATGGGAAACACTTGCGGGAAGTCTTGGAAGTCCTAAGGAGGGAGAAGTTGTTCGCAAAATTCTCTAAGTGCGAATTTTGGCTCCAAGAGGTGCAATTCTTGGGGCAAGTGGTATCAAAGGACGGGGTTCAGGTGGACCCGACGAAGATTGAAGCGATGATGAGTTGGGAGCCGCCGACGAATCTGTCGGAAATACGGAGTTTCTTGGGCTTAGCGGGATACTATAGACGCTTCATCCAAGACTCTTCCAAGGTAGCTACACCGCTCACATCCCTCACAAGAAAAAACGTCAAGTTTCTTTGGACCGATGTTCAAGACCAAGCCTTTCAAACGCTCAAGAGGAAATTGTGCGAAGCTCCGATCTTATCCTTGCCTGATGGATCGGAAGACTTCGTGGTGTATAGTGACGCTTCTAAGATGGGGCTTGGATGTGTACTTATGCAACGAGGGAAAGTCATTGCCTACGCATCGAGGCAATTAAAGGAGCATAAGAAGAACTACCCGATGCACGACTTAGAGTTGGCGGCGGTAGTTTTTGCTTTGAAGTTGTGGCGGCATTACTTGTACGGGACCAAGTGTACTCTCTTCACGGATCACAAGAGTCTCAAGTACATTTTCGATCAAAAGGAACTCAATATGCAACAAAGAAGGTGGCTTGAACTTCTAAAAGATTATGATTGTGATCTACTCTACCATCCCGGTAAGGCCAATGTGGTGGAGGATGCATTGAGCCGGAGAAGCTATGATGGTGGCGTTAAATTGTCCCTTACAAGGATCGACGTGGTATCAAGTTTGGTGGAAAGCATCAAGACGTGGCAAGTGGAAGCGCTCAAGGAGCAAAATCTCAAATCCGAGATCATGATGAAGCAAAGTGGACATTTGACGGAAGATAGCTGCGGGCTTAAACTCTTCCAAAGTCGAATTTGGGTGCCGAAATTGGGTGGAAATCGGGAGTTACTTCTAGAAGACGCGCACAAGTCAAAGTATTCTATACATCCCGGTAGTACCAAGATGTATAGAGACGTAAAATTAAATTATTGGTGGCCGGTGATGAAGTTGGATGTGGCTAACTACGTGGAGAGATGTGTCACGTGCCTTCAAGTCAAGGCGGAGCATCAAAGACCGTATGAAAGTTTACAACCGTTGTCCATTCCCGAGTGCAAATGGGACAACATTACCATGGACTTCGTGACTAAGCTACCGAAGACCTTGCGAGGCCATGATACAATTTGGGTAGTCGTTGATCGGCTAACCAAGAGCGCGCACTTCCTTGAAATGAGGGAGACTTTGCCAATGGAGAAATTGGCCAAGCTTTACATCGACGAGGTTGTGTCGAGGCATGTGGTTCCACAATCTATCGTATCGGATCGAGATAGCCGTTTCACGTCGAACTTTTGGGCAAGCTTGCAAAAGGAGTTGGGTACCCGATTGAATTTGAGCACGGCGTATCATCCTCAAACGGATGGCCAAAGCAAGAGGACAATCCAGACATTAGAAGATATGTTGAGATCGTGTGTGATAGACTACGGGGGAAGTTGGAATTCACATCTACCGTTGGTAGAGTTCGCGTACAACAACAGTTACCATTCTAGCATTGGCATGGCACCATTCGAGGCGTTGTACGAGCGAAAGTGCCGAACTCCAGTTTGTTGGTTAGAAGCGGGCGAAAAGCAATTCGTCGGGCCGAAAATAGTGCAAGAGACGGCGGACAAGGTGAAAGAGATTCGAGAAAGGCTAAAGGCGGCGCAAGACCGGCAAAAGAGTTATGCGGACAAGAAGAAAAGACCGGTTGAGTTTCAAGTGGGGGACCGGGTCATGTTGAAGGTGTCTCCGTGGAAGGGGATCATAAGTTTCGGGAAGCGTGGGAAGCTTAGTCCTCGTTTCCTTGGACCATTCAATATTTTGGAGAAGATTGGTTTGCAAGCCTATCGGTTGGATTTACCGCCGGAAATGGATGGGATGCATCCTACTTTTCACGTGTGTTACCTTCGGAAGTGTCTAGCCGAGGAGGAAAGCGTGATTCCTTTATCGGAAATTCGGGTGGACAATAGGAATTGTTGTGTGGAAGAACCGGAGTCGATTTTAGAATCGAAAGTGAAGAAGTTGAGGCATAAGGACGTGGTCATGGTTAAAGTTCAATGGAAGCATCATCGGGGTGCTAACATTACTTGGGAGTCCGAGGATGATATGAAGAAGTGATATCCACACTTGTTTGCTTAGAGTAAGATTTCGGGGACGAAATCCCATTTAGGTGGGGAGGATTGTAACATCCGTAAACTTATAAGGTAAGTATTGGGTTCCCTTAATGCATTAAATATTTCCTCTATAGCATAGGCTAAGTAAGCCATGGACCCCTTTCGAATGCATTTTCTTGCTTTCAAAGCCAATATCACCTTAGTATTGTTTTTCTTCCGATCCCCGTAGACGTGAACCATCTCTCCACCTTTAGGGTTTGAATCTTTATCGTCTTCTTATTTGTGCATGATTTGGGCATGGTTGTCCATTAACCAATCCATGCCTAGGACCACATCAAAACCTCCTAAACACATCGGCATGAGTCTAACAGGCTCAATTATTTCCTCTACCCTTATCTGAACAACGTCAGTTGTCTCTATAGTGTAGCTTTTCTCTATTCTACAGGTATCTTTGTTCAAGTTGTGGCTGAAAGAAGTAGACACAAAACTACTGTTTGCCCTAAATTAAATAATACATGAGCATAGACATTGTTGATAAGGAACATACCTGATACGACTTCAGGAGTTACCTTAGCCTCCTACAATGTCATGTTGTATGCTCGGCCATCTCCTTAAGGCACCTCATTCCTTTTATCATAACTCCTTCTTGTACCATCACCAAACGGTTTCACATTGTTTAGTGCTCATTTCTAAACCTTAGGGCACTCAAACCGTAGATGTCCTGTTTCGCCACACTCGTAACAAGTATCCCTTTCTGGGCATTCTCACACCGTATGCTCTTGCTTTCCACACCTGTAGATGGATAAGCTCCCAGCCAGGAACTCACCCTTGTGTCTTCATCCACATTTGCTACACTGAGGAACCAAGATTCCTCCTCTCTTTATCTTTATTGTAGAAGAACTCACCTTTGCCTTATTGACTATCTTCCTCGGACCTTCCCACTTCTCTTACTATCTCTCCTTTTACCTATGGCCTTAGCATTGTTCTCCTTGGCAACTATCGCCATCTCCACTCCTTGAATGAATGTCTTTGGTGCGTTCATGTCAATATATTGCTCTATCTCTATCCGGAGACCGTCCATAAAACGATCTATCCAGAAAACGTTAAGCAAGTATAACGCAACAAACATAAACTTTTACTTGCGAAAACGAACGGAAAAACTCACCGTAATCCGTCGCGACAACACCGTAACATCGCACGTTCGTCAGTCGTTTTCTCCCAAACCTCTCGACCGTTTCGCTCCGCACCAACACCGATTTCGCTCGAAATTCAAAAACGAAGAGAACGGTACCAAATTTGCAGTGTATGGACTCTAAATGGGTCGCATACATAGATAAGTTATCGTCGGTTTGGGGCGTAAACCACCCCTCTTCCACGTTCCATGCACCAATTTTACTGACTTGACACATTTAGTCCCTAAAGTTTACACTCTCACCCCTTAACCCTTCTTCCTATTTTCACTTTTCATCTTTTACTTGCGTTTGAATTATTTTCTCCCCTATACCTTTATTCCTTAATTATTTCGATTTTTCGACTGTTACACTTTTCAAAAATAAAACAATTTGTTTTGGTTGTAGATCAGTAGGTGGCATATGACAATTTTATAGCAAGTTTTTATTCATAATTTATAACTTTTATGCATTAGTTTGTTATAAGTAATCGTTTTTATTTTAATTAACTAGTCTTTTTATCTTTGTTAGAAAAAAACAAAAAAAACATTAAATAATGAACTTTTTTTTTATTTATATACATTGAATTACTGCCACCATCCAATAAATAAAGGTTTATAATGAATAGCACAAAGTTTTAAAAATGTGTATTTACTATACTTTTTAAATAACTAAATAACATTTTTAATCTTAATAATAGAAATATAAACTTTTTTTCATTTCATAATTAAGGATAAAACGAGAAAATGAAAACATAATTTTGAAAGTACACACTTATTTTAAAACAAATTAAAATATAAATATACATACTTAATTTAAAATTAGAAACGTACAGTGAGATACATTACGATTTTAATATTTTATTTTATTTTTTGTTTTTTGTCGATTTAAAGTACGAAATTGGATGATTTTGAGAAAGTGATAATGTTTTTTTTATAAATTTGTTTAATTTAGGTTTAATAATATAATGTTTTTTTATATGTGATAATGTTTTTTTTATAAATTCATTTAATTTAGGTTTAATAATATAATGTTTTTTATATAAAATAAACATTAAATATTCTGTTAGATTTTTTTAATTATATTTTAGATTTATATATTTAGATTTTAATTTTTATCATGTATTTAATTATACAGGGAGTGATTTTAGTTGAAGGAATGAGTGATTTTAGGGAAGTTAAACTTGTTAGAGATAATAATTAAATAGGAAAAGATTTTAAGTTTTCATTCTTTATTTAAATTTGAAGTAATTAGTATTAAATAATTGTACATTAAGCTTTAACAGTTATTTTTAAGAGTTTTTTATCAGTGTTTTATAATATAGTATAGATACAGTAAACCATGTATGAAATTTAATGTTTATAAAAACATTTCTTTTATAAGAAACTAGGCTTCTGAATTTATATTCGCAAAGACAAAAATGCAAAATGCAAAAAGAATATATATATATATATATATTGAGAAGCTGGTTGTGTTTCTTTATTTGGAAAATAAAGTTTGAGTTGGGCTGGACCCGCTTCATGCTATCGTTAACTTGGCATTTATTACCTTCGAGGATGTACGATGTGGTCCCCACTTCGACGACAACAACAGCGGTAATGTGTCCCTCAACCAATCAGAATTCGACAACGGTTTTTTAAACCTCTCTGGTTTTCCAAATACCACCCGGTCTTCTGTCTCCGCTTTTTCAAATATTATTATTATTATATCACTGTCATTATTATTATTTTTGATTATCATCTTTATTTCGGAAAAAAAGAATATCTACCTAGATTTCTATATAAGGCTTACCTTTTTATTTTCTTAAAATATCCCAATCCCTCCTATTTCGATATTAATACCCAAATATCTCCATTTTAAGAAGAAAAACGATATTATGATGTTTTTTTTTATTGTTTAATTTTATGATATATTCGGTTTTTATTTTATTAAATTTAAACGTAATTTAAAAAAAAAAACTTTTTGAAAACCAATAATATATGATATAACTCTAGAAGTATATAACAACCAACCAATGAGAGGGGAGTGTTGAAATATATATATATATATATATACTTGTTTCTAGTATAAAGAAAGCAGCAGCAGCATCTTGTTGTGGGTGAAAACATAAGAGTTATAATAATAAGTGAGTGTGTGTGTGTGTGTGAGTGTTTGAGAGAGATTAAGAAATGGGGAGGGGAAGGGTGACGTTGAAGAGGATAGAGAACAAGATCAACCGGCAGGTGACTTTTTCGAAACGGAGGTCGGGATTGTTGAAGAAAGCTCACGAGATCTCAGTCCTCTGTGATGCAGATGTCGGACTCATCGTCTTTTCCACTAAAGGAAAGCTCTGCGAGTACGCTACTGATTCCGCGTACGTATATTATACTCCTTCATAATTAAATTAATCATCATCTTCACTTGCTGCTCTGTTAGCTAGCTACTTTCATTAATTAACAAGAAATACAACATTAATTACTCTTGTGCTTTTTCTTATTTCATTTCATTTTGGAAATTCATCATCAAGTTGACCGCTGGTTGTATGTGCAACACTTCATGCACGCTTTTCTTCTATCCAATCAACTTCAATCATTAATTCTTTCAGGATGATCTTGTGGTAGCAATGCATGACACCTACTTTTGTTTCTCTTTTTGGCCCGGGATGGGGTTTTAATTAGGGTTTTTGATTTATAACCATAGTTTAGAGATTTTTTATTCTCAGGAAAGGGCCATCTTCTTCATAACAACCCCATAAATTTAGAAATAGAAGAAAAAAAGAAAAGTTAAGTATGGTCATATCAGGCACAGGCAGTTGACAACTCATCAGTTACGTCTTTGTTATTCATACTTGCTTTTGTAAGAATTAATATATATTGATTAAACAAAAACCTTTCTGACGATTTAAGTATCATGGATTTAAACGTAGATATATATGTATCAAATTAAGGGTAGTGGGTGAAATCACCAGGAACACTAATTTGGTTCAGAAACTCTCAAGTGTATACATGATTAGTCTTGATAAAGCATGCGCTGCTCAACTAGGTGAATTTTGATTTCTATTATAGACATTTGATGAAGATATGTGAAAATTCGAGTCACAATGTGATTTATTACATTCTTTTTTTTAATTCACTAACCTTATTCCTTTGTGGACAAGTTATTGTAAATTTTAATTAATATAGTGTGGATGAATCAAGTCTATACGACAAAAGAATTTGCGTGCCTTCCTTGTCTCAAATCCAAGCCTCCATTTGACATATATATATATATATATATATATAATTATACTTGATCTCGGGTGCCTCATGTTTGGATGACCATAAACTAGCTTACTGAAACGCTACTCAAAGTAGCGTTTTGAAAAGCTAGCTTATAGCTTTTTTTTGCCAAACATAGCCTAAATATATATATATATATATATATATATATATATGTATATATATGTATATCTTAATTAGAATGTGTTTGGTATATGGATTAGAAGGGTCAAACTGAGTTAAACTGGTATTTGATACAAGTTGGACAAAATTAAACAAGTTATCAGTATAATGTTCAAGTTGGACAAAAAAGCATAAAAATATTATAATTATTAGATCGTCCTCAAATGATGTGTAACATTTTCTTTATCATGTAATACTTATAACTGACACATATCAACTAACTATTTACTTAAATTTAGATACAATTTTGCATACATTATTTTATGTATATATATATATATATATTTTGGTAACTTGGGGCGGATTCATTAATTTGAATATTAAATATTTTGAAAAAAAGTGAGAACAAACTAGTCATATCATGAATATTTATGACAAATATAATGAATGAATATTTATAATGAATCATATTCATGTATATTTATTAATATTTTGTCATGAATAGTTGGTAGTCATGATTCTCAAAGTATTTAAGATTCCTAAATAAACTCATCTTTATATATATTTATTTACTATATATAATATTTTTATAATATATATATGGACATAGTTATGATAATCGTAAGAACTTTTATCGTAAATATATTATTTCACATGATTTTTCCGTCTAAAACTAGAATTTAAGATATTAGCATATATTTGTTTCACATTGTGTTTGTTTCATATGTATTTGGTTCATAATATAAAACTTTTTATTTGTATTTATTGTTTCACAAACACATAAAAGATGTTCACATTGTAAAACAAATATATGTTAATCAATACACTAAATTCAAGTCGTAGACGAAAAAATCATGTGAAATAACCCATGATACACTAATTTTAAGAATTCTCACAATTTTTTGGGTTCTTAAATAATTATCCCTCATATAGGGGCATATAGATGGATAAAAATCTTCTGTCCCAAATTATCATGTCCACCAATCATATGAATACACGTCATCGGAGAGAGAATATAAACTTGAATTAAATAAAATCAAAAATATATAAAATCTGATGTGTCTTAATTTCATTGATCGGACATGTGATTTTGGAACAGAAGATTTTTATTCATAATAGAGAGACGACCATAGGATCATTAATTTTACAATATACATATTAAACAAGAGCAGTATAGTAAAAAAAATTTATAAATATAAATATTTTATCTATATCACTTTATAAAAATACTAAAACAATTATCTTGAATTTTTAAGATAATAGTAATTCGTACAACTCTTTGAAGCACACCCACTTCCACTCTACACTCATTCTCCTATGAATCTCTCGTTACTCAGTCTCTTTTAATTTATAAGTTACATTTAATGTCATTTAGTTATTTAATTTACTTTTAATCTTTTACTTTTTCATTTTTTATTTTAGATCCTTATAATATTATCATAAATAATAGTATATGAACTAAAATGATTTAAAAAATACATTTCTTTTTTTACAATTATATAATTGTAATTGTTTGGTCAATAACTTTGAAATGGACCCAATATTGAATATTTTTTTATTTAATCATTTTATTAAATATCATTAATATAAACGAATTAATGTGTTTTATATTAGGGCATCACCAACCCAGTCACTAAAAAAAACACCACTAAAAACACTAAAAATGGTCGGACCATTTAACACTAAAAAAAAACAACTTCAACCCAACACTAAAAAAACCACTAAAAACATTTTTAATATTATAATAATAATAATAAAATCTTAATACAAAGTACTACTTAATGTATTAAACTATTAATCTCTCTATATATATATACTTGCTTCAAACCCGTGTATTACACGGGGTAATTTAAAAAAATTAAATTATGCAGAAAACTTATCTTACAGATATGAATGATTATCGAAAGTACGATGCTACTTTTCCAAACTTTTTTTTCCCTTAAGAGTTGCTTTTTTGTATCAAATCTCATACTAATTTCAACAAATCTCATACTAATCACGACACATTAATTCGTATATATTTATGATATTTAATATTATAATTAAATCCAAAAATATTCAATATTGGACTCATTTCGAAGGTATTGATGAAACGATTACAATGGTATAATTTATAAAAAAATAGAAATGTTTTTAATGCATTTTAGTTCTTATATATTATTTATGTTTATATAATAATTAAAAGTCTAAAATGAAAAATAAAAAAGTAAATATTAAAAGTAAACTACATACCTAATTATAAAGGTAGTAATGTAACGTATAATTAAAAAAAGATTTAAGGAGGATTGAATGTGGGTGTGTTATGCATCCAGATACATGTTAAATTGAATTAAGGAAAGATTTAAGGATGAATGAATGTGGGTGTGATATACGTCCAGATACATGTTTAGGCAGGAAAATACTAAAGTCGACTCACCAGAAGACGACACGTGTCACTCCAGTTACTTATTTATTATATGTATAGATAGATATATAGGGGTGGTTTCAATTGGAAACCAAATTTCATTGAAAACTTTGGAAACCAAATTTCAACCATTGATCTTTTTAATCAATGGTCTAGATTCATTTGAATTATATATGGTAATAAAATTAATTAATTTATTAATAAAAAATAATAATAATATGTCAAAAGGGTAAATGTGTCTTTTTCTTTTGTGTTTCAGATTTGACAACAAAGATGAAATATGCTTAAATATAGAAAAGTGTATATTTCTTAAAAAAAAGCATATCAAGACTACCTTTTTATTACCTGCTCATCAATATGCAGTATGTAAAATCCCAATTAAGTTTCATTACCATTATTGTTTCATTACCTTTCCATTATGTTTCACTATATCAAATCTGTTTCAACAGGTTTTACTATATTAATATTTTGTTTCACTATATCAGGTTTCACTATATTAATATTTTTGTTTCATTACCTTTCCATTATGTTTCACTATATCAAATCTATTTCATCAGGTTTTACTATATTAACATTTTATGTTTCATCAGGTTTCACTATATTAATATTTTGTTTCACTATATCAAATCCATTATGTTTCACTATATTAATATTTTGTGCCTGGAGGTAATATCGAAAATTTCATATGAATATCAACTTTCATTCATTTGATGAATCAATCACTGATTCATAAGAATCAGAAAAAATAATTTGATTTGTAGATTGCGTATGAATCAATTTGTGTTTACCTAAATTAAATGTTTCATGTTTAAATTAATAAATGATCAATATTACCATATATAAAATACATTAAAATTAAATAATTATAATAATAATAATAATAATACTTACCATATATATTATGAAATTATGCAAAAGACTACAATAACCTTATCAATTAAAAATAAAAATAAAAAAATGAAATTTAATGATTGGTTAATTTTGGTTTCCAAAGTTTCCAATGTAATATTGGTTTTCAATTGATCCCTCCCCTATATATATGTGTGTGTAATTATAATAGTTGAATAAAATATTAATATAATTTTTAGAGACCTATTTTATTGGCCTTCATCTACTTTATTGAACTCTATTTTTTTGTGTTTTATTATTGTGTTGGAGATGAAAAACACCTCCATTTTTGTGTTTTTAGTAGTGGGTTGGCGATGATCTTACTTATATATTCATTTTTCATTTTACACCATTTATCTATACTACTATATTAAAATGTTATTATAGTTATTTTCAAAAATCTTGAAAGTTTAGAGGTATACATTTTAAAGCACGATGTATAACTTGTTAAGCTATGAACAACCCACTCCACACCCATTTCCCCCAAACTTTGCACGTTACAAATTTTTTTTTCTAATTTATAAGTTACATTTAATATCCTTATAATTAGTTATTTAATTTACTTTTAATCTTTTACTTTTTTTATTTTTTATTTTAGATCTTTATAACATAAATAATCGTATATGAACTAAAATGCATTAAAAATACAATTCTTTTTTTTACAAATTATTAAATTGTAACTGTCTCGTAAATACCTTTGAAATGAGCTTAATATAGAACATTTTGAATTTAATCATAATATTAAATATCATGAATATATGCGAATTAATTTGTTTTATATTTCTTACGTTTTCATTTTTCATTTTACACTCTTATCATATTAAAAATACATAATCATAGATGAACTAAAATACATTATTAAATGCATTTTTTTACAAATTATATTATTATTATCTTCTCGTCAATAATTTCAAATAAGTTTATTATTGAATATTTTTTTAATTTAATAATAGTGTAAAATATCATAAATACGTATCGAGATTTTTCAAGAAAATAACATATCAAGATTTTTTTTTAATTTGTCAATTTTACACCCTTATCAATATTTATCTATCTATGCTCATTTAAAAAATTCTATTTTCGGTTATTCTTGAATTTTAAGAGGTACAAATTTCAATATGTCATGTAGAAGTTTAAAAGCTCCAAAACCTTCCACGTTCAACATGATAATTAAAAATAAAATTATTTTTTATTTTTAAAGTACACTTTATACCATTATAATTAGTTATTTAATTTACTTTATATCTCCTCTTTTCACTTTTCATTTTTCATTTTACGCTCTTATCATATTAACATACATAATCGTATATAAACAAAAATACATTAAACAAATATGTTTTTTTACAAATTATATCATTATAATCGTATCATCAAAACTTTCAAAATGAACTCAAATGTTATGGGTTTCAAGACCCCATTGTCGAACGAATCTTTTTCAATTTTTTGACCAATTGACCATATTAACCTTTAATTTTATACATCCGATATGCGATTTAAAAACACATAAAACCATAAATTATCATCATATGATGGAGAATAAAACTGAACATGAAACAAAATTATTTTTTCGAATTTTCAGCTTTAGATTCGAGATCGCTCCGCATCGCGCACGGATACGTATCTAGTACATTTATAATACATAATGTTTTTATAATACATAAATATATTTGTATATTATATAAACAAAAATTGTACTTGTGTAATGCAGTGCAATGCAATACATCTTTATTTTGCCTCTCTCTCAATTTTATTTTATGAATTTTTGTTTGTTTTTGAGAGCTAGAGGTTCTATTGGTTATCAGTTTTATGGAATATTTTGTCGCATTAGTAGATTTCAACGCTTATTTCATATTTGAACATGTTTATTAGTTAGTTATAAAGTTAAAAGATATTAATAAGTTGTACGTATGTAATAATAAATTGTAGTAAAAATATTGTATGGAAATATACTCACATGTGAACATATTCTTGATTGAAATTTTGAAAACCAGGTTAAATAATGGTAGAAAAACATACAATATGGGTATCAAATTAAAGAAAACAAAATACCTGTTTTTGATATAATTTGTCTAAATTTTAAAAGATAATTTGGATTTTTTTGAAATTGTGATAAATCTGTAGATTCAAAAACTTGAATCATTCATATGGAAAAGGTAATATAAATTTCCAAAAAAAGTATTTTATATGAATTATTGAACCCATAGATTTATCACAATTTTAAAAAAACTCCATAATCAAGTTTTTGAACATTTACAAAATAGGTAAAATAACATTACTATAAAAATAGAAAGTAATTTGTATGAATTATTGATTTGTACATAATTTTGAACATTTGCATTCTTAAAAGATTAAGAGTTTTCACGTTAAAGACCTTATAATATATTAATATATAACTAGAAGCGTACTCGTGCAATGCAGTGAGATACATCACGATTTTAATGTTTCCTTTTATTTTTTGTTTTTTTATCGATTTACAGTACGATTTTGGATGGTTTTGAGAGAGTGATAATGGTTTTTCTTGTAAATTTGTTTAATTTAGTCTTAATAATATAATGCCTTTTATATAAAAAAAAATTAAGTATTTTGTTAGGATTCAATGATTATCTTATATATTTCAAATTATTTATATTTAAATTGAGATGTTTATCTTGTTTTGATTATGTTTATCAGTTAGTTATTAATTCAAACATACAGTTTTAGAATTTTGTACTTATTCATCATGACTTGTAATCTTGAATTTTAAGTAATATGTATCAATAAATATTACTTAATGTATAAAATTTTGTTCTTAAGAGTTTCTTAGATAGTTTAATAATAATGTAATTTATTTTACGTTTAATAATACCATGTTTTTATTATAAAATAAATATTAAATATTTTGTTAGATTTTCTTAATTATATTTTAGATTTTTTATATTTAATATTTGATTTTTTTTCCTGTATTTAGTTATGTGGGGAGTGATTTTAGGGGAGTTAAAGTAGTTAGAGATGAGGATTGAAAGTTAATAAATAACATTAAATGTAGTACATAAAATTTTAATGGTTGTTTTTAAGATATTTTAAGTAATTAGCATTAAATAGCGGTACATTAAGCTTTAACAATTGTTTTTAAGAGTTTTTTGCTTTATAACATAGTATAGATCGATAGTTTAATAATAATGTACTTTATTTTAGTTTTATTAATATAATGTTTTTTTATAAAATAAACATTAAATATTTTGTTAGATTTTCTTAATTATATTTTAGATTTTTTATATTAAAAATTTGATTATTGGGGAGTGATTTTAGGGGAGTTGAAGTAGGGAGTGATTTTAGGGAGTTAAAGTGATTATAGATAATGATTGAAAGTTAATAAATAACATTAAATGTAGTACATAAAATTTTAATGGTTGTTTTTAAAATATTTTAAATAATTAGCATTAAATAACGGTACATTAGGCTTTAACAATTGTTTTTAAAAGTTCTTTATAGATGCTTTATAATATAGTATATAGATATAGATATATACAGTAAGCTACAATTTTGGTCATTGTGGTTTGTCAATTGTAACGATTTTCGTCCCTACATTTTCAAGTTTACAGTTCGACCATTGTGGTTTGTAAAACGCAACGGATTTGGTCCCTTGATCTAATGGATGTTGAAATAACCATTTAAATGATGGGTATTTTAGACTTTTTCCAATTTTTTGTCATTTCTCTTGGCAAAATAAAATAAAATAAATATTAATTATATAATATAATATATAAGAGCATTTATATACAACATGTTCTCAATAATTTCTCTAAAATAGAGAACCAAAAGTTAAAATCTTTAAAAATGATTACATTTAACTCCAACAAATTCTCTATTTAGAGATTTCAACATTAATAAATCCAATACACCTTAGAAAAGTTTTATATAAAATAATAACAATTCAATCTCATTGGTGGGAATGAATTAAAAACAATCATATCTCTCTTCTCACATCAAGATTTAGAGAATTCTCTAAAATAGGAATTTTTTCATGTTTTCTCTATTTTAGAGAATAATATATAGAACAAAACCTTCATTTTCTCTATTTTAGAGAATCTGTTGGAGATGCTCTAATATAATGTATACTTATATATATATATATAAATATACACATAATATTAGAAGGTTACCCTTCTACTCTTCGACACGCATCTTCGACCAACTTTTGGGACCAACTCGTCAACCAACACCTATTCGTCGGCCAACACCTAGCCCCCACCCCACCTCCGATTTGATACCACCTCCGCCTTCCACCTCCTCCGACAACCACCACCACTATCCACTTCAAAAGGCTAAACAAACATACAACCACAGACCCACCATTGCTGCAAAACCCGTCTTCATCCCCTCACGTTGGGCTACTTCCATCTTCATCTTCGATAATGGATCAAGTCCTTCTGGGAACGATAACACACACACTCAACCAAAATTAGAACCCTCACAGTAGACTCTCTTCTAGAATCAATAATTAATATTAGTAACAACCACCGCAAACTGAAATGGTTTACGATTCCTCATCCTTCTAACGACCACAAGCTCCTTTCAGAAGCACCCTTTTCGTCCACTTGATCCCTCTCCCCAATTAATATCTCCACATCGTTGTGAACATCCTCGATTAAGGTTTAGTTGTGTCTTATTCTAATTTTGGTTTAGATTAAGGTTCATTGATTGTTGTTTCAGTTCGGATTTTGGATTCAAGTTTTTTTTATGTTGATTTTGTTTTTGGATCTTTCGATTTGAGTTTGGATGTAGATTTTGGATTTGAGTTTGGAGACTATGAGCGGAAATGTGGCTGAAGGCGATGATCGGAGGTTCAGTGGCGGGAAAGGTTTCACGAGGAGTTGAAGGAACTAGGAGGCTATTGGGAGTGATGAATGGGGCACGTGGCACGATTTTAATGGACCATGTAGGAATATTCTTATTTTTTAATAGAAAATGAGATAAAAACCTAAAAGGACTAAAATGCCCTTCACCTAATGGTTAAAATTTAACGATCATTAAAGAGAAGGACCAAATTGTTATATCCCTGGATTGAAGTCAAAGCGGTTATTACAATGTTACAAGAAGTTAAAGAAAGTTATTTAAATATATAAATAAGAGCGGTGAATGTGAGGAGGGTATCGAGTTTGTTTTATAAAACTAGGGGCGAGAGTCCTTCGGAGACCACTAGCCTCTGGAAAGCCAGGAAATTGTTTGAATCATTCGACTAATTGTAGTAGAACCCTAAATGGCTAAATATACTTTTTGATTTGCTAATTGTATAATGAAAGTACATCAATTGGTATCAGAGCAATCCACCCTGGAAATCACCAAGAGCCTACTCGAGGTTCATAAAAAATGGTAGACAAGTTAGCTTCGATAAAGTCTAAGTTAGATCCTGTCAAAAGAAATATGTAGGCTCTTAAGGAATCGAGCCAAAGAAACCCTAGCCACGCTAATTCTATCGACGAGACAGTGTTGGATGAAGATGAAGGCGAGGATGATAAGGAATTACAGATAGAACTTACAGGAGATAAATCTTTTGATTATTGTCCAACATCGGTGGTGAAGAATCAATGAAGATTTCAACAGACGACAAACCAAATTTGGATAAAATTGGTTTACATACTGAACCAGATCCGGATCTACCAGATTCGTCTTCAGTCCTCAGAATAAAAATAAGTGAATAGTGAGAGATGAATTATCGAGGTAATTGTGCATAATTGATTGATTGGTGCAACACAGTAGGAGATCAATAGTCGTATTTGACTATGGAATGATGAGTATGAAAAATGACGTTGATGAAGGCCATGTAAATATAAGCTAGGTTTTGTATGGTCCAGTTTGTTGATTATGGTCCAAATGATTGGCACTCCAACCTAGTACAGACTGATGATCCCATGGTCCAATCTTTATATGGTCCAGTTTGTCGATTATGGTCCAAATGTCCATATATGACGTTATGGTACGTGTTATAGCTTTTGATGAAGAATTCAAAATGATATCATTTTATATATTACATACACAAATTTGGATGAATGTTAACATAAAATCTAATAAACCATTTATCCATTCTAAAATTCTCATTAATTAAAGACAAGGAACCTAAAGTTATACAATTATCATACTTGTAACCATTGTTGCTAAAGCTCGTCCCATCTTTAGATGTAGTTTCTCCCTCATACCAAAACTTATTAAAAAATACGTACATATACGGCTGTAAACAAACCGAACGAACACGAACGGAGGCTTGTTCGTGTTCGTTCGTTTAACTTAACCGAACAAACGAACGAACACGAACGCTAAACGAACGAAAATTTTTGTGTTCATGTTCGTTCGTTAAGAAAATATGTTTGTTCGTGTTCGTTTATGTTCGTTCATTAAGAGCTAAACGAACGAACATAAATGAACATAAACGAACGAACGTAAACGAACGAACATAAATGAACATATACAAACGTAAACGAACGAACATTAACAAACATAAATGAACTTCCCGCCGAACAGTTCACGAACGGTTCACTGAACGTTCGGTTCGTTTACAGCCCTATGTATATATATACATACATATGCATGTATATGTTTGTTCATTACTAAAGTTTTATAATTGTTATACTAGTGTGATGATATCTACATATTATCCCTCCAATTTTGGTAGGTACCTCAAAACTAATAAACCATGCCCTAATTATGATGTATGCTCCTTAGAGGAGTGTATCTTCTATGTATATAAATCCTATATTTAGGATCTATTATGATCTCCTATTTTAGGTAGTCTATATTCCTTATGTAATCTAGAATATACCGTTTCTTTTTTACAAGGATTTATCATGTATATATACTCTCTTATGGTATGAATAATACATCATAAAAAGAAGTTTTGGCTCCAAGTTACATTGTCTTGCTCGTGATTGATATTTGAATCAATCCTTTTCTAAATCGCGACTTAGTGTCGGAGCTTTAGGCAAGAGATTCCTAGTCTTCCTCTCGTTACTCTCTTCACTCGATATCTAAACCCTACCCTCCGTGGGCTCTGATCTGAATCTGTGATTGTTATTGATTTCAGAGAGGAATCATACATGAGAAGCATTACCAATTCGAAAAGCAATCCGAAAAATAGTCACCAATAGGTACCTTGAATCCAAACTCACTACTTCTCTCTGTTCCCTGACTTGAAGCCCCATCCACCGGGAGCTCAAATCACCTACCGTCTCTCACCCTAGTCATACATACATCTTTAGCCTTCAAGATATCACATCCAACCTCATCTATCAACCATATTTTGGAGTTGATGAGAAAATCAAGAGCTAATGACAACTTTTGTCGAATAATGCCTTTATGGGCATTAATGTAATGTCATTCTCCTCGGGTTACACTTCTATGGATATCAATGTTGTGCAATCCTCATAAGTTAATACTTAGCTATCTGATTCCAGTTGTTGCCATCATATGGACACCGCATTTAGATTTGTTTGTCACTAAACAACCACCACACTCACTCTCTTCAGTATCTACAATAGACGACACTCGTGTACTGATGACCTTTAGTGGACACATATCCATTTTTCATTTATTTTTACCTACTACAATTCACATATCCAATCTTTGTCTTAGTCTTAAATTTGTTAGATATTTGTGTGACACTAGCCTTACCGTTGCGTTTTCTTCTTCTAGTTGTGTTGTGCAGGATCCAAAGACCATAAGATTCTTGTAATAGGTTGCAAAGTTGGTCGGATGTTCTAATTGTTCTATATGTGCCTCCCCCATTCTTCTTCATCCACTATTGTTGCACCCCTTCCTAGTTTTTCGACATATGGCATGGTCATATGTCTGTTGCAAAACTTAAACTTCTTGCTACTTCTGTGTCATTGTGAAATGTTAAGTTGAATCAATCTCTTGTGTGTCCTTCCAATAGGAAAGTAACATGCACAACCATTCAATTCAAATACTTTTCAGTATGTCTCTTTCTTTGATCTTATTCATTCTGATGTTTGGGGACCATCACCATATTCATCTATGGTTGGTGCTCGGTACTTTGTCATATTTGTCGTTAATCATACACAGTTTACATGGATTGGATGCATCTTATGAACATCGTTCTGAGTTACCTCATATCTATATGACATTTGCATGCATGATCTATACACTATTCTCAAAAACCATTAAGGTTTTCCATTCTGATACTGCCATGTAATACAAAGAATCCTCATTCCTTCAGTTTCTTTGCTAACAAGGCACAATTCCTCAATTTAGGTGTAATTGGAAGTAACACGAGTGCTTTTAGTGTCACCGGCCATTTAGGTGTAATTGGAAGTAACACGAGTGCCAATGGGGTTTCAAACTGTGTTCTAATACAAGTCACGAGGTGCCGAGTGCACACTTGTAAATAAGGCGAGTTTGATCCCGGACACGACGAAATGGCGGTGGTCAAGGGAGCGCCCCAAAAGCTCTAAAGAATTTTGGACTTGGAATGCAGTGGAAAAACATGATCAGAATAAAGAAAATCTTCATTTTTGTTCAGTTTTGAGTTAAGATCAAAGGGAAGTGTTTTCAGACTTGGTTCTGGAAAACTTGGACCAGAGGCTCTCTGGTTGGTAGACCAGAGGCTCAATCCCTTTTACTTGTAGTTATGGTTCAATCTTAAAAATATCATTGTAACACAAGATCTAACTAAACTATTCCTAGAGTTCTTTAATCGTCATTTGAGACATCTAGACGATTATAGCAAAAAAAAAAACTTAAAGGAAACTGAGAGGCTTAATTAAGGTGGTTGCTAGCAATATGTTGACTTCTTTTTTCTGCATTAGTTGTTGCTTCATTTGAAATGGCTTCAGATTCTGATGACACCATGTTTGAGCAACAGAATGGAAAGGATCCTTGAGCGGTACGAAAGATACTCTTATGCAGAAATGCAAATTACATCAACCCATAACGAATCACAAGTAAGTATGTTGGGTAGTTGTTTAATGTTCAAACATCTTTCATGCATTTCCTAAAATTTAAAACTCAACTCTCTAAATATTTCTAGGGAAGCTGGACTCTGGAACATGCCAAGCTGAAAGCCAGAATTGAGATTTTGCAGAAAACTCAAAGGTACTTGCAAGAAATATGTTGTGTGTCTCTCTGTGTGTGTGTATATATATATACATATCCTTGTGTTATCATGTATGATTTAGAGTTTTGTTAAAGAAACAATGGGAAAACATGTTTTTTTCTTCATAGGCATTTCATGGGAGAAGAACTTGACTCCTTGAGTCTGAAAGAACTTCAAAATCTGGAGCAACAAATTGATATGGCTCTTAAACACATTAGGTTGAGAAAGGTAATATAACATTTTTCTACTCAAATCATTCTCAGCCTGTAAGCAAAATGAGATCAATGATCTCATCTTTGTTTCTTCTAATACCCATATGAATGAACAGGGCCAACAAAATGAAGATATTAAATTGTGAATTTGAATGGAACCTTGTTATGTGCAAAGTGTTAAATTGAACTTCTGTTATTTGCAGAATCATGTGATGCTAGAATCAATTTCCCAGCTCAAGAAAAAGGTATGCTCATTTCCTATATTTAGTAAAGGCCGATCTTTTGTTTCAAGGTTTCGGTTTGGGCCAAGTAGAATCGGTCGAAAGACATTAGAGAAAGTCTTCTAATCTTAAAACATGATCCTATGATGTTATGGGGTGAAAAACCAATCAACAGGACAAGGAATTGCTGGATCAAAACAACTTAATGTCTAAGCAGGTAATTAATATTAGTAATCAATTAATTTCGCTAGTTTTATTTATTAATTTGGATTAGAATGAATGGTTTATGATCAAGAGGGTGGATGGTGATAGAATAATTAAACCAAGCTTAAAACCATATATGCTACAGATCAAGGAAATGGAGAAAGAAGTAGGGCAGCAGCATGATGCAGAGCTTGAAAACAATGAGATGATGGCCTCATTTCAGTTGGGCATCTGGTAAAGGAAGTTTCAAATCTTAGCTTATTTGTTTTTCGCTTTCACACACTTCTCACTAGCCGAGAGTCTTCTTAGAAACAGACGCTTAACTCTCTAGGGTAGAGGTCAGGTCTGTATACATCTTATCTCAGACTCCACCTCCAGGTGGGATATACTGGGCTGGTTTGATTAATGCATGAAAATTAAGGTAATTAAGACATGAAATATATGCAGTGATACATATAACGGCTGGCAGGCAGGAGGAGTGGATGTGGAAGTCGAAGAAAACCAGAGACAAGTTCAAGCTCAAATTCAAGCGTCGACATCAGTTATGCCCCCTTGGATGATTCAACACATGAACAAGTAGCATATATATCTTGATTTTGTTGTTAAGTGTTTGAAATGTTGTTGTTATATGCATAAACAAAACACATCTATAGTTTGATCGGCCAACCAGCCATCGATCATGTTTAATGGTTATGTGGGATCGGAAAATAGATGTTAGAGTAGAGATATGTACCAAAGTTTATGTGTTTTTTTTTGTGTTGTGTATATATGTTTTTTCTAAAATGGATTATCGTGAATATGGTGTCCAAATAGAAAATTGTCGTCTCGAAGTTCCCCATCTCCTCCCTGTCCAACAATCACATAATGTAGCATCGTCGTCATTTTTTATGAGAAAAAAGAATAAAAAGATCGACTTAATAAAATAAAAAAATGACAGACAGAGGACAGCGATTTGGAGACAAACGGATTTTTATTCATGATGTCTAGGGATCAAAAACCTTCGAGTTTGCTTCTTGTTAGCTAGGCTTAGTGGCAAAGCAATCCCTACATGACAAAATTTAATATTACGTCATAAAATATTAATGTTTAGTTTTTTAAATAAGACAAATAAATTGGATGAAATTAAAAATTAGGGGTGCTTAAAAAACCGTCGGATCATTCAAACCAGTTGAACTAAGTCAAACCTGATCGTTTTTGGTGGTTTGAGCAGTATAATGATCCGGTCCTGTCTAAAATCGAACCGTTTGGTCTGGTGATCATGTCTGCGGTTTAATTTTTTTTTTTGAGCAGTTTGGATCAAACCGACCGCCAAAATACGCATGTATTAATCATATTTAGTTTTTATGTTATATGTTCAACTATTATGAACCAATTAAAAAAAGTTTGTGCAAGACATTAAGTTTTTAATTTTCACTATTTAATTGTCTGTGTCCCACAACGGTAAAATTCCAAAATCCGTCAAAAATCAAAATCAAAAATTACTAATCGTCTTTCGATTTGCTAAATGATTTTTATAAATTCCAACTATTATTAATGCACTTGTTTAACTTTTTTTTTTAACTTGCTCAATATCTTTTAAGTTTTAAAGATAGATGTTTCTTTTATAATTTGGTATAATATTTTTTTAATAATGTTATGTTGTTAGAAATTTCAACTTGGAGATAGATTTTATGCTTCTTTTAGTTTAAAGCCCATGATAGACCCAAACCGCTTACCAAATCGTCTTTTTGTGGTTTGGTTTAACTGATTTGGTTACTTGCTACCAAACCGCTCGGTTTGAGAAATTTCTAAACCGCCATTGCGGTTTGTTTTGTGGTTTGGGGGGTTAAACCGTCCAAATCGGACCACGAACACCCATAGAAAAAAAATGTTTATATTTTGACCAAGGTTCTAAATGAAGTGTGGCATGGTGGCGAGATCAAGTCTCAAGCCTTACGAGTTCGGCAACATCATTGTGTTTTTCAAGAGCATATATATACTTGTGCATGTTAGTGTTTTGAATAATCTCGTAGAACAATTTAAATTCATAAAAAGTTATAAAACTAAAAAAGAAAAAAAGAACCATTCATATCAAATATATCGAACTTATAAAAAAATGATATCAAGATTGGAAAATCGAGACTATATCTTTTGAGTCTCTACTCACTACTTTTTCAATCTTCAAAAAGTTTATGTTCGACACTCCATGTACGGGAATAAGAGTAAAGATTCACCTATTTATTTTTAATATTTATTAAGTCTTAAGTGCCATACATAATTATCATTTATACCCCAAGTTATATGGTTAAAAAAAGTATTAAAAAAATATGTCTTACAAAATAATGCATTATAACTCGCCACACCATAACATTTTTCTTCTTATCGAATCAAACGTTTGATATATGTCGTGACAACTCAAGCTTTGGCATTGTCTTAACTTTGAATTTGGCTTCTTTACATTGAGAGATCGTTTGTCACTCGAGTGTTTTCATCGAAATGCAACATCGTTCTCAACTTGCACATGGGCTAATGTTCTAGCCCTAACGTCCTCGAAGGTTTCAGGCGGATATTTAGTTAAATCTAAATATAACTCTGAATTGTCGTCTAGACCTAGTTTGTAGGCTTCGATTGCAGTCCGAATATCACAGTTGCGGATGCTGATCATTTCAGAATTGAAGCGATTGAAGTAGCTTCGTACGGATTCACCATTCTTTTGTGTGACGTAGTACAGATCACGGGTCCGTTTTTCCATTTTACGACGGCTAGCAAATTGTTGGAAGAATTGATTAACAAGTTCTACGAACGAGTTAATAGATATTGGCTTTAGATTGATCAGCCATTGAAGGGTTGCTCCGGTGAGTGTCACCCCAAAACTTTTACACATGCAAACCTCTTGACATTGTGAATGGATTGACACAGTTCAACATTAGTTGCTTATACTGGGGAATATGTTCAGTTGGATCCGTTATCCCTGAGTACTTAAGAGTGAAGGTCGGGATGTTGTATTTTTTATTTGGAACGTCGACTAAAACAATGGCATCGATGAAGGGTGATGCCTGAAATCCTGTCGTTGGTTCCACGTCGACGGGGATAGCGGCACTTGGTAATTTAGAAAGTAACGACAACACTTTCTCGTTTTGTTCTTCTAGTAGCTTTAGAAGTCGTGCGACAGGATCATCTAGGCTAGTGCCATTGGTTTGTGCGGGGATCAGAGTGGTGCTATTCACTTATGTCATGAGACCCATCGTTGTCTGTAAGTTGCGATGCAAGGAAGACTCGGTGTCGTCAGAGCCTGTCGCCACATTCTGAATAAGGACCATCGTCGGCATGGGCATCACTTGTGCAGGACGGGTCATTACGATCGTTGAAGGGATCGGTATAACATATCTACCTGTAATAAGGGGAGGAAAGAGTGTTGGTGTTGGTCCCGAAGGTGCTTAACAAGTTTGTAGAAGGGGGGGGGGGTTGAATACAAACACAAGAATTAAAGTTTAATAAATTGTTTATTGATAAATCAAATACAATTTACAAGTTTGTTGCGGAATAAGATTAAGACAGACTCAATCTAAACAAACTTAAGAAACACTAAAATGGTTGCACAAGAAATTCAGAGAAAGGGGGATTAAGAGATATAGAAAAAAAAGGTTTCTATTTCGGGGTTCAAGGATTAAGCACACTTCAGATGAAGGGGTGATCTTCCTATTTATACCCTCTACATTAAATGCATGTCAGGGCACTTTACACGTGGCGTTCACTGATTGGCTTTGGGAGTCTGAACTTTGGGAGACATGCTTTCGGCCGGACAATGAACAGTGTAGTTGAGAGAGGTGTTGTACGAATTGTGGCAGAGACATGTCCGTTCTGACATATCGTACTAAGTTGTGCAAGGTGAGACAAAAGGAAACTTTAGGCATAAGCTAAGTGATCATTCGATCGCTGAGTATCTCTTTCTTCAGAGATATCAAGAGTTCAGCGATCGCTAAAGCTTTTCCTCATGTTCCTTCGCGTATAAGTAGATTCGTGTTTGCTTCACTGATATCCGCATCAGGTCACTAGTAGACTTGTCTTTGTTCAGCAGCTTCGTCTTCGATTCAACTATGAACATCTGTTGACGCGAGGCTTGTCTTCAGGGATTACGTTTACTGTTTACATCAGAAACTATCAGTGATAACTGAACAGACTCAGTCTGATCGCTGATAGTGAAACACTAATACATAGAAATGTTTATAAGAAAGACTATCAGCGATAACTGAACAGACTCAGTTTGATCGCTGATGGTGAAACACTAATACATATTAAAACGTAATTTTCACTAAGTATAGAAGAGGGACGTTATCAAATCACTGAGAGAGTTTGGATCAACAATCTCCCCCTATTTGATAATGACAAAGTAACTGAAGAAAATTACTTTATAATTCAAAATGATGGAATAATCAGGACTCATAACATACATGTCCCAATTACTATTTTGAGGGATCTTTTACAGTACTGATAGAGTTAAGTACTTCACTAAAATTCTCATTAATCCAAGAAAAGAATTACAAGGTATGAAAATTACAAGTACAAGTGATGTACTAACTACTGTAAGTTAAACTAATAGATTACAAGAAAGGAAACTAATCTATCAGCTATCTAAAGAGGGTTTAGGAGGATTGATCAAATACTCAAGTATTTCTTCTCCTTTTTGCCTTCGATCTAAAGATTCTTTGCAGATGATCGCTATGATTGGCTCAGCAGCAGGAGAGAGAGTACACCATAGGCACATGAGATCCTTGAGAAGAGCGAGGGGACAGATAGGGATTTCAGAGACCCTTTGAAATTTGAGCTGTTCCTCGTCATCTCTGAAGAAGATTCCAAAAGGTTCTTCAAGTACTTGTCCCACAACATATGGTCCGCCAGGAGGCAGAGATAGATCCAGAACTGAAAGATCAGGAGGAGGACCGAACAGAGCTTCTCTTGAGAATTTGATGGAGGTTTCATTCCTGATCACTGCGACATTATCAGATGAGGAGGAGATAGGATTTCTCTTGATTTGCTTGGACTTTGGAGGAAGAGTAGATGGCACCTTTAGTATAGCAGCGACTCTGTTGATGAGGGCATCATTTACCCTTTCAACATAGCCTTTGTATGTAGACTTTGATTTCTTCAGCGCATCTTTGAACTCAAGCCACTCCATGTAGCCAAAGTCTTCCAGCTTTGAAATGAACATAGCCTTGCAGCTTCCATCCTCTCTGGTAATCTCCATGGTGACAGAGAGTTTATCCTTCTTCTTTCTTCCAGAGATAGCAACAGCTACGATCTTCATTGGGTCAGAGCGATAGTCAATTTTGTGCTTGCACCAATCGACAGAATTATCGCTGACCGCTTTTTCTTTGGAGCGTTCCTCTTCAATCTCTTTCAAAAGAGCTGCATGGACTTCCACTGGTTTGCTTTTCAGCTTCTTGTCTTTGACTTGAGAAGAATGAATTTTGAGAGCCAGAGAGGCATCTCTTTGACAGTCAGCAATAAGCTTCTCAGCCCTGACGGATTCTTCAATTTCAGCTTCAGTCAGGAACTCCAGATCTGATGATTGAGAGGGGACCTTTCGTCGTTGACTCTCCAGATGAGAGATCATCTCTGTTCTTTTATTTCTCTCTTCCTTTGACCAGTGAGATGGTCTAGAGGGCCTTCCATGATGTTGCAGGGACTCTTCTTCTTCTTCTTCTTCATCCTCTTCATCAATCTCTCTGACAGAGATTGGGATTATTTGGTCATCAGCTTCAGCAGCTGGTATTATTTGAAGCTCTTTACCCTTAAGTAGGGGAGAGAACTATCTGGTCAGAAAAAGAAAAAGGTTAGATTTATTTTTAGGGAAGGAGAGAGATAAAGGCTAGAAAGAAACAGGGGTGGAATTTTTATAGAAGGATAAAGGAACAAAAGTAAGGCATACCTGAGAAGGTTTCTTCTCAGGTAATGAAATCATCTTCAGGGTTCCCTCAGCAGTTGCACCTTTGCTTTGGGAAGGGGTTCCTGAAGGTGTCTCTTGACTCCCCCCCTGCTTTGATAACTTCTTTCGAAGCTATCGCTGATGAAGTGACGGCTGAAGAACACCATAGAGATTGATCTTCATCGTCATCATCATCATCTTGATGAGAATCTTCCTCTTGATCTTCAAGATCAAGGTCTTCATCATCATCTTCTTCTTCCTCTTCCTCATCATCAACTAGATCAGCGATGGTAGGAGGGGATTTCTCAGCAACTATCTCCCCCTCAACATGAGAGGGAGTTTCCTTCAGTTGTTCAGCAGCATCAGCTTCTTTCTCCTTATTTTCTTCATATGCTTTCTCCCCCTCTTTGTCATTATCACGAAGGGAGAGATCTTAGGAAGGAGTAGAGGTCTCAGCGGTGGAAAACTTCTGGACTTCAGCCTCCAGTCCTTTGAGCCGGTCTTCAAGTACAGGGATATCAGACGTAGCTTGATGAATAAACTCCACAGCTACGTCTAGAGCGGTGCGATCGTCTTCTGTAAATGAAGGAGCAGGAGTTGGAGCTGGTTCCTTCAGGCGGGTCAGGATCTGCTGAAGAAGGACCTCACAGGCATCAACCTTTGTAGTCAGAGCTGCAAACTGTTGCTGTGAGTCCTCCCTGACTTTGACAATCGCTTCTTGGAGAGTAGCGATTTGAGAAATGTCAGCTTTGGAGGCGCAGTTGGCTGTCAGCGTCTTCAGAGCTTCACCAGCTGATTGAACAACATTGGTGGTGTTGTTGAGAGATGCAGTCAGAGCCTCCACCTTGGTAGTCAAACTGTTGACATTGGTGTCAACAGTCGCCAGACTAGGACCTGAAATATAAGTTAGTTTTTGAGAAACAGGCTTATATGGTGAGTTGGGAGAAGTGTTTAAGGTTATAGGGATACCTGAATTATCAAAATTTTTGTAGAATTGTAACGATTCCTCAAAAGATTGATGTTCAGGTCCTATGGGTCCAAACTGTGGTTGAGTAGAAATAGATAGAGGGTTAGAGATCAAAGAAATAGAAGGACTAGAGATGGGGATAGAAGATGTATGGATAGGGGTAGTTACCTCAGGTTGTTGTTGAACTGAGATTGTAGGTTGCGTCACTGTTGTTGTGACAGCGACCGAGATCGCTGGCACGATTGAAGTGGTTGTCGCTGAGGATGTGGAGGAGAGACCTACGAAATCATCCAAGGAAGTTTGTTGATAAACATCCTTAGGTATAGAGCTAGAGGTAGCTTTCTCCTTGGTCACCTTGGCCTTCTTCGAAGGACCAAGGGAGCCAGTTGATGGTCGTTTGGAAGGGGTAGCGGCAGGGATAGCAGAAGAAGGAACCTCCTGTGTGGCCGCTGAAGACGAAGAAGTGAGGAGAGAGAGACGAGAGCGAAGTTCAGAGATACTTACCTCATTGGGGAGCGTCTTGACCTCCAGGGAGCGCTGACCCACTTTCGGAAAAGATGCATCCGAGTTAGTGGGGTAAGTGGCAGGGTAGAGAAACTTCAGGTACGTGCAGATAAAGCGTACGTAGGGGACCTTGGGATCCCTTTCGGTCTTCTCTATCTTTGACTTGAGATCGTCAAAGATAGATGTTGCGTAGTCGAAGTTTCGTCCAGCGATCACTGAGTAAGCCATCTGGACCTGAATCTTGCTTGCTTGGTCCAGTGACCCACTCTTCCCACTCATACACTAATGAAGTCTGAGAAGATGTAGTTAAGCTGAGAAGGCATCAGTGCCTTCTTCACAAGAGTCAGCTTCTTGTTTGGAATCGTCGTCCTTGGCTTGGGTTTCCAAGCGTATTCCATGGCATCCAGGAATTGGATGAGTTCAGCATCAGTTGGCAAGGCATCGAATCCATTCCTGGGTTTGTCAGGAAAACGTAGAGCTTTCCTCAGGCCTAAGGCAGTCATCATCCCTGAGCCAAGTTGAGTGCTGAAAGAGATAGCAGGAACCTGTTCACCCTTTTTGTTGGTGATAGAGGTTTCGTCAGCAGTAAACCAGAATTGCTGGAGAAGAGCTTTGGAGGGTGTGGGATCCACAGTGATAGCATAAGCAATGCAGGATTGCTTTAGAAACATTGCAGCTTCCTTCAGATGTGGGTACTTAACATCGTCAAAATCGAGACGTGCGAGATGATTGTTCTTTGGAAGCTCCGATTCAGTGAGTGGGAATTTGACGTTCTTAGAAGCAACAAGTGCAGATTGAGCCATTCTGAATATGAGTAGATAAAAGAGTAGAAGAAAAGGTTTTAGTCTAAAAATAAAGAAGATTTTCTAGTTTCTATTTGAGGAAAGAAACATAGAAAATCAACAAATTTGAAGATTAACAAGGTGTTCTTAATATAATATACAAGAACAAGAAGAAAAACCAAAGATTTTGAATGAAGAAAATCAAAATAAAATGGTTTTTAAAGAATAAAATCAAAAATGAAAATGATTTTATGTGATTAGAATCTTATAAACCCATAAATGGAGTTTTATGTAAAAAGATTTAAGATAAGAATTAGAAAAAGATCAAGAATAACCTGTTGATCTTTGAAGAAGATGATACAAATGCTTGAGAATGCTAGAATGCTTGAGAGAGTATTCTTGCTTTGAAAGTATTTCCAGAAAGCGTAAAATGATAAGAATGGAAAAACATTCCTTTTATACGTGTGAGAAAGGAGAGAGAATGAGAGAGGCGGGAAAACAAATGCTCATCATGACATGGACACGTCCCACGAAGTTGATTGGATAGAAGGGCAACGGACGAACGTGTCAGAAAAAAAGCATGTCGTGGATTGTCGGTTCAAATGACGTCATAGAAGAGAGAGACTGTTCATTTGTCCTTTTTTTTTAAATTATCGCTGAAGAAAAGTCAGCGATAGATTTTTATTTTTGAAAGTATCCCTGATGGTAAAGATAGGCATAGGTTTTCTTTTCAAAGGATCACTGACTAGAAATATCAGTGATAAATTTATTTTTCAAAAAGCTTTTAATCATTTGAAGAAAGTTCAGTGATTAAGGTTTATATTTTGAAAAACGTCTTAACTGAATGAAGATTCAGTTGTAGGGATTGAGAGAACATACCGAAGAGTCAGAGTGTTTATCAGAGAGAATGATAAAAGGGGAACTTATGATTACTGACACAATGCATGAACGCTGAAGATTTATTCTTCTAGATTCAGCATTCCAAGCTCACTGATGAGAAAGTTGAACCTTGTCTCATCAAGAGGTTTGGTGAATAAATCAGCAAGTTGAAAGTCAGTAGGGATAAAGTGAAGTTTAATATCACCATTCATCACATGATCTCTGATAAAGTGATATCTGATCTCTATGTGTTTCGTCTTTGAATGTAGCACTGGATTATTTGCTATAGCGATAGCACTAGTGCTGTCGCAATAGATAGGAATCTTTGACAGCTGAAGGTCATAGTCTAATAGTTGATTTCTCATCCATAAGATTTGAGAACAACAGCTTCCAGCGGCTACGTATTCAGCTTCAACTGTGGAAGTGGACACTGAATTTTGCTTTTTGCTTGTCCAACTTACTAGCTTTCCTCCCAGGAGTTGACATCCACCAGTGGTACTCTTTCTGTCAAGTTTACAGCCTGCAAAATCACTATCAGAATAACCAGTTAGATCGAACCCTGAGTCTTTGGGATACCAAAGACCGAGGTTAGGAGTTCCCTTCAGATATCTGAAAATTCGCTTAACAGCGATCAGATGGGATTCCTTGGGTTCAGATTGATAGCGTGCACATAAACAAGTAGAGTACATAATGTCAGGTCGGCTCGCTGTAAGATACAGCAGGGAGCCTATCATTCCTCTATAGGCAATGACATTAACAGGTTTTCCAGAAGGATCTTTGTTAAGTATCAGGGGTGGTGCCATAGGAGTTTTCATCGCTGAAGTTTGAGTAAGATCAAACTTCTTCAACATATCTTTAACATACTTACCTTGGCTTATAAAAGTACCTTTGTCAGATTGTTTAATCTGAAGACCAAGAAAATATGTCAGCTCACCCATCATACTCATTTTATATTCTTTCTTCATTCTTTAAGCGAAGCGAGTACATAGAAATGGGTTAGTAGAACCAAATATTATGTCATCGACATATATTTGTACAAGAATTATATGAACTTTTATCTTTCTGAAAAATAACGTATTATCAATCTTGCCACGTTCAAAATTTTCAGAGATAAGAAATGATGAGAGAGTGTCATACCAAGCACGAGGGGCTTGTTTTAGTCCATAGAGAGCCTTATCCAATTTATAAACATAATTTGGATACTTAGGGTCATAAAACCCTGGAGGTTGTTCTACATAGACTTCTTCATTCAGCTTTTCGTTTAGGAACGCTGATTTTACATCCATTTGATAGACGATGAAATCTTTATAGACTGCATAAGCTAAGAATAGTCGAATTGCTTCGAGCCTAGCCACAGGGACAAAGGTTTCATCATAGTCTATACCTTCCTCTTGTCTGTATCCCTGAGCAACAAGTCGAGCCTTGTTGCGGGTTACAGTTCCATGTTCATCTAACTTGTTTCTAAACACCCATTTGGTGCCTATAACAGTTTTATCAGATGGTCTAGGAATGAGATTCCAAACTTTGTTTCGAGAGAATTCAGTCAGCTCTTCTTGCATAGAGCTGACCCAGTTTGGATCTCTGAGGGCATCAAGAATTTGATCTATTGGATGATCTCTGGTCCATCGCTGAGCAGGAGCATGATCTATCAACTCAGAGGTTGAATCAACATTTGGGATGTTTACTGATGAGGACGTTTGAGGTTCATCAGCAATTAACTGTTGAGTAGTGGACAGACTGTTGTTATCAGAGAGGTTTTCAGACAGAGGTAGATCTGATGGTAGCAAGGTGTTTAGAGGTTCAGCTGAAACCCATGAGTTGGATTCAGCGCTAGGAGGTATAATGTTTGGATCATCATCAGCGGTTGGAGGATCTGAATGCTGATGGTTTGAGAAGAAGGGTTCAGTTTCTTTGTAGTGAGAAAACATCCAAGCATTTAACTCTTCATTGTCAGTGATTGGTTTAGAGTTCGCTGAGCGAGTTTCATCGAATGTGACATGAATTGTTTCTTCCACAGATTGTCTTCTTTTGTTGAAAACTCTGTAGGCTTTGGAGATGGAGGAATATCCTAGAAATATTCCATCATCAGCTTTTGGGTCGAACTTTCCAAGTTGATCTCTGTTGTTTAAGATATAGCACTGACAACCAAAGATATGAAGAAAACTGATAGAAGGCTTCCTTACATGAAAAAGTTCATAAGATGTCTTCCCAAATCGCTTTACTATCAGCGATCTGTTTTGAGTAAAACATGCAGTGTTTACAGCTTCTGCCCAAAATTGAGTAGGGAGATGAGAATCGCTGAGCATTGATCTAGCAGCTTCAATGATCGTTCTGTTTCTTCTTTCAGCGACTCCGTTTTGCTAAGGTGTTCTTACTGAAGAGAAGTTATGAGAAATTCCCTTGTTCTCAAAGAAATTGTTCAGGGAACTGTTTTTGAATTCAGTTCCATGATCACTTCTTATTGAACGAACAGTAAGATTATTCAGCACTTCCATCTATTTAACAAAAGATATTAGTTCTTCTGGAGTATCACTCTTACAGCGAAGAAAGATAACCCAGGTATAACGAGAGAATTCATCTACAATGACAAGCGTATATTTCTTTCCAGCTATTGATTGGATGTTGACAAGGCCAAACAGATCCATATGCAAGAGCTGAATAGGACTTGTCACTGAGGAAACTTGTTTAGACTTGAAACTAGCTTTTGTTTGTTTTCCTTTTTCACATGCTGAGCAGAGAGATTCTTTAGCATATGAGTGCTGAGGAAGACCAGAAACCAGTTCCTTAGATGAGAGAGAATTCAAGGTTTTGAAGTTTAGATGAGAGAGCCTTTTGTGCCATAGCCAGTTGACATCAGAAGAGGCCTTAGAGAGAAAACATAAGTTTTCAGTGATAGTAGAGTCCATATCTATTACATAGACATTTTCTCTGCGATAACCACTGAGAGCAAGTTTTCCTTTCTCATCCACCACTGAACATGCTTTCTTAGAAAAGCGAACTTCGTAGTCTTTGTCACATAGCTGACTGATGCTCAGATGGTTGTGCTTCAGTCCATCTACATAAGCGACTCTTCGAAAGGTAGTTGTCCCATTGTTGAGGACACCAAACCCTCGGGTATATCCTTTTCCATTTCCACCGAAGGTCACAGAGGGACCTTTCTCTTCCTTGTATTCAGTGAGCAGGTCTTTTTGTCCAGTCATATGACGAGAACATCCACTATCGAGATACCAGATGCCCTTTGATCCCTGCACACATAAGGAAGATTAAGCGTTGTTTGGTACCCACTTTTCAGTGGGTCCTTTAGAGTTAGTGGATATGGAAGATTCAGCAGTCTTCACAGCAGATGAGGATTCAGCTTCAGTGGTGATCTTCACTTTGGTTAATTTCTTAACCTTAGTGGTATTTTTCACCTTGGTTGATTTTTCAACTTTGGTGACCTTCTCAGCCTTAGAGGCATTTATCTTCACTTTAGCTGTTTTATCAGCTTTAGTGGCAGTCGGACATTTGCTTGCAATATGGTCAGTAAAACCACAGTGATAACATTTTCTGTATTTGAAAATGGTTTTAGGACCAGAAGTAGAAGGTTTTGCAAGTTTAAGATGAGCAGGTCCAGGTCCGAGAAGGCTTTTCTCATGAGATCTGGGAGGAATTTTCATTTCTTCAGATCTCGTGGATTTAAGATCAATCTTTAGCTTTGGAGGACAGAGATCAAATATTTATATCACAGAGCTAGAGGATTGATTTGCTGAAGGTTTAGAAGTAACCTTCAGCTTTGCTTTCCTAGTAGCCTTCTGAGGAAGAAGAATGGATTTTCCTTTATCCGCAGACTTAGTGTCTTTGGATATTTCCTCAGGTATAGAATTAGAAGAAGAACAGGGATAGAATTGATTATAAGAAGTTTTAAAGAAAGAAGTGACAAAAGTTCCAAACTTAAGTGAGGAACTTTCTTCTTTAGTTACATCCTGTGGTTTCCAAAAACCAAGACCAGTTCTATCACTTTCAGGAATTTGAGCATTTATTATCTCAGAGATCTTTGTTGATGATTTGCACCATTTTTCAACATGAGCCTTTTCTGCTTTTAGAGCAGCGATGGCTTGTTCGCGTTCAATACTGATGATTTCATTTATAATGACTTGATCTTTCAACTTCTCTTCTAAAAGAGTTAGTTCTCTAATCTTTTCATGACATTTCTCTAGCTCTTGAGTTAAATGAACATTTTTATTCTCAGCTTGAGTTTTGTCGTTTAGAGCATTATAAAGGTCAATCGTCAGCACATCAACAGCACGACTTCTCTCAGCTTCAGGCAGAGAGGGATTTGTAGAGATAGATACCTGAGATGATATGTAGCTCATGGAAGGTTCAGATGCTTCTTCCACTTCTTCTTTAATCTCAACCATGAGGCAAAGATTAGCGGCGACTTCTTCATCAGAGCTTGATTCTTCTGATTCAGCCCAGTCATGTTCTTCAGCGATGAGACCTTTACCTTTTCGCTTATAGCTTTTCAGTTTTTGATATTTGTTCTTCAGCTTTAGGTATTTGTCATCACTGGATCTTCTTGAGGTAGAAGGTTTGAAGACCTTTTTCGACCTGCACTCACTAGTAAAGTGTCCAATCTTTTCACAGTTATAGCAAGTGGCAGTAGCCTTATCAACAGGCGTTGATTTTGGCTTTTCAATAAGAGAGAGAAGCTTACTTTTCCGGAAGTTGCTCTTTCTTGCAAATCTCTTAAAAGAGTTTGTCAAGAGTGCTAAGGACTCATCAAACTCTGAAAGATCAGGGTCTGATAAATCCTCATATTCAGAATCTAACTCAGTGATGGTGAGAGTAGATCACTGAGATGGAATTATCTCTGAAGAGACTAAAGCAACATGAGTGCTTTTGGAGTCTTTAGAATCTTTTACAAGATTCTTCTTCAGAAGATTTGATTGCTCGTAGTTGAGCAATATTCCATACAGAGTGCTGAGAAAAGAGAATTTAAGTCTTTTGTAAGCTTAAGACATATTGAATAACTGTCCCAGCTTTCAGGAAGACATTCTAAGAATTTTGTTAGGACCTCAGAATTAGAATAGGTCCTGCCAACAGTTCTTAGGTCAATGATTAAGCAGTTAAACCGCTGATGAACGTCAGAGAGAGATTCATTCTTACCAGCGATGAAACTTTCATACTGTCTTACCAAGTTAATCTTACGAGTTTCTTGGATTTTAGTGGTGCCCTCATATTGAACACATATGGTTTCCCACATTTCTTTAGAAGTTTTCAGATGCATGATGGAATGGAAAACTTCATCAGGCAGAGCCATTGAAATAATGGTCTTTGCTCTTGCATCTATTCCTACCTTCTTTTTATCTTCATCACTCCATTGTCTTATTTCCTTAACGACATAGCGTTCAGGGATAGCTTCAGTGGTGGCAGTAGCGGGAACTGCAGCTATAATTCTAACAGGTTCATAGGGTCCATTTTCTATATATTCAGGTATAGTAGGATCCACACCTTTAAGAAATAGCATCATTCGATTTTTCCATAGAGAAAAGTTATCTCTGCTAAATCGAGGAGGTTTAGAAAGTGAACCATCATCATAGTAGTTTGTGTTTGTGTTAAGTGCCATTTAGAATAGCAAAGAAGAGAATAAAGCAAGATCTTGTTTATTAGATTAAACAAACTGCTCTGATACCACTTGTTGGTCCCGAAGGTGCTTAACAAGTTTGTAGAAGGGGGGGGGGGGTTTGAATACAAACACAAGAATTAAAGTTTAATAAATTGTTTATTGATAAATCAAATACAATTTACAAGTTTGTTGCGGAATAAGATTAAGACAGACTCAATCTAAACAAAGGGGGATTAAGAGATATAGAAAACAAAGGTTTCTATTTCGGGGTTCAAGGATTAAGCACACTTCAGATGAAGGGGTGATCTTCCTATTTATACCCTCTGCATTAAATGCATGGCAGGGCACTTTACACGTGGCGTTCACTGATTGGATTTGGGAGTCTGACTTTTGGGAGACATGCTTTCGGCCGGACAATGAACAGTGTAGTTGACAGAGGTGTTGTATGAATTGTGGCAGAGACATGTCCGTTCTGACATATCGTACTAAGTTGTGCAAGGTGAGACAAAAGGAAACTTGAGGCATAAGCTAAGTGATCATTCGATCGCTGAGTATCTCTTTCTTCAGAGATATCAAGAGTTCAACGATCGCTAAAGCTTTTCCTCATGTTCCTTCGCGTATAAGTAGATTCGTATTTGCTTCACTGATATCCGCATTAGGTCACTAGTAGACTTGTCTTTGTTCAGCAACTTCGTCTTCGATTCAGCTATGAACATCTGTTGACGCAAGGCTTGTCTTCAGGGATTACGTTTACTGTTTACATCAGAAACTATCAGTGATAACTGAACAGACTCAGTCTGATCGCTGATAGTGAAACACTAATACATAGAAATGTTTATAAGAAAGACTATCAGCGATAACTGAACAGACTCAGTTTGATCGCTGATGGTGAAACACTAATACATATTAAAACGTAATTTTCACTAAGTATAGAAGAGGGTCATTATCAAATCACTGAGAGAGTTTGGATCAACAGTTGTCCTTGGTGGCGGAGGTGGCAAACGAAGGTTATGCATCATAGGCCAGAGGATTCCCCATAAAATGCGGTTGATTCAGGGGAACCTTGTGAAAGGAGGTTGATTCACTGAGATGAACTGGAATCCAACTGTCGATACAAAGCCATTAAAGAACATTCCTGGGTTGAAATTTCTCAATTGGGAAATCTCTTGGTTTGCTTTGCGATTTTGCTCATCCAACATGCGGATGTGATTGCGAGCAACCTCCAGATCCACTTGCATTTGAGCCATTGCGTTGTGATTCATTCCTTGAGCTGCCATATTCCTGTAATAGAAAAGCTTACACGAGGATTGTTAGCAAGATATTTGTTCGTCGAAGAACTTCTCTAGCTGGAGCCCCACGGTGGACGCCAAACTATTAATGTAAAAAACTACCCTTCAGGATAACTTAAGGTCATTATAGAACTTTAACAACTAAAGACGGTATTCTTTGAACAACACACGACAAAATAGAAAATAACAAATAAAAGCATAGAATTGGTGACGTGAAAAAGCCCGGCCGAGGGTAAAAACCGCGGAGGACAATAGGAGCCGTCAATGCACTATGGACGTCAAACATGGACGTCGGTCTTAATAACAGATGTCGAGAGTACAATAGATTGTAATACTAATGGAAAATAAGTAAATCGTGCGATGAACAGTGCTGTCGTGGGTAGCGTATTTAGAGCGAGTAATCTCCTTCGCTTTCGGGATCCCCCCAAATGGTCTGAGGTCGTCGTTTATATAGGTTCTCGGTCAATAAATTTGTCCTTTATGTACATTAATGTAGGAAACGGTTCTTTTCTTGAATGATCTTGATGACAATCTTCAGTTATATTGTAACACTCTAAAATTTAGCAATTTCGAAAACTTGAAATTTTCGCAATATAACGTTTATAAATTGGGAGAAATTAAACCTGGAACATTTCATATGCAATAAAGTTTTACAATTGACACTACCCCAAGAGTTTGGGAAGAGTATAAGCGTTTACAAATCCAAATGAAATGAAAAGAGGACCGACAACCTACTTAATCTAAAACATTCTAGTTTAGATTATAATCGGGTGTCGTCATCAGTTCCCAAAATATCGACAAGTGATAATGTACGCTATACGTCTCGTCAAGGCTATGTTCCCAAAAAGGTTGACCCAACACTCCGCTCAAGGTTTCGCCACCCCAGCACTGAAGGAACCTGATATGAACACCGAAACAAACAAGTGTTAGGCTTGGAGCCTAGTGAGAACATAAAAAAGATAGGTGTAAAGAAGTACAATGCCTTGATGAACATTTAATCGACAATTAAAGTAATAATGACGAATATACTCTCAACGTTTGAGCCTCAAGTAGGGCGGGGGAGACCCGTTTCACCATAGGTTGTGACGGAACATGGAAGTAGGCCACAACTCATATGGAGTCCTTACCCGGGATGGTTATTTACCGGCGTCAACTCTATTCATGAATCTTTAGCCGTTAGAACATCAACTCTATTCATGAATCTTTAGTTCAATGTAAATATGGGTTCAACTCTATACATGAATCTTTACCCCAAAGGGTCACCAAGTTCAACCCTATTCATGGATCTTTACCTAGAGACCTTACCATCCCGAAAGCTTCATAATTTAACAACATAACGATTTGCATTTAGTATCACACCAATCATGCAATCCTCATATCCCATTATACCATCACAATATAATCTCAAATCATCGTATATTCCCCATTTCAAGTAGTGTGAGCTTGCCCAAATTATAATACTAGTGGCATGCTTATTCAAGTATAATATTACTAGAAATGGAAGTAATATCATGAACTCTCAACCTTACTTTTTCGTATGTAGACGCAAATAAAATATTTTATCCCTTTGAGTACCAATAATCCATAATTTCCAAGTAGTAACATACATACAAAAATGTATAGAAATAACACAACTCCATAACCCAAGATATTCCAAAAATGTAAAACCCTAGGTTTTGAACCCATAGTTCAAAGTTTCCAAGTTATAGGTTTTGTATGAACCATCATATAGTGTAAAGAAAAAGGTTTTTATAGTAAATACGTATTTATATCTACATTTAAAATGAGAGATGAACTCACCTTGTTGGTTTAAGGTTACAAACCTAAAAACCAAGGCTTCTCTAAATAAGATGGTGACTTGAGATGATTGAGGGCTTGCACTTCACTTTTCTAGATGTTTAAGGACCTAGAGGAGCACAATAAATGGTTGAGTAGGTGATTCAAAGATGAATCAATGAAGAAAGAGACGAGGAAAGGTAGTTGGATACCTTAAATGTGGAGAGAGATAGATCAAATAGAAACCCTAGGAGCCAAATCTGATAAAAATCCCTTCTAAGCGAGTTTTTATACTCCAGGACCCGACTTGCGACAATGACATGCGACTATGCCCTTGGCATAGTCGCGAGGCATAGTCGCCCGCTCGAAGGAACCTACGGTACCACTCTCGCGACCTTGACACCGCGATTGTGCCCTTGGCATTGTCGTCGGGCACAACCGCACCAACTGTACCGAATGGTGTCGCCGGGCATTCTCACCCCCGTAGTGCCGAGGGTCGAAATTTGGTTCGAGGGTCGAGGGTTTCGATCGATTGAATAGCAATTGCATTTAAGGATTTCGTTTAAGTTATCATGAGGTCAATATACAAGAAATGACGTCACGTTACTTACCAGAATTCCGGGTGTTACATATATCCCGGGTGTTACATATATCCGTTTGAGCACTGATGAGTAATGTCCTGCATTATAGAGACATAAGAACACGTTTCGTCATAAGTTACTAACGGTTAACGTATGTCGTGAGATACTAATGACTGTCGTTACTTGGCGATACTTGACGGCGTGGGTATCTATAGTCATAGATCGTACGCTAGAGATAACTCACGACGGTCATCCAATACTGACGACCGATAGCTTGGAAAACTTTGATCGTTAGTTTATATGTCGTGAACAATTTACGATGATTGCTTAAGATGATGATCGTTAGTCTTGCGATTTTAGTCGAGTCTTGTTCTCAATAAGGTGCTCGGTTGTATGAATCCTACGTCTGTCGTGACTTTGAGATTTTTACCAAAAACACCGACCACCACTGGTCTGAACCACCCGACGACCACCGCTAATCTGAACCACCACCGATTTGAACCAATGATCGACCACCACAGATCTGAACCACCATCGACCACTGTCAACCACGACTGATCTGAACCATCATCGATCTGAACCATCGCCGACCACCATCCATCTGAACCACCGCCGACCACCAATGATCTAAACCGTCGACCACCGTCTATCTAAACCACTACCGACCACCACCGATCTGAACTGACGCCGACCACCGCCAATCTAAACCACTGGTAACCACCACCATCTAAACCACTGCCGACTGAACCACCACCCAACCACCGCCGACCACTGCCTATATGAACTTGTAACATCCGTAAAATCAAGGTAAGTGTTTAAGTAATCGTAAGCCACATCTTGCTCTAAAATCATTAATTTTGCTTATAGATGAAGCCTTGTTATTATGTCGATAAATGATTTAAACCTTGGGACTTCATACGTGTGCAATGTGTCAAAAACATCAGAAAAACAGCAGGTCGGGGGTTAGGAGAGATAGTGACCAGCGACTATGATAATGGTCATAGTCGCGTGGAAAAGTCGCGGGCCGGGGGATGGGCTCGGTACATCCCCGGAGAGAGTGACCATGCGAGAGTGATAAGGGCACTATCGCCCTGTCACAATCACGACAATTGTACCGAAGGGTACGGGTGCGATTGTGCCCCTACGACAGTGCCAAGGGCATAATTGCCGGGCACTGTCGCTGGCGGGGGCTGGGGATATAAAAACCGACCCTTGACCCTTTTCACTTCACTTGTTCACCTCATTCATTTTGGAACCGATTTGGAGACCTCATACGGCGATTTTCCACACTCACAACCCTTCCCACATTTATTGGAACCCTAATTCTAGTTGGAAGCATTTATTGTCAATCAAAGGGCTTGAGGGAAGCATTAAGTGGAGCATTAAAGAGCTTAAGCCAACCTTCACCTTCTCACAACTTCATCCAAGTTTTCTAAGGTTTTATACAAAACCTAAATAGTGAGTTTCTATCAACCATTTTCAAATGAGATATACATTTTAACATGTTCCTTGTCTTTATTTCATGTTTATGCTCTAATCTTGATCATCTGATAAGTTTGACCTAATTTCTACTTTTGGACATTTATTGAAGTCTTGGTTAATAATCTTTATGTGAGTTTTGATGAGGTTATTATTGGCCATATTTTGGTCATGATTGTGTGTTATCATGGATTTGGTGGATAATATTGGGGAACTTGCATATTTTAGGGTTTTAGACCTAAAATGGGATTTGAACTATGTGAGGTCTTATACATGTATCATGTTGATATGAAATATGTATAGAGATGGATGTTGTATGTATATTGGTTGAACCATGAGTAAGCACTAGGAGGATGTAGTCTTAGGGTGCCACCATGATGGTATGCACCTAGACCTCCGCCATTGGGAGTAATGCCTGAGAGGTAGTCTTCAAATGTGTCGGGCCTTCGGGATGTTGCTCATGCGAGTGAACATCAAGGTACATTGACTTGAGGTGAAATTCGTTGGTGTGATGGGTCTCCCCCATTGATTCATGTATGCCCCCTTTTGCCTATAATTGAAGTAAATGCTTATGTCATGATTATTGTTCAACTCACTAGGCTCGTTTGGACTAACACTTAATTGGTTTGATGTGTATCTCAGGTTCTAGCGGTGCGACCGCCAATGAGGTTTAGTTGACCTTAGATGCGAGGTTGGGAACATTTTGGGACGCCAATTATAGAAGACACGTTTTGGAGTTTGGATGACAACTTGAGTTAATCTTTTTCCTAGATAGGATTTAGATTAGAGGGTTGTTTTCCCTCATTGCATATTTATTACAAACTTGTAATTATAATAGGCGTATATTGTTTCCCCTTTTGGGATGAGCTCGTGCTTTGGCATACTTTTATATACCACATTTCCAATTCCAGAAATTTTTGTTTGTCCCAATTTTTGGGGTGTTATAGAACCAACGCACTACCACCACCGACCACCATCGATCTGAACCACCACCAACCACCACCGATCTAAATCACCGCCGACCACCATTAACCACCACCGATCTGAACCACCGTCGGCCACGCCATCGATCTGAACCACCCCGACCACCACCGATCTGAACCACAATAGTTGGATTTTGGTTTCAAAATTTCAAAAACGGGTATTTTGGTCATTTACCACTATTTAATTCCAATTCCAAAGCTACATTATGTGAACCTAACAGACAGATTTCATTCCAATGTTTGACAGGTGGTCAAACCTGATAACATTTCATTCAAATTCTTTCAAAGTCAATTTCCTTTTACAGATTCCATTTCATCCAAAAACATTCTACGAACCAAAACGTCTCCTTAGTATCTGTAACTAGTAGATAATTTTTTATATTACGTTTTCTTTTTCTTCACAAAGAAATTATTTTTTAAAAGATTCGTTCAATTTTCATGTTTGATGTGTTTTGTCGTTAACACAAAATGAAGTTTTTTTATATGTTTCTAAAGGATGAATATGAAAATACGTTTTATTGATATAATTTGTCTTTTTTTACAGAAATAAATATGAAAATGAGTTAAAACAGCGAGATACATCACGATTTTAATGTTTCATTTTATTTTTTGATTTTTTGTTGATTTACAGTACGATTTTGGATGATTTTGAGAAAATGATAATGTTTTTTTTTTATAAATTTGTTTAATTTAGGCTTAATAATATAATGTTTTTTATATAAAAAAATTAAGTATTTTGTTAGAATTCAATAATTATTTTATATATTTTAATGACATCTAGAAAAAATAATAATTACATATTTAATAATATAATTAAAACAAATTTATAGTAATATAATATATTAATTAAATGGTGATACATGGAAATGTCTGCATAAAAAGAATGTCATGTACATACCAAATTGGTAGGTGTTAGAAGTCTGCAGTAATAATATGTATCTTGTGCTTTGATACTTGTAAATTAAGAGATTTTTAAAATTTTACATAAAATGATGGTACCTTGTACCTAATAATTTGTATTTAAGAGTTTTTTATCCATGCTTTATAATATAGTATAGATATAGATTGTGTGATATTTTGATGGTAAGATTACCAAATTTTGTTTTTCTTTACACTTCAACAACGTTTTCTTTGTCTAGAATTATATATCTACTCAATCGTCATTACAAATAATAAACGATATTGATCTATATTTGTAATATATATTTCGTCTATAGAAAATCAAATATTCTTCTTTTGGCTTTTGCTTTTGTGGTCAATTTGGGTAAAAGTTATTAGGTATATGAAATAAGAATTTAAATAATTTTATTAAAAACATTTATATTAAATATATAGGTTGGGTTCACTTTATGTAATAACCGAGACCTTAATTGTAAGGGTTGGGTAATTAGTTAAATTTTTGATGAAAGCTTTGTAATAACCGGAATCTAATTGGTAAAAAAAGTGGTGTTTAGTGTTTAATCTAATTGATGAGAATGTTGTTTTTGGGTTTTGGATGGAAAAGTGTTTAATCTATTGTTTTCTTAAAAGATTGGGATTGTTTTTGGGTTTTGGTGTTGAATAATGTTAAGGGAAGATTAAACCGATAACTCTTGAGTTTTGAATCAATTAAAATAAAATCATTCCCTTGATGAAGGCAATAAACAACCTCTGATATCGATGAGCAGCTCCTGTTAGCGATATCGGGAATCGCCTAAACCGGATGGGAGCTTTATCCGGTAGGCGTATTTCCCGGATCGTAGGAAAATCGGACGAGTCCGGATGAGGGAGGAAATCCGGGGAGACCGGTACGAAGGATCCCGAGCGGGGAGGCCGTACCCGGGAGATGGGAGACCCGGGAGTGACCCCGGGAGACGGGGACCCAGACGGGAACCCCGAGAGTCGAGGAACCCGGGTAGAGACCTCGGGAGGCGGGGGACCCGGGTGGGAACCCCGGGAGGCGGAGGGACCGGGGTGGGGGTGGAAACCCGGGAGGCGGGGGGAGGCCGATTGTAAGCCTCTGGTAGGACCCAAACCGAACGAAATCAGAAATCCGAGTAGGATTATCCGTTTTAGGTGACTAAGAGTTGTTGGTGAGAGCTGACTCTGCGACTTACCACTTTTTGCTTTTAAATCGTAGGTCTTCATTCTAAGGATTTAAAGCGTAAGGAGGATTTAAGCAAGGACGACATGCGAGTCTTTCTAACTGAAAATGTTGTTGACGTACGAATTTTAACGCATGGAATGTTTATGAAATTGCATGTTTTATATTGATTTTAAATGTGATAAGATATGTATGCATACATTTTGAAAGTGGGCATGTAATGACCTAAGTCGGGGGGGAGGGGGTCCCGTAAATGCTCATACCAGGGGGCGTGTCCCGTATATGCCAATGGGGGTGTGTCCCAGTTAAAGGCAGTATGAGTCAGATACGTTGTCACAGTTGGTGACCTTAGCGTGTGCCATCAACATGTGTCGTTCATGCGTTTAATGTTTTAAAGTTGTGAATTATTTATAAATGCTTATAAAATGTTTAAATGTCATTGTGGCACGAAAGTTGTTTCTAGAGAGGACTCACTAGACCACATGGTTTAACCCTCGCTTTTCAAAAACTAAAACCATTTTCAGGTAAGGGATTAGTTAGAAATTCATCCAAGGGAAATGAGGGAGGTGATGTCGTGGAAGAGTCTTGGTGGAAGCTCGAAGTTAACGGGTAGACGTTAGCAAAATCTCAATTGTGGAAGAGTATCTCTGCGGCAAAATGGGAGTTGAGTATAATGTATTTAGATTATTTGAGACCGCTTTAGTTGTAATTATACATTTATGTTATTGTGAGATTCTGGTTGTTACCCCTTAGACCAACCTATTTCTATGAGACCCGTGAGACCATAAAATAACAGTGAACCTTCATAGTAAAACATTGGTAATGTATAAAAAACACCGAATCTTCACAATAAAAACATTGTGATGGTTTAACATTATTTTTAGGGTCTTATAGGTCTCATGAAAACAGATTGGTTTCACATGATCTCAAGTCTCTCTATATACATACATATATATATATATACATATATATATATATAGGGTTGGGTTCAGGTGAGAAGTTCAGTTAACAGTGAGAAGCGTGAGAAGTGGTTATCAACCGTTGGATGAGAAATGGAAGCACATTAGGATGAGATGCACTGAGATAAGATGCACCGGGTCAATTCCCTTCTAAGCCGCAATTCAGGGGAGGGCTTGAGATTAAAAGAGATCAACGGTAAATGTATGAGAAATAGAGAAATAATCCTAGCCATTCATACGGTCAAGATCGGATTTGACTGGTCAAATAGTGCGTCGTTGACTGGTCAACAATTACGGCTTTGACTGGTCAAAAGTTACGGTTATTCCAAAAATAGAAGGATAGTTTCGTAATTTTTACAAATATACGGGAGCAGTTCATATATGAACCAGTGCAATTCACATATGAACTCATTTAACTGATTCATATATGAACCTTTTGTGATTCACATTAGGCATGGGAATGGGGCGGAGACCTCAATCCCCATCCCCGTCCCCAATCCCTTATCTTCATCCCCGTCCCCATCCCTGTCGGGGAATATGATCACATCCCTATCCCCATCCCCAACGGGGAAACGAGGATTTTCTTTTCCGTTTATGTAAGCTATTTAAATCAAATATACGAGACACCACACATGTTTAAATATCACATGTTTCCAATAAACATAAAATCGAAAGAAATTTAATTTAGTACAAAAAATTCACAACATCATATAATAATTAATAACCTACAACCAAAAGAAATTAAACCTAATTCGGGAAAAAAAAACCTTAACGTCACACGCACCAAAATATAGAGTGATTGTATTTTGATTGACATCCAAAATACATATTAACATCCAAAAAATAGCAATTTTATATTATAAACCTAGTTAGGAAATAGGAAATTATGAATTACCGATTTAGTTTAAATAAATAATATATATTTAATTATCAATTAAAATATATAACGGGGATGGGGCAGGGTGGGGAGTGTGATATCCGTCCCCGTCCCCATCCCCGGTTTGAGACAAACGGGGATCCCCGTCCCCATCCCCAATTTAGCGGGGAATCCCCATCCCCGTCCGAGGCGGGTGGACCGGGTCCCCGATGGGTCAGAGCCCATTCCCATGCCTAATTCATATATGAACTAGTGCAATTCACATATGAACTCTTTTAACTGATTCATATATGAACCTTTGTAATACATATATGAACTAATTAACTGATTCACATATGAACTAATTAACTGTATATTCATATGTGAATCAGTTGAACTAATTAACAGATTCACATATGAACCTTTGTGATTCACATATGAACTAATTAACTGATTCTCATATATATTAATTAACTGATTCACATATGAACGTATAATTTATATATGAATCACATAGGTTCACATATTAACTCGTCCCACATATTTTACGAAACTACCCCTCTATCTTCTACAGACCACACAAGGAATTGTCTGGTGCTTCACGGACAAAGCCGCAAATGTTGACCAGATAAAGGACTAAGATCATTTCTCTATTTCTCATACATTTAGCATTTCTCAAATGAACCTCTCCCTATATATACAGGGACAATTTTTTTAGAGGCCATGTTACACCTAAACCTTTCGATTACAATGTAAAGTGAGATAACAAGTATACATATATACAAATTACCCAGGCGATGATATGATATATTATTTTTGTTTTCTGATAGAAATTAGTGAGACACTAAGGTGAGCTGTAGTTTTACATTCGTTGATTAAAGGCTCTAAACAACGTAAAATTGGCCCCAAAATTTTGAGGGCCCTGTTCAAAATCACACATTTAACATGCTAAAGAACGACCATATATATATATATATATATATATATATATATATATATATATATATATAGAGAGAGGTGGTTTCATTTGCAAACCACCTTTATAATGAAAACTTTGCTACCCATCTAACCACCATAGAATGTATCAATCAAAGGTCAAGATTTATTTGAGTTATTTATGTTAATAAAAGTTAAAATTTAATATTTTTAATTGATGAAAATATCTAGGAAGGACAAAATCGTCCAAAGTCAATTAATATATTTTTAATTAATTACAAAATCTTCCATATTAATATTTTTAACTAATGATAATTAGTATTTTTATTTAAGGAAAATTAAACGTAAATGAGTTGTTTTTATTAATGAAAATTAATATTTTTATTAATAAAATTGTTTCATAAATTCAATTTCACATGTTTCATGAGTTGTTTCATCAATTGCATCAAAAATGATGAATCCATGAAACAATTTCATTAAGTCTCAATAGATTCATTTTTACATGAAGTTATAATCATCAAATTTGTATCCTTCGTTAATTTACCTATGAAGAAAGTTTAGATGCAAATAATAATAATAAAAAATGTGGATGCAAATATTAATGAAATTTACAAATTTTTTAGGAAAAAAAATATAAATATAAACTCCTCCTTAAGTTCAAAATCGGATATTGTTTATAATAATTTTTTTACATAAAGAAAAAAATAATCTAAATAATCTATCCCAAAATAACTCAAAATCATATAATCAAAATATTCTATCCTAAAATAACTCAAAATCATAACTTCCATTTATAAACCGTTTCAAACCAATTTACCAATACACCCCCCTAAGTAAATAAAAAGGAAATTAAATAAAAATTCATTGATTGGTTAAACTAGGTGTGCAAAGTTTGCAATATAATAGTGATTTTCCTATGATCGCTTCCCTATATATATATATATATATATATGGTCTCTTTCTTTTGCTAACCAACTAACCAATCATTAGCCAATCAAATTTGACCTTTCTTTTTGGTAGATGTACACACCTCATAATGAATAAAAAGGTAAAATTGGTATTTCATATTAATATCCATATTCCTATTTTCTTTCCTTATTTCTCTCATATTTAATCATGGAGTTCTCATTATTTTATTTCCTTATTTTTCTCTTATTTATTCATGGTAGTTATTTAATTCTTTTTTTTTTGTAATTATTTTTTTACAATATTTTTTTTTAAATTTTGAAGAAGATATCGTATGAATATACACACGGTTTTTTTCTATAATTTATTGCATAATGTGTAGAAGTGCACATAAATCGTGCACAAATGCATAAGTGCAGAATGCACATAAACTGTGCATAAGTGCACAATGTGCAAAAATGCAGAAGTGCATTGCAGAAGTTCCGAATGTTGATAAGTACAAGAAAGCAAAAGTGCATAATTTTGACTGTGCAGAAGTGCATAACGTGCAGAATGTGCATAAGTGCATAATGTGCACATGTGTATAAGTGTGACTGTGCACAAGTTCATAATGTGTAGAAGTGCACAAGTGCATATTGTGCAAAGTGCACGTAAACTGTTCAAAAGTGCATAATGTGCATAATTTCATATTGTATAGACGTGCAAAAAGTCACATTATCCCGAAATGCAAAAGTGCAAAACTATGATTGTGCAGAAGTGCACATGGTGCATAATTGCAGAATGTGCACAAGTGCAAATATTAATTATTATATTTAGAGGCTTATGTGCACTTATGCACATTGTTTCATTACTTTATAATGAATTTGCACAATCTGTAATTTTGAATTTTGAACACTTTGCCTAAGTACAAAGTTGAGAATATCATTGTCCATGTGCGCATAGGTGAACTACCAACTTCTCAACTAGATAGTTAATTTGTATTGTGCCCATATGCATAGTGGTAAGTAAATCTTGATTTTTGACAAGTAAGCAAACAAGTCAAACCACAAGTTGTCTTACATACTTTTCAATAATTAAAAAAGAAGTTTCTATTCAAGAAATCGATGCAGATGTACATCAATGGAGAAGATGAAATGAATCTGCAGAATCGGGCTTTCTCTCTGTTCGAACTCTGACAAATTTAAAAAACAATGGTTTCGAAATCGAACTTTAGATCTGTTCAACCCCAAATCGAACTTCAGATCTGAAACCCCAAAATCGAACTTCGGTAGACAACGAGGTTTCACCGGGGGTCGGAAAGATAGAGAGAGAGAGATATAGGAGGAGAGCAAAGGTGATTGCTAAGGAATTTTGTTGACCGAAATGGTGGAGGAGGCATGAGATAGAAAAGGGGCCAACCGGAGTGGTGGGGATGGGATTTCATCGGTTTACCAAAGAAAGAAATGAGGGGTTTACTAGAGAACAACGGTGGTTGCCGGAGACGAAGTGTTAACAGGTGTTGAGGTTTCTCAATGGGGGAGGAGCGAATCAATTTGGAATATACACATCTGCTTGATAATCGGAGTTGTTTGAATTGTGGGACGGGTTTCCTTGTTAATCTTCTATTTCCTTCTTTATCTAGCCTATTCTTTTTACCATTCTACCCCTCTTCATTTATGCATAAGTTAGTAATTGTTTGATGGTTTTAGTTTATTCTATTTATTTAATTAATTCCTAGTCATTGATGTAACATATGGACGGTTGTGATTGGTTAACATGGTTAGGACCAATGGGTTGGTTAACAAAAGAATTGGGATATATATATATATATATATATATAGAGAGAGAGAGAGAGAGAGAAAGAGAGAGAGAGGAAAGTTCAAATGAAAACTCAATTTTCATTGTACACGTGAGGACAAATCTCAACCACTCCATCTCTATTGATCCAACAACTCATATTAAATAAAAATTTTAATTTTAAGATGCTTAGGGATAAAAATGGAAGATAATTTAAACTCAGGCCTACCATATTTGACTTTTTATTTTCTTTTTAATTAAAAACTTTTACCCAATTAAAATTTAAAATAAATTATCTTCAAAATTACTAATATTTTAATCAAACAAATTACATCAAAAAAACGAGAATTCCGTGCTCTTCGATATTACATCCATCTCGATATAGTTTTTTTTTGTTGTTTTAACAATTTTTTACGTGAAATGCTATATGTGTGTTATATTCATTATGAATATTTATGTACATTCAAGTCTGTACAACACCTCGACACCGTAAGTATGTAATTTAACATCACCTTCTTCAACACTGTCTACAACGTCGTAAGGCATCACGCTTCTTCAGCACCGTAACCCAACACCCATCAAGACAAACCGATAACCTATCGAGTAATTCTGTTGTGAACCAGGGAACAAAAGAGAGCGCGTCACGTCTCCACATATTCACGGGTCATTCATGTATTATTCATCATGAATAATGTATTATTCGGGATGAATAATACAACATTCAGGATGAATAATTCACGATTCATGAATTCGTGTATTATTCATCATGAATGTTGTGTAATTCATCCTGAATACTATATTATTCATCATGAATAATGAATGAACGTTCACATTTGTTATTCATACTGAATGTGGGACATTCGGAGATACACATACATGTTCATAATGAATTAAACCAAATTTCGGTTATGAATTAGAAAACAAAAGAGAGTGTGTCATGTGTCTACACCTTCACGGGTCATTCATATATTATTCATCATGAATAATGTATCATTCAGGATGAATAATACAACGTTCAGGGTGAAATAATACACGATTCATGATAAATAATACATGAATCATGAATTCGTGTATTATTCATCCTGAATATTGTATTATTAATCATGAATAGTGAATGAACGTTCACCGTTGTTATTCATACTAAATGTGGATACCCGAGGACGTGCATGCATATTCATAATGAATATAACACATATATATAATTTCACGTAAAAAACGGTTAAAACGAAGAAAAAAACTATATCGAGATGGATGTCATATCGAAGAACACGAAATTCTCGTTTTTTTGGTATAATTTGTTTGATTAAAATATTAGTAATTTTTAAAATAATTTATTTTAAAGTTTAAGGGTGTAAATTTTTTTAATTAAAAAATAAAATAAAAAGTCAAACAAGGTAGACGCTGATTCAAATTTCCAATTTTTTCCTTAATCATTTCTCAATTAACCTTATTATGTATTAATCATTGATTAGTTTTCTAAGTTTTGATCAATGGTTAAGATTTGTCCTCATGTGCACAATGAAAGATGAGTTTTCATTTGAACCCACCCCTATATATATATATATATATATATATATATATATATATATAGGGTCCCCTTCTTTTATTAACCAATGATTTTGTGTTAACCATGTTAACCATTTTAGACCAATAAGATTGCAAGAATTTTTTTGGTTTAGTAATTGTAACCGTTTTTTAAGTAAGGGTAAATTAGGAATTTTGAATTTTATTTTTTTCTAATATTATATTATATTGAGATATATATGAGAGTTGAGATATTTATGGGATTGATTAGAAATTTTTGAATATTAAATTACATATGGGTTTGATATTTATGGAATTTTAAAATTTTGAGACATATGGGATTGATATTTTATGGGATTGTTTTTTGATCATGGACGTCAACCCTAGATTGCATATATGCACGTAAGAAAAAGTGCATATATGCACATAATGAACATCCAATTTTCGCATATGCACACCAAGATGTTGTATCAATTCAACTTCGTATATTTCATATATGCACTACACAACCAATGTATTAAGTGTTCATATATGAACGGTAAAGTAAATAACATATATGCATAACAAAAATTCATTTTCATATATGCACATCATAAAGCTCATATATGCACACCAAAACCCAAACTCTTAAGTGTTCATATATGAACTGTAAAGTAAAGAACATATATATATATAACAAAAATCCATTTTCATATATGCAAATCATAAAGCTCATATATGCATACCAAAACCCAAACACACATATATAGAAATTCTTCTTATCGGCGACCTCAATCTCACAGGAAAATCCACGGAACCATACAGGTGAATCACCGACTGTAAAATCACTATCACACCAGCTACTCCTCTGCGTTCCAGCGGAGGTTGTGGTGGTGGCGGTCGTGGTAGCAATATTACATCGAGAAGGAGATTCAACCGTGAAATCCGAAGACCGATGAACTTTATTCTCCTCCAGATCCGTTAAATCACGGAACGATCTCCACCGTAATATAGATCTTACCATCGTCGATGTCCATAGATCTCACCTCGGTGTTCATAGATCTCGCCATCGGTGTTTATAGATCTCACCATATATCTCGCCATCGGTGTTCATCTACTCCTCGGTGTTCATAGATCTCGCCATCGTCGCCTCCGGCCAACCCGCCGATGGTCTGTGAAGATTTTGTTTATCGCCTCCTTCGAAATCACCACTAGAATATGTTTAGGAAAGTGGTGCCGATTATTTTGGGATTTGATACGTTTCCATGATTATCAACAATAAGTATACCTTTTTACCCTTGTTCATATAGGAACATCAATTTTGAACCCATTTTTTTCCCTTTCTTTAATTTAAAAATATGATTTAATCACAACCATTAATTTTCAAGATTAAGGGTCTAGATTAGTTAACAAGGTTAAAACAAAATCATTGGTTAACAAAAGAATGAACCTCCCTCTCTCTCTCTCTCTATATATATATATATATATATATATTCTTTATAATTCGGCCACCATCGTACATAAACTCTGGTGATTCCGCTCTAATCACCGTAAGTGTAACATCCCCCGTCCCCGTGGTTCGGAACGGTTGATGTCACTAACAGGACTTAACATAATTACGCAACTAAATCAGAGCTACTAATAAACTCCAAACATATATTACAATCCAAAATCTTACACTTCAAAAAGTGTTTATAAACTTAGAACGTTTATATAATAATGCGAGTCTAAGAACTCCAAAATTTTTACGCTCGATCTCAAGTCCCGTCCCTGTAAACGTCACTCCGAACCTACCGTGTCATAAAACAAAAACACGGCTTAGCACATGGCTCAGTGAATGGATTATAATATAAATTCGTAAATAATAATTAAAACATCAATAACGAAGCGGAAGACATAAAAATTTGATTCGAAGAAAGTTCTTGAGACTGAAGTTCATAGTTCATTTAAATCAAGAGAAACGTTTGGTAATATAATCAAAAGCAATAATCTCAAGAACATTTCACACTTTAACTTTGTTGGGAACTGAAGAATTCATCAAGTGTGGTTAATGCTGCTGGTTCAATATTAATACTGCTAGAAGACATAAAGGTTAGTACTGCTGAGTGTTACTACTGCTAGTGTTAATTAATACTGCTAGTCAAAGTTAGTACTGCTTGAACAAAGTTAGTACTGCTTAGCTAGTTAGTACTGCTAGTGGTTAGTACTGCTTAGTAGTTAAGGCTGCTAGAAGGAAGTTAATGCTGCTGAAGATTAATACTGCTTATATGATGAAGATTCGTATGAAAGGATATACATGGAAGCTTAGAGATATACATAGAAGATATACTGAAGATATTTTATTCATTGTAATTATCTTTGTATTCAGTATATATATATAGTATTGTTTAGAATAGGTCATAATAATTTTTTTTTAGTTTTCATTCTTTTAGAGAAAATCAACCTCAAGGCATAGATCCTAATTCTAGAGAAGTAGAATTCGTATTGGTGAGTCTGTTCATCAATATTGAGGTTGAGTGTGTAATTCTGTAACTTCAAAGCATTCAATACAAGTTTAAAGTTTGTTCCTCATATTTTCTGTATTGATTTACTATTTCATTGGATATCAAAGTGTTATTCCGCAAACTTCTTTGATATTGTTTCTGAGAATTAATTCTTGTTGAGAATTCGATCCTGACAAGTGGTATCAGAGCAAAACTCTCTCAGAAACAGTTATTCATCATGGAAAATCTTACAGAATCAAGCAGTACTTTGGTCTCAAAAGTTCCAATGCTCAGATCCAATGAATTTGACATGTGGAAAATCAGAATCAAGCAATATATTCTCCTCACAGATTACTCTATGTGGGACATCATTGAGAATGGCCCATCTGATGGAGGAAAGATTGGTGAAGATGGCAAAAGAACTCCTCCAAAGACAGATACAGACAGGAAATCAAGACAGACAGAGATGAAAGCCTTGAGCACACTGCTCTTGGCCATTCCAAATGAGTATCAACACCAATTCTGCAATTGTACTGATGCACAGATGCTCTGGAATGCTCTAGAGAAGAGATTCTCAGGTACTAAAAGTACCAAGAGAAATCAAAAGGCAATCTTAAAACAACAGTATGAAAACTTCATCTCAACTAAGAATGAGTCCATGACTCAAACTTTTGACAGGTTTAATAAACTAATTGGTGAACTAGCTACTATGGGAGTACAGATTGATCAAGATGATGTGAACAGAAAGTTCTTAAGGTCCCTTGGAGATGAATGGACCATGTACACTGTGTCATTCAGACAGAATGATCAGTTGGAAGACAAAGAACTTGATGATCTGTACAATGATCTTAGAGTATTTGAAGCTGAGGTGGAGGCAAAGAAGAAGCCTTCTGGATATGTTCATAATGCTGCACTCCTATCAGCATCAATTGATTCTACTGCTAACTCTGAATCAGTTAATGCTGCTAATGGATCAAATCTAGATAAAGGCACTGATTATGTATTTGAAGCTCTTCTTTCTAATCATGGAAATTCTTCTTTGATCAATGATGACTTAGAACAACTTCATCCTGATGATCTGGAAGAGATGGATATTAAATGGCAGATGGCCATGCTCTCCATGAGGGTTAAGAAGTTTATAAAGAGGACTGGAAGAAACAACTTCTCACAAAGAAGAGAAGATGGAGCAGGGTTTGATAAATCAAAGGTAGAATGCTACAAATGCCATCTGAAGGGACATTTTGCTAGAGAATGCAGAAGTGGAATGTCTCACAACAACAACCATCAACAAGCTCAATCTGGAAGCTTCAATAACAACAGAAACTCTGCTCAAGCCCTTGTTTCTCAACAAGGAATGGGGTTTGATTGGAGTGATCAAGCAGAAGAAGCTATTCAGAATCAAGCTCTTATGGCTAAAGTATCTGATCTCCCATCTGAGGTAAGTTCTAATCTCTGCTCTAAAACTTGCATAGACACTGTTAAAAGGTACAGGGATCACAATCAGAAGATGAGTGATGACCTTAAGAGACTAGAAAAGGATATAAAAGACTATGTGAGGATAGTAGAGAGATTTGAAGATCAAATCAAAGGTTTTCAAGCCAATGAACTACAACACTCATATGACACCAATTACTGGCAGTGGGAGAAAAAGGATTTAGAACTTAAACTGACCAAATCTAAAGAGGAGAGTGAAAAACTGAAAGAGGAGTTAACCAAGGTTAAGCTTGATGTAGAAAAGTTTTCCAATGCTTCTAAAGCAATGGACTCCTTACTGCAAAATCAGATTCATGATAAATTAAGAAGAGGAATTGGGTATAATGCCACACCTCCACCATATAACAACAATTACATTCCTCCTACTTTAGACCTGTTAGACACCAAAGATAGGAAGGACTTGCCTGAGGGAGCCACTGAAATAGATCCCTTAGATGAGGAAATTGTTGAGGATAAGACTGAGAAATAGGTTGGCAAGAGTAAGGAGAACAAGGTGAGTGGTGAGATTTCTATAGAAAACAACATTATCACCAATGAGGATTGTGGAAGGGCTTGGATCAAATCCAAGAACATAGAGAAGACAGAGGAAAAGTCTGGTAAGGTCCATTATAAACAGACCACAGTTGTGAATCCAGGTCCTTGCAAACAGTGTGCTTGTAAGAAGAATGAGCCCCAAAAACAGGACAAAAAGAGGGGAAATCAAAGAAACTGGAATAATCAATGGGCACATAAACAAGGGGTTGATCTGAGTAAAATCAATAGACCAAAACCTTGTTTTATCTGTGGCAAATTGAATCATCTTGCAAAATTCTGTTATTTCAATCCTATGAACCAAAGAATGAATTTCCAAAGATCCATGCAAAAACCCTTTAATTATACGAAAATTGAAAAGAACCATGTGGCTAAGAAAACTGTTAAAACTACAAGTCATATGAAGAAAAAGTATTCTGTTAAAGAAAGTGTCAATATGTGGATTCCTAAAAGCACTAAAACTGTTAGTACTGCTACCACAAATAGTGCTGCTAGAAGTAATACTACTGCTAACAATGTTAATGCTGCTAACAATGTTAATGCTGCTAACAAGGTTAGTACTGCTAAACCTGTTAGTACTGCTACACCTGTTAGTACTGCTAACTCTGTTAGTACTTCTAAGGTTAGTACTGCTTCCAGTGTTGATTCTGCTAAGCCAATCATATTGACAAAGTACTCTAATAAAGAGTGCTCTGAGTTTAAAAACCTCATTAAAAAGGAATGTAAATACTTTGATGAGAAAGGAAGACCCAAGATCACTTTGGCTTGGGTCCCCAATCATACTAATTGATTTATTTAATGTGCAGGGCAACCAACAGCTCAAGGGAAAGAGCATATGGCATGTTGATAGTGGTTGCTCTAGGCACATGACTGGCAACATGTCATGCCTTCAGGATTTCAAGCAAATTAATGGAGGACATGTTGCATTTGGAGACAATCTTACTGGTGGTAAGATAAGTGGAAAAGGTAATGTCACCAAAGGTAAGATGACATTTGAGGATGTCTACTATGTTGATCAATTAAAGTACAATCTGTTAAGTGTATCACAGGTTTGTGACAAACAACATAGTATATTATTTACTAACACTGAGTGTATGATTCTTGCTCCAGGGTTCAAGGTAGTTGATGAAAGCATGATACTACTTAGAACTCCAAGAAAGGACAATGTTTACTGTCTTGATTTGGACAATGTTGATAGTGATTCATCTTTAAATTGTCTTGTTTCAAAAGCTTCTATAGATGAATCCTCCCTTTGGCACAGAAGGATGTGTCACATGAATTTCAAGACTATGAACAATCTTGTTAAAAATAACCTTGTAAGAGGTTTACCTTCAAAAGTCTTTTCATGTGATGATCATTGTGTTGCTTGTCTTAAAGGCAAACAACACAAAACTTCTCATAAGACCAAAGAGTTAAATTCTGTTTCTTCTTGTCTCCAGTTATTGCATATGGATCTGTTTGGTCCTACAAATGTTATGAGTATAGGCAAGAAATCTTACTGCTTGGTTATTGTTGATGATTACTCCAGATTTACTTGGGTATATTTTCTAAGGACTAAGGATGAAACAAGTGGTCTTATCAAATCCTTTATTCTAAGAATTGAAAACCAAACTAATCAAAGAGTAAAAGTCATTAGATCAGATAATGGAACTGAGTTTAAAAATCATGATCTAAACACCTTTTGTGAAGGAAAAGGTATTGAGAGACAATATAGTGCTCCTAGGACTCCTCAACAGAATGGTGTTGCTGAAAGGAGAAATAGGACACTAATAGAGGCTTCTAGATCTCTGTTGGCTGATTCAAAATTGCCAATTACATTCTGGGCTGAAGCAGTTAATACTGCTTGTTATGTCCAAAACAGAGTTCTAGTGGTCAAGCAAAAGAACAAGACCCCATATGAGCTTTTAAATCAAAGAAAACCTTTTATTGGTTTCTTCAAACCTTTTGGGTGTCCTTGTACAATTCTAAATACCAAATCTCACTTAGGTAAGTTTGATAGCAAAGCAGATGATGGATTTCTTGTTGGATATTCATCTCAGAGTAAGGCCTACAGAGTTTTTAACTCTTCTTCTAGAATAATTGAAGAAAGTGACAATGTCAAATGCAATGAGAACACACCAAATCCTGTTGGGTCTGGACCTCAGTGGCTATTTGACATTGATTCACTAACTAACTCTTTTGGTTTCAGTAATGAGTATACAGGAACAGGTGGTGGAGAATCAGAGATCACACAAGTTCAAGAAAGTATATCTAAATCTGTGATTTTTCCCATACCCACAGTAAATGAAGACTGTGAAAAGGAATCATTTACTGAACCAAGTCAGAGTGAAGAAGACACTAGAGATGAGGAGACTCAAGAATCAGAAGTGACATCTGAAGACACTTCAGTTGAATTGCATGACTCTAATCTAGAGGCTGGACTGAATGAAGAACCTAGTCATAACACAAGAGTTCAAAAGAATCATCCTCCACAGTTGATAATAGGTGATGTCTCTTCTCCCATGATGACTAGACATCAAAGCAGGCTTCAGGAAATGCAAGATCAACAGCATACAGTGCTCTCATGTTTTCTATCCCAGCTTGAGCCTAAAATGGCACATGATGCTATGAAAGAATCTAGCTGGATAGAAGCAATGCAAGAAGAATTGTTACAGTTCAAGATACAAGATGTGTGGGATCTAGTAGACCTTCCTAAAGGTCACAGAGCAATTGGCACAAAATGGATCTTCAGAAACAAGAGAGATGAAAGAGGTATTGTTATAAGAAACAAAGCAAGGCTGGTAGCTCAAGGCTACACTCAAGAAGAGGGCATAGATTATGAAGAAGTTTTTGCACCTGTAGCTAGGATAGAAGCAATCAGACTATTCCTAGCCTATGCTTCTTACATGAACTTCAAAGTCTACCAAATGGATGTAAAAAGTGCTTTTCTCTATGGGTCAATTGAAGAAGAAGTATATGTCTGTCAACCACCAGGGTTTGAAAACCCAAGCTATCCAGACAGAGTATACAAATTAAAGAAAGCACTTTATGGACTACATCAAGCCCCAAGAGCATGGTATGACACCCTGTCATCCTATCTCTTGGAAAATGACTTTGAAAGAGGAGTCATTGATAAGACTCTATTTATCAAAAGAAAGAAGAAGGATATCTTGCTGGTCCAAATATATGTTGATGACATTATTTTTGGTTCTACAAGAAACAACATGTGCAAGGAGTTTGAGGATTTAATGCATCAAAGGTTCAAAATGAGTTCCATGGGGGAACTTACTTTCTTCCTTGGACTCCAAGTTCAACAGAAGTCAGATGGCATTTTTATATGTCAATCCAAGTATGTGCAGGATATTCTAACCAAGTTTGGTTTCTCAGAATCAAAACATGCCACCACACCTATGGAAACACACAAGCAGATCACAACAGATCTTGAGGGGGAGGATATGGATGTGCATCTTTATAGATCCATGATTGGCTCTCTCATGTATCTCACAGCATCAAGGCCAGATATTATGTTTCCAGTCTGTGTATGTGCAAGATTTCAAGTTAGGCCAAAGCAATCTCACTTTCAAGCTGTTAAGAGGATATTCAGATATCTCAAAGGGCAACCCAGATTGGGACTTTGGTATCCTCATAACTCACCTTTTGACCTAATAGCATACTCAGACAGTGATCTAGGTGGGGCAAACTTGGACAGAAAATCTACTTCTGGAGGATGTCAGTTTTTGGGTGCTAGACTAGTCTCATGGCAGTGCAAGAAACAAACCACAGTATCCACATCTACAACAGAGGCAGAGTACATAGCAGCTGCAAGTTGCTGTTCTCAAGTCTTATGGATTCAGAATCAAATGCTGGATTATGGGGTAACCTTTCTACACACTCCAATCTTTATTGACAACAGCAGTGCTATTAGCATTGTAAATAATCCAGTCAAGCACTCAAAGACAAAGCACATTGAAATCAGGTATCACTTTATAAGAGATTGCAATGAAAAGAAACTTATTCAAGTTGTCAAAGTTCACACTGATAATCAGTTTGCTGATCTATTCACTAAAGCCTTTGATGTGGGTAGATTCACTTTCTTGGTAACAAGTGTGGGAATGATAAACTCTGAATAATCTTCTTCTCAAAAAGTGGTTTTATACCTGTATATTTTTATTCTTGGTGTTACTAATCTTCTTTTTCAGGATATGCATAGCAGTACTCAGTATTTAGCAAGTTTAAAAGGAGTAAGTATAGTTAATACTGCTTTCAGTTAATACTGCTTGTGGTTAATACTGCTTTCAGTTAATACTGCTTTCAGTTAATACTGCTTTTAGTTAATACTGCTCGTGGTTAATACTGCTTTCAGTTAATACTGCTTTCAGTTAATACTGCTTGTGGTTAATACTGCTTTCAGTTAATACTGCTTTCAGTTAATACTGCTTGTGGTTAATACTGCTTTCAGTTAATACTGCTTTCAGTTAATACTGCTTTTAGTTAATACTGCTTGTGGTTAATACTGCTTTCAGTTAATACTGCTAGTGGTTAATACTGCTTTCAGTTAATACTGCTAGTGGTTAATACTGCTTTCAGTTAATACTGCTAGTGGTTAATACTGCTTCGTAGTTAATGCTGCTAGTTAGTTAATACTGCTAGCCGTTACTACTGCTAGTAGTTAATACTGCTCTAGGTTAATACTGCTTATATTCCGAATACTATAAATACTTTTTGCCCGCCTAAAAGTTCATAACGACTCTTTGCATACTGTTCTCTTGCGCTCAAAACCTTTTCTCTCTCAAGTTCGAAGTTTACAGGCAAGTTTTCACTAAGATCAATGGCATCCATGACGTTCATCGACGAGCACAACGAGATTGCGATGCTACAAAAGCCAAAGAAAGCTTCAGGATTTCATCAGATTGTGGATTTCCTCAAGTCAAGACACATTGCTCATGCTCTTACTGTATCCCCTACAATCTACATTGAGCACCAAAGGCAGTTCTGGGCTAATGCAACCATTGTTGTGGAAAATGGTGTGCAAATGATCAAGACAAGAATCTGTGATCACTCACTTACAGTTACTGAAGAAGTTATTCGCATCAGTCTACGTCTAGACGATGCATCTGGTATAACTTCTATCCCAAATGATGAACTGTTTTCAAATCTTACAAGAATGGGGTATGGAGGCCCATTGGGTGTTTTCAAATTTTCTAAAGCTAAATTCTCACCCCAATGGCGTTTCTTTGTCCATACTCTTATGCATTGTATATCCAAAAAGACTACTGGATGGAGTGAGTTCAGCAGCACTATTGCTTATGCTTTGGTGTGCTTGGCCACTGCCCGAAAGTACAATTTTTCTAAAATGATTTTCAATGATCTTGTCTCAAACATGGGAAACAAAAAGAGCTTCTTTATGTATCCCAGGTTTGTTCAAGAAGTTATTACTAATCAATTGACGGATATACCTCAACCTGTTGGGGTATATGTACCTAAACCCCCCAAAGGCAAGGTTTTCTCAAATATGAGAAGATCTGCTGGGGACTCTGAAGGAGTTGACACCCCATTGTTCTCTACAATGATGGTGGTGTCCCAAACCAATGAAGGTATGGCAGCAGGGTCAAGGCCCCCATTAGACAAACCCACTGCTAGCCAAGCCCAACCTTCCCTCTCAAAATCAATTCCACAGTCCCTTCTGAATAAGCCCACTTCTCCAATTACCCAAACTTATACAAGGAAACAGGTAAAGAAGGCTCCTTCCCTTCTTGTACCATCACCAACTAAGCCTTTAAGCCCTCTAAGGGAGAATTCTCCCCTAGAGAATATCCAAAGGGAAACCACAAGGGTGTCTCCCAACCCAAAGGAGGTGCTCTCTGAGGAGGAGGTAGAGCATATGGGTGATGAGGCTGCCACTACTCCTGCTAGCACAGAGGAGGAAAGTGGTAACATCAATAAGACCTCCCCCATGGCAACTTTGAATGAGCAATCATTTGAAGGTCCCTGGTGCCAAGAAACCACAGGGGTGGATAGTGCTTCTGCTAGGCAGAAGCCATCTACTAATAAAAGATCCAATGATCCTTCAATAGGGGGTAACACTCCTGGAGAAGGTGAGGACAGATATAACTATGATGAATTGATGGAGACCATGGGAAACATCAACCAGGATGTCATCAAGCAAGGAAAAGAAATAGAGGAGATGAAGCTGATTATTCTATCTCAACAAGTTCAGATCACCAAACTGAAGAAAATGGTGACAAGATTGTTACAGAAAAGGAGAAGGAAGCAGTTTGTGCTAAAGAGGAGGACAAGTGTTGAAGATGATTTCAACAAGGGGGAGAATTCAGAGGCTGAAGCAGAAAAAGAAAGTATTTCTGAGATGGGATTTGATGGTAAGGGGGAGAAAGCTGCAGAAACAGAAGCACAAGAAGTAGAAACAGATAATGTTCAAGCAGCAACAGGGCTATCTGTTGAAGAATTGGAAATAGCTGAAACCTTAGTAAAAGCAAAGAATGACACTCCTAAGGCTACTCAAAAGGCTAAGGGAGTGGTCATCAATGAAGGAGACCTTGAAAAGAAGACACAAGAAAGAAGTGAGGCAGGGTTGAAGGATACAAAGGGTAAAGCTAAGATGATTGAACCTGAACAACCTGCAAAGAAGAAAATTCAGATAGAACTGGATGAAGAAGTGGCAAAGCAGCTTCAGGCAGAAATGGAAAGGGAGGAACAACTTCAATCTGAGAAGGATAGAGAGCTTGCACTGAATATGGCCAGAAAACTAAATGAAGAGTATCAGAAGAGCATGAAATCAGCAGCTCAGGCCAAGCAAGTACAAGTAAAAAGAATGCCATTCAAAAAGCAGAAAAGACAACCCTCCAAGACCTTTTTGGCCAATCAGGAAAGAAGAAAGATGATAAACTTCCTGAAAGGTGCAATTGGTGTTAAGGGGGAGATGTTTACTCATATGGCATACTCTCAGGTTGAAGAGCTATACAGGAAGGAAATGACAAAGCTCCAAGGGGATTCCTCTCAAAGGGAAGAAGCAGAAAGAAGGATGAAAGAGAGACATGATCTCAACATCCAACAACCATTCCCTGAGAAAACCACACCTTCCAAAGAAGAAGCAGAAGAGAAGAAGGAAGAACCTGGAAATGTTGGTAGAGAAGCCAAGTCTGGAAAAAGAGTAAAAACAATTGCTCCAAAAAGGCAGTTGAAAAGGCCTAGGGTGGAAGAAACTGAAAAGGAAGCAGAACCTTCAGTCACATCCCCAACAGAGCCAGTACAGAGTCCAGAGCAGGTCACTAAGCAAACCGATAAAAGTATGGATCCGTACATGACAATAGTGGAACCTTTGAAAGCTGTTCCAATCTCTATGCAAGCTCCAGAGATCATCTTCTGGGATATTCTGAGAGACAATGGAAAGAATTTCTTCAGAATCAAGAGAGCTGATGGTTCATTTGAAGCTTATTCAACATGGGGGAAAGTCATCAGAAGTTGTTCAAGAGCTGATATGGAAGAACTATATAAAGTTGGGATGAAACTTTATGAACCTGTGTTGAAAGGTACTGAAGAGAATCTTCTCAAAGTGACATTGGAATACTTGTGCATGATGTTTGAGCCTTCAAGAGTGCACCATAGGATTAAAGATCATATGCATGAGTTCATATTCAAGAAGATTGACAAATGGATACTGTTTGAAAACTGTGGAGTATACATGATTACTATTGACAATTGTTATCATGAATACTACTTGGTGGACAAAATATATGAGCATAGCAAGGAGAAGTTAGAAGGGATGCTTAAAGCTACACTGGTTTGTACAAAGGATTCAGAAATGGCCAAGATTGTGGTGAGAAGAACTGTAAATCAAAGTTTGGGCTTAGATCCAAATTTGGGAAATTGAATCAGAGGTGTTGAAATCATCTTGAAGGAGATCTGAAGAACTTGACTTCTTTTCTTAAAAGTCAAGTTAGGGGGAGATTGTTGGGAACTGAAGAATTCATCAAGTGTGGTTAATGCTGCTGGTTCAATATTAATACTGCTAGAAGACATAAAGGTTAGTACTGCTGAGTGTTACTACTGCTAGTGTTAATTAATACTGCTAGTCAAAGTTAGTACTGCTTGAACAAAGTTAGTACTGCTTAGCTAGTTAGTACTGCTAGTGGTTAGTACTGCTTAGTAGTTAAGGCTGCTAGAAGGAAGTTAATGCTGCTGAAGATTAATACTGCTTATATGATGAAGATTCGTATGAAAGGATATACATGGAAGCTTAGAGATATACATAGAAGATATACTGAAGATATTTTATTCATTGTAATTATCTTTGTATTCAGTATATATATATAGTATTGTTTAGAATAGGTCATAATAATTTTTTTTTAGTTTTCATTCTTTTAGAGAAAATCAACCTCAAGGCATAGATCCTAATTCTAGAGAAGTAGAATTCGTATTGGTGAGTCTGTTCATCAATATTGAGGTTGAGTGTGTAATTCTGTAACTTCAAAGCATTCAATACAAGTTTAAAGTTTGTTCCTCATATTTTCTGTATTGATTTACTATTTCATTGGATATCAAAGTGTTATTCCGCAAACTTCTTTGATATTGTTTCTGAGAATTAATTCTTGTTGAGAATTCGATCCTGACAAACTTCAAAACGTAATATAAATAAAGTCCGTCAATTCCAGTCATGTTCGTGGGGTGATCAGCCACACGAACTGGGTCGGAATGCGGGCACACACAACGAGTCCCCCGTGAATTTAACCACGGTCACATATTCTGTGGGTAAAGTTCTAGAATCGATTCATCCGCCCTGGAGCCAACAAAGTCAGCCAAGTCCTCCCAGAGTGGGTTCACGTAAGCCACATAGGCTTAACTCTGGTGGACCGTTATCTGCAGGACGCTATGACAACAAAGCCGCCATAGAAGACATCCCAAATAATGTGCCCATTTATTGGGTTCTTCTAAAATCAACGAAAACTAAACAAATACCACTTACCCAAATGGCGATCACAGAAATTATAGTCTATATACTTCACATTTTTCATAAACAATCTCATACGAGACACATTTTAATAAAACATCAAAATGTTCAAACAATTGATTCAATAAACCAAAATCAATGTGTATGTGTGTGTATAATTTCACATTTGTTGATCACGTTCGGTTGATCAATCACAAGGTGGCGAACCACCTTTAGGAAGGGTCAACTACAACAAATAGTTGCCCACGATTCAAAAGAAACGAAATCCATACCTTAATCGAATTGAGATTATCACGCGATCAATCGATCCTCACAACGAACTTTAACTCGTTCGATTGCCTATTTAAACCACCAATTATTATTAATCGCATAACCTAAAACTCAATGGTTATTATCCTAAGCTTAACCACGAAATTATATTCTCTTAGACATTAAACCAATCACTTGGTGTGCGGTTGAAAATCTAAATACAAATATCACCATTTTGATTCTAAACTTTACCCGTTTGTAATTTTGACAAAAACAAACATTCCTATACATGTAAATGATTATAACTTTACAATATATAATTATAATCTACCAACCAACTTCAACTACCCTAACCTACCAACTTAAATAACATAAAAAGAAATTTATACCTCTAAGAAGGGTTCGGAGAGTAGATTCCGAATACGTAATTGTTTCTTCGATTGCTTCAACGGATTGAGAGCAAATCTAGAGAGATGTTGAGTTCTAGAGAGAGAAATCAATGGCGGTGTTTAGAATTGAATAGGAGACGATATGTAGTTTTCTTTTTCTAACTTTTGGTTTCTTTTTATATATATATTTAAAGAATTACTATTTAACATATATATATATATATATAATATATATATATATATATATATATATATATATATATATACTACGAAATATATATGTATGTACTACGTAATATAAAAATGTATGTAATTTTTTAGACAGGTAAATGACGCTTTTAACCCTTAACTATCTTTAGTTGTCATTTTTAATTACGGTTTAATTCGGGTAAGAATAATTATACGTTTTTTTTTAAACAGGGCCTTTCAATTATTCCCCCCCTTAAAAGAGATTTCGTCCCCGAAATCTAATTTAGACAAGAAACTTACATCGATTAAAGAATTCGAGGTATTCCCGTCCCATATGTTCCTAAGTTTCTCCATGTCGCCTTACGTTCTGAGTGATTCTTCCAAAGAACTTTTACAAAATGAATCACTCTTTTCCGTGTACCTTTCTCATCACGATCAATAATCGCTTCCGGTTCCTCGCGATAAGAAAGATCAGGTTCTATGTGTTCCAAGGAATATTCAATGACGTGTAAGGGATGATAGTTATACCCTCGAAGTGAAGAGACATGGAACACGTTATGCACGTGAGATAATTGCGGGGGTAAAGTTAATCGATAAGACACAACTCCAACCCTTTCTAGAATTTCGAAGGGACCAATATATCTCGGACTCAACTTTCCTTTTGAGACCAAAACGTCTGATCCCACGAGTTAGGAAACCTTTAAGAAACCTTTATCTCCCGGTTGGAACTCGATAGGTCGTCGTCGCTTGTCGGCGTAGCTCTTTTGATGAGCCCAAGCCTCTTTCATCATTTGACGCGCAATCTCGACCTTTTCGGTAGTAACTTGCACCAATTCTGGGCCTTCGAGAATACATTCTCCGACTTCATTCCAACAAGTCAGTGTTCGACATTTTCGGCCATAAAGTGCTTCATACGGGGCCATGTCGATACTCGAATGCCAACTATTATTATAGGAGAACTCTATTAGGTACAAGTAACTATCCCAACTTCCATGCCATTCCAACGTACATGCTCAGAGCATATTTTCCAATATTTGAATCGTACGTTCAGATTTCCCATCAGTTTGCGGATGAAAGGTTGTACTGAAATTCAAACGTGTGCTCCAAGCATTATGTAAACCTTCCCAAAATCGAGATGTAAAACTTGGGTCTCGATCGAAGGTAATCGATACAGGAGTGCCATGGAGACGTACTATTTTCTGTCAATTTATCAATTGACCAAGTTTGTCGGATAGGAAGAAAATGAGCCGATTTCGTCAGTCGGTCAACCACTACCCAAATTGCATCGTGTTTCAAGGTTGTGCGGGGTAATTCGACTACAAAATCCATAGTTACATGTTCCCATTTCCTTACGGGAATGTTCAGCGATTGGAGAAGACCACCCGGATGTTGATGTTCGCTTTTAACTTGTTGAAAAGGGAGACAACGAGCTACAAAATCGGCGATATCTCGCTTCATTCCAACCCACCAAGTAATAGGTCTTTAAATTGCGATACATTTTTTTGTTGTACCCAGGTGAACAGAAAACATAGATTTATGAGCTTTGGTCAGAATTTGATCTTTAAGCTCCGAGTTATTCGGAACACAAAGACGATCCCGAAACCACAACATATGATCATCATCGATCCTAAATTCCGAACTAACATTATCTTTTGCTTGCTGGAAGTTCGCCCACAATTCACCGTCGTCTTGTTGGGCTTCTTTAATCCGAGAAATTAGAGTCGGTTCTACCATTAGATTCGATAGAATTTCCGTTTGCGAACTCGAATAGATTTCCAGTCCGAACCGTTCAATCTCCAAAGCCAACTCTGTAGGAACAAGTAAAGAAGAAAAATGTTCCACGGCTTTACGACTAAAGGCGTCGGCGACTACATTAGTCTTATCCGGATGATACTGTATATCAACATCATAATCCTTTAGAAATTCGAGCCACCTTCGTTGATGCATATTTAACTCTTATTGAGTAAATATATATTTAAGGTTCTTGTGGTCGGTGAAAATTTCACATGTCTCACCGTAAAAATAATGACGCCAAATTTTGAGGGCGAAGATAACCACAGCCAATTCGAGATCGTGAGTCGGATAATTGACCTCACAAGGATTTAATTGACGTGAAGCATATGCGATCAATATACCGTTTTGCATAAGAACTCAACCGAGACCTTTCTTTGAAGCATCATTGTAAACTTGAAAACCGCCAGTGCCAGACGGTAATACAAGAACAGGTGCGGTAACCAACCGATTTTTCAGTTCCTCGAAACTAGGTTCTTGTTCGGAACTCCAATTGAATTTGACTCCTTTTCGGAGTAATCGGTTAATGGTAGAGATATTTTAGAGAGTCCTTCAACAAATCGTCTATAATAACCAGCCAGACCCAAAAAAACCATAAACTTCAGATACGTTCGTAGGTATAGGACATTTAGTAACGGTTTCAATTTTCGTTGGATCGACTTTAATACCTTCCGCAGAGATTATGTGTCCGAGAAAAGATACTTGATCAAGTCAGAATTCACATTTGGAACATTTTGGGTATAATTTTTTTCTTCGTTTGAAGAGTTTCTAAAACGATTTGAAGATGTTGATTGTGTTGCTCTCTTGACTTTGAGTATATTAAGATGTCATCGATAAACACGATAACAAAGTCATCGAGATAATTCTTGAAAACCCGATTCACAAGATTCATAAAGACCGTTGGAGCATTAGTTAGCCCGAAAGGCATTACTAAGAATTTGTAGTGCCCATAGCGAGTTCTGAATGCGGTTTTCGGAATATCACAATCTCGGATACGAAGTTGATGGTACCCGGACCGAAGATCAATTTTGGAAAAGTATCGTGCCTATTGTAATTGATCGAACAAATCGTCAATTCTCAGCAACGGATACTTGTCACGGATCGTTACTTTATTAAGCTCCCGATAATCAATACAAAGACGCATCGTACTGTCTTTATTTTTGACAAAGAGAACCAGAGTTCCCCAGGGTGAGAAACTAGGTCGAATGAAACCTTTCTTCAATAAATCATCGAGTTGAGTTTTGAGTTCCTTCATTTCAGTTGGAGCCATTCGATAGGAAGTCTTAAAAATAAGAGAAGCTCCCGGAACTAGATCGATGGTAAATTCGACTTCCCGGACTGGTGGTATACCCGATAGATCGTCGGGAAATACATCAAGATATTCGGAAACAATAGGTATGGTGCAGAAATAGGGAATACCTGTTCGGGATCTTGTAACAAGGCCAGAAAAACCTTCATTACTTTGCCAAGTATACTGCTTCACAGTAATAAAGGTTAAAGTGCTAAAATCTTATTTTGGAGTACCTCCTTGGAAGATTGTCTTTGGTTTGTCAATATCCCAAACAATATTTGTTTGGCGTTATAGTCTATAGTTGCACGATGGTGTGACAACAAGTCCATACCCAATATTAATTGAAAGTGGGACATATGCATTGGAAGTAGTGTGACCTCCCGTATGCGATCTCCAATAAATAACGGACAGTTTAAAAATCGAGTTAGCACACAGATTGAACCACTCATTGGGGTAGATATCACGACTGGAAATTCGGTGGTTTGTTCATAAGGTTTTTAACAGGGATTCTAATTGTTCAGAAACAACAGAGTGTGTTGCCCCGGTATCAAACAAGGCATAAGCAGATAAATCGATTAAGTTAACATGGTCTGCACAAGGTATGTAGGTATCATACTTGACATGGTCTGACGAACCACATCAGCAATATTTGGCTCACTTGTAACCCCTTCTGGGTTGGGGTTCGGGTTACCCTTAAGTTGAGATTTGGATTTGCATGGGTTACCACATCTCGACATTCTAACCTAGAACAAGATCAATATCAGAATTCAAAACAGTTACGGATTAAAAATCGTTAAATAGAATTAAATTCTAGTCTACCCATTCTAATGTATACCCAATTCTCACAGGTCAAACCTATTTAATCTACAAGTCGATACCTATGCTCTGATACCATATTTGTAACATCCCCCGTCCCCGTGGTTCGGAACGGTTGATGTCACTAACAGGACTGAACATAATTACGCAACTAAATCAGAGCTACTAATAAACTCCAAACATATATTACAATCCAAAATCTTACACTTCAAAAAGTGTTTATAAACTTAGAACGTTTATATAATAATGCGAGTCTAAGAACTCCAAAATTTTTACGCTCGATCTCAAGTCCCGTCCCTGTAAACGTCACTCCGAACCTGCCGTGTCATAAAACAAAAACACAGATGAGCACATGGCTCAGTGAATGGATTATAATATAAATTCGTAAATAATAATTAAAACATCAATAACGAAGCGGAAGACATAAAAATTTGATTCGAAGAAAGTTCTTGAGACTGAAGTTCATAGTTCATTTAAATCAAGAGAAACGTTTGGTAATATAATCAAAAGCAATAATCTCAAGAACATTTCACACTTTAACTTCAAAACGTAATATAAATAAAGTCCGTCAATTCCAGTCATGTTCGTGGGGTGATCAGCCACACGAACTGGGTCGGCATGCGGGCACACACAACGAGTCCCCCGTGAATTTAACCACGGTCACATATTCTGTGGGTAAAGTTCTAGAATCGATTCATCCGCCCTGGAGCCAACAAAGTCAGCCAAGTCCTCCCAGAGTGGGTTCACGTAAGCCACATAGGCTTAACTCTGGTGGACCGTCATCTGCAGGACGCTATGACAACAAAGCCGCCATAGAAGACATCCCAAATAATGTGCCCATTTATTGGGTTCTTCTAAAATCAACGAAAACTAAACAAATACCACTTACCCAAATGGCGATCACAGAAATTATAGTCTATATACTTCACATTTTTCATAAACAATCTCATACGAGACACATTTTAATAAAACATCAAAATGTTCAAACAATTGATTCAATAAACCAAAATCAATGTGTATGTGTGTGTATAATTTCACATTTGTTGATCACGTTCGGTTGATCAATCACAAGGTGGTGAACCACCTTTAGGAAGGGTCAACTACAACAAATAGTTGCCCACGATTCAAAAGAAACGAAATCCATAACTTAATCGAATTGAGATTATCACGCGATCAATCGATCCTCACAACGAACTTTAACTCGTTCGATTGCCTATTTAAACCACCAATTATTATTAATCGCATAACCTAAAACTCAATGATTATTATCCTAAGCTTAACCACGAAATTATATTCTCTTAGACATTAAACCGATCACTTGGTGTGCGGTTGAAAATCTAAATACAAATATCACCATTTTGATTCTAAACTTTACCCGTTTGTAATTTTGACAAAAACAAACATTCCTATACATGTAAATGATTATAACTTCACAATATATAATTATAATCTACCAACCAACGTCAACTACCCTAACCTACCAACTTAAATAACATAAAAAGAAATTTATACCTCTAAGAAGGGTTCGAAGAGTAGATTCCGAATACGTAATTGTTTCTTCGATTGCTTCAACGGATTGAGAGCAAATCTAGAGAGATGTTGAGTTCTAGAGAGAGAAATCAATGACGGTGTTTAGAATTGAATAGGAGACGATATGTAGTTTTCTTTTTCTAACTTTTGGTTTCTTTTTATATATATATTTAAAGAATTACTATTTAACATATATATATATATATAATATATATATATATAATATAATATATATATATATATAATATATATATATATATATATATATACTACGAAATATATATGTATGTACTACGTAATATAAAAATGTATGTAATATATATAAAGAGTTTAGGTAAATGACGCTTTTAACCCTTAACTATTTTTAGTTGTCATTTTTAATTACGGTTTAATTCGGGTAAGATTAATTATACGTTTTTTTTAAACAGAGTCTTACAGTAAGTTTTTCATGTTTATGTTGTTTTCTTCTTTTTAGTTTATGTTTATTTCTTCTTCACTTCTTCTTTATTTTATGTTGTTATTTTGACTTTAAGTGGTTTAACGGAAACCCTAAAAATCCGCCATACCCCCCTATTTGGTATCAGAGCATAGAACGATTCATTGATTTAAAAGACTGAGAGAGGCTCGTTTTTTGTTTGGTGGCATCATTTTAGTGTAGTAAGTTCCACCGTTGTATGCGAGAACCCGCTCAGATGAAAATCAAGGGATTAGTTAATGATTTGGTATTATTAAGATGGTATTGTTGAATTTTTTGGGTTGATGATAAATCATCTTTTTTGTTCATAGTTATGTAAAGTTGTTTAATTTCTTTTTGAATTTTGTAAAGTTTGTTATTTATAAATATAAAGGGATACTAGAAATGTACCCTCGCAATGCAGCGGTTTCTGAAATCTAGAACTCGAACCCTCGATCATTATTCATACTTTTTGTTAGTCTTTTTTGATTTTATTTTACGATTTTGAGAAACCTAGATTTAAAAGAAAAATATATTTTAGTTTAGTTTAATTATGGTTTTTTATAAAAATAATAATAATAAAGTATTTTGTTACGGGTCAAAAATTGTTTAATTTAAATGATAACTATATTTAAGATATTTTATATTTAAAATTAAAAAGATAACATACTTCAATAAAAAATAAAAATAAGGTGTTTTATCTCGAATTTTCTTATATTTATCGGTTAGTTATATTAATAGTTAATTTTTTTAGATATTTTAGAAAATAAAAATAAGTGTTTATCTGCAGTTAGTTACACGAATTCAAACATTGAGCTTTTATAAGTTGTACTTATGTTTAATCAATTTGTACTTTTGGATTTTAAGTAATATGCATTAATAAGTGGTACCTAATGCATAAAAATTAGTTTTTAAGAGTTTAACTTAAATGTTTTATAATATAGTATAGATATATTAGTTAAAATTCAAAATTACAAGTCAATGAAACATAATTATAACTTATTAAAGTCTCATGTTTTTATTTGTATAACTAACTCCAAATAAACATATTAAATACATGATAAACACTATGAGATAAACTACCTGTTTTATTTTTTATTAAAATATATTTATTAGATCAATGCATGTTTTTATAATATAGTATAAATATATTAGTTATGAGATTATAACTAATATAGATATAGATATATTAAGAGCAAATCATAAAATAAAAAATAAATATTGATAATAGTAATATTGATCAAATCGTCCAATAAATATAAAAAATAAATATTGATAATAGTAGATAATATTGATCAAATCGTCCATTAAATATAAAAAACAAATATTTATATTAATAAATGAGTATCCATTCCACAAAATAGATGATGATGTGAGATATTGTGCTTGGATAAGTTGTACCAAGACATTATGAAATTGTAAATTAAGTAATTGACTTTAATTAGTTGTACTTTGTGCTTAAAATGTTGTAATTAAGAGTTTTTTATGTCTCTTTTATAATATAGTATAGATAAGAAAATCTTAAGATAAAAGGAGGAAGGATTAAGGTTAAAATTAAGGAGATAGGAGTTAGCAAAACATGGATGGAAAAATGGATAAAGAATACAATAAACAGGAACATACACTTATTCAAACTAAAGGATCTACAAACATGATTAATTTACAGTGTAGATTATGGTTAGATAATAATAAATTCTTAGACTTAACATCTTTATTAGATACAGGAGCAACAAAAAGCGTAATATCTTACAGTTTAGTGCCTATAAAATATCATAAATAATTACCATACAAATTAGTAGCAAGAACAGTTGAGGATAGATTAATTTCAATTAAACATTATATAGAACCAACAGGCATACAATTCCTAGATTTTGAAGGAAATTACAGCGTGAAATACGAAATAACACAGGTAAATATTAACCCTGAATACATAAAATCGACAGATTTTGTATTGGGTTTAAATTTTATATTTGGCATAAATGGTGGTATTACAATTAACAGAAATTTTATTACATTAAGTAAACATAGTTATAGTTTTCCTACACTACGATACAAAAATACATCAGAGTTCGCTCGAAAGCGTGGTGGACAAGGGAATTTAGATTTTTTAAAACAACATCAAAATAAAGCTTTTATTGAAAATGAAGCTTTTAAATTACTTACAAATTTTTTAACACATGAATTAGAAAAAGAAAAAGATGTTACAACAAGTATAAATTACCCTATAATTTTACATTTACAAAAAACAGGATTAATTGGAGAAGATATTAAAAAATCGAAAGAAAATTATATATGCAAATTTAATCTTAAAAACCCAGATATTACAATTAGAACTGCAAACATAGAATACAGTCCATTAGATAAAGAAGAATTTAAAAAACAAATACTAGAAATGTTAGAACAAGGTTTAATTAGAAAATCAGAAAGCCCTCACATATCAGTAGCCTTTATAGTAAGAAATCACAGTGAAATTAAAAGAGGGAAAGGAAGAATAGTTTACAATTATAAAAGATTAAATGACAATACAGAAGATGATGGCTACAATATTCCTAACAAAGATAGCTTATTAAATCTTATACAAAAGAAAAAGGTATTCTCAAAGTTTGATTTAAAATCAGGATATAATCAATTACAGTTAGAAGAACAGTTTAAACCATGAACAACCTTTACATGTTCTGAAGGACAGTATGAATGAAACGTTTTGAGCTTTAGACTCAAAAATGCACCATCAATATTTCAAAGATTTATGGAGAGTATTTTTCTTAAATATGATTTTTGTTTAGTTTACATTGATGACATTTTAGTTGCAAGTGAAACATTGCAGGAACATGAGAAACATTTACAGAAGATCTTCGAAGAGATTAAAAAGAATGGTATAGTAGTTTCAAAAAGAAAAATGGAATTATTTAAAAGAAAAATATCTTTTCTTGGCCTAAAAATAGGGAATGGAAAGATAGAGTTACAATCACATATTTCTACAAAAATTTTTGATTTTCCAGAAAAATTTTGAAAGTCTTAAACAAACTCAAGCCTTTTTGGGACTAGTAAATTATGCTAGAAAGTTTATCCCAAACCTTTCAAAATTAGTTGGGTCATTATACAGTAAAACAACAAAAAGTGGCCAAAGACATTTTAATAAAGAAGATATAACATTAGTCCAAACAATAAAAGAAGCAGTTAAAAACATAAAACCATTGGAATTACCATTGGTTACAGATTATATAATAATAGAAGTTGATGGTTGTAAAGAAGGATGGGGAGCAGTACTTCTTTGCAAGCCTAATAAATACAGACCTAACGATAAAGAGAAAATTGGTTCATATGCTAGTGGAAATTTTAACAAAACTGGTATGAATTGGACAAGTTTAGATTTTGAAATACAGGCATTAATAAATGCTTTAGAAAAATTTAAACTATTTTTACACAATGAATTTACAGTTAGAACAGATTGTGAAGCTATTGTACGCTTATAAAAAACGACCAGAGTAAAAAAGTTAACAGAACAAGATGGATTAATTTGCAAAATGTTATACAAGGATGTGGCTATAGAATAAATTTTGAGCATATTAAAGGAAAAAATAATGGAATAGCAGATATGCTATCCAGAAATCTTAACAGATTATTTTCTGCAGATGGCTAGCAAGGATAAAGGAAAAAGGAAGCTCATACAACCTTCACAAATAAAAAAGAGCTCATCTTCAATGAGTATTTCTTCAAATGAAGAAAGAACAGCCTCTACAGATATTCCTACAGAAAAGTTGATGCAATCCGCAATCAGCTCCAAGACCAATAATTCTCACAATTATTTACAAGGTCTTGATAACATCACAGTTCAACAGTTTTTGCAATTACAGTTACACCATTACATTTGGACAACATCAACTACAAAAATGTTATGATATTCATAAAAAATTTCGACCCATGAAGGGAATTGTTTTGACAGAAAAACAACAGTGCTTATTAGGTAATCTCTGGCATTTAAAAACTTTTCGAGAATCATCTAGTAGCAAAGTACATATTCTCAATGCTCTGAGTACATATTTTCAAGAACAGAGCCAAAAATCCCTTGAAAAACAAAGTAAGAAATTTTCTTACTATGTAATTTTTAGAGGAACCAAAACAGGAGTTTTTAACAAATGGGAAAGTGTAGAAAATTACACACAATGTTATAAACCCATGTATAAAGGATTTTACACCTTCTCTGAAGCTTTAAGCACAACAAGAGAAGCCTTCGGGGTTAACCAATTTTACATAGAACCCGAAGAAGTGAAAACTTTTTCAGAAATAGCAAAAACTAATCCTGAGCAGTTGATCAAAGCTCAAGAAACTGTTATTGCTAATTTACAGAACCATCTCCTTCAATCTGGAAAGGGTCAACAGAATACACAGATCCAGATTGATAATTCGATTCTCAAACAAAAGAATGCAATTCTCGAGAAATTTTTTTTACAGTTACAGCAACAGCTCGAGAAAAAAGAATCGAATACATGTACAGCTTTTTACAGAGATTATAACAGCTTCAAGGCAAGACTTTTAGATCTTCGTTGGAAAAACACTATGGAACCAATTTTGGACAAAATTCCTAAATTGGAAAACATCATTTCTGAAAAAAAAAATTGTACAGAATTTCCTATACATCTGTGTGAATTACAGCAGCAAATCATCGATATGACTTTCCATGAGGAAAATCATAAAGGTGTAACAGTGGTGCGAAGATCATACCATGATCAACCTTGTCGTAACACATTTCTACTCCAAATTGACTTACAAACTACAGGGCTTACAACAGATCAGATTCTCAATTTTTACCATAATGGTTTGATTAATTATCTAGAGTTCAATTTGAATTCTAAAACAGAGGATCTTCTCAACAAGTTCGGTGAAAAGTTCCTTTTAACAACAGGAAACATGGCATCCTTTTCAGATGCATCCACAATAGGATGTAAAATCTTTGCATCCTTTCCAGAAGCATATTGATACACATATCAACCTTCAAGAAAAAGGATTTTTCTCAGTCATAGAAAGGCGGAACAAACATATCTTAAGAATTTGGCGTGTTCAACAGCTCTATACTTTGATTACAGTCACACAAACATTATTAAACAATGGATTACACAAGGAAAAGAAACACCAGGGCTCCCATGTCTCTTCAAATGGACAAATTATAAATTAATTGCAGAAGGACATTACATCCAGATATGGACTCATAAAAACTGGGACATGCTTCTCCCATTCATAGGAGAAAGTGAACTACTTAGTCCTATTGATATTATCAATAGTGACTTCCCAGAAACAGATTCAGACGAAGAACCTGAATCACCACCATCAATTAACAGTACCCATAGAGATCTCTCTAGAAGACAAGATGACGCAAGAGATGACATTTTCACAACAATAATTCACAGCTGACGCAAGGGATGACGTTTTATCCCGACAAATTACTGTATACTTTTTGACAATTGTATTTTTATAACGTGTATAGGCTAGATTAATTTTTTTATTCTATAGACTAGGCCTAGACTAGGTATGTGGCACCTAGAGTTGCCACCTTTCATTTCCATTTTCAAGTTTGTAATTATGTAGCTTACTAATGAAGGCCTATATAAATCTTCATCTAGTTCATTGTAAGGCATCCATTTGCCATCACTTAGCATCCATAATAAAATCATGAGTTGCTAAAAACCTCTCTTCCCATCTTCTTAGTTTTATCCTTCAATACTTTTTAAGTTCTTCATATTATATCCCTTACCTTATAAAAAAAATACTATTCTTTATAATTCGGCCACCATCGTACATGAACTCTGGTGATTTCGCTCTAATCTCTGTAAGTTTTTCATATTCTTAGTTCATGTTCTTAGTTTAAAGTTATGTTGTTTTCTTCTTTATTTTATGTTGTTATTTTGACTTTATGTGGTTTAACGGAAACCCTAAAAATCCGCAGTCTTTTAAATCAATGAATCGTTCTATGCTCTGATACCAAATAGGGGGGTACGGCGGATTTTTAGGGTTGATGATAAATCATCTTTTTTGTTCATAGTTATGTAAATTTGTTTAATTTCTTTTTGAATTTTGTAAAGTTTGTTATTTATTTAAAAATATAAAGGGATATAAGAAAATCTTACGATAAAAGGAGGAAGGATTAAGGTAAAAATTAAGGAGATAGGAATTCTTTAATTTATTGAAAAAAGACTCGTAATCATAGGTTCGCTTAAGTTGAAGAAGCTAGATTTCTTAAATCTAGAACTTTCCGAAAAAAGTAATAGTACTGCTATAACAGATAGTTGTAGTTTTACTTGTAAATTTAAAAACAGTTAAACATATTTTACACTCAGATAATATACATCTAAACGGTATAACAGATTTAATAATAAATTTAGGAACAAATTTAGAACAAGAGTCAAAACATAATTATCAAACTTTTGAAAGACTATACAGTTATATAGAAAAAAGAAGAGAATTTATAAGTAAATTAACAGAAAACTTAGATTATATTAAAGAACAGAATAATCAAATTATAAAAGAATTAAAAGATATTAAAAAATTTTACCTCATAAACAAGAAGTACACATAGAAGAAGACTTAAACAAAATAATTAACGGAATAAACAAGTTAAGTCTTGGTGAATAAGTTAAAATAAAAAGAAAAGTAACACCTTACAAACATTGGCTTCCAAGAAAATGAATAATCAAAACAGAAATTTTCTAGGACGAAGCAGAACACTACAAGATATTATAACTTCAGACAGTTTTCTTAACAGAATTATGAGAAGAGGATCAGGTTCTAACAGTTCACAACAAGTTATACAGTTGGAAGAAGAAATAGATATAGACAGAAATATAGATTTATACAACCAACATCAATTAGATATTCTAAATCCAAGAATATTATACCAAACAGGAGCATTAAATTTTAATACAATTTTAATTCGAAGTAGCAGAGAAGAAAGTCTTAGAGTGGTTGACAGAACAGTAACAATAGACTTATTTTCACCAAAAACATTACAAAGAATAAAACAATTAGGAAAACATTTTGCACATGTAGGATTAGTAGTCATAGGAATTAATGCTTTAGGAAGAAAAAATTTAGGTACAAAATTAATAGCCTTATTACTAGATAAAAGTTGGAAAACAGATGTAAAAAAGGCCATAATCTCTGGTATGGAGGTTGATCTTAGCCAAAATACAGCTTTATTTTATTATACACCAGGAATTCTAAAAGACATAAATGACTTACAGAAAATAAAGATAGCATTACAGACAAAAGGATATGAAAATTATGAAGGAAACAATATTGTAATAAGTATAGGAGTACTAGGAAGAGATAGTAACAGATCAGGAATGAAATACAAAGTAAACATAGAAGAATAGTAAACACAATAGCATCAAAATCAATACAGATGATAAATCCAGTAAACACACAGATCCTGAAGAATTACCAGGATTAGAATGGAAATTAGAAGATTTAAAAGAACAAGAAAATGAAGTATTAATACCTAACAGAAGTTTTATATATGAAGATATTGATGGAACACAAAGTATAAGATTTATAAATTTCACAAGAGACACACCTAAAGACACAGAAGACAAAAGTGAAACAGACTGTAGTTTTATGAACATTGAATACGATACATAACCCATCTATGATACACACAATGAAGAACATGAAGATGGTGAAACACTAATAGATTTAGGATTTGATAAATTCGAAGAAGAAGAGTTTGATTACAGTTTAATAGACCTCTTAGAAGAAGAAACAATTACAGGTTTTACGACAGAAGAAACAAATAAAACATTAGAACAAATTATTAGTCGAAAATTTACATAATTAAATATACAAGAAGAAGTTGATGACATGATAGTTGAATGCATGACAAATTTAGGAATGACATATGAAGAAAGTTACACTAAGTCACAAGAATACTATAATTTACCCTTGGTAGAAAATATTTTACAAGGAAAAACAATGTTGTCAGATTTTTATAAACAGGAACAAACTTTTATGGATACATATATGGTTGATCCAAATAAAAGGGCAAGAATACAATGGCAAGAACCAGGTACATCTACACAAGACATAGTAGGAAGAGAATTATGGACAAAACCTTCTACAGAATATCAAAGAGAAGCTAATACAATAGGAAAAGGTACAAGATTACCTATAGGAAATACATACAGTAGTAATATGTTATTATTAGAACAACAAAAACCACAATTATGGATGGATGAGATATTAACATGGGAACAAACATTAGTAAGAATGTGGGAAACAAATAAAAAAGACAGTGTGAACATGTTTTCTTATTTGGAAACAACATTAGGCCCAATTGCTTTAGGCATTTGGCAAAGCAAAAAAGCACAAGATCCGGGTGAGATAAACAGGTTAAAGGCTTTAGGCGATAACCCATACAATTTTACATCATAGATTAGAACTCTTATATTAGGAGTTGATCTAGCAAAAAATAACATAATTCAGGATACAGCAATTAGGAACTTAGAACAATTGAGTATAGCAGACATGAAATACATTAATGAGTTTACATTAGATTTCACAAGGTTATTATCACAAACAGGTCAAGCTATGGATGATAGCTTATGTGACAAATATTTTATTAAATTACCAGGAGATCTAGGAAGACACATACACGATTCATGGAGACAAAATTTTGATACTCAAAATAATCTAGGAATAGGACCTAGAATAACATGCACATTTAGTATATTAGAAGACAAATGTAAAGAAGTAGCTTTACAGGAACAATTAAAAAAGAATGCTTATGCATTTTGTAAAACAACTATTTATACACCACAAGCATATGGTTATTATGATAGTAAAAAGAAAAAACTGAGAAAAAGTACTACATACAGAAAAGGTTATAAACCATATTATAAAAATAAATATGTCAAAAAACCACAAACACGTAAATGTAAATTTTTTATATGTGGAGATGAACAACATCTAGCTAACAGATGTCCAAATAGAAACAGAAATATAGACAGAAGTAATTTGGTAGAACAAATAGGATAATATGACATAGAACTTGTAGAAACAGACAACTCAGATAATGAATCTGTATACAATATATATAGTGATAACGAAGAATCACTAACAAAAGTTACATATACATATGTTAATACAGAACAAGAAGAATGTATACATAATTGGATACACAGACGAGGAAATAATTATATTAAATGTTGTAAATGCGGATATTATCCAAGTATAGATAAAAGATCACAGTGTAATATATGTTTTAAAGAAATTTGTTATATATGTCTTAAGAAATTATTTGACATAGACATAAATACAGAAAAAGACATAAAAAAGAAAGATATAGATATTGAAAGATATACGGATAAAATAGAAAAATTAGAAATAAGAGCAGAATTACATAAATTAAGAATAGATAATTTAGAAGAAAAGGTTAAAAATATTGAAAATTTAGACAAAAAGAAAAATCAAACAAAAGAAAATATTATAGCAAAAATGAATGAAGAATACAATAAACATGAACATACACTCATTCAAACCACATGATCTAACAACATGATAAATTTACAGTGTAGATTATGGTTAGATAATAATAAATTCTTAGACTTAACAACTTTATTAGATACAGGAGCAACAAAAAGCGTAATATCTTACAGTTTAGTGCCTATAAAATATCATAAAGAATTACCATACAAATTAGTAATAAGAACAGTTGAGGATAGATTAATTTCAATTAAACATTATATAGAACCAACAGGCATACAATTCCTAGATTTTGCACGAAATTACAACGTGAAATACGAAATACCAGGTAAATATTAACCCTGAATACATAAAATCGACAGATTTTGTATTGGGTTTAAATTTTATATTTGGCATAAATGGTGGTATTAAAATTAACAGAAATTTTATTACATTAAGTAAACATAGTTATAGTTTTCCTACACTACCATACAAAAATACATCAGAGTTCGCTCGAAAGCGTGGTGGACAAGGTATTAAGAAGAAACTCGATGTAATTTTTTTTTCAAACATCGGCATAAAACCTATTTTCCAAAACAAAAGAAACGTTTTCCAAATAAAACTTTTATAGACAATTGTTCAATGCAGATAGATACTAAAGATAAAGGCAAGCGAAAGCTTTTACAGCCTGACAACCCAAAGCAAAGCTCATCTTCTTTGAGCATTTCCTCTGAAGAAGGAATTACAGTTTCTACAGTATCTACAGAAAAATTGATGCAATCAACCATCAATTCACAGACAGCTATATTTTCTACACAGTTTTTACAGTATGCACAAGGACCTGAATCCTTGCTATCATCACAAGAAATACAGAGTATACAAGACAAGTATACACAACTTTCTTCATCAAAGACATATGTTCCAAGAAAATCTACACAATTACCACACAGTTCAAAGGAACATGCTTTGATCACATTTGGTACTTACACTTTACATAAATGTTTGGATACAAATAAACAATTTCGGCCAAGTGCTGGAATGGTTTTAACAGACAAACAACAATGTTTACTAGACAATCTGTGGCACATCCAAACTGCACCATGGGTGTCATCTTTTAAAGCACAAGTTTTGAATGCTTTGAGAAATTACTTCTTTGAACAAAATGAAAAAGTCCCCGAAAAACAAAATAAAAGATGTTCATATTATGTCATTACAAGGGGAACAAAAATTGGGATTTTTAATAAATGGGAAACCGTTACAAAATACATTCAATGTCCAAATCCCATTTATCAAGGATTCTCTAATTTCTCAGATGCTATGAGAATAGCACGAGAAAAGTTCGGGTTAAAACCATTTTATATTGAACCCGAAGAAGTTCAAACATTTTCTAAAATAGCAAAAACTAATTCTGAGCCATTGATAAAAGCTCAAGAAAACGTTATTGCTAACTTACAAAAACAACTCATACATTGATAATTCGATTCAAAAGAATGCCTTTCTCAAAGAAAAAATTTCACAGTTAAAGCAACAGCTCGAGAAAAAAGAATCGAATACAGATACAGTGATATACATAAATTTTAACAGTTTCAAGGTAAGACTTTTAGATCTTCCTTGGAGACATACAATGCAGCCTATTATCAACAGAATTCCTGAACTGGAATATATTATTTCTGACAAAATTTGTACAAAATTTCCTATAATTCTGTATGAATTACAACAACAAATTCTCAACATAGCCTTCTATGAAGATGCATACATAGGAATAACAGTGGTACAAAGAACGTTGCAGAATCTTCCGTGCCCATTACTCTTACAGAATAACATGAATAGCACAAGCCTCACAAAAGAAAAGATTCTCAATTTTTACCATCATGGTATGATTGATTATCTCGAATTCAGCTTGGATCCTAAAACAGAAGAATTCCTTAATAAACTTGGAGAAAAATTCTTTCTAGTCGCAAGCAACATGACATCCTATTCTGAAGCATCAACAATAGGATGTAAAATATTTGCTTCCTTCCCAGAGGCAGATAGTTACACATACAGGCCATCACGGAAAAGGATATTTTTAAGCCATGATAAAACAAAACAAGCTTATTTAAAAGCTATAGCTTGTTGTAAAACTCTCAGGTTCACTGCGGATCATCTGACTATGGATAAAAGGAAACCAAATGGCACAGAACCTTGGATCACACAAGGTCAACAAACTCAGTGATTCCTTACAATTTCAAATGGAAGGATTACAAACTTCTTGCTAAAGGACATTACATACAATTATGGGCTCACAAAAGTTGGAATATGTTTCTCCCCTTTGTAGGAGAAAGTGAATTACTTAGCCCATTTGATATTCACAACAGTGACGTTACAAGATCAGATCCATACTACATAGAAGAGCCTGGATCACCACAATCTATTGACAACACGCATAGAGATTTCTAGAAGACACGATGACGTAAGAGATGACATTTTTACAACAATAATTCACAGCTGACATAAGGGATGAAGCTTTTATATCCCGACAATTTACTGTATACTTTTTGACAATTGTATTTTTATAACGTGTATAGTCTAGATTAATTTTTTTATTCTATAGACTAGGCCTAGACTATGTATGTGGCACCTAGAGTTGCCACCTTTCATTTCCATTTTCAAGTTTGTAATTATGTAGCTCACTAATGAAGGCCTATATAAACCTTCATCTAGTTCATTGTAAGGCATCCATTTGCCATCACTTAGCATCCAGAATAAAATCATGAGTTGCTAAAAACCTCTCTTCCCATCTTCTTAGTTTTATCCTTCAATCCTTTTTAAGTTTTTCATATTATATCCCTTACCTTATAAAAAAATACTATTCTTTATAATTCGGCCACCATCGTACATAAACTCTGGTGATTCCGCTCTAATCTCTGTAAGTTTTTCATATTCTTAGTTCATTCTTAGTTTAAAATTTTCTTCTATTCTTCTTTATTTTATGTTGTTATTTTGATTTTAAGTGGTTTAACGGAAACCCTAAAAATCCGCTATACCCCCCTATTAAAAATATATATATATACTATTCTTTATAATTCGGCCACCATCGTACATAAACTCTGGTGGTTCCGCTCTAATCTCTGTAAGTTTTTCATGTTTATGTTGTTTTCTTCTTTTTAGTTTATGTTTATTTCTTCTTCACTTCTTTATTTTATGTTGTTATTTTGACTTTAAGTGGTTTAACGGAAACCTAAAAATCCGCCGTACCCCCCTATTTGGTATCAGAGCCTAGAACGATTTATTGATTTAAAAGACTGAGACAGGCTCGTTTTTTGTTTGGTGGCGTCATTTTAATGTAGTAAGTTCCACCGTTGTATGCGAGAACCCGCTCAGGTGAAAATCAAGGGATTAGTTAATGATTTGGTATTATTAAGATGGTATTGTTGAATTTTTTGGGTTGATGATAAATCATCTTTTTTGTTCATAGTTATGTAAAGTTGTTTAATTTCTTTTTGAATTTTCTAAATTTGTTATTTATTTAAAAATATAAAAGGATATAAGAAAATCTTAAGATAAAAGGAGGAAGGATTAAGGTTAAAATTAAGGAGATAGGAGTTAGCAAAACATGGATGGAAAAATGGATAAAGAATACAATAAACACGAACATACACTTATTCAAACTAAAGGATCTACAAACATGATTAATTTACAGTGTAGATTATGGTTAGATAATAATAAATTATTAGACTTAACAACTTTATTAGATACAGGAGCAACAAAAAAACGTAATATCTTACAGTTTAGTGCCTATAAAATATCATAAAGAATTACCATACAAATTAGTAACAAGAACAGTTGAGGATAGATTAATTTCAATTAAACATTATATAGAACCAACAGGCATACAATTCCTAGATTTTGCAGGAAATTACAGCGTGAAATACGAAATACGAGTGGTAAATATTAACCCTGAATACATAAAATTGACAGATTTTGTATTGGGTTTAAATTTTATATTTAGCATAAACGGTGGTATTAGAATTAACAGAAATTTTATTACATTAAGTAAACATAGTTATAGTTTTACGATACAAAAATACATCATAGTTCGATCGAAAGCGTGGTGGACAAGGTATTGAGAAGAAACTCGACGTAATTTTTTTTTCAAACAGCGGCATAAAACCTATTTTCCAAAACAAAAGAAACGTTTTCCAAATAAAACTTTTATAGACAATTGTTCAATGCAGATAGATACTAAAGATAAAGGCAAGCGAAAGCTTTTACAGCCTGACAACCCAAAGCAAAGCTCATCTTCTTTGAGCATTTCCTCTGAAGAAGGAATTACAGTTTCTATAGTATCTACAGAAAAATTGATGCAATCAGCCATCAATTCACAGACAACTATATTTTCTACACAGTTTTTACAGGATGCACATGGACCTGAATCCTTGCCATCATCACAAGAAATACAGAGTATACAAGACAAGTATACACAACTTTCTTCATCAAAGACATATGTTCCAAGAAAATCTACACAATTACCACACAGTTCAAAGGAACATGCTTTGATCACATTTGGTACTTACACTTTACATAAATGTTTGGATACAAATAAACAATTTTGGCCAAGTGCTGGAATGGTTTTAACAGACAAACAACAATGTTTACTAGACAATCTGTGGCACATCCAAACTGCGCACCACAGGTGTCATCTTTCAAAGCACAAGTTGCAAATGCTTTGAGCCATTATTTTCTTGAACAAAGTGAAAAAATCCTTGCAAAACAAAATAACTATTTTCCATATTATGTAATTATAAAGGGAATAAAAATCGGAATTTTTAATAGATGGGAAACAGTTACAAAATTTATAAAATGTCGCAACCCCCTTTATAAAGGTTTTTCCAGTTTCTCAGAAGCCATGAAAGCGGCATGAGAACATTTTGGGTTAAAACAGTTTTACATTGAACCTGAACATGTTGAAACAACTTCTAATACAATGCAACTTGAAACAGGTTCACAAACAGTAAAAACTACTCCTGGGCAATTAATTAAAGCTCAAGAGGAAGTTATTGTTAATTTATAGGAACAACTGCTCTCAAAGACGGGAAAAAGGACAATGCACTTGTTGCCTATCCACATTGAGAATGCAGTTCTTAAACAACAAATTTCAGTTCTCGAGGCAAAAAATACACAATTACAACAACTGCTCGAGACTACAGAAACAGATACAGTAACAACTTTTCACAGAAATTTTGACAGCTTCAAAGCAAGGATATTAGACTGTCCTTGGAAAAAACAATGCAACCATTGTTGAACAGATTCCCAGAATTCGAAAACATTGTATCTACAAAAATTTGTACAGAATTCCCTTTAATTCTGTATAAATTACAACAAGAGATTATCAACATCGCCTTTCAACAACAAAAATACAGAGGTGTAAAAGTTGTGCAAAGACTACACCAAAGGAATCCTCCGATAGCAATTCCAGTAGAGACAACTCCAACAAACTTGTTCCTTCTACAAGTAGATCTAAAAACAACAGACATGCCAGAAGAAAAAATCCTCCAATTCTATCACAATGGAATGATAGATTATTTAGAATTCAGCCTCACTCCGACAACTGAAGCACTTCTCAACAAATTCGGAGACAAGTTCATCTATACAGCACGAAATATTGCATCCCATTCCCATGATTCTATTGTAGGATGCAAGATTTTTTCTTCATTTCCTGAAGCAAATATTTACACATACAGACCAGCAAGAAAAAGAATTTTTATCAGCGACAGAATGTGTGAACAGAATTATTGCATGCAGTACTGAATATACATGGTCAAATAGCATTAATCATGCTAACACACTTGAGCATCTAACAACAATGATTTCACAAAGCCAAAAAACACCAGCAATACCCTTGGGAATTCGAGGTATCATGGTGCAAAAAATACAAGCTAATAGCTGAAGGCCATTACATACAGATATGGACTCATCACAACTGGATCATACATTTACCTTTTGCCGGAGAAGAAGAAAATCCAGAACACATATTCAAAACTGACGAGATTAGTTCATACTCTTAGCACGATGACGTAAGAGATGACATTTTTACAACAATAATTCACAGCTGACACAAGGGATGACGTTTTTGCAATATCCCGACAATTTACTGTATAACTTTTGACTTTTGTATTTTGTACTTTTGTCTTTTCTAATTCGTGTATTGTACAAAATAATTTTTTATTTAGATAGGATAGGCCTAGACTAGATATGTGGCACTAGACTTGCCACCTTACCATTTCATTTTCAAGTTTGTAATTATGTAGATCACGAACGAAGGCCTATAAATACCTTCGTCTAATTCATTGTAAGGCATCCATTTTCCATCACATAGCATCCTTAATAAAATTATGAGTTGCTAAAACACTCTCCTCCCATCTTCTTAGTTTGATCCTTCAATCCTCCATATCCTTTTAAGAGTTCTTCATATTATATCCCTTACCTTATAAATATAAATATATATATATATATATATATATATATATACTATTCTTTATAATTCGGCCACCATCGTACATAAACTCTCTGGTGATTCCGCTCTAATCTCTGTAAGTTTTTCATGTTTATGTTGTTTGTACGACGGATTTTTAGGGTTTCCGTTAAACCACTTAAAGTCAAAATAACAACATAAAATAAAGAAGAAATCAACATAATTTTAAACTAAGAATATGAAAAACTTACAGAGATTAGAGCGGAATCAAGAGTGTTTATGTACGATGGTGGCCGAATTATAAAGAATAGTATATATATATATATATATATATATACTTTTTTTATTTGGAAAACGTTTCTTTTGTTTTGGAAAATAGGTTTTAATATTAACCCTGAATACATAAAATCGACAGATTTTGTATTGGGTTTAAATTTTATATTTGGCATAAATGGTGGTTTTACAATTAACAGAAATTTTATTACATTAAGTAAACATAGTTATAGTTTTCCTACACTACGATACAAAAATATATCAGAGTTCGCTCGAAAGCGTGGTGGACAAGGGAACTTAGATTTTTTAAAACAACATCAAAATAAAGCTTTTATTGAAAATGAAGCTTTTAAATTACTTACAAATTTTTTAACACATGAATTAGAAAAAGGAAAAGATGTTACAACCACCATAAATTACCATATAATTTTACATTTAGAAAAAAACAGGATTAATTGGAGAAGATATTAAAAAATCGAAAGTAAATTATATATGCAAATTTAAGCTTAAAAACCCATATATTACAATTAGAACTGCAAACATAGAATACAGTCCATTAGATAAAGAAGAATTTAAAAAACAAATACCAGAAATGTTAGAACAAGGTTTAATTAAAAATCAGAAAGCCCTTACAGATCAGCAGCCTTTATAGTAAGAAATCACAGTGAAATTAAAAGAGGGAAAGCAAAAATAGTTTACAATTATAAAAGATTAAATGACAATACAGAAGATGATGGCTACAATATTACTAACAAAGATAGCTTATTAAATCTTATACAAAAGAAAAAGGTATTATCAAAGTTTGATTTAAAATCAGGATATAATCAATTAAAGTTAGAAGAACAGTTTATACCCGGGCCTAGCCAAACTGGTTCATCAAAAATATCACAGAAGTCACAGATTCCTACAGATCATATCATTACATTTGGACAACATCAACTACAGAAATGTTATGATATTCATAAAAAAATTTGACCCATGAAAGGAATTGTTTTGACAGAAAAACAACAGTACTTATTAGATAATCTCTGGCATCTAAAAACTTTTACAGAATCATCTAGTAGCAAAGTACATATTCTCAATGCTCTGAGTACATATTTTCAAGAACATATCCAAAAATCCCCTGAAAAACAAAGTAAGAAATTTTCTTACTATGTAATTTTTAGAGGAACCAAAACAGGCGTTTTTAACAAAGGGGAAAGTGTAGAAAATTACACACAATGTTATAAACCCATGCATAAAGGATTTTACACCTTCTCTGAAGTTTTAAGCGCAACAAGAGAATCCTTCGGGGTTAACCAATTTTACATAGAACCCGAAGAAGTGAAAACTTTTTCAGAAATAGGAAAAACTAATTCTGAGCAGTTGATTAAAGCTCAAGAAACTGTTATTGCTAATTTACAGAACCATCTCCTTCAATCTGGAAAGGGTCAACAGAATACACAGATCCAGATTGATAATTTGATTCTCAAACAAAAGAATGCAATTCTCGAGGAAATTTTTTTATAGTTACAGCAATAGCTCGAGAAAAAAGAATCGAATAAATCTACAGCTTTTTACAAAGATTATAACAGCTTCAAGGCAAGACTTTTAGATCTTCCTTGGAAAAACACTATGCAACCAATTTTGGACAAAATTCTTGAATTGGAAAACATCATTTCTGAAAAAATTTGTACAAAATTTCCTATACATCTGTATGAATTACAACAGCAAATCATCGATATGGCTTTCCATGAGGAAAATCATAAAGGTGTAACAGTGGTGCAAAGATCATACCATGATCAACCATGTCGTAACACATTTCTACTCCAAATTGACTTACAGACTACAGAGCTTACAACAGATCAGATTCTCAATTTTTACCATAATGGTTTGATTGATTATCAAGAGTTCAATTTAAATTCTAAAACAGAGGATCTTCTCAACAAGTTCGGTGAAAAGTTCCTTTTAACAGCAGGAAACATGGCATCCTTTTCAGATGCATCCACAATAGGATGTAAAATCTTTGCATCCTTTCCAGAAGCAGATCGATACACATATCGACCTTCAAGAAAAAGGATTTTTCTCGGTCATAGAAAGGAGGAACAGACATATCTTAAGAACTTGGCGTGTTCAACAGCTCTATACTGTTGGGTCTGAAATATGCTAAGTCTGGATAGTGCTGGTGAGACTTGAAGATATTACTACTGCTAGTAGTATTAGTACTGCTTGAAGGGTTAGTACTTCTAGAAGAATAGTTAGTACTGCTTGGAGAGTTAGTACTGCCAGTTGGAAGTTACTACTGCTAGCATGTTAGTACTGCTGATGATAAGAAGATACTGATAGAAAAATTAATGGTGCTGATATTGATAAGGATGGTTTGTTACTTGAAGCGAAAGACAAGGAGTTGAAGATAATTATGGAATGGATGTTGAAGATCAAAGTTACTTTAATAATTATCTTGTAATCTGTTTTGTAAATATAGCCTAGAAGTCTTAGATTATTGAAATATACGTCTTTTGTGTTTTGGAGAGAATTAACCGCAAGATTCTTAGTGATCCTTTCATTAGAGAAGTTTTGAACGTCTGTTGAGCCTGTTCAACAGATTGTGGCTTTGTGTGTAATCATCAAGTTAATTCAATACAACTTGTGATTTGAATTCATACACTGTTTCATTGATTTCTTGTTAAAGTGTTATTTCGCAACTTTTTTAACAAAGTTTCTGAGTGTTTATTTAAATTCTTGTTTTGAATTTCGATCCTCGAGGAACTCAGAAATGAATAATCATCATGGACAGATCAAACGACAGTGTTCTTGTTTCAAAGATACCCATGCTCAAACCTAATGAGTTTGACATGTGGAAAATCAGGATCAGGCAGTATATACTTCTTACAGACTACTCAATGTGGGACATCATTGAGAATGGTCCCTCCAGTGAAGGAGAGATGGGAGAAGATGGCAAGAGACCTCCACCAAAGACTGATGGAGAAAGAAAGATGTGAGATGAAAGCCTTGAGCACTCTACTCTTGGCAATTCCTAATGAATATCAACATCAGTTTTGCAACTGTGCTGATGCCAAAATCTTGTGAAATGCATTGGAGAAGAGGTTTTCAGGTACCAAAAGCACTAAGAGAAATCAGAAAGCAATTCTCAAGCAACAATATGAAAATTTTATGTCTACAAAGAGTGAGTCTATGACTCAAACCTTTGATAGATTCAACAAGTTGATTGGAGAATTGGCCACTGTTGGTGTCAAGATGGACCAGGATGATGTCAACAGAAAGTTTCTAAGATCTCTTGGTGAAGAATGGATAATGTATACAGTATCCTTCAGGCAAAATTATAATCTGGAGGATAAGGAACTTGATGACCTCTACAATGATCTCAGGGTGTTTGAAGCAGAGGTTGAATCAAAGAAGAAGCCATCTGGATATTCTCACAATGTTGCTCTCCTATCATCTACTCCTGATTCTTCTGCTAATACAGAATCAGTTAGTGCTGCTTATGGATCAAAACAGGATGGATCCAATGATTCTGTTTTGGAAGCTTTCCTTGCTAGCCATGCTAAATCTTCTCTTATCAATGATGATCTGGAGCAGATCAATGTTGATGATCTTGAAGAGATGGACATCAAGTGGCAAATGGCAATGCTCACCATGAGAATCAAAAGATTCATTAAAAGAACAGGAAGAAACAACTTTGCCATGAGAAGAGAAGATGGTGCTGGATTTGACAAATCCAAGGTGGAATGCTACAAGTGTCATAAACTGGGGCACTTTGCAAGAGAATGCAGAGGAGGAATTTCTCAACAGCATGGGAGCAACAATCAAAAACTAAAGTCCACAAACTACAACAACAACAGGAACTCATCTCAAGCACTTGTCTCACAAGAAGGAATGGGCTTTGATTGGAGTGATCAAGCAGATGAGGCAATCCAGAATCAAGCATTGATGGCTGAGGTTTCAGAGTCTTCAAGCACAGCAATCCCCACAAAGGTAAAATCTAAACTTTGCTCTAAAGCCTGTCTTGAAACTGTTAGAAAGTACAGGGATCACAATCAGAGCATGTGTGATGATATTAAAAGGTTGGAGAAACATAGGAGAGAGTCTAGTTTGATCATTGTGAATTTTGAAGAACAGATCAAGGCATATCAGGCCAATGAACTTCAACATTCATATGATCACAACTATTGGAAGTGGGAGAAAAAGGAGTTAGAGATTAAGCTAGAGAAGGCTAGAGAGGAAAGTGAGAAAGTTAGGAGTGAATTTGAGAAGTCCAAATTAGACATTGAGAAATTTTCCAATGCTTCTAAAGCAATGGACACTTTACTCAAATCTTAATTTCATGACAAACTGAAGAGAGGTATAGGCTACAACAACACCCCTCCACCTTACAATAACAACTATATTCCACCCACCTCAGACCTCTTAGAAAGACAAGATAAGAAGGACTTACCTGCAGGAGCCACATAAGTAGATCCACTAGACAAAGTAGTAGTTGAGGTAGAGTCTGAAGAAGAGAACACTGAGGATAAGAATAAGGAAGACCAGAAAGAAATTCCCCTAGAAAACCAGATTCTTACAAATGAGAAGGGGGGTAAATCATTTGTCAAGAGTGATAAAGTGGAGATGTCTAAGATAGAGAAAGAGAAAAAGAGTAAGAATGTAGAAACTTCTAGGAAAGAGAAGGAAAAGGTACAGGGAGTTCACTATATGCAAACTACTGTTGTAAATCCCTGTACTTGTCAACAGATCAAGCCCCATCAACATGATAAAATAAGGGGAAATCAGAGAAACAGAAATAACCAGTGGGCTCAAAAACATGGAATTGATCTAAGCAAAATCAATAGACCAAAGCCTTGTTTTATTTATGGCAAGTTGAATCATTTAGCCAAACACTGTTATTTCAATCTTGTTAACCAAAGAATTACTTTTCAAAGACAAATACGAAATTTTGTTGGTTATAGGAAGCAATCAAGACAATCAAGGAACCACATGGCTGATAATGTGAGAACAGCACCAATGAAAACTGGCACTGCAAATCTCATATTCAGAATAAGTTTGCTAAAGCAAAAGAAAATACTCCAAGCAAATCAAGGAGTAACTCACAGAATAGGAAAGCAAACAACTTTGTCAAAATCTGGGTTCCAAAAGACACTAAACCTGTTAGTACTGCTACCTCAAATAGTACTGCTAACAAAAATAGTGTTGTTGATAGCAATACTACTGCTGACGAAGGTAGTGTTGCTAACAAGGATAGTACTGCTACCAGTGTTAATACTGTCAAACCTATAATTATGACAAAGTATTCCAGTCATGAGATTCCTAATTCTGATTATCTCATCAAGACTAAGCTTACTGAGTATGAGTATGTTGATGAGAAAAGGCAACCCAAGGCCATTTTGGCTTGGGTTCCCTCAAAACACTAATTGTTTTATCTTATGTGCAGGGCAACCAACAGCTCAAGAGGAAGAGCATTTGGCATGTAGATAGTGGTTGCTCTAGGCACATGACAGGTAACATGGCCTGCCTTCAAAATTTCAAAAGGTTTGATGGAGGACGTGTTGCTTTTGGTGACAATCCAACAGGAGGTAAGATAAGTGGTTAAGGTATGGTTTCAAAAGGTAAGATGACTATTGAAGATGTTTAATATGTTGAGCAATTGAGATACAACCTGTTAAGTGTATCACAGGTTTGTGACAAGAAACATAGTATATTATTTAGTGATACTGAATGTATTATCCTTGCACCAGGATTCAAGGTAGTTGATGAAAATATGATACTACTTAGAACTCCTAGAAAGGATAATGTTTATAGTTTGGACTTAGAGAGTGTTTCATCTGATTCATCACTAAACTGTCTGTTTTCAAAAGCCTCTTTAGATGAATCATCTCTTTGGCACAGAAGGATGTGTCACATGAATTTTAAAACTATGAACAAACTTGTGAAAAACAACCTTGTGAGAGGTTTGCCCCAAAAAGTGTTTTAATGTGATGATCATTGTGTTGCATGTCTTAAAGGCAAGCAACACAAAACTTCTCATAAGTCCAAAGAAATAAACACAATCTCTTCACCCCTTCAGTTATTGCATATGGATATTTTTGGTCCTACAAATGTGATGAGTATTGGTAAGAAATCCTATTGCTTAGTCATTGTTGATGACTTCTCTAGATTTACTTGGGTATATTTTCTGAGGACTAAGGATGAGACAAGTGGACTGATCAAATCCTTTGTCCTTAGGATTGAAAACCAAACAAATCTAAGAGTTAAAGTCATCAGATCTGGTAATGGAACTGAGTTTAAAAACAGTGACTTAAACAACTTTTGTGAGACTAAAGGTATTGAGAGACAATTCAGTGCTCCTAGGACTCCTCAACAGAATGGTGTTGCTGAGAGGCGAAATAGGACATTGATTGAGGCTGCTAGATCTCTGTTGGCAGATTCAAATCTACCCATTACTTTTTGGGCAGAAGTAGTTAATACTGCTTGTTATGTCCAAAACAGAGTTCTAGTAGTCAAATCCCAAGGAAAGACACCTTATGAACTTTTCAAAAAGAAGAAACCTTTTATTGGATTTTTCAAACCTTTTGGGTGTCCTTGCACAATTCTCAACACCAAATCTCATTTAGGCAAGTTTGAAAGCAAAGCTGAGGATGGATTTCTTGTTGGATACTCATCTCAGAGCAAGGCATACAGAGTATTCAACAGTTCTTCCAGGATTATAGAGGAAAGTGACAATGTCAAATGCAATGAGAACACACCAAATCAGATTGGTACAGGTCCTGATTAGCTGTTTGACATTGATTCACTAACTAATTCTTTGGGTTTTAGTAATGATCAAATTTCAGGAACAAGTTCAGAAAAGGTACAAGAACAGAGACAAGAGATTGTGTTGTTCCCTACACCTATAGTTGATCCTGTTGAATTTTGTCAACAAGAAAAGAAAGATGATTCAGAAACAGAGGATTCTGAACCAGAACAGGATGAAGATGATAAAGGTGATGAAGAGGATAAAGGTGAAAAAGAGGATGCTCATCCTTCAGGTTCAGGAAACACAGGTCCTGAAATGCCAACATTGTCAGAGGATGATACTGATGATGAAAATTCTTCAGTTTTTGGTGGAAACACTCCTGAAAAGAATGACTCCAATCTTGATGCAAATATTAATGAGGAAGTTGTCCATAAAACAAGAACTTAGAAGAATCATCCTCCTCAGTTAGTGATTGGTGATATCAATTCCCCCATGATCACAAGGCATCAAAGTAAGTTAGGAGGATTGAAAGACTTACAGTTAGGTTTGTTGTCTTGTTTTCTATCCCAGATTAAACCCAAGAAGGCTTATGATGCAATGAAAGACCCAAGCTGGATAGAAGCAATGCAAGAGGAGCTGTTGCAGTTTGTGCTGCAAAATGTGTGGGATCTGGTTGACCTTCCACAAGGACACAGGGCAATTGGAACTAAATGGATTTTCAGGAATAAGAAAGATGAGAGAGGGATAGTGATAAAGAATAAGGCCAGACTTGTGGCACAAGGGTACACACAAGAAGAGGGGATAGACTATGAAGAAGTGTTTGCACCAGTAGCTAGAATTGAGGCAATTAGGCTATTTCTAGCCTATGCTTCTTTCATGAAGTTCAGAGTATATCAGATGGATGTTAAGAGTGCATTTCTATATGAGAAAATTGATGAAGAAGTGTATGTTTGTCAGCCTCCGGGGTTTGAGAATCCTAACTTTCCTGACAAAGTATACAAATTAAAGAAGGCACTCTATGGGCTACATCAAGCACCAAGAGCATGGTATGACACTCTGTCTACCTATCTCTTGGAAAATGATTTTGAAAGGGGAATCATTGACAAGACCCTTTTCATTCAAAGGAAGAAGAAGAACATCTTGCTTGTACAAATCTATGTGGATGATATCATCTTTGGATCCACAAAAGATCATATGTGCAAGGAGTTTGAGGAGTTGATGCACAAAAGATTCAAGATGAGCTCTATGGGTAACCTCACATTCTTCCTTGGGCTACAGGTTAAACAGAAGAAAGATGGCATTTTCATAAGTTAATCTAAGTATGTGCAGGATATACTTACAAAGTTTGGATTTTCAGAAGCAAAGCCTGCAAGCACACCTATGGAAACACACAAACAGATCACTACAGATCTTGAGGGGGAGGATGTGGATGTTCATCATTATAGATCCATGATAGGCTCCCTCATGTATCTAACAGCTTCAAGACCAGACATTATGTTTGTTGTATGTGTGTGTGCCAGATTTCAAGTGAGGCCTAAGCAATCTCACTTTCAAGCAGTCAAAAGGATCTTCAGATATCTCAAAGGACAACCTAGGTTGGGTCTGTGGTATCCTCATGACTCACCATTTGATCTGCTTGCATATTCTGATAGTGATTTGGGTGGTGCAAACTTGGATAGGAAGTCTACATCAAGAGGATGTCAGTTTTTGGGTGACAGGCTAGTTTCATGGCAGTGTAAAAAGCAAACCACAGTGTCCACCTCTACAACAGAAGCAGAGTATATAGCTGCTACAAGCTGTTGCTCACAAGTGCTATGGATTCAGAATCAGATGTTGGATTATGGTATTACTTTTCTTCACACTCCCATCTTCATTGATAACAACAATGCTATAAGCATTGTTCATAATCCAGTGAAGCACTCAAAAACCAAACATATAGAAATCAGGTACCATTTTATTAGAGATTGCAATGAAAAGAAGTTAATTCAGGTTTTGAAAGTACACACTAGTAACCAATTTGCTGATCTATTCACCAAAGCTTTTGATGTGGGTAGATTCACATTCTTGGTCACAAGTGTAGGCATGATAAACATTGAATAAAGCCTCTTTTAATTTTCTTTATGTACCATTTCTGTATAGATTGTTTCATGCTTACTTTCTCATAATGTATTGTGCATGGTGTTGCTAACTATGTGTGTTTAAGTGTTTCAGATTACCTTGTTGATTAGAAACTTGGTACTTCTAGTTAAGTTAATACTGCTCTCACTATTAATCCTGCTGACAGTTCAAATATGATTAAGTATGGTTACTACTGCTAGGTGGTTTACACTGCTAGTGCAAAGTTACTACTGCTTACCATATTTCTACTGCCAGACAGTGTTACTACTGTTGTTCTGGACAAATGCATCCATTCAGACTGTTGATGGCAATCAGTTCATTCAATCAAGGGTCTGTGATAAACCTATCACAATCACAGAAGGCTGCATACGCACTCATCTTCATCTAGATGATGCCTCAGGTATTTCTACTCTCTCAAAGGAAGATCTATTTTAAGAAATTGGTAGAATGGGGTATGAAGGTCCTACTGAGGTTTACACGTTTTACAAAAGCAAATTTTCACCTCAGTGGAGATTCTTTATTCATACTCTTCAACACTGTATATCTCGCAAGACAACTGGATGGAGTGAGTTTAGCAGTACAATAACTTATGCTCTTGTATGCTTAGCTACCTCCAGAAAGTTCAATTTTTTCCAAATGATTTTAAATGATTTGCTGTCAAACTTGGATACCAAAACCAAAACCAAAAGATTTTATATGTATCCAAGGTTTGTACAAGAGGTACTAAACATGGAATTGACGGATTTACCCTCTTTTGAAGAGGTATATGTACCTAAACCTCCCAAAGGGAAGGTATTTTCTAATATGAGAAGACCTAGTAAGGACTTTTTTGGAAAAGACACACCATTGTTCTCTACAATGATGGTTGTGTCCCACCCACATGGTGAGGCATCAGGGTCACAGCCCATATCTGACCAACCCACTAATAATCTACCCACACCATTCACTTCAAATGTTCTTCCTCAGATCCTTGTTGATAAGCCAATTCCCCCAATCACTCAATACTATACAAAGAAAAATGTACAGAAGGTTCCTTCTCTTCATGTATCTACACCCCAAAAGCCTACAATCCCTCTGATGGAGCATTCTCCATCAGAGAATATCCAAAGGGAATCCACAGGGGTGTCTCCAACCCCGAGAAGGTGCTCTCTCAAGAGAAGGATGAACATGTGGGCAGCAAGGATCACACTACTGATTCTACACAAGGTGTGGGTTAGGACAGTGTGAATATGGCTAAGACCTTCCCCACGGAAACTTTGGATGAAAAATCATCTAAGGGACCCAGGTGCCAAGAAACCAAGGGGGTAGTAGGTGCTTCTGCTAGGCAGAAGGCCTCTACTAAAAGATCCCATGATCCTTCAAGGGTGGTAAACACACCTAAAGGAGGTGAGGACAGATATAACTATGACGAATTGATGGATACCATTGGCATGGTGAACCTGGATGTACACAATCAGGGTTTGGAGATAAAGGCTATGAACAAGGTGATCCTTTCTCAATAGGGGCAGATAGACAAACTCAAGAAGATGGTGCTTAATTTGGTGCACAAAAAGAAGAGAAAGCAATTTGTCTTGAAGAAAAGGGGAAGTGCTCATGATGCTTCCAAAAAGGGGGAGAATCAATAAGCTGAAGTTGAGAAGGAAAGTTCAGTTGGTATGGAATTTTAATTTGAGGGGGAGATTGGTGGTGAAGCTGAAAAGAATGTTGAGGAGAATAAGAAGGATCAAGGTGTGAAAGCATCAAAAACAGTAGTGAAAGAAGCAGTAATTCAGCCAGCAGTAGAAATTAAAGAAGCAGCAGTAACTACTGAACCAACAGTAGAAACTACTAAAGCAGTAGAAACAAAGAAAGCAGCACCAGAAACAGGAATGTCTATGGAAGAAATTGAGATTACAGAGACTTTGGCTAAGGCAAAGAATGACACTCCTAAGGCTACTCAAAAGGCTAAGGGAGTGGTGATTAAAGAAGGAGGCACAGAGAGGAAAAATAAAGAGATCAGTGTGACAGAGGCCAAGAAGAAAGGGAAAGAAAAGATGGTTGAGCCTGTGAAACCATTAAAGAAGCAGAAGCAAATAGAATTGGATGTAGAATTGGCTAAGAAAATGCAATAAGAGTTAACTACAGTTGAACAAGAAACTCTTTCTTTGAAAGTAGCAAAGGAGTTGAATGCACAGTTTGAGAAAGAGTTTGAAAAGGAGGATGAGATCCAAAAGGCAAAAGACAGAAAGCTTGCAATAGATTTGGCAACAAGGCTTAATGAAGAATACCAGAAGAGTTTGAAGACTGCTGCAAAGAGGGTTACAATGAAAACAACTAGACAAAGGCAGCCTTCAAAGACCTTTCTAGCTACACAGGAAAGAAGAAAGATGATAAACTTCTTGAAAGGATCTGTTGGAGTTCCTGAAGGGATGTTTACAAAAATGTCTTTTAGCAGGATAGAAGATTTGTACAAAAAGGAGATGGCAAAGATGCAAGGAGATTTCAATCATAGGGTTGAAGTTGAAAGAAAGATGAAAGAAAGACATGATCTAAACATTCAACAGCCTTTTCCTGAAAGTGAAGAAGGCACTCCGACTAAAGAAAAGGTAGAAGTTAAGAAGGAAGAGACTCTAGCTCAGAAGATTGGAGCTACCAAGAGAAAGAAGTCAATTGCTATAAAGACAAAGGCAAAAAGGCCAATAACTGAGGAAGGTGAGAAAGAGCAGGGCAGTGAAAGAATGGAAGTTGAATCATCAAGAACTACAGATGCACCTCCTGTGCCTGCTACTCCAGTCAGTTCAATGGTTCCAAAGATTATCTTTTGGGATGTATATGTGGAGAAAGACAAGCACTTTCTAGGGATCAAAATATCAAATAACATATTTGAGATCTATACAAGTTTTCATCAGTTCATGCAAAAGTGCTCAAGAAGTGACTTGGAAGAAATGTATTATGTTGGGATGAAGTTGTATGAAGACAGGATTCAGCAAGAAGCACAGGATGATACAAGGTTGATCATGGACTGGATATGTCTTATGTTTGAACCTGATAGAATACAACTTGAAAAGCAGAATGTGTTGAGATGGTGTCAAGATCGAAATTCTAAACAAGAATTTAATGAACACTCAGAAACTTTGTTAAAGAAGTTTGCGGAATAACACTTTAAAAGTAAATCAATAGAACAGTGTATGGATCAAATCACAAGTTATATTAAATTAACTTAATGATTACAACCACAACGTCAATCTATTGAACAGGCTCAACAGACGTTCAATACTTCTCTATTGAAAGGACTACAAAGAACCTTGAGGCTAATTCTCTCTAAAACTAAAACGTATTCTCTATATATTTGTATCAATAAATCTCTATGTATCTATATATACAAAACAAATTACAAGATAAATATGAAAATAATATTGATCTTCAGCATCCAGTCCATAATTATCTTCAACATTATCTCCAGCTCCTAGTCTTTCGCATCAAGCAATCAATCCATCTCTATCTTCATGAGCAGCATTAATCTTCATCCTCAGCAGTACTAATCATACTTGCAGTAGTAACTCTGTTAGCAGTACTAACTCTTCAGCAGTACTAACTACTAGCAGTAGTAATACTTCTAGCAGTATTAATTCTTTCAACAGTATTAACTCCTTGAAGTAGCAGCATTAATTGGACTTAGCACATTTTAGACCCAACAATCTCCCCCTAACTTAACTTTTCAAAACAAGAAGTTAAGTTCTTCAGAATGTGGTCTTCATGATGCTTTCAAAAATATCTGCTCAGATTCCTAGATCAGGATTCAAACCTAGGCTTTGATTGATTGTTCTTTTGATCACAACTCTGGCCATTTCTGAACCTTTAGCACATACCAGCTTAGCTCTCAACATCCCTTGCAACTTTGCTTTGCTTTGGTCATATACCTTATCCACCAAGTAATACTCATGATAGCTTTTATCAATGGTTAAGACATAGACTCCACATCTTTCAAACAACATCCAATGATCAATTCTTTTAAAACCATTTTCATGATGCAGGTCTTTGATAAGATACTTTACTCTATCTGGATCAAACATCATGCATAAAAACTCCATGACTATCTTTATTAGATTCATCCCAGATCCTTTCAACACTTCACCATATAGATTCAGACCAACCTTATACATCTCCTCCAAATCTGTTCTGGAACAACTTCTGATGATCTTTCCCCAGGTTGAATAAACTTGATACTGATCACCCATTCTCTTGATTCTGATGTATTCTATTCTTTTGTCAAAGAGTGTATCCCAATGAATGATTTCAGGAGCATTCACTGAGATAGGATCAACTTTCACTGGTTCTTCATCTGTTACTGTCATGTACAAATCAAACTGCACATCAGAGTGACTTGACTGTTCTTGACTATGCTCAGTTTCAACATGCTCTGTAGGAGGTGCAATAGTAGGTTCTGATGGTTCTGCATTCATTCTTTCACTTTCCTTTTCTTTCTCCACTTCTTCAGTCCTTGGCCTTTTTGCCTTTTTCTTGGTAGCAATAGACTTCTTTCTTTTTATAGCTCCAATTTTCTGTGCTAGAGACTCTTCCTACTTGACTTCAACCTTTTCTTTGGTAGAAGTGCCTTCTTCACTGTCAGGGAAAGGTTGTTGAATGTTCAGATCATGTCTTTCTTTCATCTTCCTTTCAACGTCAACCCTCTGACTGAAATCTCCTTGAAGCTTGTCCATCTCCTTCTTGTACAACTCTTCTATTCTACCAAAAGGCATTTTGGTAAACATCCCTTCAGGGACTCCAATAGACCCTTTCAGGAAGTTTATCATCTTTCTCCTTTTGTAGTGCAGCCAGAAAGGTCTTAGAAGGCTGTCTTTGTCTTGTCTTTGATGGCTGCCTTTGCCTAGATGCTTTCATGGTAACTTTCTTAGCAACAAGCTTTAAACTTTTCTGATATTCTTCATTGAGCTTTGTAGCCAAATCTAATGCAATCTTTCTATCTTTGGCAGTTTGGGTCTCTTCCTCCTTTTCAAGCTCTTCTTGCAACTTCTTAGCTAACTCTTCATCCAGTTCTATTTGTGAGAATTTCTTTGATGGTTTCACAGGTTCAACCACTTTTTCTTTCCCTTTCTTTTTTACCTCTGCCTCACTGATCTTCTTCTTTTTCTGTTCTGAGCCTCCTTCATTGATCACCACTCCCTTAGCCTTTTGAGTGGCCTTAGGAGTGTCATTCTTTGCTTTGACCAAAGTTTCAGCAATTTCAATCTCTTCCACAAACATACCAGTTTCTGCTGCTGCTTGCTTTGTTTTTACTGTTGTAGCTGTTTCTACTGCAGGTTCAGTGGTTACTGCTGCCTTTACATTTTCTGCTGCTGGTTTAGTTACTGCTTCTTTCACAGTTTTTGCTGCCTTACCAGTTTCCTTCTCACCCTTCTGTTCAGATTCACCATTAACCTCCCCCTCAAACTTAGATTCCATAGCCTCTGAACTCTCCCCCTTTTTGGAAGCATCATGTACAGTTCTCCTTTTCTTCAAGACAAACTGGGTTCTTTTCTTCTTGTGCACTAATTTCAACACTAGCTTCTTGAGTTTGGCTATCTGCTCTTGTTGAGAGATTATCACATGTTTCATCTCCTTTATCTCCTTACCCTGACTGATGACATCCAGATTGACATTTCCAATTGTTTCCATCAATTCATCATAGTTATATTTGTCCTCACCTCCTTTAGGTGTTTTTACCACCCTTGAAGGATCCTTGGATCTTTTAGTAGAGGCCTTCTGCCTAGCAGAAGCACCTGCTACCCCCGTGGTTTCTTGGCACCTGGGACCCTTAGATGATTGCTCATCTAAAGTTGTCGTGGGGAAGGTCTTAGAGATGTTCACACTGTCCTGACCTACACCTTGTGCAGGATCAGTAGTGTGAGCCTTACTGCCCACATGTTCTTCCTTCTCCTTAGAGAGCACCTTCTTGGGGTTGGGAGACACCCCTGTGATTTCCCTTTGGATATTCTCTAATGGAGAATGCTCCATTAGATGGCTTGCAGGCTTTTGGGGTGAAGATACAGGAAGGGAAGGAACCTTCTGTACCTTTTTCCTTATATATGTTTTGGTGATGGGGGAAATTGGCTTCACAATAGGGTTCTGAGGAGGATTAATTGAAATGAATGGTGTGGGTAGGTCATCAGTGGGTTGGTCAGATGTGGGCTTTGACCTTGATGTCTCACCATGGGAATGAGACACACCCATCATTGTAGAGAACAATGGAGTGTCTTGTCCAGAAAAGTCCTTACTAGGCCTTTTCATGTTAGAGAATACCTTCCCTTTGGGAGGTTTAGGTACATACACCTCTTGAAGAGAGGGTAAATCCATCAATTCATTGTTAAGTACTTCTTGTACAAACCTTGGATACATGTAAAATCGTTTAGTTTTGGTTTTGGTATCCAGGTTTGACAGCAGATCATTCAAAATCATTTGTGAAAAATTAAACTTTCTGGAGGTTGCTAAGCAGACCAGAGCATAAGCTATGGTACTGCTGAACTCACTCCATCCAGTTGTTTTGCGAGAAATACAATGCTGAAGGGTATGAACAAAGAATCTCCATTGAGATGAAAATTTTCTCTTGAAGAACTTGTAAACCTCAGTGGGACCTTCATACCCCATTCTACCAATTGCTTGGAAGAGATCATCCTTAGGAAGAGAAGATATACCTGATGCATCATCTAGACGTAGATGAGTGCGAATGCAGCCTTCTGAGACTATGATAGGTTTATCACAGACCCTTGATTGGATGACCTGATTGCCATCAATAGTCTGTATAGAGGCATTGGCCCAGAACTGACGCATGTGCTCCACATAGATGGTGGGATTGACTGTGAGTGCATAGGCAATGTGGGATGCTTTTAGGAAATCCACAATTTCTTCAAAACCCTCAGCTTGTTTGGGTTTCTGCAGCATTGCGAGTTCATTGTGATCGTCCACAAATTCCAGTCCTGCCATCGTTCTTGGGTTTGAAACAACTCTAGGGTTTATGCACTGGGAAACAAGAATTTGTGAGAGAGAGAGAGGATGAACACTCGTAGGAAATTCAAAGAGCCGTTTGGATTTTGGCAGTCAGAGAGGGTATTTATAGGTGGAGGGTTTCAGTTAGAAGCAGTACTAAGTACCCTAGCAGCATTAACAAGCCCGCAGTACTAACCCATATCAACAGCAGTAACACATACCAGCAGCATTAACCTAGACTAGCAGTATTAACACAGACTAGCAGTAGTAACACATACCAGCACCATTAACACAGACTAGCAGTATTAACACATACCAACAGTAGTAACACTGTCTGGCAGTAGAAATATGGTAAGCAGTAGTAACTTTGCACTAGCAGTGTAAACCACCTAGCAGTAGTAACCATACTTAATCATATTTGAACTGTCAGCAGGATTAATAGTGAGAGCAGTATTAACTTAACTAGAAGTACCAAGTTTCTAATCAACAAGGTAATCTGAAACACTTAAACACACATAGTTAGCAGCACCATGCACAATACATTATGAGAAAGTAAGCATGAAGGAATCTATACAGAAATGGTACATAAAGAAAATTAAAAGAGGCTTTATTCAATGTTTATCATGCCTACACTTGTGACCAAGAATGTGAATCTACCCACATCAAAAGCTTTGGTGAATAGATCAGCAAATTGGTTACTTGTGTGTACCTTCAAAACCTGAATTAGCTTTTTTTCATGCAATCTCTAATAAAATGGTACCTGATTTCTATATGCTTGGTTTTAGAGTGCTTGACTGGATTATTAACAATGCTTATAGCACTATTGTTATCAATGAAGATTGGAGTGTGAAGAAAAGTAACACCATAGTCCAACATCTGATTCTGTATCCATAGCACTTGAGAGCAGCAACTTGCAGCAGCTATGTACTCTACTTCTGTTGTAGAGGTGGACACTGTGGTTTGCTTTTTACACTGCCATGAAACTAGTCTTGCACCCAAAAATTGACATCCTCCTGATGTAGACTTTCTATCCAAGTCTGCACCACCCAAATCACTGTCAGAATATGCAAGTAGATCAAATGGTGAGTCATGAGGATACCAAAGACCCAACCTTGGTTGTCCTTTGAGATATCTGAAGATCCTCTTGACTGCTTGAAAATGAGATTGCTTAGGTCTTACTTGAAATCTGGCACACACACAGACAACAAACATAATATCTGGCCTTGAAGTTGTTAGATACATGAGCGAGCCTATCATAGATCTATAATGATGAACATCCACATCCTCCCCCTCAAGATCTGCAGTGATCTGTTTGTGTGTTTCCATGGGTGTGCTTGCAGGATTTGAATCTGAAAATCCAAACTTTGTAAGTATATCTTGCACATACTTGGATTGACTTATGAAGATGCCATCTTTCTTCTGTTTAACCTGTAGCCCAAGGAAGAATGTAAGTTCACCTATGGAGCTCATCTTGAATCTTTTGTGCATCAACTCCTCAAACTCCTTGCACATATAATCTTTTGTGGATCCAAAGATGATATCATCCACATAGATTTGAACAAGTAGGATGTCCTTCTTCTTCCTTTTAATGAACAGAGTCTTGTCAATGATTCCCCTCTCAAAACCATTTTCCAAGAGATACGTAGACAGAGTGTCATACCATGCTCTTGGTGCTTGATGTAGCCCATAAAGTGCCTTCTTTAGTTTGTATACTTTGTCAGTAAAGGTAGGATTCTCAAACCCTGGCTGACAAACATACACTTCTTCATCAATTTTTCCATATAGAAATGCACTCTTAACATCCATCTGAAATACTCTGAACTGCATGAAAGAAGCATAAGCTAGAAACAGCCTAATTGCCTCAATTCTGGCTACTGGTGCAAACACTTCTTCATAATCTATCCCCTCTTCTTGTGTATACCCTTGTGCCACAAGCCTGGCCTTATTCTTTATCACAATACCTCTATCATCTTTCTTATTTCTGAAAACCCATTTAGTACCAATTGCCCTTTGTCCTGGTGGAAGGTCAACTAGATCCCACACATCTTGCAGCTTAAACTGCAGCAGCTCCTCTTGCATTGCTTCTATCCAGCTTGGTTATTTCATTGCATCATAGGCCTTCTTGGGTTCAATTTGAGATAGAAAACAAGATAACAACCCTGACTGCAAGTCTTTCAATCCTCCTATCTTACTTTGATGCCTTGTGCTCCTAGGAGAATTGATGTCACCAATCACCAACTGAGGAGGATGATTTTCTGAGTTCTTGTTTGATGTGCAACCTCCTCATTGATATTTGCATCCAGATTAGAGTCATTCTTCTCAGGTGTGCTTCCACCAAATACTGAAGAATTTTCATTTTCTTCATCAGTATCATCTTCTGACAGTATGGACATCTCAGGACCTTTGTTTCCTGAAGAATGAGCATTCTCTTTATCACATTTATACTCTTCATTATGTTCTGGTTCAGACTCCTCTTTTCCTGAATCATCCTTCTGTTCTTGTTGACAAAATTCAACAGGATCAACTGTAGGTATAGGAAACAGCACAAACTCTGGTTTCTGTGCTTGTTTCTCTTCTGAACTTGTTCCTGCAATTTGTACATCACTAAAACCCAAAGAGTTAGTTAGTGAATCAATGTCAAACAGCCAATCAGGACCTGTACCAATTGGATTTGGTGTGTTCTCATTGCATTTGACATTGTCACTTTCCTCTATAATCCTTGAAGAACTATTGAAAACTCTATATGCCTTACTCTGAGAGCACTAGTACAAAAAAGGTCTTTAGTGACGGTTAAAAACCGTTACCATAGGTATTCCGTAACGGTTTTCATTGACATAAAAATCGTCACCTTATCCGCCGTCACTTTTGGTACATTTTTGGTTACGTTTAAAAAAATGTTACCAAATCACATCTGTAACATCCTAAAACTTGCGGAAATAAAATTTCGAAAATTCGGCAATAGACTAGACTTGCGGAATAAGGTGTTACAATTCCAATATACAAAATCATCCCAACGGGGTATAGAGTAGACATTAACGTGGTAAATAGCTGAAGCATAAAACGATAACCTACTAATCTACAATTGATTAACTAGATTAGGGTCGGGTGTCGCTATCCTTCCAAAATATATCTTCAAAAAAATCACTGGACGATGGTCACTAGATATCCTCAAAAAGACCACTCACGACCCCAAGGTCGCTCCCTCATTCCCGGCGTGCCCGACTGCTAAGATAACCTGTCAACATGACAATCAAGAGCAAGTGTTAGGCTAAAGCCTATTGAGAACAAGCCAATAAGAAAAAGAGTACTAAACCCAAATCGATGTCACGCGGTGAGTATATCCATGAGCTAAGTCAAGAAATCAAATAAACCATTAGTGATTAAACATGGTATAAATAACACAAAATCATATAACGAGCTCAACCCCTCTAGATCTGTTGCTCAAAACACCAAGTCAACCCCTCTGGATCTATTCTTGAGAGTTCCCAAAACAGGGGGAACTCAAGCACCATATGGAATTACACCTTACTGCACCATGAGATGCTGCCCGACCGTATAGGTCCACACCTTACTTATCATGGCAACCCGATGCCTATTCCGTGCTAAAACGTGAACAAAATGCCCAAAACCGGGGACATAGGAACACAGTGCCTATGGATCCATTGCACAAGACTCAAAGCCGAAGCATATCATTTCAGAGCATATTCATATTAAATCAAATATACAGGCAATTCATATGAACAATGGTTCAATTCAATAAATCTTGAGTCTTGAAATAATGGGATTTTCTTTAGAAAGCATTTCCCAACAACAATAAGCCACTTTAAAACAAGGTTTTCCACATTTAAATAATACATTTATCACATAGCATTCGTAATACAGACTGATTTAGCTTAAAGGAGTCACCTCAGATTTCTTCCTGTTTATATACTGCTTCTTACGATTGTTACCTACGACAACACCGACAACTCGGTAAGCCAAAAATATAGACAACTCACTGACTTACAACTCTTTGAATACAAAACACTATACACTGCCGAACACAGTACCGGTCGAGTACCACTATCGGTCGAACCGACATCCGGTCGAACCGACATCCGGTCGAACCGACATCCGGTAGAAACGACATCCGGTCGAACCGACATCCGGTCGAACCAACTTCCGATCGAACCAATCTTTCGGTCCATCTTCCCGGTCTTATGTGATGGGACGTTTACAGAACCCAGATCCAACCCAAAATACGTAGATCTCGAAATTAAACGGTTAAAAACCTTAACAACGAGATTCTATACGGCAGATAACACTTGGATCGAAGTTTTAAGATAGATTCGTACCTTGATTTGAAGAAAACGAACGACCTCTTTTCTCCTGCTTCCTTCTCTCTCTCTCTCTCTGATTTTCTTAAAGATCAGATTTTGTGATATTTAGAAAATATCTAAAACTTGATTTATATTTATATAACCCAAGTTACATTTTACCCCCTCGAACTTTGGGTAAAGGTCAACTTTTCACCCAACTCCAAAATTGCGGGTGTTACAATCCTCTCCAACTTGGAGAAGATTTCGTCCTCGAAATCTCGGCTATGGAAAGAGGTGAGGGTACCTCCGCCTTAAGTCCTCTTCCTCTTCCTAAGTCACATTGGCACCCCGATGGTGCTTCCACTGAACTTTGACCATAGTGACTTCCCGGTGACGAAGCTTCTTCGTCTTCCTTTCTAAAATCGCCTCAGGTTCTTCAACGCAACGATTTCCCTCATCCACTCTGATCTCGAAGAGTGGAATGACACTCTCATCCTTTGCTATACACTTCCGAAGATAGCATACGTGAAATGTGTTATGAATTCCTTTCATCTCCGGAGGAAGTTCCAGTTGATAAGCTTGAAGTCCTATCCGCTTGGTCACAGTGAACGGTCCAAGGAAACGGGGGCTCAACTTCCCACGCTTCCCAAATCTAATAATTCCCTTCCAAGGGGACACCTTCAGCATAACCCGGTCTCCCACTTGGAATTCTATTGGCCGCCTTTTCTTATCGGCGTAACTTTTTTGTCGATCTTGGGCCGCCTTTAAGCGTTCGCGGATGCCCTTGACCTTGTCCGCCGTTTCTTGCACAATTTCAGGTCCGGCAAACTGCTTTTGCCCCGCCTCGAGCCAACATATGGGAGTTCGAAACTTGCGACCATATAACGCTTCAAACGGTGTCATCCCTATACTCGAGTGGTAGCTATTATTGTACGCGAACTCTACCAAAGGCAGGTGCGTATCCCAACTACCCCCAAAGTCGATCACACACGATCTTAACATGTCCTCCAGAGTCTGTATTATCCTCTCGCTTTGGCCATCAGTTTGGGGATGGTAGGTCGTGCTCAACTTCACACGTGTACCCAATGCCTTTTGTAAACCATCCCAAAAATGCGACGTGAACCGACTATCCCGATCAGAGACAATAGATAGCGGCACACCGTGTCGGGAAATTACTTCATCGATGTACAACTTCGCCAATTTATCCATTGGCAAGGTCTCCCGCATGGCCAAGAAGTGAGCGCTTTTGGTCAAGCGGTCTACTATAACCCAAATGGCGTCGTGACCTTTCAAGGTCCTTGGTAGCTTTGTCACGAAATCCATCGTGATGTGATCCCATTTCCACTCCAGAATTTCCAAGGATTGCAAACTTCCGTAAGGTCTTTGGTGTTCAGCCTTCACTTGCAAACAAGTTACACACTGTTCCACATAGTGTGCCACATCAAGCTTCATGATTGGCCACCAATAATGTAATTTCAAATCTCTATACATTTTCGTGCTTCCTGGGTGAATGTAGTATTTTGACTTGTGGGCATCTTCGAGAAGAAGTTCTCTATTACCCCCAATCTTAGGCACCCAAATTCGCCCATTGAAAAGTTTCACCCCCCGACTATCTTCAGTCAACAAAAGATGTTGTTTTGCCATGACTTCTCCTTTGAGATTTTCTTCTAGCAAAGCTTCGACTTGCGATTTCTTAATTCTGTCAATGAGTGTTGAAGTTATTTCAATCCGTGCAAAGGTAGCATGACAATTTCCTCCGCAGACTTTCCGACTCAAGGCGTCGACAACAACGTTTGCCTTACCCGGATGGTAGAGCAACTCGCAGTCATAATCCTTCAACAACTCCAACCATCTCCGCTGCCTCATGTTTAGCTCTTTCTGATCAAAGATATGTTTCAGACTCTTGTGATCAGTATAAAGAGTGCACTTCGTACCGTAAAGGTAGTGTCGCCACAATTTAAGTGCAAACACCACTGCTGCCAATTCCAAGTCATGAGTAGGGTAGTTGACTTCGTGCACTTTAAGCTGCCTTGATGCGTAAGCGATCACCTTCCCTCTTTGCATCAGGACACAACCCAAACCTATCTTCGACGCATCGCTGTACACCACAAAGTCTTCCATCCCGTCAGGTAAGGATAGGATAGGAGCTTCACAAAGCTTCTTTTGTAAGGTGCGGAATGCCTCTTCTTGCCTCTCGATCCACACAAATTTCACGTTCTTTCGGGTCAAGGCCGTCAACGACGAGGCTATCTTCGAGAAATCTTGAATGAATCTCCGGTAGTACCCTGCCAAAACTAGGAAACTTCGGATTTCAGACGGACTCTTGGGAGGTTCCCAATTCGTCATCGTCTCAATCTTTGCGGGATCCACTTTTACTCCCTCCTTTGAAACCACATGCCCTAAAAACTGAACCTCTGGGATCCAAAAGTCGCACTTTGAAAATTTCGCGTAAAGTCTTTTTCGCCTTGAAACATCCAACACTTCACGGAGATGTTGCTCATTCCCTTCTTCATTCTTGGAGTAAACTAGGATGTCGTCGATGAACACGATTACGTATTTGTCGAGGAACGGTCGACACACTCGGTTCATCAAGTCCATAAATATTGTCGGTGCGTTGGTTAGGCCGAATGGCATCACCAGAAACTCGTAGTGCCCATAACGAGTTCTAAATGTTGTCTTTGGGATGTCGCTCTTTGCTACCTTCACTTGGTTATACCCCGATCAAAGGTCGATCTTTGAGAAACAACATGCTCTCTGAAGTTGATCGAACAGATCGTCGATTCTCGGAAGTGGATACCTGTTCCATACCGTCACTTTGTTCAGTTCCCTGTAGTCGATACACATTCTCATTGCACCGTCCTTTTTCTTGACGAATAGGACCGGAGCTCCCCAAGGTGACGAGCTCGGTCGGATGAAACCTTTCTCAAGAAGGTCTTGGAGTTGAACCACCATCTCTTTCATTTCGGTAGGAGCCAAACGATAAGGAGCTCGAGCAATAGGAGCCGCTCCTGGAATGAGGTTAATACGAAAGTCCACAACACGATCGGGTGGCAACCCGGGCAAGTCTTCCGGAAACACATCGGGAAACTCGCGCACCACCCTAACATCTTCTAGTTTCCATTGGTCGAGTTTGGTATCGATAGCATATGCCAGGAAAGATAAACATCCCTTCGCCAAACACTTCCTAGCTTTGATCATTGAAATAATCGCCACATCGTCTTTCCTTCCTTCGCCGTAGATTATTGTCGCTTCTCCGTTTGCCACGGGTAATCGAATCATTTTCTTTGAACATACAATTTCGGCCTGGTTCTTAGATAACCAGTCCGTACCCACAACCACATCGAATCCGCCAATTTGCATAGGTAATAAGTTAATGGGAAATTTCTTTCCCTTAAGCTCTAAGATGCAATCTCTAAGAATATTATGAATTAGAACTTGACCTCCATTTTCTATTTCTACCACGACAGCATTCTCTAGCATACTCTTAGACATAGCAAGCCTTTGACAGAACAATTCGGATATGAACGAGTAGCTAGCACCAGAATCAAATAACACACGTGTAGGTACGGAATTTAGAAGGAACGTACCCGACACCACATCGGTCGATGCTTTAGCTTCCTCTGACGACATCTGGAAGGCCCTTCCGGTCGACCATGGAGGTTCCATCTTCTTCCCACCAACTCCCCCAGTCTTGAGCTTCAGGCACTCCACCCTTACGTGCCTCAGTTCCTTACATTCGAAACATATTTTCCCCTTAAGAGGGCAATCTCGGAACGTGTGACCCGTCTTTCCGCACTTGTAGCACATTCCAGGAACAAAGTTGCATGGGCCAAAATGTTTGCTTCGGCACTTGGAGCACCACTTGGCATCACGCCTAGGATCGGCTCTCCACGGAGCGCTGCTGTTGGCATAGAAAGGTTTCTTTGAGGGCATCGAGCCTCCCTCCCATTTCCTCTTCTCGACTTGACGACCAGTTTGATCCCTGCCGAGACTGTAAGCATCCTCCATGAGTTGAGCTTCTTCCATTGCCTCCCTAAGGGTGGAGGTCCTTGTTACACGTACCATCGACATCATATCCGATGGGAGGCCCTTGATGTAAGCCTTGATCTTATCTTTCTCTGTCGGGACCAAGCGTCCCACAAAACCCAATTTGTCCATGAAGAGACGGTTGTACTCCCTTACAGACATACCACCTTTCTTCAAGTTCTGAAATTCCTCCATGATCCGATCCAACGACCTCTCATTACAGTACTCTTCTAGCAGTTTTTCTTTGAAGGTAGACCAAGACAGTTGGTCCAGAACAGTCGGTTCAAGCGAGGCAGAGTACACGTCCCACCAAGTAAGAGTTATACCTCGTAACATTCGGGAACCAAAGATAACCCTCTGCTCCTCCCCACATTCACTTGAGCGAAAAGCTTGCTCCATCTCTCGAACCCAGGCCATACAATCTAGGGGATTGTCCGAGCCTTTAAATTCTGGGGGTCGGCAACCCAGAAAAGCTTTGAACGTGCAAGTCCGCGCCGCTCGACTGACACCTAGGGCTGCAGTCACCACAGGGGAAATTATAGGTCCAGTACCCCCGGATCCTGCAACAATCACATTTTCGCCAACCGTTTCGGGCCTACGGTTGTTAGCGTCTCGGTCCTCAAGGAGTTTCAAGAATACTTCCTGCTATTGCGCCATGGCCCTATTCATGGCCAACATCATACGATCCATCATTCTTGTCTCTACCGTCACTTCCTCGATAATAGGCTCTGCAGCCTCCAAATTGCGTCGAGGAATGTGCTCGGGTCCTCCACCCAGCACATTACTCACACGCACTGTTTCCCCCACTACAGTCGCCAGCGGATGGTCGACCGTAGGTATATCGGCCTCCTGGCCTTCCGGACGATTCCTGGTATTAACCATGGTTCTGCTGAACGCAATCATGCAAAAGAATGGGATAAGGATTACGGAAACACAGAGAACGTACTACTACACTTATCAATTATTATAACAACAGTAATTTAAGTATGCCCACGTAAAACATTTTCATAATAACGTTAGCTAAGTGAAATTATGAACATATAATACGTAAGAGTTCTTATTACCGTTATCACAACTTTCAATTTGTGCAAGTTTCCGTTGACCCTAAGACCATCCTATCTTAGAAAGTCTACCCCATCTCACAAGTCGTAGCTTAATAGTCTCGGCTTAAGTCTAGGCATCTTACAGTCATACCTAATTCACTTAAACCAAGGCTCTGATACCAACTTGTAACATCCTAAAATTTGCGGAAATAAAATTTCGAAAATTCGGCAATAGACTAGACTTGCGGAATAAGGTGTTACAATTCCAATATACAAAATCATCCCAACGGGGTATAGAGTAGACATTAACGTGGTAAATAGTTGAAGCATAAAACGACAACCTACTAATCTACAATTGATTAAATAGATTAGGGTCGGGTGTCGCTATCCTTCCAAAATATATCTTCAAAAAAATCACTGGACGATGGTCACTAGATATCCTCAAAAAGACCACTCACGACCCCAAGGTCGCTCCCTCATTCCCGGCGTGCCCGACTGCTAAGATAACCTGTCAACATGACAATCAAGAGCAAGTGTTAGGCTAAAGCCTATTGAGAACAAGCCAATAAGAAAAAGAGTACTAAACCCAAATCGATGTCACGCGGTGAGTATATCCATGAGCTAAGTCAAGAAATCAAATAAACCATTAGTGATTAAACATGGTACAAATAACACCAAATCACATAACGAGCTCAACCCCTCTAGATCTGTTGCTCAAAACACCAAGTCAACCCCTCTGGATCTATTCTTGAGAGTTCCCAAAACAGGGGGAACTCAAGTACCATATGGAATTACACCTTACTGCACCATGAGACGCTGCCCGACCGTATAGGTCCACACCTTACTTATCATGGCAACCCGATGCCTATTCCGTGCTAAAACGTGAACCAAATGCCCAAAACCGGGGACATAGGAACACAGTGCCTATGGATCCATTGCACAAGACTCAAAGCTGAAGCATGTCATTTCAGAGCATATTCATATTAAATCAAATATACAGGCAATTCATATGAACAATGGTTCAATTCAATAAATCTTGAGTCTTGAAATAATGGGATTTTTTTTAGAAAGCATTTCCCAACATCAATAAGCCACTTTAAAACAAGGTTTTCCACATTTAAATAATACATTTATCACATAGCATTCGTAATACAGACTGATTTAGCTTAAAGGAGTCACCTCAGATTTCTTCCTGTTTATAGTCTGCTTCTTACGATTGTTACCTACGACAACACCGACAACTCGGTAAGCCAAAAATATAGACAACTCACTGACTTACAACTCTTTGAATACAAAACACTATACACTGCCGAACACAGTACCGGTCGAGTACCACTATCGGTCGAACCGACATCCGGTCGAACCGACTTCCGGTCGAACTGACATCCGGTCGAACCGACTTCCGGGTCGAACCAACATCCGGTCGAACCAATCTTTCGGTCCATCTTCCCGATCTTATGTGATGGGACGTTTACAGAACCCAGATCCAACCCAAAATACGTAGATCTCGAAATTAAATGGTTAAAAACCTTAACAACGAGATTCTATACGGCAGATAACACTTGGATCGAAGTTTTAAGCTAGATTCGTACCTTGATTTGAAGAAAACGAACGACCTCTTTTCTCCTGCTTCCTTCTCTCTCTCTCTCTGATTTTCTTAAAGATCAGATTTTGTGATATTTAGAAAATATCTAAAACTTGATTTATATTTATATAACCCAAGTTACATTTTACCCCCTCGAACTTTGGGTAAAGGTCAACTTTTCACCCAACTCCAAAATTGCGGGTGTTACAACATCAAAAACCGTTACCATAAGCTAAAACTGTCACCTTAGGTGTATAAAAAACCAAATTTTTTCCTAAAACCGTCACCTTAGCATGACATACGGCAATGTTTATTTGTTAAAACCGTCACCGTAGCATAACATACGAAGACTTTATTTTTCAAAAACCGTCACCATAGCATGACATATAGTGACTTTATTTTTCAAAAATCGTCACCTTAGCATGACATACAGTGACATTTATTATTCAAAATCATCACCGTAGCATGATATACGGTGACGTTTATTATTTAAAATCGTCAACGTAGCATGACATACAATGATGTTTATTTTTCAAAACCGTTGTCGCATCATGACATACAATTACGTTTATTTTTCTAAACAGTCACCGTATCATTACATTCGGTTACATTTATTTGTCAAAATCATCACCATAGCATAATATACAACGACGTTAATTTGTTAAAACTGTCACCACAACATGACATATGGTGACGTTAATTTTTCAAAATTGTCATCATAACATGCATACGGTGACGTTTATTTGTCGAAATCATCACCGTAGCATGACATTCGGTGACGTATATTTGTCAAAACCGTCACCAAAACATGACATACGGTGACATTTATGTTTCAAAATGTCATTGTAGAATGACATACGATGACGTTTTAATATTCAAACTGTCACCGTAGCATGATACAAAGTGACATTTATATATTCAAAACCATCATCGTAGCATCACATATAATGACACTTATTTTCCAAAACTGTCACTGTAGTATTACATTTGGTGATATTTATTCAAAGCCATCATCATATAATGACATACAATAACATTAATTTTTTAAAACCGCCACTGAATAATAGCTTATGATGACGCTTTCTTTTAAAATTGTCACAATAACATGTCATACAATCACATTTAATTTGAAAGTCGTCATATTAGCTAAACAAATGGTGACGTTTATTTTCTCAAAACTGTCATCATAACTTGACAAATTGTGACGTTAAATTATCAAATTAAACCGTTGCATAAAGCATAAACAATCTTTTGGTGACGGGTTTTATCATTTGCCGATAAAATGAAAATGAATTCAAAAACTCAGAATATGAACCAAATGATTAATGAACAATAGGGTAATAATTACATTATAAGAATGATGTATGAGAACACTAATTAGAGAAGTACTATATATCTGAAATAAATATTTTTCTTATCTAAGCTATACTCTCATGCTTCCATCTCTTCACCATCCTGTTAATAATTGCATAATTGTTATTTTTTTTTTTTGATACAGAAGGGGGTGACCCCTCCGATAATTGTTATTTCCCATTATAACCTTTTGATTTTAGCCCTTATGATTAGAAGTTGTTTGTGGTACCTGCAAATAGATAAGAAAACAACCGATAAATACAACAAATCATGAGAGAGTGACGAAATTTTTACATATGATTAAAGAAAACATAATATGAAACAAGTTCAGACTTCTAAACATTAAATCCAAGACTATAAGGAAGAACAATGACTTATCCATAACAAGAAACCCAATAAATTGGTTTAAAAGTCGATCACCCAAAATTTGGCGATCGACAAGTTACAGGAAATGTATATGTAGATAAAGAGAGAGAAAGATGAGAAAGCATAATTGCATGATATAACATACAAATTTCACAAAAATGCATAAATAAAACACCACTGTAAACACAAAAAGATATCCATATAATATATAACATTCAAAATTTAATATATAGACCATACATATATGTAAGATGTAAACTAACTAAAAGTCAAAAGACAAAATCGAGTATACATGCACAAATCATGCGAAATTCATAAATACATAACTCAAGATATCAGGAATTTGTGCATGATAAAGGTGGTGGAATCTACGACTTGGAAAATGGGAACCATACCGTGAAGAGATGATACAATCCGTACACAATCGTGTTTATGTTGAGCACGGGTTTCCAATCTTCTCGTAAGATATTGAGGCACACATTTCCTTCCAAGTTGATATTAGGATGATACGCCTGAGGTAAATAATACATATTTTCAACACCCATACATTTATTTATTTCTTTATTATATAAATAAAGAGTACTTTTACCTTGGTTTTACATTTCACCTTTGATGCCTCATGTGGATAGATACCAGATACATTGCAGCTGAACAAAATTTTTTTTGCCCTGTCGCACACAATAAACCAACACTAAAATTGATCTGAAAGATATAGTACATCAAATTAATCATATCTTTGTTTTGAAAGGATCACATACATGTAATACCGTTCATCAGGTTTAATGGAGATCTCAAAAGTCATCAGAGATCATCCTTGCCATTTGGAAATGAGATGGTGCATGACTTCGGCAAGTTCAACTCACTTATATCTTCAAAAATGTTATGTGTCAGATATAACCACACACACACACACATATGTATATATATATATATATAATCTATATAACTAAGAGATATAATTATCAAATTCTGAAACCCACACACTTCTATTCAGGACCTAACTTGATAAATCTAATCTAATGGTCCAATAGTTATTTATATATATCATACTATTTCTCTTATCCAATGCTCAATGTAAGAATGAATGGTAAAAAGTACCGAGATTGTATAATAAAAATACAAAGGAATAAGATGTTAGTGTGCATTATTTTATGCTTCATAATAATGATTAACTTTAATCTATCAACAAAACTTCAACAACATAAAATTATTAGTTCTACACACCTGATGTGTTGTAGATGGTGAAATTATCTACTTGTAGAACGCAAAGAAAAGCTTCAAACATGTCTCCCATAGACACCAGTTGGCCTAAATATTAACATGCAGCGGATAAGGACATGAGTTATAAGTTGTGCATAAGGATAAGCACCGTAATAAAAGCAATGCCAAGAGATCACTTGCTACATCAAAGAACACTTTGAACTGATAAAACAAAAAGAAGATACCCTGATAACTGGCGATGGTAATGTGAATCTCTTATAGACACTTGCTCCCTATTGTCCATATTATCCTGTTATATTGATTGTAAGAAAACAACTTTATGAAAATTTTGAAACAAAGAAAATAACTCGTAAGCAATTAGAAAACAAAGCAAGGGGTAGTGGTGAACTAGTGATTGATTTATAACCAACAGAACAGTAAAAAGGTTAATATGTCAGGTTACTTTGTAATTCCAAGCTAAGACCAAAAAGTGCAGCAAAAGGTAATGCAAAATACCAAAAAGGGTATCATGAAAAGAGTATATCTTACACAATAATACCACCAAGCCCAATTAAATATTCTTTTCGAACCCACAAGAGAAACGTAGTTTGATATCAAAGGATACTAAACTTAGACCCCGACCCCCCGAGGCAATCCCAAAAAGAAACTTTTCCTCTTATTGTTGTTTTCCTATCAGAGACTTTCAGTTGACAGATAATTTGCTACACATTTCACCGAATTAAGATTTAAGATAATGTTCAAACAAAATACCTTCTCACGTTTACTTCTTCAAATTCCCTAAGAAAATGCTATAAATAGATACTCATGGTATCACTTTATTGATTAGCTTCAGAAATAGCAAGCCATAAACTCTACCGAGACCTAACAATTCAAACAAATCACTCCAAGCAGCATACTTTTAACACCCATCTAGATTACGTAATTCAATAAATAATCATCCTTTCCCCTTTTGCAATCTGAGAACTTAAATAGTGGAACTTAACTCAATAATTCATCATCTGTTTTATAGGTTGACAGTTTATTGAAAAAAAAACTTGTGTTAATAAATGTTGAGTATACTTACATGATTGTAATTGTATATGTATGAATATATGTACACACACAGTCAAATATATATATATATGTATGTGTGTGTGTATCTATATGTATGTATGGATTTATGAAATTGTAGCAGATAGTTGGTGTAATAACGAAATACATTTCTAGGTGTGTACCTAGTTGTTGAATTTATGCATTATGTGCAAAGACGCTACAATAGAATGTGAAGATTGTGTATGTTATCAGGTATCTAAAACTGTCGTATAAAACTTGTCAGGATGTCGGGATGTCAGAAAGTATTCTATTAACTTATTGTTACACCTTTATCTAGGGTGCACAATAGTTTGGTCTTATAAACTTAAGTCCAATAAGGCAGTCTATAAGCACATTTAGACATTTGGAGTCATACAAAGTCGATTTTGTTGTAATGTGTATTAGATTATGTTTGAATAATATTCCTATAAAACCAACTAACCTGAAGAATCTAGCAAATTTGGAAGACTTCCGATGGTACTTTTAAGCTGGCACTTCTCTAATGCCTAGAAATCCATTAGAATCGTACAAATTATTGCATAAAGATGGTTATAAATTTATGAAGATATGTATAGATGGTTTGGTTAGCTTCCATATTTCATCATCGGAATGTAGTCCAAGAGGGTCCAAGTTTGTTCGAATACTGCCCTTAAAAAGAGTTGGTTCTTGGGGGATTATGCTTAGTTTCATCCTGACATCTTTTAGACCTATAGAGCAAATGTCTAGTCCATCTATAGGAATTTTTCCGCTTCATGTTCTACCAAACGAAATAGGGTTGTTATAAGTGTCGTCTTGCCACTTCCCGTCCTTCCCACCATGCCTATTCTAGTCCCTTCTTCGAATGTACACGTGATCCCTTTGAGAACTAATGGTGCATTTGGCCGATACCTCAACTGAAACCAGAAAATCCCTTAGACATCAAGAAAATGTAACCAATGGGAACTGATAGGTAATATTGTCCTTATGCACCAATCAATGCCCAATTCCTAATGCGGCTTGTATGCCAGTCATGTCCTGGTTGTTAACTTACACTACAAACCATACAAAGACTTCATCCTCACTTCATCTAACATTCTTTCACTTTTTCTAAGCATTACTTTCCCTATTTTAGGTATTATTATTATATATTATTATTATTGTTGTTATTATTGCTACTACTCGTCCAATTGATCTATAGTCATACATGTGTAACAGAGTCAACACAAATATTGGAGCGTCCCTGCGTCTTTCTCAAACCCCAAAAATACAAATAGATTCACCAATTGAAATCGTACACAATTCAGGGATTTCTTTTTGCTTGCTAAGAAAAACCATATAATTTGCAAAAAACCAAATCAAATGAAAACAGTGAATTCCACACAGTGCAAGTAAAAAGGTAGGATGTATGCACAATTTATCTCAGGCATGAGGGTATAATGGTCATTAGTATTAAAAAATCAAGTTGGATGGGTTTGTAGGTGAATGGGGACACAGAACATGCAGAGATTGTCAAAGAGGTCACATGTACGAAGGGTAGAAAGGGTTACACCCTTATTCTACTGTCCAAGGCTTTGATAGCATTTTTCAACCTTCCACAACATTCAAGAAACCATCTTTGAAACCTTAAAATTTACCATTTCTTTCACTACATACACTCGTGTGCATCCTACTTTGATCAACACTATGCTTCCACATCTATCACCCTCCATCCAATCATCCAACAACTAGTAATCATTTGAAAAATATCATCTGGTTTTCTGGATTCTAGAACTACTAACACTCTACTGTTTTCATTATTCTAATCTCAGGAATTCGTGATCAAGCAATTATATCCACAAAAAGACTCAAAAGTTATGATTAAATTCTCAGTTTGTTTGTAAGATTTGCATAATCACACAATCTTCTTGTTTCTTTTTAGCAGCAAATGGATTATTCTGGTTCTGCACCAAAAGACAATGCTTCCAAGTTCCATGCTTTCAAGTCCTTTTTCATTCAAACTACAATCTCTTGATTAGGTACTCACTTTAATTACCTAATGACATGAAAAATAGTTTCGACACAACACAACCAATTTAGGCAAAGGGAAACCAAAACAAATGTGCTAATTGGTAGGTAAAGACCATAAGACTGGTTACACATGTAAGCAAATCCCCATTCTGGGAATTATAGAAAAGATCCCAACTGCTATATAAAGAGAGGACTCAGTGAAACTCAATTTTACAAATATTGATCCTTCTAGGCATATCAACCAATACCTATTTTGGGCCGATTCAAACAATAACAATTCAAGCACACAAAAACCCTTTTAAAATCTTAAAATCCAGATAATAATGGTTAAAAATGGAACTAACGCCGTCGAGAAATCCATCACCGTCGTACCCTTCCTTACAATGGCAGCGATATCCCATCGTTCTATTCTCAAATGAGACATTCTGCCCAAGGGCGTTCTGATGGCATCTGCAATCTTCGTTCTTCCACTAACCTAACTGCAACGATTGAAACTCTAACGAAACAGGCGATCTCTCCGAACTGGTTCGTTCAAATCGACAGTGATAGAAGAGAATAAAACCTTAGAACCGGTGGTTTCTAGTCATTTCAAATTTAGAAACTCCTCCCGGTCTAGATTGTTCTCTGTTGACGGGGAAAGGCAGTGGGCCTCCATCATTCAATAAAAACCCTTCCTCATCTCCGCTTATATCAGAATTGCTATCCCACTCCATAAAAAACAGAGGGAACAAGAAGAAGGTGAGTAGCATATTTCAATCACTCAATTTTCGATTTAGCATAAAAATGATGGACTTACCAAGTCCGACTGTCCGAGAGGTGAGCAGCAACAACACAGAGGCGACGGGTGGGCAAAGAGTGATGATTCGCACGACTGCAGGTGGCCGAGGGCTTCTGTTCTCCAATTGAGGTTTAATCAAAAAAGCGGAAAATCGAGATGAATTTAGGGTTTTCGTGAATTTGGGGGTTGGGTTGAGAGTGGTTGTCCTGCGAATTTGGGGGGAAAATCGTGTTTCGCTGCTGTTGTGTAGTGGCGAAAATGGTGAAAGACAAAAGGAGGGTGCGCGTGGAAGAGAAGAGTAGATACGCACTCCTGCGTGGTGAGTCACACGCGCTCTAAAACCTCCCTCATTTCTTAAAACCTCCCTCATTTCTTATAATATATAGATATATATATATATATATATATATAGATATATATGTATATATATATATGTAGAGGGAGGATCATGCAAGAAGTTAAACATTTTGCGAGAAGACGAGAAGTGTTTAATCATATATGATTACATGTCTTGTAAGTGTGTTTAATCATATATGATTAAACGTCTATGTATTGCCAATATAACATGTATTTAATCATATATGATTAAACTTGTGTATCATATATGATTAAATACTTCTCGCCTTCTCGTAAAATGTTTAGCTTCTCGTTTGAACTTACCCCTATATATATATATATATATATATATATATTCAAGTATTTTACAAATGACAACTACAAAAAAATAATAAACCAGTGACACTTGATATAAAATAGAATTTATCAGAAACACTTTGTTGTTATTATATTTGTTATTACATTTTACTGGTAAAACGAAAACCAAATAAATCTTACAAAACTGAATAGAGTCCAATAAAACCCAATAGAAGTCTTTAAATCTCAGTAAAACCCATTAAAGCTCGATTAGATCCATTAAAACCCGATTAGATCCATTTAAGCCAAATTGGATCCATTAAAGCTCAATTGATCCATTGAAGCACAACCGATCCATTAAAGCCTAAGTGGATCCATAAAAGCCCGAACCGATCCATAAATGTCCATTTGGATTCGTTAAAGTCCAACCGATCCATTAAAGTCCACTTTGTTCCATTAAAGCCTAAATGGATCCGTTAAAGCCCCAATGGATCCGGTAAAACTCAATCGATCCAGTGAAGCACAACCGATCCATTAAAGCCTAAGTGGATCCATTAAATCCCGAACCGATCTATAAATGCCCATTTGGATCCTTTAAAGCCCAACCGATCCATTAAAGCTTAATTTGTTCAATTAAATCCTCAATGGATCTGTTAAAGCTCAATCGATCCATTAAAGCACAACCGATCCATTAAAGCCTAAGTGGATCTATTAAATCCCGAACCAATCCATAAATGTCCATTTGGATCCTTTAAAGCCTAACCGATCCATTAAAGTCCAATTTGTTCAATCAGAGTCCAAATGGGTCCATTAAAGCTCAATTGATCCATTAATGCCCAAGTGGATCCATTAAAGCCCAATCAATCCATAAACGCCCATGTGGATCCATTAAAGCCCAACTGATCCATTAAAGCCTCCATTTGGATCCATTAAATCCCAATCGATCCATTAAAGCCCAACCGATTCATCAAAGCCCAAATGAATCCATTAGAGCCCAAGTGGATCCATTAAAACCCAAATAGGTCTATTAAAACCTAGTGGATCCATTAAAGCTTAATTTGATTAAAGGCCAAGTGGATCCATTAAAGCCCAACCGATACATTAAAACCTAAATGGGTCTATTAAAGCCCAACAGATCCATTAAAGCCCAAACGGATCCATTAAAGTCCAAATAGATCCATTAAATCCCAATCGATGCATTAAAGCCCAAGTGGTTCCATTAAAGCCCAGCCGATCTATAAGCGCCTACGTGGATCCTTTAAAGCTCAACGGATCCATTAAAGCCCAAATGGATCCAATAAAGCCCAATCGATCCATTAAAGCCCAACCCATCACTTAAAGCGCAATTGGATACATTAAAGCCCAAACGGGTCAATTAAAGCCCAAATGGGTCCATTAAAGTCCAAATTGATCCATTAAAGCCCAAATGGGTCCATTGAAGTCGTTTGGTTTTCTATCGTCGGTCAAGACTTGTGAATTTTTACCCAAACAATGACCACTATTTTTTTGTCACTAATCTATTCACTTAACATGAACTACTAAATACTATTTAGTCACAACTATTTTTAGTCATTAACTCTTTGAAATAGTGATCACTATTTTTGGTCACTACCACTTTCATTTTAGTGACAATTATTTTTTGTTACTAACATTTTTATTTTAATAACCACTTTTTTTTGTCACTAATCTATTCAAAATTGTCACTATAAAATGACACACGGTGACATTTATCATTCAAAACCGTCACCGTAACATTACATACCGTGAGTAAATTTCTCAAAATCATCGCTACATGACATAGAACGACGTAAATTTATCAAAACTGTTACCATAACATTACATACGGTGACTTTGATCAATCAAAACTGTCACTATATCTTTCCACACTGTCACCCTAATATGACAAACGTTGAAGTTTATTTTTGGAAAACCTTCACAGTAATATGACATATAGTGATGTTTATTTTTCAAAATTGTCACATGAGCATAACATATAGTGGCGTTTATTATTTAGAAGCATCACTGTAACCTAACACATGGTGACATAAATTTATCAAAACCATCACTACATGTACATTATGATGTACGGTGACATAACTTTATCAAAATTGCCACTATAAAATGACATACGGTGAAGTTCAACATTCAAAATTGTCATCGTAACATTACATAATGTGATGTTTTCCATTCAACACCGTTACCGTAACATGACATACGGTAACATTTAGATGTCAAAACCATCACTGTAAAATGACATAGGGTAACATTTATTTTTCAAAACCATCACCATAGGATAACATAAGATGGCGTTCATTATCTAAAAACATCATTTTAATATGACATACATCGACGTTTGTTATTTGAAAACGTCACAATAGCATGACATAGGGTGACTCATTTTTTTTTGTCAAAACAGTCACCCTTGCATAACGTACGATTACGTTTATGTTTCAAAACCGTCACATATCATGACGTACGGTGACATTTATTTTTCTAAACCGTCACAGTAACATGACATTAGGTGACGTAAATTTTTCAAAACCGTCATTTTAGCATCACATACGGTGACGTTTATTTTTCAAAACCGTCACCATAGCATGAGGTACCTTGACGTTTATCTTTCATAACTGTCATTGTAACATGATGTACGATGACATTTATTGTTCAAAACTGTCACTGTAGCATGACAAAGGCTGATGCTTATTATTTAAAGTTATCACCATAACATTACATATGGTCACATTTATTATACAAAATCGTCATCGTAGCATGACTTACATGGACGTTTATTATTTTAACTGTCACCTTAGCATGATATATAATGACATTTATTACACAAAATTGTCACCATTGTGACATATAATTTTTTAAAACCGTCACCATAACATAACCTATGGTGACATTTATTTTCAAAATCGTTACCGTAGAATGACATATGGTAACATACTCAAAAATCGTCACCATAACATGACATATGGTGACATAAATATTCAAAACCGTCAATGTAGCTTGAGATATTGTGATGTAAATGTTTTAATGTCGTTACTAGAGAATGGCATATAGTGAGGTAATTTTTTCAAAAAACTTGTCATACACTAGCTTTTGGTGACGCAAATTTTGGAATACCGTTGCCATAGAACTTGGTGACTTTTTGAAACGGTTTTCAAATAAGCGTTGCTATACATATTTTAGTTTTCAATAACGTTTTTTTTTAAACCGTCATGACATAAAGCAACGATTTAGACTAAGACCGTTACTAAAAGGTCTTATATGACAACGGTTTCTAAAAACTGTCACAACAAAAACCAACGGTTTTTCAAAATCGTCCTAAACCGTTACCTTAGGGAACCTTAAGTAACGTTTTTATCTAAAACGTTGCTTTATATTTCTACATTCTTTTGTAATAGTAACGTTTCTTTATAAAGACTGTTACTAAAACAATTGTCTAACTTTTTATGTGACTTTTTGTAACGGTTTTTTATCAAACCGTTACAAATCTACTTTTCAAAACCATCACAAAAACTCATTTTTGTACTAGTGGAGGAGTATCCAACAAGGAATCCATCCTCAGCTTTGCTTTCAAACTTGCCTAAATGAGATTTGGTATTGAGGATTGTGCAAGGACACCCAAAAGGTTTGAAAAATCCAATAAAAGGTTTCTTCTTTTTGAAAAGTTCATAAGGTGTTTTTCCTTGGGATTTGACTACTAGAACTCTGTTTTGGACATAACAAGCAGTATTAACTGCTTTTGCCCAAAAAGTAATTGGTAATTTTGAATCTGCCAACAGAGATCTAGCAGCCTCAATCAATGTCCTATTTCTCCTCTCAGCAACACCATTCTGTTGAGGAGTTCTAGGAGCACAGAATTGTCTCTCAATACCTTTAGTCTCACAAAAGCTCTTTAAGTCACTGTTTTTAAATTCAGTTCCATTATCAGATCTGATGACTTTAACTCTTAGATTTGTTTGGTTTTCAACCCTAAGAACAAAGGATTTGATCAGTCCACTTGTCTCATCCTTAGTCCTCAGAAAATATACCCAAGTGAATCTAGAGAAGTCATCAACAATGACTAAGCAGTAGGATTTCTTACCAATACTCATCACATTTGTAGGACCAAAGAGATCCATATGCAATAACTAAAGAGGTGAAGAGATTGTGTTTATTTCTTTGGACTTATGAGAAGTTTTGTGCTGCTTGCCTTTAAGACATGCAACACAATGATCATCACATGAAAACACTTTTTGAGGCAAACCTCTTACAAGGTTGTTTTTCACAAGATTGTTCATAGTTTTAAAATTCATGTGACACATCCTTCTGTGCCAAAGAGATGATTCATCTAAAGAAGCTTTTGAAAACAGACAGTTTAGTGATGAATCAGATGAAACACTCTCTAGGTCCAAACAATAAACATTGTCCTTTCTAGGAGTTCTAAGTAGTATCATATTTTCATCAACTACCTTGAATCCTAGAGCAAGGATAATACATTCAGTATCATTAAATAATATACTATGTTTCTTGTCACAGACCTGTGATACACTTAACAGCTTGTATCTCAATTGCTCAACATAGTACACATCTTCAAAGGTCATCTTACCTTTTGAAACCATACCTTTTCCACTTATCTTACCTCCTGCTGGATTGTCACCAAAAGCAACACGTCCTCCATCAAACCTTTTGAAAATTTGAAGGCAGGACATGTTACCTGTCATGTGCCTAGAGCAACCACTGTCTACATGCCAAATGCTCTTCCCTTTGAGCTATTGGTTACCCTGTACATAAAATAAAGCAGTTAGTTTCTTGAGGGAACCCAAGCCAAAGTGGTCTTGGGTTGCCCTTTCTCATCAACATACTCAAATTCTTTATACTTAGTCTTGATGAGTTGATCAGAGTCAGAAATCTCATGGCTGGAATACTTTTTCTTAATAATAGGCTTGGCAGTATTAACACTGGTAGCAGTACTATCCTTGTTAGCAGTATTAACTTGGTCAGCAGTACTAACTTTGTTAGTAGTACTAACCTCATTAGCATTACTAATTTAGTCAGCAGTACTAACTCTGGTAGCAGTACTAACTTTATTAACAGTACTAACTTGGTCAGCAGTAGTATTGCTATCAGCAGCACTATTTCTGTTAGTAGTACTATTTGAGGTAGCAGTACTAACATGTTTAGTTTCTTTTGGGACCCAAATTAAGACATATTTGTTTGCTTTCTTATTCTTTGTGTTACTCCTTGATTTGCTTGGAGTATTTTCTTTTTCTTTAACAAACTTATTCTGAATATGAGATTTTGCAGTACCAGTTTTCACTGGTGCTGTTCTCACATTCTCAGCCATGTGGTTCCTTGATCTTCTTGATTGCTTCCTATAACCAACAGAATTTTGATGTTTTCTTTGAAAAGTAAATCTTTGGTTAATAGGATTGAAATAACAGTGTTTGGCTAGATGATTCAACTTGCCACAAATAAAACAAGGCTTTGGTCTATTGATTTTGCTTAGATCAATTCCCTGTTTTTGAGCCCACTGGTTATTTCTGTTTCTCTGATTTCCCCTTATTTTATCATTTTGATGGGGCTTTTTCTGTTGACAAGTACAGGGATTTACAACAGTAGTTTGCATATAGTGATCTCGCTGTACCTTTTCCTTCCCTTTCCTAGAGGTCTCAACTTTCTCACTCTTGACAGTCTCTTCCCCAGTCTTAAACTTCTCTACTTTCCCACTCTTGACAAATGGTTTACCCCCCCCCCCCTCTCATTTGTAAGGATGTGGTTTTCTAGGGGAACTTCTTTCTGGTCTACCTTGTTTTCTTCTTCAGATTCTGCCTCAACCACTACAGTGTCTAAAGGATCTACTTATGTGGCAGACTGAGATGAAAGCCTTAAGTACTCTGCTCTTGGCAATTCCTAATGAATACCAACATCAGTTTTGCAACTGTGCTGATGCCAGAATCCTGTGGAATGCTTTGGAGAAGAGAATTTCAGGTACCAAAAGCACTAAGTGAAATCAGAAAGCAATTCTCAAGCAACAATATGAGAATTTCATGTCTACAAAGAATGAGTCTATGACTCAAACCTTTGATAGATTCAACAAGTTGATTGGAGAATTGGCCACTGTTGGTGTCAAGATGGACCAGGATGATGTCAACAGAAAGTTTTTAAGATCTCTTGGTGAAGAATGGGTAATGTATACAATATCATTCAGACATAATGATAATCTGGAGGATAAAGAACTTGATGATCTCTACAATGATCTCAGGGTGTTTGAAGCAGAAGTTGAATCTAAGAAAAGGCCATCTGGATACTCTCATAATGCTGCTCTCTTATCATCTACTACTGATTCTTCTACTAATACAGAATCAGTTAGTACTGCTTATGGCTCAAAACAGGATGGACTCAATGATTCTGTTTTGGAAGTCTTCCTTGCTAGTCATGCAAAATCCTATCTTATTAATGATGATCTGGAGCAAATTTATGTTGATGATCTTGAAGAGATGGACATTAAGTGGCAAATGGCAATGCTCACCATGAGAATCAAAAGATTCATTAAAAGAACTGGAAGAAACAACTTTGCCATGAGAAGAGAAGATGGTGTTGGATTTGACAAATCCAAAGTGGAATGCTACAAGTGTCATAAATTAGGACACTTTGCAAGAGAATGCAGAGGGGGAATCTCTCAACAGCATGTGAGCAACAATCAACAATCAAAGTCCACCAACAACTGGAACCCATCTCAAGCACTTGTCTCACAAGATGGAATGGGATTTGATTGGAGTGATCAAGCTAATGATGCAGTTCAGAATCAAGCACTGATGGCTGAAGTTTCAGAGTCTTCAAGCACTGCAATTCCCACAGAGGTAAAATCTAAACTTTGCTCTAAAGCCTGTCTTGAAACTGTTAAGAAGTACAGGGATCACAATTAGAGCATGTGTGATGACCTTAAAAGACTAGAGAAACATAGGAGAGAATCTAATTTGATCATCTCAGTCTGCCTCATATTTCTTTCTCCAAGAGCAGAGTACCCAACAGATGGCGTTTGCTTAAGCAATGTGGAGTTTATGCTTTGTTTATGTCCAAGTCAAAGATAGAGTATTATCTGGTGGAAAAGCAGTATAACCATGATGTGATCAGACTGAAAGGTATGCTGCAATTAAAGCTGAATGGTGGAAGAGGATCAGAAATGGAGAAGGATCTAATCCAGTTACTTAAAGAGCAGAATCAACAAGAGCAGCAGACACAAGCAGAGTATGTTGAAACTCAAGAGCAGAGTCAAGAGCAATGAAGTCAACAACCTCCAGAACAACAAAGTCAATCTGATGAGCAGTTTGATTTATATATAACAGTGACAGATGAAGAACCATTGAAAATTGATCCTATCTCAGTGAGAGCTCCAGAAATCATTCATTGGGATATTGTGGTGGATAAAGGCACAGAATTCTACAGGATCAAGAGAATGGGTGGCAAGTATGAGGTCTATTCAACTTGGGATAAGATCATCAGAAGTTGTACCAGATTTGATTTGGAAGACATGTACAGGGTTGGATTGAAATTGTATGGTGACTTGTTGAGAGGAGCAAGGATGAGCTTAACAAAGATGGCTCTGGAGTATTTGTGTATGATGTTTGATCCTGATAAAGTTGAATATCTTATCAAAGACTTGCAGCACAGAGAAGGATTTAACAGCATTGATCATTGGGTGCTTGTTGAAAAATCTGGAGTATATGTCATAACTATTGATAACAGCTTTCATGAGTACTATCTGGTAGATAAGGTGTATGATCACAGCAGAGAAAAGTTGCAGGGGATGCTGAAGGCTAAGTTGGTCTGCACTACAGGTTTAGAGATGGCAAGAATTGTGATTAGAAGAACAATCAATCAATGTGCAGGATTGGATCCTGATATGGGAAGTTGAGAAGTAATTTTGAAAGCATCATAAAGACCTTATTCTGAAGAACTTAACTTCTTAATTTCAAAAGTTAAGTTAGGGGGAGATTGTTGGGTCTAAAATATGCTAAGTCTGGATAGTGCTGCTGAGACTTGAAGAGATTACTACTGCTAGTAGTATTAGTACTGCTTGAAGGGTTAGTACTGCTAGAAGAATAGTTAGTACTACTTGGAGAGTTAGTACTGCCAGTTGGAAGTTACTACTGCTAGCATGTTAGTACTGCTGATGATAAGAAGATACTGATAGAAGAATTAATGTTGCTGATATTGATAAGGATGGTTTGTTACTTGAAGCGAAAGACAAGGAGTTGAAGATAATTATGGAATGGATGTTGAAGATCAAAGTTACTTTAATAATTATCTTGTAATCTGTTTTGTAAATATAGCCTAGAAGTCTTAGATTATTGAAATATACGTCTTTTGTGTTTTGGAGAGAATTAGCCTCAAGATTCTTAGTAATACTTTCATTAGAGAAGTTTTGAACGTCTGTTGAGCCTGTTCAACAGATTGAGGCTTTGTGTGTAATCATCAAGTTAATTCAATACAACTTGTGATTTGAATTCATACACTGTTTCATTGATTTCTTGTTAAAGTGTTATTCCGCAACTTCTTTAACAAAGTTTCTAAGTGTTTATTTAAATTCTTGTTTTGAATTTCGATCCTGGCATATACTTTGATTACAATCACACAGACATTATTAAACAATGGATTACACAAGGAAAAGAAACACCAGGACTCCCATATCTCTTCAAATGGACAAATTATAAATTAATTGCAGAAGGACATTACATCTAGATATGGACTCATAAAAACTGGGACATGCTTCTCCCCTTCATAGGAGAAAGTGAACTACTTAGTCCTATTGATATTATCAATAGTGACTTCCCAGAAACAGATTCAGACGAAGAACCTGAATCACCACCATCAATTAACAGTACCCATAGAGATCTCTAGAAGACAAGATGACGCAAGAGATGACATTTTCACAACAATAATTCACAGCTGACGCAAGGGATGACGTTTTATCCCGACAATTTACTGTATAACTTTTGACTTTTGTATTTTGTACTTTTGTCTTTTCTAATACGTGTATTGTACAAAATAATTTTTTTATTTAGATAGGATAGGCCTAGACTAGCTATGTGGCACTAGACTTGCCACCTTACCATTTTATTTTCAAGTTTGTAATTATGTAGATCACTAACGAAGGCCTATAAATACCTTCGTCTAATTCATTGTAAGGCATCCATTTGCCATCACATAGCATCCTTAATAAAATTATGAGTTGCTAAAACACTCTCCTCCCATCTTCTTAGTTTGATCTTTCAATCCTCCAACTCCTTTTAAGAGTTCTTCATATTATATCCCTTACCTTATAAAAAAATAAAAAAAATACTATTCTTTATAATTCGGCCACCATCGTACATAAACTCTGGTGATTCCGCTCTAATCTCTGTAAGTTTTTCATGTTTATGTTGTTTTCTTCTTTTTAGTTTATGTTTATTTCTTCTTCACTTCTTCTTTATTTTATGTTGTTATTTTGACTTTAAGTGGTTTAACGGAAACCCTAAAAATCCGCCGTACCCCCCTACAAACTCCAGTGATTCCTTACGATTTCAAATGGAAGGATTACAGACTTCTTGCTGAAGGACATTACATACAATTATGGGCTCACAAAAGTTGGAATATGTTTCTCCCCTTTGTAGGAGAAAGTGAATTACTTAGCCCATTTGATATTCACAACAGTGACGTTACAAGTTCAGATCCATACTACATAGAAGAGCCTAGATCACCACAATCTATTGACAGTACGCACAGAGATCTCTAGAAGACAAGATGACGCAAGAGATGACATTTTCACAACAATAATTCACAGCTGACGCAAGGGATGACGTTTTTAGGGGCCTAATCATATGAGACCCTAGTATTTTGTGGTAACTGTGATATCTAATGTGAGCCACTCATTTTATGTAATTAATATCTTTTTTAATTAATAAATAAAGGGTAAAATAGTAATTTTATATATTTAACAAGTCAGCAAATCATTTATTTTATTTGATCCATATCCTTAACTGATGCCATGATGATTTCCTTAATTTTTTCATTCCATTATAATTTCCTTAATTTTTCTCATTCCATGATAATTTCTTTAAATTTCTCATCCATATCCCTACTTTGATGCAACACCATTAACTCCGACGACCTTCCCTCCATCCTTTTCCAGCGGTTTTAATGGCCTTCTCCACCCTCTTTACCGTCTTTGATGGCCTCCTCCATCTTCTCTACCGTCTCTGGTTCCCTTACCGATACCGACTTCAACGACCTCCCCTACACCCATCGATGTAGCACCACAACGTCGCAAAGATTTCAATAATGCACCACAACATGATCTCGTCGAAGATCTTGATGATACACTGAAGCCCAAATCTCGTCGGAGACCTCGATGGTGCACCTCAAAACCATCTCGTCGAAGATTTCTATGGTTTTCATTTTTTTGTTTAGTTTTAGGTAGATCACAATGGATCATATCAGAGTGTGTTTATGGATTTTAGATAGTGGATCACATTGTATCACGATGGGTATCATAGTGATATCACGATATGTATCATAGTCAGTTTGTGTTTTATTGTATAGAAGTTCTTGGGTAACCACAGTGGGTTGTGATCACAATGTATCACAACAGAGGCAAGTTATAATAAACAGAGGTAAGTGATCAACAACAGAGGCAAGTGACCATAGTGTATGACAACAGAGGCAAGTGATCACAACAGAGACATGTGATCATAATGTATCACAACAGAGGCAAGTGATCAAATTAATTTACAACAGAGAGGCAAGTGATCAAATTAATTTACAACAGAGAGGCAAGTGATCACAATGTATCACAACAGAGGCAAGTAATCAACAATAGAGGCAAGTGACCACAGTGTATCACAACAGATGTGATTTGTGGCCTTTGATTCCAAAAATCCGGTGATACACAATGTGATTAGTGGCCTGTTTCAATCGAGTTCCTCCGGTGATACAGAATGTGATTCGTTTCAATATTGAGAGTTTATCCTATTTGATTTTGAGTGTCCCAATAATTAATCATTCAAACAAGCAAACATATAATCAACACAATAATGAAAACCTGATATTGATTAATCAAACGATTCAACAGGTTACAAGTGATTTTGATGAAGAAATCGATATATCTATCTTTACTTCTCTCTGTACGGCGCACCAACACCAAGCAGCCTCTCAATGATTATTCTCTAATTATGCTCCCTTGACCTAATAAACACTAAAATAAACTAATTTATACTTAGGCTATATTAGCCTAATGGGCTTGGCTAGACTTGGCCCAACAACTAAAACAAACCAATAACTAAATTATAAAGACTAATAAATAAAATACGGAAACATACTTTGACTAATTATTACAAAAGGACCCTAGACTATTTGTTGAGACGACTTTATCAGCTTTGACTTCAGTTTTCCATCTTCAGATAATTATGATCTTGCATCCAATAAATATGTGTTTTAACATATTTCATGCCATAGTTATCGGAGCGCCCAAAATTAGATCACAATGAATTATATTGTTGTTTGACATTTTTACCTTTTTTGCCTATTTTAATGGTAGTAAATTGTGTTTTTAATTAATTTTTTTATTCTCATAGATCTCCCTTGAAAGGCCCCCTATATATATATATATATATATATATATATATATAAGGTCAGGTTCAGAAGAAAACCTCAAAAAAAGGGAAAATTGAGGAACACCCTGGTAACCTTTCATCTGGACGGTATGCTCTTGTGCATACAAGTAATTTGTAATATGCACGCGTGCATAAAAACCAAAAACAACTTAATTTACTTGTATGTACAAGTTCATATTGTCCAGATCAAGGGCTACCAGAGTGTTCTTCATTTTACAATTTTTTGAGTTTTTCCCTTGAACCTCCCTCTTTATATATATATACTACCTTATAATGCATTTATGCAAAAACTCTTAATTATAATTTTTAATGCACAATGTACAAGATTTTTATGCATAAAACTTAAAAAACTATGAATTACAAATTATGAAGCACAATGTACAACTCTTAAATGCATTACTCAACTGCATCCCAGTTTGGTAGTTTCAAACTTACCTTTCTTCTGCCAGGGCTTTTTTCAAGACATTCTTTGGGCTTATTCCCTTTCAGCATTTTGTAGCCACATATTTCAAGAATTCAAATTTTGAATCCCATTTTGGATTCTAAGGTACACAATTTTGAATCTCCTGTCTTCCCAAAGTTTCATCATTTCAGAGCTCCTAGAGTTTCCCGCTCATCTTTCTCGTGAAATCACTCCCTAAGTATTCAAATTAAAATTTCAAATAGGGTGAAATTACTATTTTGTGGTTGTTGTTTCATTCCCATTTTCATAATTGATCTCAATCTATAGATCTACATCTTTCATTTGCTCCTAATTCAAGGTAATTCATATTCCCTTTATTGATTTTGGTCTCCATCTTTGCTTCTTGTGTGTGTTTTTCTTTTATCTCCATGTTATTTCTGCAGTTTTGCGCTAGACACAATTGTATTTGTTTTTATTTTTGAACCAACTCGTGACCAATTAACAACTTATTACTCCCTCCCTGTATGTTGTAACAGTAGAACATGATAAAAAATGAGAGTTACTGTTTTTTTTTTTTGAATTTAGTCAAGAACTTGTTGTGTGAGTTTGGAGTTTTGAGCTTCTTATCTGCCTCAACAGATCATGCCAATGATACAAGACGTAAATCTCTCATAAACCATTGATGGAAAACTCATAAATCTCAAGCACAGTGTAAGAATTCACCTATTTACCTCTGTAGCTTGATTTGGTCTTTTAAGCATTCACATGGTTCCTTCGTTTCGTTAGGTTTCAGGGGTACTAATAAGTTTTTACAGCCTTAGAGATTGAGTTATTTTAGGTAGAGTATTTTTTGCAGATCCTAAGTGCAGTGATGTGATTGGTGGTATTCTGAGTTCTGAAATTCTGATACTTTTAGTTTACTTGTGTAATGTTGGTAGCCAATTCTTACATTTTTTCTGATTTTTTGTTCGTTTCTTCATGCTTTTGTTGCTAAAGAACTAATACATTAAATGTTCTACATGTTATTTCATAGGCACCGGCTTCCAATTTCTTTCATGTGGATAGAATTTAAAATTGATAGGTCGTTGATGAATGGGACACGCTGCATGCAGAAGTAAATTGCTCTAAAGTTCTTATTTTTGAGCTAACCGGTGCTAACCAATAATTGAGAAAATGGAGGCTTAAAGTTTGAAACATGCTTGCAGATCATTTTGATATGTTGTTCCTGAGGTCCGATGCCACCTCCCCCTCTTCATTTATACAAAATGGTTCTTATTGTCATTCTTGATTCAATAATTGCATTGTGTTATTAGATTTTTAGGATTAGGTAATTTCGAGTATTATATTCTCTGTTTTAGGTTTTTAGGTTTCTGGTGAGTATTGAAAGCATACATACAAACGGTGGACTTGAGCAGTGGTATATGTAAGCTAAAATTCTTTGTTTCCCATCATTACAGAACGAGAAACATAACTCTCAGGTATGTTGGTATTATTGAATGGTTCATAGGGTTTTCAAGATTCACATTTTCCTTGGTACCTACAAAAAATTGTCATAGAAAAAATAAGAGCAATACTATTAGAACCATCATTACCAAAGGTATATCTAACCAATTATGTCCCACTTTTGTGTTTCTGAATGAAATAACCCAGAAGCTCCGGTTGTAAATTTTGGACTTCAACATGAACCATATCATTAGCTCTACCACTACAATGGGCATAATGGCATGTATGACTTATGTAGTAAGCCATACATAGGTGTTTGTTTACTGCTTATTTGTTATGCCCGTGACTTACCCGCTCAGCTTTCAGCCAAAACTTTTCCTATAACACCATGGCTTTAAGTTTTTTCGTTTCACAGCTGATGATTGATCATATGTACTTTATGTCATTAATTTGGAAATCCCTCTGACGATGAAGTCGATCTTTTGTGGGAATTTCGAGTACGAGACTCACCAATTTAATTTTTGAGAGGTTGTTTAGTATGGAAGGATGTAACACCCGTCTATGTTGGAAAAGTTGGTTAGTAAAAAGAGAATTTTAAATTTTAAATAAAGTTGGTTTGGGCTTGTGGGCAAGTGAGTTAATGGGCCAATTAAGGCCTAAAACCCTATCTCAATACTCATTTTTAGTCCCTGGAAGATTTGAGTGCGGTGTGGGTGTGTGTTTTGAGAGTGAGCGGCGACCGAGAGAAAAGGAGAAAGTCGAATCGAAGGCGTGAACGGAGGTTTCAGAGAGAAATTTGTGAAGAACTTAACATCGTAAGGTAAGCATCAAAACCTGTTTCTTGTTTCTCTTACTGATTGGATTTGGAAGTTGGAGCTGAATGAGTTTCTATCTTCTTCTTCTCTCGGTTGATAGTTGTGATTAGGGATTTTCAAATCCCATGTAGATGGTTGATTAATTGATTAATCGATGATAAAAAATTATTAGTCAAGTGATGTCTGGACTAGTATTAAGATTAGGTAGGTCGAGTTTCTGCTTTGGGGAAAGAGAAAGGAATTAAGGGTCTGCTGCTTCGACCGGTATTCCATCGACCGGTACCCTTCGACCGGTATTCCATCGACCGGTACCCTTCGACCGGTATTCTTTTGATCGGTACTCCATCGACCGGTATCCTAGTGACCGGTGTCTACTGTGGATCCAGTAGCATAAAGAAGTTATAATATTAATACCAAATCATTCAACTGGTTTATATGGAATCTGTTTGTAGAGGTTAAATTGTCGGGATTAGGATCTGGGTGTGTGCCAAGCTTATCACAAGGTGCGTTTCCTTACTCCTGTTTTATTTAACCCATTGCTAAATTGGAAATGGTCATTACCAAGAGTTATTAATGTTGTTGGATTATGTGAGATAAAAATGATTCTTGTTCTATTTACGATATAATTGTATTGGTCCTATTTATCTCTCAATTGTTGATCAAATTTATTAAGCAGAGGTAAAGGATTTTGTATGGCCGAGACCATCAACTATTAACCATCGGGGATGGTTTATCTGTGTGAGGGAATTCGTTTCCCTACGCACGAAAAACGGCATCGACATGGGGGGTCGTATGGGGATCTACTAGGGGCCCCGGGGACGTTTAGTCCTGGTTATGACAAAAGGCTTTAATGTCTAAAACATTATTCCTTGAGATTTAACTTACAGAGCTATTCTTTTACCTAAAAATTTAAATTGTTAATTGTTATTATTGTATGGGCGAGTTTGGGAATTCACTAGACCTTTAGGTCTAACCCCCGTCACTATTATGTTTTTCTTCTTTCTTGCAACCCATTTCCAGGTAGTAGGAATGCAGCGGGTTCCGCGAAGGGAAAGGAAAAGTGTTAGAGATGTTTGGATCAGGAGCTCGGACCATAGAAGCGGCATAGTTGATATTCTACCTTATTAGATTTTAGTATTCTCGGTTGTAATAGATTTTGGAATGTTGAAGCTTATGCATTGTTACTTTTTCTCAGAATTTTGTAATGGGGACCCAGTGTTAGGAATTGAATCTCATTTATTCATTTATGTTTTATTTTAAGAGGTTGTTACAAATTGGTATCAGAGCCGTAGTTTAAGCGACTTAGGTGGCCTTGTCGGACCTAAACTTAAACTATGGATGGGACACAATCGAGAAATAGGATGCCTTAGGAATTGTCGCGTAGGAACTTGTGTAACGGGAAATAGGAACTAACATGTAAGGTAAATTTGAAATTACAACTGGCCAATGTAATTGCAAATTTACAGGTACATGTATGTATCTATAAAATCTTGTTACCTATAGGATTGTAAAGGCTAAGGTTACTTTGTTGTTGTTACAGTTGTCGTCATGGCAGACCGAATTTTACGAAGTAGAGTTATGATGAGAGAAAGGGAAGAGGAGATAGGCGGGGCTAGAGTTGAGTTGATGAGAGGTCGCGCTGGAAGGTCGATCATTCGGGGACGAGGGCGTGGTCGTGGGCGTGGTCCATCAGGGACGATTCGTAGGGCTACGACCCACGTAGAGGGAACCGATGCAAGAGGTCGGGGAGGAGTTAACGCTCGAACCCCTCACAGAGCAAGAAGCGCCGAGGTTATTCGGGATGAGAAGTTATCACATCAAGAGAGCTCAGCGACCGTGAGAGGACGTGGGACTGCAAGGGCCCGTGGTCGGGGACGAAACCAGGCCTTTGTGACCCACGAGGCGTTTGTTGCCGTAATGGGGAAACTCCAGGAAACTTTGCAAGCATTGTTGACTCATCAAGAGAAATCAACTTCCGAAAGTAAAGATAAGAGCGAAAGCAAGGAAATGACTGAGCTGACAAGCCCGCCGGTAACCGAAGTGGGAGGTGATTCTGTATCAACAGTCGAGACGTCAACCAAAGCAGTGGCGAAGGGATGCAGTTACAAGGAGTTCGCAGCCTGCAAACCTCCTACATACAAGGGGGAGTGTGATCCGGTCTTGGTAATGAAATGGATAAAAGGGATGGAGCTGGTGTTTGCTACCATCAAGTGTGCGAAAGAGGATAAGGTAAAATACGCTTTATCCCTGTTGAGGTCTGAAGCCACATTGTGGTGGGATGCCGAAACAGGGGGATCAGGAGTGGCCACTGCTGAAGGAATGACTTGGGAGACTTTCGTGGGTAAGTTCAAGGCACAGTTTTGCCCTATGGCGGCAGTGAAAAAGTTACAGGAGGAATTTCTAGGGTTGGAGCAAGGAGTTATGTCAGTTAGGGAGTACACCAACAAGTTCATCGAGAAGTCACGTTTTGCGAGAGCTTATTTGCCGAACGAGGAGAGTAGAGTGGAACGATTCATTTTCGGACTGAAAAGTAACTTGCGTGAGTGGGTTTCCGCAAGGGAGCCAGCCACCTTCCAGGCGGTTGTGCATGCGGCTGAGATGACTGAAAAGGAAAAGAACCGCCAACAATCTGACAGGGTAGGCGATAAAAGGAAGTGGGATGGACCGGGTATGGATGCAAGGAAGGGTAAAAATTTCAAACCAGAGAAAAGATTTGGTCGGGGTTTTGGGGAGAAGCCTTGTGGGAAATTCCACAAAGTGCACCGGGGGGATTGTGCCTCGGGGGAAAGATCTTGTTTTCAGTGTGGTTTGTCGGGGCACTTGTCTAGGGATTGCCCGAATAAGAAAAACTGCTATCAGTGTGGATCGCCAGACCATCTTCGGTCCGAATGCCCGCAGGTCAGGCGGAGTGGAGCAAATCAAACCGGAGAGCGTGGGGGAGGCAGGAAGGAGGAAAAGAAGTGGGAGTCGGCTCGACCTAAAGGGAGAGTCTTTAACATGACAACAGCGGAGGCGGAGGAAGTACCAGATGTAGTGGCAGGTACGTTTCTGATAAACTATACTTATGTTAGAGTATTGTTTGACTCAGGAGCGACTTGCTCTTTTATATCTCCCACGTTTGCTCAGTGTTTGGGGTTAAAACCTAAAAGGCTAGTGCGAGAGTTCGGGGTAGAAACTGCTGACGCTAATCGAGTGTTGGTTAGGGAGGTGTTTGAGGAATGTGTGATTGATATCGAAGGGAGTTTGGTATCGGTGGTACTATACCCTATGTCGATGAGAGAGTTTGATGTAGTCCTTGGGATGGACTGGTTGGCTAGAAATGAGGCTAGTATAATCTGTAATAAGAAGATGATACGTATGGTTCTACCGGGAAAGGGTGAAGTAGTGATCTATGGGGATAGGCGGGAAAGAAACTCTTGTTTGATCTCCATGATCAAAGCAAGAAAGAGTTTGAGAAAGGGTTGTAGAGGGTTATTATCATACGTGTTAGACGCTAAGAAGGAGAAGAGCAAGTTAGAGGAGGTTCGAGTAGTGAATGAATACCCGGATGTATTTCCGGAGGATTTGACAGATTTACCTCCTGATCGTCAGGTCGAATTTCGTATTGATTTGATTCCCGGTGTCGCACCGATAACGCGTGCACCATATAGGTTAGCACCCTCGGAAATGAAAGAAATGATGTCGCAATTGCAAGGATTACTGGAGAAAGGGTTTATAAGGCCTAGTACATCCCCGTAGGGAGCGCCAGTTCTTTTTGTGAAAAAGAAAGACGGATCTATGCGAATGTGTATAGACTACCGAGAACTCAACAAGTTGACGATCAAGAATAAGTATCTGATTCCGAGGATAGACGACTTATTCGATCAGCTTCAGGGAGCCAGTTTCTTCTCCAAAGTCGATTTAAGGTCCGGTTATCATCAGCTCAAAGTGAAGGAGGAGGATATCCCGAAAACCGCCTTTCGTACCAGATATGGATATTATGAGTTCCTCGTAATGCCATTCGGGTTGACTAACGCTCCTGCAGCTTTCATGGATATGATGAATCGGGTGTGTCAACCTTACCTAGACAAGTTTGTGATAGTGTTTATTGACGATATCCTGGTATATTCGAAGGCCGAAAAGGATCACGAGGAGCACCTGCGAACAGTTTTAGAATTATTAAGGAGAGAGCGACTTTACGCAAAATTCTCGAAATGTGAATTTTGGTTGCGGGAGGTACAGTTTCTAGGGCACGTCGTGTCCCACGATGGAATCAAAGTAGATCCGACGAAAGTGGAAGCAATTAGCAATTGGGAAGCTCCGAAGACACCCTCCGAAGTTCGAAGTTTCTTGGGTCTAGCAGGGTACTACCGAAAGTTTATTAGAGATTTCTCCCGGATAGCTACACCGTTGACTTCTCTGACGAAAAAGAATGCAAAGTTCGTCTAGATGGAAGTTTAGAAGGAAGCTTTCCAGAAACTCAAAGATATGTTGAGTAGCGCTCCGATTTTGACTCTGTCGGATGGTACAGATGACTTTGTGGTATATAGCGATGCGTCTAGATTGGGCTTGGGATGTGTTCTAATGCAGAGGGGAAAGGTAATCGCTTATGCATCACGTCAGTTGAAAGATCACGAATCGAGATATCCTACTCATGACTTGGAATTGGCCGCCGTGGTTTTTGCGCTGAAGATCTGGAGGCACTACCTGTACGGGACTCATTGCAAAATCTTCACAGACCATAAAAGTCTCTGTCATTTGTTTGACCAGAAAGAGCTGAACATGCGTCAACGAAGGTGGATGGAACTGCTAACAGATTACGATTGTAAGATCGAATACCATCCAGGAAAAGCCAATGTAGTCGCTGACGCTTTGAGTCGCAAGGAAAGGAGCGAAAAACTGATGATGATAGCCACCATAGCGGAAATGACATCAACTCTTCTAGAGGAGATCAAGAGATACCAAACGGACGCCTTGAGACCCGAAAATCTTAAGACTGAAAGAGTGGTGGGTCTTATGGAAATGTTAAGAGAGGACAGCCGGGGATTAAAGTGCTACAATGGAAGGATCTGGATTCCGAGGCAAGGAGATTTGAGAAAGGTTATCCTAGCGGAAGCTCATAAGTCAAAATATTCGATTCATCCAGGGACGAACAATATGTACGAAGATTTAAAATTAGATTACTGGTGGCCGGGTTTGAAGAAGGATATAGCGCATTTCGTGGAAAGATGTTTGACTTGTCTGCAGGTAAAGGTGGAGCATCAACGACCGTACGGGAAACTTCAACCGTTAGACATCCCTGTCTGGAAATGGGATCAGATTACGATGGACTTTGTGACTAAACTACCCAGGACTCCGAAGGGATATGATGCAATCTGGGTCATCATGGACCGGCTTACCAAATCAGCGCACTTTTTGCCCATCAAGGAGGACTACTCGATAGAGAGACTTGCTAAATTGTATATCGACGAGATCGTGGTACGTCACGGGGTGCCATTGTCAATCGTATCCGAACGGGACAGCCGATTCACTTCAGTTTTCTGGAAAAGTTTTCAGCGAGAAATGGGGTCGAAAATCAAAATGAGCACAGCGTATCACCCGCAAACCGACGGTCAGAGCGAGCGAACAATCTAGACCCTAGAAGATATGCTGAGGGCTTGTGTTTTGTACTTTCAAGGTTCGTGGGAAAACCACTTACCACTGATCGAATTTGCTTACAATAACAGTTATCACTCAAGTATCAAGGCAGCTCCTTATGAGATACTATATGGTAGGAAATGTCGAACTCCTCTGTGTTGGAACGAGATTGGAGAAAGGCATATGGTTGGGCCAGAATTAGTGCAGGTTAATGCAGATAAAAATAATCAAGTACGCGAGAGACTGAAGGTGGCACATGACAGACAAAAGAGTTACGCAGACAAATGCCGAAAAGATATAGAATTTCAGGTCGGTGATAATGTAATGTTGAAGGTAACACCGTGGAAAGGTGTAATCTGGTTTGGGAAGAAGGGTAAGTTGAGTCCCCGATTTATTGGGCCGTTTAAAATTACCGAACGAGTAGGTCTTGTGGCATATAAGTTGGATTTACCCGAAGAATTAAAGGGTATACACAATACTTTCCATGTCGCTAACTTGAGAAAGTGTCTCGCAGATGTGGATACGGCAATACCTCTGCGATATGTTCAGGTGGATGAGAAGCTGAATTTCGTCGAAGAACCCGAGTCTATCGTGGATCGTAAGGTTAAGCGATTAAGGACGAAAGAGATTAACTTAGTGAAAGTTCAGGGGAAGTTTCACAAAGGGCGAGAAGCGACGTGGGAATTAGAGTCTGAAATGAGGTCTAAGCATCCGCACTTGTTTGCCAAGGAAGATTCCAGGACGGAATCCTTTTAAGGGAGAGAGATTTGTAACACCCGTCTATGTTGGAAAAGTTGGTTAGTAAAATAGAGAATTTTAAATTTTAAATAAAGTTGGTTTGGGCTTGTGGGCAAGTGAGTTAATGGGCCAATTAAGGCCTAAAACCCTATCTCAATACTCATTTTTAGTCCCTGGAAGATTTGAGTGCGGTGTGGGTGTGTGTTTTGAGAGTGAGCGGCGACCGAGAGAAAAGGAGAAAGTCAAATCGAAGGCGTGAACGGAGGTTTCAGAGAGAAATTTGTGAAGAACTTAACATCGTAAGGTAAGCATCAAAACCTGTTTCTTGTTTCTCTTACTGATTGGATTTGGAAGTTGGAGCTGAATGAGTTTCTATCTTCTTCTTCTCTCGGTTGATAGTTGTGATTAGGGATTTTCAAATCCCATGTAGATGGTTGATTAATTGATTAATCGATGATAAAAAATTATTAGTCAAGTGATGTCTGGACTAGTATTAAGATTAGGTAGGTGGAGTTTCTGTTTTGGGGAAAGAGAAAGGAATTAAGGGTCTGCTGCTTCGAACGGTATTCCATCGATCAGTACCCTTCGACCGGTATTCCTTTGATCGGTACTCCATCGACCGGTATCCTAGTGACCGGTGTCTACTGTGGATCCAGTAGCATAAAGAAATTATAATATTAATACCAAATCATTCAACTGTTTTATATGGAATCTGTTTGTAGGAGTTAAATTGTCGGGATTAGGATCTGGGTGTGTGCCAAGCTTATCACAAGGTGAGTTTCCTTACTCCTGTTTTATTTAACCCATTGCTAAATTGGAAATGGTCATTACCAAGAGTTATTAATGTTGTTGGATTATGTGAGATAAAAATGATTCTTGTTCTATTTACGATATAATTGTATTGGTCCTATTTATCTCTCAATTGTTGATCAAATTTATTAAGCAGAGGTAAAGGATTTTGTATGGCCGAGACCATCAACTATTAACCATTGGGGATGGTTTATCTGTGTGAGGGAATTCGTTTCCCTACGCACGAAAAACGGCATCGACATGGGGGGGTCGTATGGGGATCTACTGGGGGGCCCGGGGACGTTCAGTCCTGGTTATGACAGAAGGCTTTAATGTGTAAAACATTATTCTTTGAGATTTAACTTACATAGCTATTCTTTTACCTAAAAATTTAAATTGTTAATTGTTATTATCGTATGGGCGAGTTTGGGAATTCACTAGACCTTTAGGTCTAACCCCCGTCACTATTCTGTTTTTCTTCTTTCTTGCAACCCATTTCCAGGTAGTAGGAATGCAGCGGGTTCCGCGAAGGGAAAGGAAAAGTGTTAGAGATGTTTGGATCAGGAGCTCGGACCATAGAAGCGGCATAGTTGATATTCTACCTTATTAGATTTTAGTATTCTCGGTTGTAATAGATTTTGGAATGTTGGAGCTTATGCATTGTTACTTTTTCTCAGAATTTTGTAATGGGGACCCAGTGTTGGGAATTGAATCTCATTTATTGATTTATGTTTTATTTTAAGAGGTTGTTACAAAGGATCTACTGTATTAATATGATTTCTTGTAATGCCCCCATCAAGTTTATGCATGCTTTAGATTAAGCAATGTTTACTTGAACTTCTTTTTTTGTTCTCTTCTTTTAAATGTTTTTGCAAATACCCCCTGCACTCTATTTTTTCTTGGTGCATAAGTGTAGTTGGTTAGCATAGATATAACTCATGGAAGAGTCCAGTAGGTTACAAGTATTCTGGTTTAGACCACCTAGTGCACCAAGGCTTCTGGTAAGTCTGTGATTTGAACCCATGATAAAAATGTATGTTGATTTAGGAATAAGGGGGCAAAATAGGTAATGGTTTATTAAAGTTGATGCATATAGCACACTTTTGGAAGCCCTAAACTATCTACTTTGTATGTGTGTGTATATATACAAGTATGTTTTGGATTTAATTACTGTTGTTTTCTTATACCAAAAGTGAATGTTGCCAAGTTGGTTAATCATAAACTGTGAGATTAGTGCATAAATGTTTTTCTACTCCCTTACCATAATTGGTTTGGTTGGATGTAAGAGATTAGTGCATAAATATTTTTCTACTCCCATACCATCATATTCCTAATTTTTGTTCTACCTATTTTGTTGTGACAAAAAAACATTTTCTCAGTTTGAGTTTGATCCAATCTCTGCCTATTGTCGTGTTAGGTGGAACGGCAAAATTTTGTTCTTATTGTGTATATTCTGATTATTCTTGCATATCAAACATACCTTAAATGGCAATGGAGCTTACAGTTGTGTAAATGGCAGTAGCAATCCATTGTTTCAAAAAAGTTTGACATTTTAATTACGGGCGTTTGATTTCATATATTGTTTTTGTGTGATTTTGACTCTGTGAAATGATTTGGATCTCAACAAGTTTCTCCATTGAATGAGTGCAATATCTTCAACATTTGCTTTATCAAATTCTATGCTATAAGTTGTGTTCCAATCTGTGTTCGTGAATGTTAAGATCTGGAACTAGGGTTCAAGTTCACGGCTTCAGAATTGAAATTTACCCTGTTGCATTTTTACCATTTGTTTTTTCCAGGATTGTTGTCAGTTGAAGTTATTGCCAGCTGAACGAAGTTTGATTTGTCTAGGTTTGACTTTGAACTCGATCCAACCATGTTTTTTGTAATCAGTTTTTTTTTTGCTTCCATGATAGTTAGCTTGGGGGCAAGAACAAACTCCCATCTACATCATGGGCTTCCTGCATTATCAAAGATCACTTCATTAAAGTTTCCTTTTTTTTTTTTATAAATTGGTGTTCTATGTGATGAACATTCACTTCTCTTTTAGAAGTCTATAATTACGTTGGTGACAAAGCTCTTAAAAGTTGCATCCCAAAAATGTAGGAGTTTTCATGGGAACGCTTTTGTTGAGAAGAGAATATGAAGCGAGTAACATACATCTTGGTTAAGGAGTTGATGAAAATAACATTCTCCTCTCTTTTGTTAAATAAAACCTTGTAAGCAACGCCTAATCTTCAATATAAAACTTGGTCTTTGATTAAGAAAAAAAATCTTTTTAAAGTCACTGTAGGACGTGAGAGTTGCTTTCCTTGAAAGACTTGTATCACTTACATTTTAATGCCATTGGGAAGTTTAAGATGTGGAAAATCAACGGGATGCAAGGACGGACCTAATGAAGGGAATACGGTGGCACGTGCCACCGTATTATCTCTCCGTCGAAAGATAAAAAAAAATTATGTTTATTAAAGGTGCAACCGTATCGTTTTAAAATGTGTCACCGTATGATGTTAAAAAGTTCAAGAAGGCGCAACTGTATCTTGTAATCAACCAAATTTGCACATTTTTCTTGAAATTCAAATTTTGAGGTGGTCCGTCTTCTTTGTCTTTGGTTTGTTGTGATAGAACTTGAAGGTTGATATCACCAAACATTAGTGCACATATATAAAATTTAAATTTCATATTAAAATGGAAAATCCCGAAAAACCCAACGAACTTTTCTATTTTGAATGCTTAAGAGTCTATGAACATTTTTTGAATGAATAAAACATTAAACTTTCTCATTTTAAATGGTCTACTCATTCAAAAAAAGGTTCAAAGACTTAGGGGTCGTTTACTAAACACTTACCAGGTAAGCGTTTGACGGTAAAATTCAACAATATTATTTACTTACCGGGTAAGATTTTAGTTTACTAAAACGACATCGTATGCAACAATTTACCCGGTAAGTACTCACCGTGGTAACAGTCGTCGTCATCATTTACCGGGTAAGACTCTTAGTCATGGCTTTACTCTTACCAGGTAAGATTATTGGTCCTTACCATATTCATCTGGTAATGTAATGTGACTTGGTAAGCGCTTACCTAGGTAAGCGTTTGGTAAACGTCTCCTTAGGCTTGTTTACCTAATGATTACCCGGTAAACATTTACCGGTAAGACTTAAAAGTCAGCACTTACACTTAATTTACCGGGTAAGACTCTCGGTTCTTGTCATCGATCTTACCGGGTAAGATTTTCAATCCTTGTCATGTTCATCCGATAAGGTAAAGTGACCTGATAATCACTTGACAAGTAAGCGTTTATAAACGACCGTTAATCATTCTAAATGTGAAAGTTCACTCGGTTTTTTTGAACCTTTTACTATTAAAATATGAATTTTCTTACCTTTATGTATTAAAATAAATGTTTAATAAAACCGATAATCTATAGAACTAATAACAACTAAGAGATTTTCTTGCTCTTCCAATTCTCGTACACAAACACATAAAAATCAAAATCTAAGTGGGACGAAAGTAAAACAAAGTAAGATTGAGGGTTTGAATCCCTAGATTTAGGACCAGATGCATTGCACATTGCATGTACATAAGATTCTAACTTCTATATAGTTTAGTCATGAATTTCAAATTGTTAACGAGTATTGAATATATGTATTCGGAAACTCAACACTCTTGCAATTTATTTGTAGATATCTTGTCAAGAAACAATATTTATTTTAGTAACTTATTGACAGTTAAACCAAACAAACCTATTATAATTAAATTGAGAGGGACGGAAAATAGAAGGAAACAAGAAAAATGATTGACAAATGATTAGTTGGTTTCATAAATGTGATTCATCCGCGCTGTATCGCACGGGTACACGACTAGTGTATATATATATATACATATAAATATAGGGGTTGTTTAATTTGCAACCCTTAAGAATATTGCAAACCTTGCAACCCACATCTTAACCGTCGGATTCATGATCGGCGGTTACAATAGATATGGGGTCCAATATTTTTAATTAAAAAAAAGAAAAATAAAAATAAAATAACCGTCGATCATGAATCCAACGGTTAAGATGTGGGTTGCAAGGGTTGCAACCTTTTTAAGGGTTGCAAAATATCCTTCCACTATATATATATATATATATATATATATATATATATATATATATATATATATATATATATATATATATATATATAATGTAAGACAACGTGTGTTTGACTTGATCATTGTCCAACCTTGTTTGAGGGTATTTGTTGCGACAAAAGCTCCACAAAATCATCCTACCTTATTCTCTCTCATCGTGTCTTAGGTAGTCCACCGCTTGTCAAACATAAACATAAACAAAACTAATCTCCTAAACATATAGACTAAATGCTCCCTAAGTAAGCAAAAATTTTAATTAAAAATCCATGTCATCAAATAATAGGGATTTATAATGTCAGTTTTTTTTAAAACAATTGTCAATGTTTACTTAATTATTAGGTAAATTGATATCAAAATAGAAATATTTGATAGTTTATTACACTAATTGGAAAAAAAAATTAGGAGGTGTTGATACATGGATGCTTGTACGTATTGTAAGTCATACAATATTTAACAAGATATTATAATCGTATTCAGATTGTTTATGTGGTGCAGTTTGCGGTTTGTGAAAATGTTCTACGATGTAACGGTAACTAGCTCACCCCTAATGAGTTTGATAAATGGTGATCAATTGATTAGGATTGGTAAGATGAAACTAGTATGTTTGGCAAACTAGCTTATAAGCTAGCTGGTAGCTGATAACCTAGTTTTTCAAAACGCTACGCTTTTCAATAAGCTAGCTTGTACTAAGAGTGCACCAAGACCAAAAGACGCAATACAACAGAATCATAAATATTTTATAATATGATTTCACAATAAAATCAATAAATCTAATTGATGGTGTTACACCCATTTCTTTATCAAACTATACAGATCAAATTCAAGACCTCTTTTTTCTTTCAATGGCATTTCAACTTCAATATCATGTGTAGTTTTTGAAACAATTCAAGAAAAAGGGTAAAAGTTAGGCCATTTACCTTAAGATATCTATTATGATACAATCTCCCTTCTTTCAACTTTTTGCTGGTTGTATGAAATCCGATACAGTTTGTCATATCCTGCAAGAACTCCAGCCCCAGCCACTCCAACAAGCATATTCGCAGTAACTCCTCGGTACAATGCCAAGAACCCTTCGAGGTGGATGATCTCACCAATTGCATGCATAGTATTACGGTACTTAGATGGTTGACCAGAGGTCAACATCATTCTTCGCCTCAATGTGTCAAACGGGTAAGCACATACGCCAGAAAATGTAGTCACACTCCAACCCAAGAGAAAACTGGCAAGAAAATTGTCCTGCAGATTTTTTCCAGAGATCAGAGGCATAAAAATCATACTCTTTTTATAGGAAAATGGTTACGTGATTATTACCTGAAATGATCCAATTAAGACGATAGGTTTCATGCTGTCGTATAACCCAAAGTACATCCCTCTATACAGAGTAATTCCCACGATTGAAACCCCAAATCCACGATACAAGCCTCTAATGCCATCAGTTGCAAGGGTCTTGCGATATACGTCAAATAGGCCGTTGAATTGTTGTTTTTTATTGGTTGAATTACATGCTGAATCAGTTGCTAAACGGGTACGGGCGTAGTCCAAATGATACAGAAACAACGAAGTGGTGGCTCCTGCAGCACTCCCTGAAGCAACATTGCCAACAAACCACTTCACATACCCATCTTTCTCTTTTGACCGTCCAAATAGACTTTTGAAGTAACCTTTGAATGCAAAATTGAAAGCCTACGATATTTTTCAAAAATAGTTTTTTCAGGAACCTATTGGTGCTTTACTTACCTAACATTTCTACAACAATCAGATCTCCATTGATGAATAGGGATTTTATCTTGAAATAGACATCTATAACATGAATTACTAACGAATTACCTGAGTTGGAAAATACCGAATGACGTTGACTTGATTACCCCTCCAAAACGAGAAGAAGCCTTCTTCTTTCAAGACCCTTTTGAAGCAATCACCAACCCCAATATATGGTCTCCTGAGTTGACCTCTTTTTAACAATTCTCCTTGATTTTGCAGTAAAAGCTTCACTCTCTCAATTGGCGCTGCTGCACTCTTTGATACTATGGCTGCTGCACCTCCCATCATAAAATCTGAAGAGAACCTCTTTGATTTCGTTGTCATCCCAAATCCCTTCTTGCTTCCCGAATCTGCAGAAATCAGCGTAAACTCATTCGAGAAAAGGAACATATGCGATAGGATAAAGTGCCCCTGTCAAATCAAGGAGCAGACTATTTAGGCTATCGACCTTAAATGAGAATTTATTTCACAACACAACATAACCTTCCGACAAGTTTAGTGGCATTATTGTATATGGAAGTGGCGGGCATTCTTCTTTTAAGCAGTAACATTATGGATCTAAAAGAAAATTGTCGGAAGGTCATTTAACCAAAGGACCTGTCAAGGGACCAAAGCTTGGGACCAAATGGGCATTAGGAGAGCTTCCTAACAAGGTAAGTCTTGAAGAAAGCATGGGATCCAAGTCACATGATATCACAAGATAAGAATATAGAGAAATGGGTAATGAACTGAACCTTTTTCACTGTTAATTAGCATATAGGGGTAAAATAGTAAATGCACTTGTTTGTAACTAATTCCCAGTTGGTAGTTAATAGTAGTTAGAGCTGGTTAGCAGTCTTGTTAGTTTCCATCCTATGTAGCTCTAAATAGAAGAGATGTTATCTGAATTTATTCAATAAGAAGATTCATTTCGCCTCTTCTCTGCAATCTCTTTTCTTGCGGTTTCATAGTTTTGCTGCACTTTTCTTCTTCTATTGCAGCATTTGCACAGTTTTATATACTTGTGTTTTCCAAGATTCTAAATGGTGTGAGGAGTAGTGTGGCGCTGAGGTCAAGCCTCAAGCCTTAGAGCTATAGCGATTTTCAAGGCTGGCTAAAGGGGCAAGTAATATATACATATATGTTTATACTATTAGTATTACTCAATGATATGAGATCAAAATTGTGATCAACCACACTCAACGTCTTGCCTCGTATATGTGGGAGTGTACACACTTTTGACTTTTACGGTCAACCTACTACTTTTCAAGTTTGATGTTGAATTGTTGATCATTATCACTATATGTATTGTAACACCCCAAATCTGCAGCAGAAACGAGATCACCAAACAACATAACATAACTCTAATAAATCTTCCATCAAATCCAAAAATGACTTGGTTCCATAAATATAATGCCTCGAAAGATAAAAGCAAACCTTCACCAAACTTCAAATCCCACAAAAATAAATGTAGTTTGAAAGCGGAAATTAAACTTCCAAATGGTTCTCTCTTCACGAAAACCCCTGATTTCCCCCTAGCTAGCCGGTTGGAAGAAAAACACAGCATGAGCCAAATGCCCGGAACGGATTGGGATTACAATGTAAGCAAAGCATAACGTAATAAAAAACTATCAATTTCAATTGAGATGGAAGATTAGGGTTCAAAGTTTCTCAAATACAGAATTGCCACCGAACTCCGGAGTAGTCAAAGAATTTCAAGCTGAAACAATGAGGGGTTAGTTTATACATACCGAGCTTATTTTATATAAGATCCATCAATTTTCAAGCTGAAACAATGAGGGGTTAGTGTATAAACAATGAGGGTTTAGTTTACTGCAGGGATTACAATAAAAACATATTTAATGCACAGGGGCCAAAACGTGATTATCACAAAACCTGCTGTGTTCAAGTTGGAAAAAGGAAAAATAGGCATCGTCTTCTTCACCCGTTCCAACCCAAGACCCACTTTCTCGACCCGGTTTCAAACTACCCCAAAAAAACCTCGGTTTTGATATCTTTTTATAGAAATACGTTTATATTAATTATTTTATACAAGAATCCATCAATTTTCTTTAGAAATCAAAACAACTATAACCATATTTGAGTAACTTAAAATTTGGGTTAAAAACACCATTAATGGTGTCACCCCAGAAGCTTTCAAAAACGCATATAGATAAGATGAGCAATTTATCAAAAACTCGAAACCAATAAGTAAAACGAGATTAGGGTAAACAATTACCTCAAAATCTTGCCAGAAATTGCAAAACAGACTTCGTTTTTGACTAGAAATTCCTTCAAGATTTTTGAAAATATTCCTAGGGTTTTGATCTATATTGAACCATATATATAAGATAGATCTAACCTTAAGGATAATGATAAAATTGAATCCTACATGATCTACAAAAGATGGAGGGCTGGAGGCCATATCTGATTCCTTAACCTGAAATTCAATTTCTTTTTTATTTTCTTTTTGGATTTCTTAAAAAATCACAAGGTTTTCTAAATATTAACACATTGAACCCCTCAATTCCTAAAGTTTTCACTTTGCACCTTTTAATGATAATACTTGTTAATTGTAGCAGTACTCAAAGATTACTGAAAGTGTCAATTAATTTGTATCAATTTTGTGATGTACACCAACAGAAACAATGGTTCCACTAGAATAGGAATGATTACAACAGCGATATTTGATTTTCGAGAGGTCAGACTCTCTCCCAAAGGCTTCTTTCTGCCCAATTAGTGTTTACAAAACCAAATAGCCTCCTGATACCTCTCTCTCCTTATATATACTAATTGCTGACTTATGCTAAACAGAAACTCCCACACAAACTAACTATTCCCACCTACAATTTCTGGACCCTTCTAGAAAGCCCCTTTACTATTCACGCATCACATATACAACTATTATTAAGGTATTAGAAAACCAATGCCCCTACAAAAACAATGATAAAAAGCCTATGGGGTTGTTGGAGGAACTCATAAATATGAAGAGTTGGTCTGAATTATTCGATTGAAGTTTAATCAACTTCTTTTCGCTTTCAGAAATTTATGGAAGAATGAATAAGGAAAAACCTAAGATTGTATCAACTGCATGGTGTTCTTCGACTCAATGAAATTTATCAGATTACATAGAGTAGATGAACAAGATGGGTTTATTAACAATTCATAAATGAAAAGGTGGCAAAAAGGAAAAGCATCCACTCCTCTTTTATATCTTGCATCTATAGTATTTTTCCCTTGATGGGCTTCTCTCTCATTTCAGAAGAAGTCCTGAATCATGGATTCTAATTGGTGGAGTACCAGGTGTTCCGAAACTTTTTTGAATGATATTCAAGAAAAAAGCATTCTAGAAAAATTCTTAGAATGCCCGCAAGCTTAGAATGAAAGCCAAACACAATGCAGCTGTTGAGCAATATGTTCCTAATGAGTATGAAGGCAAAAATTCAACAATCCGAATTACCTACCGCTATGCTATGCTTGACAACAAAACCTGTTTGGGAAGAGTGCATAAAAAACAGCTGTATAGGCTGCGAAACAGCAGCCACAATATGCAGAATTGCAGCAAAAATAAAAAAAAACAGCTCGACAGCTCTGTCAAACAGCTGATAGACAATTTCAGTTCCATGTTTATATTTCGAGTGGATGTAATACTTCCCCCTTTTGATGACGGTCCAAGATGAAGCAGTCAGAGCAACTGATACTGGTATCATACATATAACTAAATAGGTCCAAATCAGATCTGTATGCTACTCAAGAATGTGGATGTCAACTTTGCAACAAGTATCAATTTAGCATTAGAATGCTACTAGGCTTTTACTAGAACAACTAAATATATGTTGTTGTCGTGTGGGACTAGAAATATGTTTAATAAAATAAAATTTGTATCCAATTACACAATATACAAACCCAATAAATCCCACACGGAGTAGGAAAGGATGTACACAGACCTTGCCTCTACCACGAGGAGCAGATAGTAAGCATCGGTTCCAAATATACATCCCACAGCAAGTATCCCTCCTAAATCATTCCTCTTTTAGATTTTTTCTATTACACAATTTAAATATTGACTGGAGAAATTTAGAAGCCTATACATTCCTCCTCATCATCTTGTTATTTTTTTATTACATTGTGCAGAATAATATGAATGTAGAATTTATAAACCTGATAGAAACTCACACTCTGTTGTCCCAAACTCATACAACAGTTTTAGGTCCTCTATAAACAAGCCTATTGTCCTATATACACTCTAAACTAACAACTCATCATCCAAATTCCCCCAAAATATTCAAACACAAAATGTTACAAATCAACAAACTAAAAAAAGTCAGCAATTATTGCTAACAATTGAAATATGAAAGCTAAATTTAGCCAATCGATTAGCAAACATCATGAAATTGATCAACTTAGATTTATGAAGAACAAAATCGCATCATGAATGACAAGAGATAAAGCAATCAAAAACATGCAAACCAGCAAAATGAAGCAAATAGAAAATTGATAAGAAAAAAAAAGTAAAACAAGATGATAAGAGTTGAAGCCAACCTGATGACAACCGACGAAGAAGGACTGAAGATAGAGAGTTTACTGAAATGGGGAAGCTAGATCGAAGAGAAGAATCAGGAAGCGAGAATCGGCGGTTAGGTTGGTGGAGAGAATATAATACAAGAAGACAACAATAGGATCCAGGTGAGGTGAAGAGTAGATGATGGGCTAATGCGAGAGGCGCCCAGTTGATTCAGCTGGGTAACATACACTGGCCTCACGTACAGCACGTGAAATCCACGTGCAGGAAAATTTATCCTTTTCTTTCATTTCTTTTTTGGTGACCTTATGAAACTCGAATTGAATGAATTCCTACGAAACTCACCAATCACTTTTGATATAAAATTGTTACATACCTGAGTTGCGAAACATCTTGATCCCTATTTTCTTATCTTCAACCATGATAGCTTCAATGCTGCAAATATGAATGAGGTCAATTATCTAGTGACGTCCTTAACTAAGGTAGCAGAAAAAGTATATGTTTTTTTTTATGTAGAACACATATCAAAAGAGCACAATACAATATAAATTTAAAATTCCTCAGAACCCGATGGTCGAGTTTGACAAAGATGTCCAAAATATCTTTAAAAGATAACAAACACTCTAGTCGAAAACGAGATTGATGATTCACTACCTAACGTACTTGGTTATCGCCCTCTTTTGGAATGGAATGAGCTATAATCACAATCAGTCATTTCATGAAAAATACGACTTTCCTAATAATACCTGAATCCTCATCCATTTCATACGTTTCTGCATCATGAAAAACCAAGCAAAGAACACCAACAGCCTTCCCCTTAGACAATACTTTTCTTATCTCTCCCTGTAACAAGAGTAGATCACTGATAACAAACATCAATTTTTCATAAATAGGAACACGTCATTACCTTGAAAACACAATGGTAGATAGTAGAATCAAGGAAAGAATTTAAGAAACAAATGTATTTTTTCATTACATTTTTGTTCATATACGATTATTTGTGTTCACAAGGTGAGTTCTAGTTGCTTTACAAAACTATATACATGTCAAAATATAAATATTTTGGGATTTTAAACGTATTTTATATGCACACTTCATATTTGATGAGTTTTATGGATAATTGGATATTTGTGCATATTTGGGATATCAATGCTTTATAAATGGTTACTGAGTGTGATTGGGGGTTTTAGTCACCAAAAAGGAGTTTCAATCAATTAAATAAGATTTCTCGAACATTTGGAGATTTTGGACAAAATGGGTATTTCACTCTTTAATACATATAATGTGAACTATAAATGGTTTTATTAGAATTGTTGTATGAGTTCGAGTATTTACGAACCATCTTGGAGTCACGAATTATTTTTGGGACTTTAACCAACTCAAGAGTTTTGTAATTAGAATTTATAACCTCTTTGATCTTAAAAGCGTGAGTACTTGGGTACGGTCATTCTTTGATCTGATGGATATTTTGGAAGAATGTGAGTCTTACGGTTTAGGCCTTTGGCCAATTATACTTTGAGAAAAATACCAATTTTGGGAAGGTTGAACTTCGGCTTATGTAGCCATATTGGATTTATTACTATTGCCAAACGTTTTATGGTGCCTTATGGCTTGTTTGTAACTCAAATGATTTTTGGGACGTTGTTCAATGTAAATGGCTCAATGTGGAGCTTGATATGAAAAATACAACTATTACATAAGTGTTGATTATTACATGTTTGAGTGTGTTAGCTATTCAATTGAGTCGTGTAATGTCTTAGACTGTAATGCATTGAATCCATAGGCATAGGAGTCTGTTTATTCAACGTGGAGTTTTGATGTTCATGATTGAGTCTAGTGAGTGGTCCCCAAGTCATGTTTTATTTAAAGCTTGCGGTGGTGCTCATGAGAGCCGTATACGGAGCTAAGTCTTGTGGTGGTGCCCATGGTGAGCCGGATACGGGGACTTGTGAATTTTGTGGTGATACTCATCTAGAGGTCGAGTAGACACTAAGGTCATTTGGGTATCTTGTGGTGGTTGTTCAATGAAGTCGTATATGGGGATCCATGGCCCGAAGTGAATCTCGAGAACGTTGATAAGTGGCTTAACTTTGTGTTCCCACCACATTCGATAGAATCAGGTCTCCCCCGTCACCAAAAGGTGTTATTTTCGGGTATTCCCTTACCCATACTTTCGGTGTTGAAACGTACCACTTTATTTATACAAACAACATTTTGGTGAAATACCACGTGGGTGCGTTTTGGGAAAATTTGGATGTTGAATGATTATTTAAAAATGGTGTTTGGTATTGGAAGTTACATGAATTGTAAATGAAGCCTTTTCATAACTTACGTTACAGGGACGACCATATTTAGAGTAAAATATTCGTTTTAAACGTGTTATGATTTATATGATGAAACCTGTTTTAACTCACTAGGCGTTAAGCCTAACACTTTTTCTTATCGACATGTATATAAGGTCTTAGATGAATCTGAGTGACTTTGGAGCTTGGTAGAAGTTCTGTAGGATGACCTTCGAGGTGTCATCCAGTTTTGAGAAGATAGTGGACTTTGGAGTTTTAGTACACCCAACTGATTTTATATCAATTCGATGGGCTAGATAGTTCTATTAGAACTCTGATACGTGTTCTAGTATTCATCCCTTTGTAAACTTTAGATATTTGAAGTTTCAAGTATTGTAATTAAATGATTTTGGAAGTTAATTTTTTTGGACAAAAAATAAAAATAAAAAAAATAAACGTCACATTATGCTATGTTATGGTGACAATTTTGAAAAATAAAACCATCACCATATACAGTTACGGTGACTGTTTTGAAAAATAAACGTATGTCATGTTACATTGATGGTTTTGCAAAATAAACGTCACCATATATATGTCATGTTACAGTGACTATTTTGATAAATAAATGTCATTACATGCCATACTATCTTCACAGTTTTTACAAATAGGCATCAGTTTATGTTATACAATGGTGACGATTTTGACAAATAAAAGTCATCGTACGCCATGCTACGGTTACAAATTTGACAAATAAACATCACCATATGTCATGACCATCACCGTATGTCATGCTACTGTGACGGTTTTGAAAAATAAACATCATCGTACGTCATACTTAGGTTATTGTCTTGAAAATAACGTTACCGTATGTCATGCTACATTGATGGTCTTGAAAAATAAACGTCATCGTATGTGATGCTATGGTGACGGTTTTGACAAATAAACGTTAATCATGCTACGGTGACGATTTTGATAAATAAACATCGTTGTATGTATGAATATGATGATTCTTTTGAAAAATAAACGTCACTGCATGCCATGATAATGTGACAGTCTGAAAAATTAACGTCTATCATGTTACATTAACGATTTTAAGAAAAAAATATTGTTTTCTGTATACACCTAAGGTGACGGTTTTAGTTTATGTAACAATTTTCGATGTGATATGGTAACATGTTTAAAATGTAAGCAAAAGTGTATTAAAAGTGACGGCAGAATAGATGACGTTTTTTATGTCAACAAAAATTGTTACCGTATACTTGGGTTAACGCTTTTTAACCGTCACCAATGACCATTTTTGTACTATTGAACATGGTTAGTTCAAGATAGTGTTCACTACCCCACAAAGTGGATCTGATTTGTACTCACTAAGGAAGGTTCAAGTCCAAAATACACCTTTTCTGATGTATATCATACATGGCTCTTGAAATAGCAAATAAGTTCCTATGTTATGATATCTTATTTTGTATTCAAATGTGGGGTATTGTAGGAATTTGAATAGAAAATGTGGGGTATTGTTGGGTATTCGACTAGTATCTAGTCCCACGTAGAAGAACTCTTAGAATTTTTGTGGGTTTATAAACCTAAACATATACTAATTATCAAAATGGAGAAGAGCCCAATATATTATTGGCATTGAGCTTTAATGAGGGACATGATAATATTTATTGGTCAAAAGATGGGTCATGGGCTTTGAGGCTCTATTAACTTTAAAAGTCGATTTTTTGGCAGTTTTGTTACCTTTTATTTCAGTTAACAATGAAAAGGTATAAATATCTTTTGTTTCCCTCCATTTACACACAAGAAATTTCTCCATATTTTCTTCCATTTTCCTCAATTGCTATCATCAAGAGCACATTATCAATTCGATGGGATTGAAAATTAACGTGCAACAATTCAATCGGGTAGTTGTATCCTCTTGACGATGTCCGGAACCAAGCAAGATTGGGGACGAAATTTCATCTTACGACACTGTATTTGCAGGCCTCTGTCCGGTTCATCTTCCTCAATTCAAAAATTATCATCGGAAAGATACACAATTCTCAATTATCTGTTTTTATTAAGTTGTTTCACTAAATATTTTGTTTATTTTATGTTATCAAGTCGATTGTTTATAACAATTTTAATATTTGTTTCCATATACCCTCCAAAAATACAAACATATTTGATTTTGTTTTATTTTAATTTTTCAAATTTCAGTCTTGTTTACAATGAAAAATGAACAACAAAGTTGGAAAACGAAGTCTTGAATAAAGTAAAAAAGACACACATGGACATGGTGATGGAGCACTCCTCCAACCTCGTGTAACCGATTGCTTAATTTATTATCCCGTAGCTTGTTTACGGAAAATGAAGTGGTCTTTCAATTCGCATTAAATACTATTGATTGTATTTGTACCCTACAAATTAACAACATGAGGAAAATTCTAGATATTTTACAAAGTGATTGTTTATCACATGATAATTTCAATAATTAATTGTTATTTATTACTTCCACCGTAATTGACTTGACACATAGTTTTAGACATGCATAATTAATACACATTTTCTTTTACCAAATGACATCTTTACCGTTATTATTATTATTTTCTCTCTTCACAACTCTTATATATTTATGCATTAATTAAGGATAAATTTGAAAATTTAGTTATCTACTTTTTGAAAGTGGACACTTATTTTGAACAAATATAAATAGAAATGTAGACATTTATTTTGGAACGGGGGGAGTAATACGTAAAAAAAATACCTTGTTTTACATAGTTTATACTAATTATGTCGTTTGTGAAAGAATAGGAATACATGTGTAAGCTAAAGATCATGTAAGAAGTTAAAGTTAACGTGAGAAGCGTGAGAAGTGCATCTGAACCGTTGATCACTTTTAATAAAATGTTCTCCAATGAATTGCAACTTAGAATAGAATTGATCTGATGCATCTCAGTGCATTTTTTCTAGATGCATCTCATCCTAATGTGCATTTATTTCTCATCCAATGGTTGATAACCACTTCTCACGCCAAATATCATGTGATTTTACACTTAAATCTCGTGTAAAATTACATATGATTCACGCGACTTTGGTCGCAATCTGAGGTCGAGGCTACGTCGTTTGCACACCTTTGCGTTGACCGTCAGTGTAAAATCACATGTGATTGTGCACATGATTTGACCATTTTCATATTCTCATATTTGGTTATTATTCTCGTTTGAACCTCCCTTCACACATGTCCTCAAATATATATATATATATATATATATATATATATATATATATATGTATGTATATATATATATATGACGGTAATCAAATGAGAACCAAAAAAATTGTGAACCGTGAAAGCCAATTTAAGTCGTTTATTGATTTTAATCTATGGACATTAAAGGCAATGACATTTTTGTGATTTTTTTAAACTTGAAACCATTTATTGAATAAATGGCAAAGTGAAAGGGCATTAACGTCCAGATCTAATTCCAAATCACCTATCGTCGGTTTCCAAAACTAATCCCTAATCTCCTTTCTTCAGTTTCCAGATCTAATCCCGTCTTCAATCAATTTCAATTTCAATTTCAGTTTCTATTTCGATTTCAATCTCAATCTCAAATTTCGATTTCAATTTCAATCTCAATCTCAAATTTCGAATTCAATTTCAACCTCAAAATATGGAGCGATGTAAAGAAATTGCATGGGAGTTAAACCATTTTCTCTCCTCCAAACTCTTCTATTTCCTAGACGAAAACAATAAACCTACCATTACACAAATCATCTTTGCATCTTTAATCGATTTAATCATCCCTGCCGCAGTGCACATTCGTTTCCGGAAAGTTCGCCATCAACGGATCGTACCTTGGAGTCGAGTTTCAAATACCGGTCAACCATTGAAGATTGAGCGGTTCCCTGATTATGTATGTATAAATTTAACGATCCAGAATGAATTCAAATGGTGTTTATGTGTGTGAAAATTGTGTGTTTATGGATGAATATGAAACGAACACTGACACCAACACCAACACCAACAACTAGGGGTGCAAAACCCGACGAAACCCGAAAAACACGAAAATCAGACAAGAAAACCCCCGAACCCCCCCGATCGACATAGCCCGAACTAACCTGATCTCCGAAATCCGATTTTTTTGATCGGTTACTCGGTTCGGGTAGGGTCTCCATGCCCATAACCCAAACCCGTCCGAAACCCGAATAAGCTATATTATTAATATATTTTTCTAATTTTTATGTATTTCTTTTTCCTAAAAGCTAATCAAAGATGTCAGTTGAAATTTGGATTTTGGATTTTATGTTTAGTTTAATCCTTAACGTTTAAAATTTAGATTTTTAGAGTTTAAATTTATTTTAATTTTTATGGTTTAAGCATGAAGAACGAAGAATTGAGAGTTGAGACATTATAATTTCATAATCGTTATATGTAAGAGTAGATTTGTTAAGTTTTTATTCAAACTTTGTTACTTTATAAAAATATGAAAATTTTAGATGTTTATGTTTGATTTTTTTTTGTGCACATGACTAGAGTTTTACCAATGTATGGGATAGAGGAAAAAATAGTGCATCAACCCGAAACCCGACCCGATTAAATCCAAAACCCCGCTTGCCCGAAACCCGAAATCCTACACATCCGATTTTGATATTCGGGAGCTATATGTCAAACCCGAACCCCAATCGGGTTATGTGTTTTCTTCCCCGATCCGACCCGACCAATACCTTTACCAACAACCGTTACATCGGGGAATTCAACTTCAAGGATTTTGATCCGTCACATGACCAACACACTTTTGAATCGATCGACCTATTGAAACAACAAGGGATTGATTTCCAGAAGAATCACGATTATGGGATAGACTCGGTCAAATTCTCTGAGCTAATGATGTCATCTGGATTGGTCTGTAACGAGCTTTCATCATTCCCTTCTTCAGTTTCAAAAGAAACGTTTATTGATTTTACAGGCGACGTTTTATTTTTTATTTCATGAGGTGAATAACATATAGACTGAAATTACGTTTGATTTCATGAGGTGAAATAGATTAAAGATGAAAATTGTGTTTGATTTCATGTGGTGAATATGTGTATTTCATATGGTGAATCTATGTGTTTCATATAGTGAATCTATAAGTTTCACCAGGTGAACCTGTGAATTTCAACAGGTGAATGAATTTGTAAGTTTCATCAGGTGAATCTTGTTACCAAAATGACAATTATGCCATTTTCATGTGATGAAACAACTTTTAATTAAAGCCATAGGATGAAAATCAAATTACGACTTAGATCGGTTCATACGGTTCTCAATCTTTTTTTAGTTCTCACATGATTTAACCATATATATATATATATATATATATATATAGGGAGAGGTTCATTTGAGAAATGGTAAATGTATGAGAAATAAAGAAATAATCTTAACCATTCATCTCGTCAACATTTATGGCTTTGACGGCAAAGCACCGGATAATTCCTTCCATGGTCTATAGAAGGTAGAGGGGTAGTTTCGTAAAATACGCGGGATGAGTTCATATATAAATCTATATGATTCACATATGAACTATACGTTCATATGTGAATCAGTTAATTAGTTCATAAATGAATCTGTTAATTAATTCAACTGAGTCATATATGAACTTACAGTTAATTAATTCATATATGAATCACAAAGGTTCATATATGAATCACAAATGTTCATATATGAATAAGTTAAAAGAGTTCAGATGTGATATGAACATATAGTTCATATGTGAATTACATTGATTCACATATAAACATATAGTTCATATGTGAATTATACATAACACAACCCGTGTATTTTGTAAAAATTACGAAAGTGTCCTTCTATTTTTGAAATAGCCGTAACTTTTGACCAGTCAAAGCCGCAACTTTTGACCAGTCAAAGTCGAAATATTTGACCATTCAAATCCGATCTTGATCTTGACCGTATGAATGACTAGGATTACTTCTCTATTTCTCATATATTTACCATTTCTCAAATGAACCTAAGACTATATATATATATATATATGAAATGGTACGAATAACAATATTTAATCACTTGTGGTCCCAATCTCTTACTATGTTTCAATTGATAACATCGATGCACTAGATCACATGTCATCTTTTATGTTATAATAAATGTTGTAGGAGCAAAGCTATAGATAGAAATCTAACTCGTAAGGATGAGTAACTTTAGGTATCCCGTCCATTTAAGGATAGGGATTACTTGACTTAATGGGTAATGGGATAGAGACCGGGGCGGATCCACTACATTGGATATGATAATACGAACCATCACTTCGTTCCTTCATCGTAGTATAAATAAATCATAGGGTCGTAATCGTATATATTTTTAAATTATAATGATGATACACGTTTTCCTTGAGGGAGTTGGTTTGCACGACTATTCTACCAGCCTAGATGTGGGTTTGAATTCCGTTTGTGTCATTTTTGTATTTTTTAGCTTTTTATTTTAGATTTTATTATGTTTTAAAAAAATTCCATAAAAAACTTGAACACAGAACCTCACGTATGAAAAGTAAAGAACTAACTAACTAACAAATCAATGTTGATTTTATTAAAAATATCCATATCTTTGTTTCTTATAATCCAATGATACACCACTTGAAAAAATTTCTAAATCGACCTTTAAATATACCGGTGGTTCCCATCATACGAGGCCTCTGATCATCAGGGTCATTTGAGGTTTATTATTATTATTATTATTACTAGAGTAAATTATAGATTTGGTCCCTCGCGTTTGTGGTTTGTTACGGATTTAGTCCCTCAACTTCAAAAATAGCAGGATAACCCTCCTGGTATGCATTTTGTTATGGATTTGGTCCCTAACTCGAACGGTCGTCTATTTTCGGTCGTTAACGCCCACCACGTGAGATGCACACGAGAGTATTTTTGTCAATCCATATTTTTGTCTCTCTCCCCTTTTTCCTTCCCCTTTTCCAACCGGATTACACTAACCCTTGGTATACCTTCCTCTTTAAGACTTCTTCTTTCTTTCTCACTCATTTCTCTCTTATACTGTGCTCGCCATTGAGCTCCAAAATGGCACATATGTGGACGATACGTGAAGCAAACTTGGAAGTTAACCCATACGAACTATATAGTGAGCTCAAATTTTATTTTATTTTTTACTAATCAAAGTTCATATAGGTGATGTTGTCATGCTCTGTTTTACACTTAAATATATTCCTTTGGTTTTTGCATAACACTATTGTTGGGTCATTTGAAGATTTGAAGATGACCTCCCGATCTTCCATTTTGTATCATCATACTTAGAATATTTTAAGGTTCTTACAAGCAGCTTGGTTTCAATTCAAATGTTCGGTGAAGTCGAAGATCAGCCAAAAAGACAAAGAATAAGTATATCTCTTAAAGCGGATCGAAGATAGACTTCTCAGCCTAAAGCCAAGCATGCCTATTTGATCAACACCATCGTCTAGGATGGTGCCGATCTCACATCTTCAGAAGCCCGAAGATTTCTCAATCTTCAGGAGCCCAAAGATTTCTCAAATCTCCAGGAGCCCGAAGATTTCTCAAATCTCCAGGAGCCCGAAGATTTCTCAAATCTCCAGGAGCCCGAAGATTTCTCAAATCTCCAGGAGCCCGAAGATTTCTCAATCTTCAGGAGCCCGAAGATTTCTCACATCTTCAGGAGCCCGAAGATTTCTCACATCTTCAGGAGCCCGAAGATTTCTCTCTTATGCCGACTAGTCTCTTTACTCACCAAACTTGTCTCTGATAAGTTTTGGTGGGAAAATATCATCGGCACAAACACATTATACTTTTCTGAGAAAGTATATTTGTGATATCTTGCATTGATGTGGACCTCATTTGAAGATCAGAAAAAGTGAGCTTTGTCTCAATCACTCTTTTGAGGAAAGGTCTACACCATTCTCTGTTGGTCAACACTTCAAGACAAAATCACCTCAAGACAAAAGATACATCTTGTACCATGCTGAAGACATGCGTCCATGCCTTGCTTAACAGGTGTCCCATACATTAAATGCATGAGGCACAATAAATATGGATGATGGTTCAACATGCAAGACTACCAGCTTTACAAGCATTCAAGCTCTCTAAGTGCACTGACAATTTTCTCTCTACGAAGTTCTTATTGTTTTCTAAGGGGCCGTTTACCAAACGCTTACCCGGGTAAGATCTTACCAAGTCATATTACCTTATGGATGAAGATGGCAATGACCAAAAATCTTACCCGGTAAAAGCTAATGCACGGACCAAGAGTCTTACCCTGGTAAGTATGGCGAAGACTCTTACCATGGTTAGCGCTTACCGGGAAAATTGTTGCATACGATACCGTTTTGGTGGACTAAAATCTTACCCAGTAAGTAAGTGATAGTGTTAAATTTTGACGGTAAGCACTTATCGCGAAAATTGTTTCATATGATACCGTTTTGGTGGACTAAAATCTTACCCGCTAAGTAAGTGATAGTGTTAAATTTTATTGGTAAACACTTATCCGGGTAAGCGTTTAGTAAAAAACCCCTAAGTGTTTTACAATTATTATTCATTCTCTTAGTGTAAGATTGTTTGAACAGATTCATCTGTTCTCTTCCGCAACAATCAAAAGTTTTCTATGTGTAATTCTTGATTTCAAATCAATAAGAATTAAATTAAGTGAAAAATTGTGTGTATTGTATTCAACCTCCCCCCCCCCCTTCTACAATACTTTTCTTGTTTACTTAATGTTATTCGGGACCAACAAGTGGTATCGGAGCGGTTTAGTTTAACTCAATAAACTATGTCCGCAATGGCATCTTCTTCTTCTTCTTCTTTGAACAATGCTTTTTCTCAAAACACCACTACTGTATCATACGGCAATGGCTCTATAACTAAACCACCAAAGTTTAACCCCAATAGTTTTTTCCTGTGGAAAAGTCGTATGATACTCTTCTTAGAAGGAGTTGACAACAGATATCCTACTATTTTACATGAAGGTCCTTTTATTCCTTGAGTTTGGGACCGGTACAGTGCTAAAAATGCAAATAAGGCAAAAGTTGATGAGGACTCTTCTGAGGAAGAAAGAACTCCAGCTACTGGGACATACATTGTAAAGGACCCCAGTAAATATAATGATGAAGACAAACGTCTTATAACTCTTGATACTAAAGTCAGAGCCATCATTGCCCTTTCTATGCTTGACGAGGTCTACCATTCTCTTGTTAACTTTTCTACTGCAAAAGAAATGTGGACTATTATGTGTGTTCTTTACGAAGGTACGTCTGAGGTGAAAAAGAGCAGAAAGATTGCTCTTGTAAGAAAGTATGAACTCTTTTCACATGAGAATGGTGAATCTCTCTCAGACTACTACAATCGTTTTAACAGTCTTCTTAACGATCTAAAACGTGTGGGTCGCATCTATGACAATGAGGAAGTCTTGTGCAAGTTCATGGATTGTTTTCCTGAGTTTTGGGAAAATATATGTACTTGTAACAAGTCTACCAAGGATTTGACTCTATGCCTCTCACTAGTTTATATGACACTCTCTTTAACTATGAGCAGACTAAACTTCTTAGGAAGTTTATCACAAAAGACATTAAAATCTCTTCTTTAGCTCTTGTTAGTGATTCTTCCAAAAATACTGTGTGTTCCTAGAATCACCTATCCTTCAAATTATGACAATAATAGTCAAAAGGATCCGAATGATCCTTCAGAAACCTATCTTAGTGAGGCTGATGATGAAGGATGGGAGACCTCTTGTAGCTCAGTTGTCAGATGGTGTTGCTATGTTGGCAGGTTTCTCTAAAGGCAAACTCGCTTCTCTTCCGAAAAATCCAGGTTTTCAAGAAAATCCTCCTCTACTTTTTCTAAAACCACTCCCTCTGAAAAATCAAATGAGGAATGCTACAGGGGTGGGAAGAAGGGACATTTTGCTTCTGAGTGCAGAAGCAGGTCTTCTGATAAATCCATATGATAAGTACCAATTTTATACATTTTTATGTCAAATTTATCCTAAAATTGGTATTAATTAGATGCATAAATATCTCTATTAAGTTAAGTTTAATATTTAATTGATTGCAACTATTAAAATGAGAAAAAAGGCTTTGTTTTTAGTTGGTTGCATTTGTCGTGTGCATCAATAAAAAAAGAGACTTTTAATATATTATGTATTTAATCATTGCTACTCTTGGATCACAAACCAATGGAAAGAAAAAGTGAAAAAAACCCAATTAACTTGTGGTTTGTTTGTTAGTGTTTGACAGCCCAAGAAAAGAAGAAAGAAAAAAAACAAAGAAGAGCCCAAACCCAAATTAGAAAACCAATTGTAGCCCAAGGAAGAAGGCGTCCAAGGGAGGTCAGTGCCTCATTTCGATTTGAACAGAGGGGAGGACGACTTCGATGGGAACTGTTTTGTAGATGGAGAGATCGATGGGAATGATGGCAGAAAATTGAAGAAAAAGATAAGAAGACAACTTTGGGGAAAACTTTTGTTGATTCAATCCATTAGGTAATTTTAGTTTTAGGTTTAATTTTTGATTTCATAGTTAGTCTTTATATTTTAGCAATGAGTTTGTAAATATTTGATTGGGATTGTGTTGAGACTTGTTGAACCTTTTCATATCATTTCATTTCCATTTATGCAAACCTTGATTTAATTGATTATCATTGTTGGGTTATTTATTTAAGTCGGTACCCTTGAATAGTTTAACCTAATTGTGAATTGCTAGAAAAAATTGTGAATCCGTAATTGTTCTCAATTCTATTTTAGTAGCAAACAATACTTCAATTGATTGAGCGTCCAATTAATTTTAGTGTTGTGGGTTTGTTTAATCTAGTCTAAATGAACGTCATCCGTTCATTGGCTAGGAATGGCGTTTGTCTAAGCCTAATGCAACTAGCAGTTGAGTGTATGTTCGTAACTAGGCTTAATTAGCTGATTAGGAACTAGTTTCTTGAGCATCTCATGCTAGTTTAATTTTACGGACAAACAGAGTGTCAGTGTGTATCGATGCTCATAGCCTTTTTGAAATAAAATGAGAAAAATCTTTTAAGAACAAGTCTATGATACATGGTCCGGTCAACTATTTGAACTCATTGCTAGTTTATAATTCTTTGTTTTACGCTTTAATTTTATATGTTTAGTTTATCAATCCAACCCCGCCCCCTTTTTTAAATAAAGCGTAGAAGGTTGACACCGTTTACGGCCAATTCCTGTGGATTCGACCCTACTTACCGCTATTGCAATTTAGGTTGTAATTTGAGGTAAATAGAACTTTATTATTTGTTGGGCTCAACACCCGTCAAAATTTTGGTGTTGTTGCCGGGGATTGGCAACGTTGATTGTTGTTAGTTTTACGCTTTATCTATTGTTTATTTTTCTTTTTAGTTCTAAATTTTTAGTTTTTATTATAAGCTAATCGTGTACCTAAACCCAAGTGATTTTTAAGTGTTTCTTATATATATATATATATCATGGCATATCATTTATATGATTACGGGTCACGATACACCACCATGGGATGCAATCCAATCGAGGTACGTCTTTCCTCCCTTGAATCGAAAATTTCAGATTTAACCGATATTGTGAAACAGATGGTTAGTAGAGAGGGACCGCAAGTGGGAATGTTCGGGATGTATCCTCACAATTCTCATCCAATGGACACATGCCCTACTTTCCACTACAACACCAGGCCAGTCTACACTTACGGAGAATTTCCATGCCCGAGCGAAGATTCTTTCAACTCGTACTCAAGCACCTACTATCCGGGATGGCAAGACCATCCAAATCCGAATGAGTACGAGTACGGATGGCAAGAGCATCCATTCCCTAGCTATGAACCGACACCACCCACAATACAACACTATTCTGAGAACTCATGTATGTCTGTTGAAGAGATGGTCCAATTAAAAGCCCTTAACACACAATTATATTCATTTCAGCAGGAAACATTCAAGTTCCAGGAAGAGACAATGGCTCAAATTCGGAGTCTAGAAGATCATATTAGTGCATACATATCTTCTCAAAGCCGCTGGGAAGCTCAAGATGAAGAGCTAGGGGTGGTTGATAAGTGGAAGATAGAGAGCTCCATCGAAGAAGATGACGAAGAAGTGGTCTTAAGTACATCTAGTTCACATGTCGGTGACACAAAGGGAGAATACGTTGGAACTCAGAATATGATGGTGGTGACTCCCCCTTTTCATAAGCCAATAGTTTATATCATCAAGGAAGAGGAGGAATGTGTAGATATTTGGGGAACCGTCAAAAGCTTAAAGAACCGATGGTTGAAGATAAGAAGGTGAACCCAGAAGATGCTACCTTTGTCGCGCTACCAAGAGAGATATCCTTAGAGTGCAAAGGACACGCACTTGAAATCCGGACGGACTTCAAGGCGCCCCAACATGTAGAGAAGAAGCATGTATGGGGCATTGGTCTATTGGACACCGGATATAATTCTTTGTTTTACGCTTTAATTTTATATGTTTAGTTTATCAATCCAACCCCCCCTTTTTTTGAATAAAGCGTAGAAGGTTGATGAACCAACAAAGGAAAAAGGTCTTCTTGCTGAATCTCATGATTGGGTAGATGAACCAACTTCCGAAAGTGACAAAGAAATACCAAACTCTGTTTCATGGCTAAATTAGATTATGTTGATGACTTTGAAACCTATTCCACCTCTATGGCTCTTGTGAATGCTGAGTGCTCCACCTCATCTACTCAGGTACATCCATTTTTCTCTCTCTCAGATGCTGAGAAGATTGAAGCCTTTGATTGTTTGACCATTGACTTCTATGAAGCCAAAGATGCAAAGAAAAAGGCAAATGCCCAGATAAAATCTATTTCTTCTCAACTGCAAATTTGTCTTTCTCAACTAAAACATTTTGACAAAATTAAGGTTGAGCTAGAAGATCTGAAAACCATAAATTTCACTCTTGCAAAAGAGAAAAATAAACTTCTCAAAAGCTTTTTAAAGGAGCAAGAAATTGTCAAAAGGTGGACAAGTTCCTCCAAAAATTTAGAAATTATTTTTCAAGATCAAATGTCTTGTGATGATAAGTCTGGACTAGGCTTTGGGAAATCTGACCTTGAACCTCCTTCTGATACCCATGCTCCTTTCTCTCTCCCTTCGTTTTGTAAATCTTCTGAAGAGAACTCTGTCAACTCTGAACCTTCAGACCCTTCTGATCTATTTGAAAATCTCAAGTTTGTGATGTTCATCAAAGCCAAGAGTATTGGCTCACCTCATGAAAGTGAGGAAACCCAAGGCTCAAATGACCCTCCTAAATCCATTCTTGAGTCTATGACATCCTTGAAAATTAATGAGGCTTACTCTTCTAAATCCAAACCCTCTAAGATTCCAACCAGAGACCCTCAACCATCTTCAAGGAAATTCTCTTCCTCTGAAAAAGGAAAATCGGTTGCCGATCTTCCTCTCAAAAGAAAATTTCCCAAGAAAAACTCTAAGAAATCCTCTTCTCTTCCTATCCCTAGACCAATGATGTTGAAAAATATAAATTCCAAGATATCCTCTTCTATTCCTTCATCTAACTCTGACAAAGGTATCTTGGGTCCCAAGCCTCTTGATTCTTCTCTATCCTAAAAAGCCTATAAAAGTCAATGTGAATGGTCAACACAAGGAAACCGATCAAAGATCCAAAAAGGTTTTTATATATAGAAAATGTTATAACTGTGCTGACACCTTCCATCTTGCTAAGGATTGTCCCGTGGAAAGAATTGACAGAAACACATCCAAGGACTCTTCTTCTCCTTCTAAGCCTTAATGACCCATTTTCAAAATGGGTACCAAAGAAATGATTTCTCTATGATTGCAGGTGTTTGAGCATCAACAAATCTTACGAATGAATCTTCTTAGGACATTCTCTCTCTTCAATGCCCTACCGGGTCTACCATCTTCGGAGAAAATACATCTACTCATGTGTTGGTGAAGATTCTCAAAATCCTTCATCTAACTCAAATCCATATGCTCCTTTCTCCTCAGACTCATCTCGTCAAAATGGTGACCTACCTATCTTCTCATCTTTAATCCCCAATCTTCAAATAGTCATTCCTGAAGATCAAAATCCCTCTGACCCTATTCTTCCAAATCTTGTTCAACTTCCTCTATCATTCCTACCTATCTTCTTATCTCCAATCCCTTATCTTCAGATCCCTCCTATCCTACTCTTCCTCATTTCACTCAACCTGAATCTTCCTCCATCATTCCATTTCACACCAACCGATCCCATTTCTCATAATATCACTCCATCCTTTCCTGTCGATCTCATCACTCCTGCCAATATTCCATCCCTCTCTCCTAAAGATCTCCAAAGCCTGGTATGATACTTTGTCCAATTTTCTTCTAAAAGACAAGTAAACTCAAGGTAAATTCGACAACATCTTGTTCCTCAAGAAAACATCAGGTAATACCATTCCTGTTTAAATCTTTGTGAATGACATCATCTTTGGTGCCACATTTAAATCTCTTTGTCGGGAGTTTACTTATCTCATGAAAAGTTTATATGAGATGAGCATGATGGGAGAGCTTACATTTTTCTGGTGTTTACAAGTTAAAACAAACTTCTGAAGGGATCTTAATAAATCACTACGATCTTCTAAAGAATATTTTTTGGAAAATTGCTCTCTTATGAAAACTCCAATGACTTCCTCTTTCTTTCAAAAAAAAATCCTCCTTTCTAATCAGTGGGTTTTGAAAACCATGAAGTTAAAAAAAAGTTACAAATTTTTCTTATCTAGTCGATTTACTTTAAAAAAAATCATTTTTTTGTCATCTTGCGTGGCCAATGATTTGCGTTTAAAAAAATCTATTTTTTTTAAACCAAGGCTGCCAATAGATTTAAAAAAATCTATTTTTTTGAAAAACAAGACTACCGATGGAAACTTTAAAAAAAAGTAAATAAATAATCAGTTAGCCAATGCTTTTCCCAAAAAAAAAACCTATTTTTAAAAAGGCTATTGATTTGACAACTTAAAAAATTTAGAAAAGGCGACGGCAGTCGATAAAATTTAAATAAAAAAAATATTTTTTTAATTTTTTTTAGCCGTAGAAGTTATTTAAAAAAAATCTTTTAAATCTTTTTTGTTTGTTTCAGCCGCCGATGAGATTTAAAACAAAAAATTTATTTCTTTTCTATCTTATTTTCCGGCCAATTTGATTTAAAAAAAATCTGTTTTAAAATTTCTTTTCCGTGGACTACCGATTTGCTTTTATAAAAAAATTTATTTTTTTAAATCTTTAGGGGCTGCCAATTGTTTCAAAAAAAATTAATTTCTTTTCAAAAACCTTCGGCTCCCTCTCCCTCTCCCTCTCTTCGGCCTCTCTCATTCTCTTCAGCCCCTCTCCTGTTCGGCCCGTTCTCTTTCGGCTCCACAACCGCCGAACACCCTACCCTCACCCTTCTTCCCTCTTTTGGATCTTCCACCAAGCCGAAAACCCATTCCCTCTTTCCCCCACTTTCGGTTCCAACACCCCCCCAACCACCACCTTCGGCCTTCACCAATCCTCCCACCTTTTGCTCCTCTCTTCCACCGAAACCCACGTCTCCCACCTTCGGCCTCTATCTCCCACCGAAAACCCCTCACCCATTGGCCCTTTCCTCCTTCGGCCTCCTCTAGCCGTCGACCCCTCCATTCCCACACCGCCGAACCTCCTAAGCCGAAACTCCCTTTCGTCCTTATATCTCCCTCTTCGGCACCTCACTACCACCGAAAACACTCCCCTCTTTTTTTCTTCGGCGGCAACACACTCCCCCCTCCAAAATTTTCATTCAGTCGACCCCCCCAAATTTTTTTTGGCCACTCTACCCCCCCTAGCCGATTCCCTCTCTTCCTCCCCAATCTTTTATAATTTTTTTCTCTCTCTCTTTCCCTATTTTCAAGAATTTCCTTTTTTTACCCCATCACCACCAACACCTCCATCTTTTTTTTCTCTTCGGCTCTTACTCAACCGAAGCCCCCTCCCCCCAAGACTTTTTTCGGCCGAAGCCCTCTCCCCCTCCCCCCCCCCCAAAAAAAAATCTGCCTCTTCCCCCCCCCCCCCCCCCCTATTATATAGCATTTTTTTAAAACATTTCCCCAACTTTCCTAAACTCTTTTTCTCTTTCCCACTTTTATAGAGATCTTTTCCCCGAGTTTCTTCCTTATTCTTTTCCCCTTCTCTCTCCCCGTTTTTTTTCCTTTCCTGTATTAAAAAAACGAAAAAGAACCCAAAAAATAAAAAGTAAAAAATAAAAAAAATGGGCCACTGAATTTGTGAGTTCTTGTTGTCTTGTAACATTTCTGAGTGTCAGTACCTTTTTTACCAAGTGTTGGTGTCATCATTAAATAGTGGGAGAAAAATTGTTGGGTCTCTAATTGATTTGGTGATGACTATCCGACCAACACTTAGAAAGTCATGAAAACCACTTTGAACAATGTCTCTCTACACCGATCACCCCTTACTCCCAGGTATGGTCTCCTTCATGAACTCCCCCGATCTACAATGGGGTGATGCTCGAGACACTCTGGTGTCCAAGGTTCCCTCATCTGTAGTGGCCCCATCTGCCACATCCCAAGTGAAGTCGGCTAGCAAAAAAAATCTTCAAAGTCTTCCGGCACCTCCGCACTAGCTAAGTTGACCATATGACCGAAAGAACCTTCGGTTGTTGCCCAGGTCACACATCCCTCTTCAAAGCGGAGGCACTCACCATCTTCCCCTCCCTCTCCTCTCAAGAGGCTGAGGAAGGTTTCAAGGGCCAAGCCACCTACTCCATCCACTGATTCTCCACAATCGGCGGGTGTTGAAATTTTCTCATCTGGGCCCGGGGACTCTGCTAAACTAAATCCACCTTCTTCCACTGCCTCTCAAAAGGCTTCGGTCGTACCATCGGGGACCCCTATTTTTCCCTCATCAACCTTTTCCTTGGTTGATGAGGATTACTTGGACACGTACCCAATCCAAGGTGTCTCTTCTCCACCCACAGCCTATCTCCGAGATTCTCAGTCCCGATACTTCTACACGATCCAAGGATGAATCTGCCTTTCCAGGAATAGGTTTGGAGGATCCCGAAAACTTCCTAATTTCTTACTTTCTGACACTTGGAATTAGTTAAGGGGGAGTATGAGTTGAGGGGAGCAATTGACCACTCAAGATTAAATTCTGTTGAAACTAATTTTGCTATGGACTGTATGATCAAAGACAACAGACATTGGTTGAGGGGGAGTATGAGTTTAGGGGGACCAACTGGCTACTCAAGTTCAAACAATTCCGGCTACTGTCTTATGTAGCTTTGTATATATTTATTTACTTTCTCATTCTTTATTCATTGTATTTATTTATACGTTTGTACAACTATACTCAATTCTTTTATTTCTTTATTCTTTTGTAATTGTTGGATATACTTAAACAAATCCAAAAGAACAAAAATAATGGTCTATATGAAAAGAACCCAAAAAGAGTAAATATGGGTCAAAATGAGTTGGTGGTGTAAGCTTTGTTGGGCAATCAACAATTTCCCATATTGGTCTTCCATTAATTGGATGAATTTTGAAGGCATACATTTCTTTTCAAGTTGACAACCAATAGCACCTGTGCACCCATTTTTCAGGGATGTCCACATCCATCCCATTGTTTTGCATATCCCATATGGTTGCACAAGCATGTTTGCATGGAATTCCTGTCAATTCCCAATGCCTACAAGAACACACATTTTCTTGCATGTCAACAACACACTGGTCTGACCATGGGCAACTAACTTGATATTTGTTCTCTCCATCCCAAAGTACATTGTAATGTACTACTTCTTTCTTGATGACTTCCATCCTTTTGGTTGCAGTAGGTGTAAGAGGTCCATCAACTTCAGCAATGACCTTCTGAACAGTAACTATCCTCTTCATCAAGTATTGACGTATATACTCCAGTGTTGTCACTATTGGTTGTCCCTCCCTTCCACAAGTTGCCTATTGAACACCTCGCAAATGTTGTTTAATAGCACATCTATGTGACTTCTTCCTGGAAAGATGCAGAACAATGTAAACACAGTGACCTTCATGAAAAAATAGTGCCATTTTGAGCTAAACACAGTGACCATATTAAAAAACAGTGACCATTTTGAGCTAAACACAGTGACCATAATGAAAAAATAGTGACCATTATATATACCTGTGAAATGTGCTCTTGTCCAGTGTTTTGGGGGGATCTGATTTAGCCAAGAAAATGCTTTCACCATCTAGGCTGCATCATTCTTCCATTTGGATATGTGTAGAACCCAAGGACAAGAGCTCCTACCTTGACTAGGTTTAGCACCCTTATTATTCATTTATGATAAAGAGCCTTTGCATACAACCCTAATTCTCACTTTGTCATTTTTAACTAGCACCACCTGTCTTCTAGTCATAATTGCATGTGTGTATATCATTTGTTTCATACCTTCTTTTGTCCCAAATGTCTTCCCAACATAGAATTGTGGAACAGTCTCACTACCATCAGTAGGTGCATTATCCCTTCTCAACTGCCTCAATGCTTTTTTCCTGTCCTTCTCTAAGTCAGAGTCATCTGTATTACTTTCAAAATCCTCCATGTCAACTGTAAAATCACCTACTTATGCGTTAAGATCGGTGTTTAAATCCATGCCTCCCATATCTACTTCAAACTCAGGATGTATGTTGGCTTCATCAACTATAGTATCATCCCCATCTTCATCACTAGTCTCAACTCCCTCACCATTCTTACCTTCCTCATCACCCTGAACCTTTGACCCATTAGCTTGTGCATTATCTTCCTCAAACATGGGTTCATGGAAACACCCCTTAAAAGGATCAAAGCTATTAAGAAATTCATTTGCATTGATATCAGACATGTTTAGATAAATCCCCTCACCCAGATCATTACCCTTACCTTGATTTTGATCCATAACTTCAAAAAGTTGTTCATATCAATCCCCTCACGCTGATCATTCCCCTTACCCTGATTTGGATCTACACCTTCAGTCCCCTTGTCTTGATCAACTGCATCTATGCCCCTATGATCAACCACATCAGTCCCCTTCTCATGATCAACCACTTCAGTTTCATCTACCCATTCTAAACATAGTTTCTTTTTAGCCTTCACATGTTGTTGAGTTGTTACTACCTTTTTCTTATACCAATTGTATTCTGGTGATTTGTCTCCTCGTAGTTCTTCTAGTAGTACCTTACTAATGTCCCGGGACTTTTTAAATAAGTACCCACCGTTGGTTTCCAGTGTTCTATATATATTTCAAATACTTTGCTAGTACCAACATATTTCAAAAAACTTCTAACATCATCATCATTACCTAGAGCTTTTAAACCATAATCTAAGCTTAAACTAGGAACAATGAAATGGTAAAAGGTAGGGATAGATGTTGGATACCCTAATGTTTCCACCATTGAGTCCAACTCATGAACTGAGAACTCATCTGTATCAACCAAGTCAACGTAGTGCATTTTACCTTGAATATACTCCCTGCCAGGTGCCTTTGTGAAAACCCCTCCATGATATAGCTTCAATGTAACTAGGGTTGGATAGATTTCTCTAAAAACTGTTTTTAGTCAAGATCAAATCAAAATATTATGAATGTTTGAAAGCATTTTCATTCAACATTTGATTCACTTACCATAAATTTCAAGATAATCAATTGTATTCGTGCTAGTACGAACTTGCCACTTTCCTCCCACCATTAAAGCTCGGTCGTAAAGCTTAATCTCCGATCAGAATGGGTTGATTAAGAAGCTTGGAGTCGATAAGGATGGGATGTTAAAGAAGCTTAAGGGACGTGAGGTGAAAGAAAGATCGGCGCATGATGACTTATGGCAGGTACAAAGGAGAGGGAAAACCGAAAAGACTAATTTATCCTTCTTGTGCAAGGCACGTGTGAAGGCTAACGGTGAAGAAAAGGATGGCGTTAGCGATACAGACTCAGGGTGAAACGAAATGCAAACCACAGGGATCCTGGTGTACTTATTTCAAAATAGGGACCATATCCAGATTCTGAGTAAAACACAAGGACCCAAAGTGTAATTTACTAAAAAATATATAAAATTTAGATAGATATTAGAAACTATATATATAGTCCTGTACGTAGTTGCATTTTATTAGCGTTAAATGATTTATTAAATTGATTAAACGAGTACAATAATCACATAAAGAAACAAATATTAGCCAATATTTTTATAAATCATGCTTTAAATAAAACTTTCTTAAAAATTGTTTAAAAAAATATTATTATTTTTGCATATGGATTATGTATAAAAATTTATTTATTTCTTTAGTAGTTATTTAATGCAAATTAATGTATTTATTTACGATTTGTTTTTACAATTTTAATGATTTAAGTAAGATTAAATTTTCATTTAAATGTTATTTTTTATAATAATTAAAATTAACGTAATTTAGTTTCTCATTTAAAATACTTATTTGATTATTGAAATTAAAATGAAAAAATCAATCCCAACTACCAAGAAAAAAGGGATTTTATAACCGATTTTTTTTTGAACGGCAGAGGGGTTAGTAGTTAGTACACACGCACACTACACGTTCCCGAGGTATCCAAAGCATCCAAGGGCAGCCCGACTAATCCCCGTCAACCCGACCGACTCTATGAGTCGGCCCGACCAGCACACTGGGCTCTATGAACACGCAAACTATAGCTGGCCCCAACCCAAGACCCGAAGGCCCAGGACCAAAGTCTAGTATCGCCAAACTTCCCTCCCAGGGTTCGAACTTGGGTTAAGCGCTATGCACTCCCCAAATTTTACCACTAGGCTGGAAGCTCTTTTAATAGAGCCATTATTCTGATGCAGGAGAAAAAAAGGGATTTCATAAATGAAAAAAAGTTTTTTTGGTAATCATAGAATTACAATCCTGCCATTTATTTTTCATTTCAAGTAGTTTTATTAAACTAATTAAGAGAAAGTTAGCATCAAAAATAAAATCAATTTGTTCTAATTCTTATTTTAAGAATCAACTTTTAAAATATGTATTTTAGTGTTTGAATCAAACTTTTAGTTTATTTAAAACACTGGTTTTGCTGACATAATAATGATCACATGGTTAAGGTTAATGTCAACTAATATATCATGTTATTGCTAAATTTTAAATAATACATCTAAAACTATGACTTGGCGTCAATAACTATGACATGGCAACAAAATTGTTTGATAATTAAGGCTATGTTCGGTAAACTAGCTCAGATGCTAGTTTGACAAATTTGTAACTGCTTCTTTATTTGTCTTTACCATGTGGAAGGACTGGTATTTTGACACATAGGACGTATCGGTTCCTATCCATGGACCGCTTCATCCCCCCCAAATGGCGGGCCACTATTAGGATAATAATAATAATAAAAAATTATAATTTAGGTGTTTTTATTTTTTATTTTTTGTAGCTATCATACCATACCATCAGCAGAAGTGCAACACCAGTTAACTTAATTTATAATAATTTTATTATTGTGGTCTTTAGTTATGTACTTAATTACTTTTTTTAATTAATTAATAAATTAATTTAATTATTTTTGTTGAATAAAATTAAATTAGTTTATCTATTACTAATTTCAATAACTTTTTATATATCATCGTGATTTTTATTCTTTTTTGACTTTTATTTATTATCTTTTATTCTTTTATAACTTTTATAATTTTAATTTATAATTGTTATCTTTTAATTATAATACGTAATTCTTAATTGTTATAAAATTAATATTATAGTTTTTTATTGTATAAATCATGAATCGGTCCATGATTGAGAGTGAAATGTTTATAAAATAAGTAGAAAAGAGAAAACTGATGTGGCAGTGAGAGAAAACTGATTTGGCAAAATCATGAACCTCTAAAAAGGTTCATGATTGTGGATGCTCTAAGCTAGTTGAAGACTAGTAAGCTAACTGAAGAACAAGTCAAGTTTGACAAAAAGTAGCTTATAAACATGTAGAATTATAAAAAAAAGGTTGCACATTGAAAAAAATAGCCAATTACAATATTGTATAATATAATTAAACCAAATTTCTAATAATATAATATGTTAATTAATAGAAACAAGATAGTAAGAAAAATTAAATAATATAATATGTTAGTTAAAATAATTTAAAATTGATTACTATATATATACTATAAATTCTGAATTTTAAATTCTATTAATTAATAGAAACAAGATAGTAAGAAAAATTAAATAATATAATATGTTAATTAAAAGAAATTAAAATTGATTACTATATATATACTATAAATTTTAGATTTGTTAAAACAAATTTTAGATAATATCTACATTAATTTATAATTTTGAATAAAAATAAAATTTGTCAACCTCACATATCCTAATTAATTAATTTTTTCATAAAATATAATTAGTAATTAAAGTAAATATTGTATTAAAATCATTTAATACAATTTTATGTAACTTCATAAACATATTAAGAATTGTTATATGGGTTAGATCTGGTGGGAAGTTGAGTTAACGTGAGAAACGTAAGAAGTGGTTATCAACTGTTGGATGTACGTTAGGATGAGATGCATCGGATTATCCCTTATAAAATGCGAATACGCGATTCATGGGCGAGTTTGAAATTATAAGTGATCAAGGGTTCAGATCCACTTTTCACGCTTCTCACGTTAACTCAACTTCTCATACGATCTTTCATCATTGTTATATTTGGTTTTTGATAGCTAAAATATATTGAATAGTAATTAAAAAAATAATAATATAAAAATATATAATAGATATGATTAAGAATGTTCTAAATAATTAAAATTAATTAATAATTTCAATTAACAATACTTACTGTTAATTAATTTTTATTAATATTAGTAATAATTATTTTTATTAATAATTAATATTTATTTATTATTAATAGTAATAAATAATAATTAATATTAATGAGGGTTATAATTGAAAATAATGTGACAAAAAGCTCGCAATAAGCTACTTCATTCAAACGTGTACTCAAAAAATAAGTTAGGTTATTTTTGTTGGACAATCCCTAAAACTCCACACATCAAATTTTGAAATGAAAATTTAAACGTTTTTTCTATTCGTAATGTGCTAGTTATGATCTGGAGCTAGTTATGATCTTCTTTTGTCTAATGTATAACAAAATGATAAAGGTTATACGTGCTTGTTATGATTTAAGATTTCAAGCACAAATCGATTATAATTGAAATCAAATTACATGTTTTACAAGTTGAGATGTACGATCGGACCAATGTTCATAGGTTCTCAAGCGATCCACGACTTAATGAAATCGAAGCGATAAACACGTATGACCTACTACAAATCCTACGACAAGAGCCAAAAATTGTTTCATCTTCGTAACAAGTGAATCAACTATCTTCTTCTTTAAGGCATTATCACAAACACCTTTCGGTTCTTTAATTCAATCCCCTACCTTTCTTGTTAACTTCCATCATTTATTTCTACTTTCTTCACATTCTGACAAACACCGTTTTTCCTAATATATGATATAAAGATGCTGCAAGAAAATACGATATACCAAACACAACTTTCTTCACTATACATTTGAACCTCCTATATATGATATACAAAATCACAAGAAACTTGTGTGCTATACAAAGAAATTTCTGTAAATTTTGAGTGAGATGTAAGTGAAATGCAAGAAAAAATGATACACCTAACCACAAATGTTTGAATGTTATAAATCTCTGGTTGAGATGTAAATGTGTATACTAGATGAACAAAAGTAGTCATACTGTCAGGATCGAAATTCTAAACAAGAATTTAAACTAAACACTCAGAAACTATGTTAAAGAAGTCGCGGAATAACACTTTAACAATAAATCAATCAAACCGTGTATGAACTCAAATCACAAGTTATATTGAATTAACTTAATGATTACAAGCAAAACCTCAATCTGTTGAACAGACTCAACAGACGTTCTAAACTTCTCTAAAGAAAGGATTTCTAAGAATCTTGAGGTTAATTCTCTCTAAACGTATATTCGTATGAATAAGACTTTCAAAAACTATTAGACTATATATACATAATTGATTACAAGATAATTACTAAAGATATATTGATCTTCAGCATCCATTCCATAATTATCTTCAGCTCCTAGTCTTTCGTTCTAAGTCATCTTTATCTTCACGAGCAGCACCAATCTCCATAGTAGTATTAACTTCCTCAGCAGTACTAACCCTGTTTGCAGTACTAACTATGCTTGCAGTAGTAATTCTTCAAGCAGTACTAACTATTAGCAGTATTAATACCTCTAGCAGTATTAATTCTACAAGCAGTAGTATTCTTTAAGTAGCAGTATTAATATCTTCAGTTGTATTAATCTTTAAGCCTAGCAGTACTAAATCTTCAACAGTAGTAACCAACAAGACTTAGCCGTAGTATCCATCCTTAGCACATATCAGCCCCAACAATCTCCCCCTAACTTAACTTTTCAAATTGAGAAGTTAAGTTCTTCAAAGCATGGTCTTCATGATGCTTTCAAAACTTCAACTTAATTGCCCAGATTTGGATCCAGTCCCAGACTTTGATTAATGGTTCTTCTTACCACAATCCTTGCCATTTCAGAACCTGTAGGGCAGACCAACTTTGCGTTCAGCATCCCTTGCAGCTTTGCCTTGCTGTGGTCATACACCTTGTCAAACAGATAATACTCATGATAACTTTTGTCAATTGTAATCACGTAGACTCCACAATTTTCAAACAACATCCAATGATCAATCTTTTTAAATCCATATTCATGATGCAAATCTTTGATCCTATGTTGCACTCTTTCAGGCTCAAACATCATGCACAAGTACTCCATGGCTATCTTGGTTAGACTCATTTATGTCCCTTTCAACACATTCTCATATAGTTTTATCCCAACATTGTACATTTCTTCCAAGTCAGCTCTGGAACAGCTTCTGATTACTTTGCCCAAGTTGAATAAACCTCAAACTGATCACCCATTCTCTTGATTCTGAAATATTCTCTTCTATTATCCTTCAGAGTATCCCAATGAATGATCTCTGGTGCTTTCATTGAGATAGGGTCAGCTTGCATAGGTTCTTCATCAGTCACAGTCATGTACAAATTCACCTGCTCGTCTGATTGTCTAGGCTGATCTGAAGATTGTTGGCTTGTTTGCTTTGGTCTTTGCTCTTGAGATTGAACATCTGCTTCTGTTTGTTCCTGTTGCTCTACAGAAGGTTCAGCTTCCATTTGTTCACTTCCCAGCTCTTTCTTTCCTTCTTCAGTCCTAGTCCTTTTTGCCTTTGGTTTTGTGGCAATGGACTTCTTTCTTTTAATGGCTCCAATCTTTTGAGCTAAAGTCTCTTCTTGCTTCACTTCTGCCTTTTCTTTGATAGGAGTGCCTTCTTCACTGTCAGGGAAAGGCTGTTGTATGTTGAGATCATGTCTTTCTTTCAACTTTCTTTCAACCTCAACCCTTTGAGTAAAATCCCCTTTCAGCTTGGCCATCTCCTTCTTGTATAGCTCTTCTATCCTTCCAAATGACATACTGGTAAACATTCCTTCAGGAACTCCAATAGCTCCTTTCAGAAAGTTTATCATTTTGCTTCTTTCTTGATTGGCTAGGAATATTTTAGATGGCTGTCTTTGTCTTGTCTTTAATGGCAGCCTTTGCCTTGATGCCTTCTTTGTAACTTTCTTAGCAGCAGCAGTCTTCAAGCTCCTTTGATATTCTTCATTTAGCTTTGTAGACAAATCTAAGGCAATATGTCTGTCTTTAGCTGTTTGGATCTCTTCCTCAGTTTCAATCTCTTCTTGCAGCTTCTTAGCTATTTCTTCATCCAATTCTATCTGCCTTTGTTTCTTCAAAACTTTCACAGGCTCTTCCACCTTTTCTTTCCCTTTCCTTTTGTCCTCTACCACACTAGTCTCTTTTCTTTTCTTTTCTGGGCCTCCTTCTTTGATTACCACTCCCTTAGCCTTTGGAGTAGCTTTGGGAGTGTCATTCTTTGCCTTTACTAGAGTTTCAGCAATTTCAATCTCTTCCCTAGGTAATTCTGTTTCTGCTGCTGTAGTTACTACTTCTTGTTCAGTTTCTGCTGCAGACTAAGTTACTGCTGCTTTACCTATTTCTGCTGCTTTCACAAAAGTTTCTGCTGCTGATGTAGTTTCTACTTCTTTCTCAGTTTCTACTGCTTTTGCTGTTTCTGCTGCTTGTTTCTTTTCTGCTTCACTATTCAACTCCCCCTCAAAATGAGATTCCATGCCAACAGGGCTTTGCTTTTCAACTTCAGCTTGACTCTCCCCCTTTTTGAAAGCATCATTTACATCTCCCATTTTCTTCAATAAATACTGCTTTTTCTTCTTTTTGTGCACCAACCTTAGAACCATCTTCTTTAGTTTGCTTATCTGCACTTGTTGTGAAAGAATCACCAGTTTCAACTCCTCTATTTCTACACCCTGTTTGAGGACATCTAGGTTGACATTTCCAATTGTTTCTATCAATTCCTCATAGTTATATCTGTCCTCACCTCCTTTAGGTGTTTTTACCACCCTTGAAGGATCCTTGGATCTTTTAGTAGAGGCCTTCTGCCTAGCAGAAGCACCTTCTACCCCCGTGGTTTCTTGTCACCTGGGACCCTTAGATGATTGCTCATCTAAAGTTGCCGTGGGGAAGGTCTTAGAGATGTTCACACTGTCCTGTCCTACACCTTGTGCAGAAACAGTAGTGTGAGCCTTGCTGCCCACATGCTCTTCCTTCTCCTTAGAGAGCACCTTCTTGGGTTGGGAGACACCCCTATGGTTTACCTTTCGATATTCTCTGATAGAGAATGCTCCATCAGAGGGCTTGTAGGCTTTGAGGTTGAAGATACAAGAAGGGAATGAACCTTCTGTACCTTTTTCCTTATATATATTTGTGTGATGGGGGATTTTGGGTTGACAATAGGGATCTGTGGAGTATTAATTGAACTGAATGGTGTGGGTAGGTCAACAATGCTTATAGCACTGTTGTTGTCAATGAAGATTGGAGTGTGAAGAAAAGTAACACCATAGTCCAACATCTGATTCTGAATCCATAACACTTGTGAGCAGCAGTTTGCAGCAGCTATGTACTCTGCTTCTGTTGTAGAGGTGGACACTGTGGTTTGCTTTTTACACTGCCATGAAATTAGTCTTGCACCCAAAAACTGACATCCTCCTGATGTAGACTTTCTATCCAAGTTTGCACCACCCAAATCACTATCAGAATATGCAAGTAGATCAAATGGTGAGTCATGAGGATACCAAAGACCCAACCTAGGTTATCCTTTGAGATATCTGAAGATCCTCTTGACTGCTTGAAAGTGAGATTGCTTAGGTCTTACTTGAAATCTGGCACACACACAGACAACAAAAATAATATCTGGCCTTGAAGCTGTTAGATACATGAGGGAGCCTATCATAGATCTATAGTGATGAACATCTACATCCTCCCCCTCAAGATCTGCAGTGATCTGTTTGTGTGTTTCTATAGGTGTGCTTGCAGGCTTTGAATCTGAAAATCCAAATTTTGTAAGTATATCCTGCACATACTTGGATTGGCTGATGAAGATACCATATTTTTTCTGTTTAACCTGTAGCCCAAGGAAGAATGTAAGTTCACCCATAGAGCTCATCTTGAATCTTTTGTGCACCAGCTCCTCAAACTCTTTGCACAAATAATCTTTTGTGGATCCAAAGATGATGTCATCCACATAGATTTGCACAAGCAGGATGTCCTTCTTCTTCCTTTTGATGAACAGAGTCTTGTCTATTATTCCCCTTTCAAAACCATTTTCCAAGAGATAGGTAGACAGAGTGTCATACCATGCTCTTGGTGCTTGATGTAGCCCATAGAGTGCCTTCTTTAATTTGTATACTCTGTCAGGAAAGTTAGGATTTTCAAACCCTGGAGGCTGAAAAACATATACTTCTTCATCAATTGTCCCATATAGGAATGCACTCTTGACATCCATCTAATAAACTCTGAACTTCATGAAGGAAGCATAGGCTAGAAACAGCCTAATTGCCTCAATTCTGGCTACTGGAGCAAATACTTCTTCATAGTCTATTCCTTCTTCTTGTGTGTACCCTTGTGCCACAAGCCTGGCCTTATTCTTTATCACAATTCCTCTCTCATCTTTCTTATTTCTGAAAACCCATTTTGTACCAATTTCCCTTTGTCCTTGTGGAAGTTCAACCAGATCCCATACATCTTGCAGCACAAACTGCAGCAGCTCCTCTTGCATTGCTTCTATCCAGCTTGGGTCTTTCATTGCATCATAAGCCTTTTTGGGTTCAATCTGGGATAGAAAACAAGATAACAAGCCTGATTGTAGGTCTTTCAATCCCCCAAACTTGCTTTGTTGCCTTGTGATCATTGGGGAATTGATGTCACCAATCACCAATTTAGGAGGATGATTCTTCTGAGTTCTTGTATGATTGACAGCCTCCTCATTAAGATTTGCTTCGAGATTGGAGTCATTCTTTTCTGGAGTGCTTCCACCATACACTGAAGAATTGTCATCATCAGTGTCATCCTTAGTCCTCAGAAAATATACCCAAGTGAATCTAGAGAAATCATCAACAATGACTAAGCAATAGGACTTCTTTCCAATACTCATCACATTAGTAGGACCAAAGAGATCCATATGAAATAATTGAAGAGGTGAAGAGATTGTATTTATTTCTTTGGACTTATGAGAAGTTTTGTGCTGCTTGCCTTTAAGACAAGCAACACAACGATCATCACATGAAAATACTCTTTGAGGTAAACCTCTTACAAGGTTGTTTTTCACAAGAATGTTCATGGTTTTAAAGTTCATGTGACACATCCTTTTGTGCCAAAGAGATGATTCATCTAAAGAAGCTTTTGAAAATAGACAGTTTAAAGATGAATCAGATGATACATTCTCTAAGTCCAAACAATAAACATTATCCTTTCTAGGAGTTCTAAGTAGTATCATATTTTCATCAGCTACCTTGAATCTAGGAGCAAGGATAATACATTCAGTCTCAGTAAATAATATACTATGTTTCTTGTCACAAATCAGGGATACACATAACAGGTTGTATCTCAATTGCTCAACATAGTAAACATCTTCAAAGGACATCTTACCTTTTGAAACCATACCTTTTCCACTGATCTTACCATCTGCTGGATTGTCACCAAAAGCAACATGTCCTCCATCAAACTTTTTGAAGTTTTGAAGGCAGGCCATGTTACCTGTCATGTGCCTAGAGCAACCACTATCTACATGCCAAATGCTCTTCTTCTTGAGCTGTTGGTTGCCCTACACATAAAATAAAACAGTTAGTTTTTAGAGGGAACCCAAGCCAAAGTGGTCTTGGGTTGCCCTTTCTCATCAACATATTTATAATCAGTAATCTTAGTCTGGATGAGATGATCAGATTTAGGAATCTCATGGCTGGAATACTTTGTCAAAATTATATGCTTGGCAGCATTAATACTGGAAGCAACACTATCCTTGTTAGCAGTACTAACTTGGTTAGCAGTACTATCTTGGTCAGCAGTATTATTGCTATCATCAGCACTATTTCTGTTAGCAGTACTATTTGAGGTAGTAGTACTAACAAGTTTCTTGACTTTTGGAACCCAAATCTTGACAAAGTTGTTTGCTTTCCTGTTCTGTGAGTTACTCCTTGACTTGCTTGGAGTATTTTCTTTTGATTTAGCAAACTTATTCTGAATATGAGATTTTGCAGTCCCAGTTTTCATTGGTACTGTTCTCATATTAACAGCCATGTGATTTCTTGATTGCTTCCTATAACCAACTGAATTTGTGTTTGTCTTTGAAAAGAAAATCTTTGGTTAATAGGATTGAAATAACAGTGTTTGGCTAGATGATTTAACTTGCCACAAATAAAACAAGGCTTTGGTCTATTGACTTTGCTTAGATCAATTCCCTGTTTTTGAGCCCACTGATTATTTTTGTTTCTCTGATTTCCCCTTATTTTATCATGTTTATGGGGCTTGTTCTGTTGACAAGTACAAAGATTTACAACAGAGGTTTGCATGTAGTGAATTCCCTGTACCTTTTCCTTTCCTTTCCTGGAGGTCTCAGCTTTCTCACTCTTAACAGTCTCTTTCTCTGTCTTGGACATCTCCACTTTATCACTCTTAATAAATGGTTTACCCCCTCTCTCATTTGTAAGAATATGGTTTTCTAAGGGAATATCTTTATGGTCTTCCTTATTCTTACCCTCAGAGTTTTCTTGTTCAGAATCTGCCTCAACCACTACTTTGTTTAATGGATCTACTTCTGTGGCTCCTACAGGTAAGTCATTCTTATCCTGTCTTTCTAAGAGGTCTGAGGTGGGAGGAATATAGTTATTATTGTAAGGTGGAGGGGTGTTGTTGTAGCCTATACCTCTCTTTATTTTGTCATGAATTTGAGATTTAAGTAAAGAGTCCATTGCTTTAGAAGCATTGAAATATTTCTCAATGTCTAGTTTGGCCTTCTCAAATTCACTCTTAACTTTTTCACACTCCTCTCTAGACTTCTCTAGCTTAATCTCTAACTCATTCTTCTCCCACTTCCAATAGTTGAGATCATATGAATGTTGAAGTTCATTGGCTTGATATGCCTTTATTTGTTCTTCAAACTTCTCAACGATCACAACATACTATCTTCTATCTTTCTCTAACCTTTTAAGGTCATCACACATGCTCTGATTATGATCCCTGTACTTTTTAACAGTTTCAAGACAGGTTTTAGAGCAAAGGTTAGATTTTACCTCAGTGGGGATTGCAGTGCTTGATGACTCTGAAACCTCAGCCATCAATGCTTGGTTCTGAATTGCCTCCTCTGCTTGATCACTCCAATCAAAGCCCATCCCTTCTTGTGAGACAAGAGCTTGAGATGAATTCCTGTTATAGTTAGTGGACTTTGGTTGTTGATTATTGCTTCCATGTTGTTGAGCAATACCTCCTCTGCACTCTCTTGCAAAGTGTCCCAGATTATGGCATTTGTAGCATTCCACTTTGGATTTATCAAATCCAGCACCATCTTCTCTTCTCATGGCAAAATTGTTTCTACCTGTTCTTTTGATGAATCTTTTGACTCTCATGGTGAGCATTGCCATTTTCCACTTGATATCCATCTCTTCAAGGTCATCAATATTGATCTACTCCAGATCATCATTGATAAGAGCAGATTTAGCATGACTAGCAAGGAATGCTTCCAGAACAGAATCATTTGACCCATCCTGTTTTGAGCCATAAGCAGCACTAACTGATTCTGTATTAGCAGTAGAATCAGTAGTGGATGATAGGAGGGCAGCATTATGCGAGTATCCAAATGGCCTTTTCTTAGATTCAACTTCTGCTTCAAACACCCTTAGATCATTGTAGAGATCATCAAGCTCCTTATCCTCCAGATTATCATTCTGTCTAAAGGATACAGTGTACATCACCCATTCTTCACCAAGAGATCTTAGAAATTTTCTGTTGACATCATCCTGGTCCATCTTGACACCAACAGTGGCCAACTCTCTAATGAACTTGTTGAATCTATCAAAGGTTTGAGTCATGGACTCATTCTTTGTAGACATAAAATTCTCATAGTGTTGTTTGAGAATTGCCTTCTGATTTCTCTTAGTGCTTTTAGTACCTGAAAATCTCTTCTCCAATGCATTCCACAGGATTTGAGCATCAGAACAGTTCCAAAACTGATGTTGGTATTCATTAGGAATTGCCAAGAGCAGAGTGCTCAAGGCTTTAATCTCAGTCTGCCTCATCTTTATTTCTTCATCAGTCTTTGGTGGAGTTCTCTTGCCATCTTCTCCCATCTTTCCTTCATTGGAGGGACCATTCTCAATGATATCCCACATTGAGTAATCTGTAAAAAGAATATACTGCTTGATTCTGATTTTCCACATGTCAAACTCATTGGGTTTGAGCATGAGAACCTTTGAAACAAGAACACTGTCATGAGATCCATCCATGATGATTTTTGAATTCTGAGTTGAAGGCTCTGATACCACTTGTCAGGATCGAAATTCTAAACAAGAATTTAAACTAAACACTCAGAAACTATGTTAAAGAAGTCACGGAATAACACTTTAACAATAAATCAATCAAACAGTGTATGAACTCAAATCACAAGTTATATTGAATTAACTTAATGATTACAAACAAAACCTCAATCTGTTGAACAGACTCAACAGACGTTCTAAACTTCTCTAAAGAAAGGATTTCTAAGAATCTTGAGGTTAATTCTCTCTAAACGTATATTCGTATGAATAAGACTTTCAAAAACTATTAGACTATATATACATAATTGATTACAAGATAATTACTAAAGATATATTGATCTTCAGCATCCATTCCATAATTATCTTCATAATTATCTTCAGCTCCTAGTCTTTCGTTCCAAGTCATCTTTATCTTCACGAGCAGCACCAATCTCCATAGCAGTATTAACTTCCTCAGCAGTACTAACCCTGTTTGCAGTACTAACTATGCTTGCAGTAGTAATTCTTCAAGCAGTACTAACTACTAGCAGTATTAATACCTCTAGCAGTATTAATTCTACAAGCAGTAGTATTCTTCATGTAGCAGTATTAATATCTTCACCTGTATTAATCTTTAAGCCTAGCAGTACTAAATCTTCAACAGTAGTAACCAACAAAACATAGCAGTAGTATCCATCCTTAGCACATATCAGCCCCAACACATACATATTAGCAATCGTTCGAAAATTCTCTGAGCATCCCTGAGGAGGACAATGACGACGGCGGAGGCAATGGCAGAGGATGACGACGAGAGAAGAAGTGATGGCAAAGGACGAAGACGGTGGAGGAGGCGATGGTGGAAGACGATGACAACAAAGGAGGCGACGATGTTGGAAGTATCGGTAATGCTGGAGCTAGGGGTATTCGTAGTTCGATTTGGGCGGTTTAATCCCCCCAAACCACAAACCAAACCACAATGGCGGTTTAGAAATTTTCCAAACCTAGCAGTTTGGCAGTAAGTGACCAAACCAGTGAAACCGAACTACAAAAAGCCAGTCTGGTCTAACTGGTTTAGACTCTTTGGATCTTTTATGGGTTCTAAACCGAAAACACAGACACACACACACACACACACACACACATATATATATATATATATATATCCAAAATAAAATTTCTACCGATAAAAAAATTAAAAAAAATGGCATATCTCTGAAATTAGAAAAAAAAAGTTGAGCAAGTTAAAAAAAGTCAAACAAGTCCACCAACAATAGTTGAATTTTGGAAAAATAATGAGCAACTCAAAGGACAATTTGGAATTTTTTGGATTTGATCTTTGACGGATTTCCGAATTTTGCCAATTTAGATAATGTGGTCAATTGAAAAATGAAAACTAAAATGATAACGTTTTTAACGAATTTTTAACCATGTGATTTTCATTTTATTACTAATTTTGTTTGTGGTCCTAATAGTCGTTAAGTTATTTCATTAAGTGGCCTCAAGTGCCCCTCATATGAGGATCTTTTGGTATTTTTTGACACATGACTTTCGTCTAATGATGTCCAACTCCATTTTTGTTTCAACTTTCTGCTTGGAAAAAGGGTTTTTGGGGAGAGAGGATTAATGGTGCTAAAGCATGAGAAAGAATAATTTATTTGTTGAAGAAAACAAACTTGCCTACAACACTTTATTGGACCAACGGTATCCGAATTACCAGTAGGGACCAACCTCCCAAGAGATCAAGAGTTTAGACCTCGCTAGAGATTAGATGTAACAACCCAAAATCCAATATAGCAATAATATAAAAATATTGCCAAAACAGCCCCAAGGTAAATCAAGACAAGATATTCAATACATCTCAAAGGTTTACAGTGGTTAAATACATTCATAGTTAAGAATTAATACATACTATAGGTAGTCAAAGCTCCCTCTCTAAACCATCTCTAATGACAGGTCACACCTTCCCTTTCACCTTGGACGAGCTCTCAATTTGATACTTGCCTGGAAATGGTTTAGTTTCGAAAGCGAGGTTTAGACAAAAGGCCTAGTGAATTCCCTTTAACAAATATAAAAATGCACAAGACATTTAAATGATAAGTCGCTTTAAAGGCCCAAAATATTCTAGATAACCAATCACAAAACACAACATACTTTGCACAATGTTCATAGAACCATCGCCACTCTATGTGACATTTATAACCAAGGCCCAAAAAGATGCCTATCTAATTTGCACGTGAAACAAATTCAAGGCAGATGGAACATTAAACTCCCAAGAGATTCCATTATCTCAAGTTAAACTAATCCAAATGTGCAAACCCCACCACGTATCTGAAACAATATCACATGTGATAAATGATATAACGAATGAGCAATCTTTAAAGATACCAAGATATAAACCATAAGGAGTGCTTTAAAACAAATGATCATCCAAGATACCAAATCATAAATCATGATTTATGCTTTAAAACCAAATGACGATAATTCCGCATTTAGATAAAGGGTCAAGGGAATTCACCTGAGGTTCGACACACCACCACACGCCCTAACGACTAAATAAGATCAAACCGAACACCTGAATTAACCAACATAGGAATGGTGTTACACCACCTTAATTATCTTGAAAACCATTTATTAAGATCCCTAAGACAAGCCCTTAATCGATACATCGAATCTACATCGAAATGAGAAACGAAGCAAAATCAAAATCGCACATGGCAGTGACCAATGCAAGTGTCATGCGACCTAAGTCACATGGAAGTCTCATTCTACACTGTTTCGTGTTGCACGAGTTATGCACTAAAAATCTCAGCCACACTTGCCTAATCTTTCCCAAATTGATTTTATGGTTTAAAATTGAGAAAATCAATGTCTAAAACCATTCTGACCATCAATCTAACTTCAAACATAATTTAATCAATCCAAACCATCTAAGAATCATGATTTAAAACCTTTAAAACTTGAAACCTTTATACCCTTTTATAAAACCATCAACAATGGTGGGTTTTCTCAAATCAAACATTTGAAAACCATTAAAACCATCCCAAATCGATAACCCACCATGATTCCCATCAAATACTCCAAAGAAACTAGAAATCCCCAACTAGAAGAGAAACCAAAACTTCATTAGTGAAGGCATAGAGATTGAGAGATGAAGCTTACCTTGAGGATGATGATATTTCTTTCACTAAAATCTCAAGTTTCTTCACCAATAATCCGAGGAGAACCCTTTTTTCTCGCAAAGCACCGTTTCCCCTTTCTCTCAAAACCGTTCAACACAAATGAGGGTGAGAAGAAGGTTTTATCCTTTTTAGCCTCTTATTTACCAAGTTAGTCCCAGAAAAAGAGAGGGGCTTACAATTACACCCCCTATACTTCCATAATTGTTGAATAAATTAGGCGAGGTTATTACATTAGAAGTGTACATGACTATTTGTTTTATATATTAGATGCATCAAAAAAATCCAATGGTGCACTTGATAGCCATCGGGATCTCGTTTAAAGACATCTAATCTTAAAGACACTAATTACACTTCCTCACTTTTCATCAATTAAAAACTCTAGTTTAAGTCTAGGCATCTCATATCAATACCTAAATATCTTAAACTTAGGCTCTGATACCAACTTGTGACACCCTAATTCTGGAAAAAAAAGAAACTAATTTAAAACTTTTGGTAAACACCATAGGTATTGCACTTTTCTTTCCAAAGGTCAACATTGAATACTTCAACAAATATATGTAAGGTTTAAAGTCAACAACTTTCAAAGCGAAATCTTACACAAGATATAGGTTAAGAACGATTATTACTAAAACCCACATACGAGTCGCAATCTCTAAGATACAAAACACATGCCAAGAGCTAAGTCCTTCTAAGTGTCGCTAGTACCACTCCCAACCAGGACCTAATGTACAAGTCGACAAGAAAAAGTGTTAGACTTAAAGCTTAGTGAGCTCAAATAGTTTTCATCCCAATTAATATTAATTGTATTTAAATCATAATTTTCCAAAATGAAATGTATTTATTATAAACAACAACATATTTCCCCAAAACACACAATTTTCGTAATGAAAACTCCATATATAAAACACTCATTTGAATATGAAACCAAAACTCAATACTCACTCAAAACATGAATACTTCTTAATATTCAAATATTGAAACATGGATAAAACTCCATTATCCATAACACCAAATTAGGGATACGACTCAATATCCAAAATCAAAACTCATGGACGACACTCCATATCCAAAAAAATACCTTTCGTTGACAGATGAGACCTGTTCTATTGATTATAGTGAAACATAAAGTAAGTCATACATCAATGTTATTAAGTAGTACCTCAAGATTCAATTAACCCTTAGTGCCTATTCTTGCGAGCTTCACCTCAAGGATCATGTCCTTAGTGCCTACTCTACCGGGTAGCACCTCAAAGCTCATGGTTCTTAGTGCCTACCCCTCCGGGTAGCACCTCAAGACTCAATAATCTTAGTGCCTCCTCTATAAAGGTTCCTATCGTCAAAAAGTCACTCAATTTACCCTTCAGCTAGTCAAAACCCTTTCAACATTGGGTTAGTATGAACACGTATACAAAACTCATAATGTACATTTTGAACATGCTAAATAACTCCACAACTATGCATTCCCATATACATAACACCACATGTGTAAAACGCCCGACATCGTGAATACCATACCATTTAGAAAACATATACCAACAAGGATCAATAAGATCAAATAAAGCCAAGCCTCAACACACGCCAAAGACGACTGACTTGTATGTCTATGAATCCATTATATTTCAACTCCAAATTACATGACTCCAGTTTGAATGATCGACGCACTTAGAAATATGTAATATCAAATAAATATGCAATATACGCAAAACCCGACGTTCAAATATCACTACAGAACAATTTTTATGGAACAAACGTCCCAAGGCACCTTTGAACCAATTTCAAACCAACAAACCCCTCCCCCACAACTTACTTAACTACTCCATGAAGGTCAACATAAGTCAATATAAATACATTTACTTCATATTTATGTAATTTCATTTATCAAAATGGGAATAAATTACAATACTCTATTTATTTAAAAAGCTTCAAAATATCACAATCTAGTGATTCGTAGCTCCAAATGTCTCAAACCTAAGTATAACTATTTTCAAGGTTTTATGAAATCAAATGTACCAAGGATGCATACATACCAAATAATCATCAACATTTGATAAAATCACAAGAAACGCATTTGAAAGCTCAAAATAGAAAATTTTGACATGTACATAGTTTTCACAAAGTAGCTTGAACTAAATCTAAATCGAAAACAACTATAGCTTCCGTTGACAAAGATTCTATCATATCCAACACAAACCCTTGATTTCACCTAAACTTGAACCACCTCCAAGTCATCTTCAACTAACATCTTGAATCTTCAAGTTAGCCACTTCATTTGAACCTCACATCCTTTAATCTTCAAACCAAATCCGACTATTAGCCTCAAATGGTAACCGAAAATCACCTCTAAGATTGTTGGGCAAAGAAGATGGAGAGAATGACAAAACCCTAGCTTGAATCCTTCAAGTTATTCCCCCACACAACAAGAACGTGGAATCACCAAGCTAAATCCCCTCCAAGGTGCTCTAAAATCGTTACCAAGCTAAAAAGATATAAACAAATTGAATGAACATGAAAGGAGACTTGTTCGCGCTCGTTCGTTTAACTTAACCGAACAAACGAACAAACACGAATGGTAAACGAACAGATTTTTTGCGTTCATGTTCATTCATTAAGAAAATGTGTTTGTTCGTGTTCGTTTATGTTTGTTCGTTAAGATGCTAACCGAACGAACATAAATGAACATAAACGAACGAACACAAATGAACAAAAAAAAACCACTATTAATCATCATTTCCCTAAAAATAACATAACAAAATAAAAAAAACTTGGTGAATTTAGAAGGGATAAAAAAGAAATTCTAAATTTTTTATTTAATTAATGATTTCTACATATTAATATCATAATATATAAATATATTTATATATAAAATAAAAATAAACGAACATAAACGAAAATAAATGAACGGACATTAACGAACATAAATGAACGAACATTCACGAACATAAATGATCAAATGGTGAACATTGTTCATGTTCGTTCTTTTAACTAAACAAACAAAAAAATCATGTTCGTTCATTTATTAAATAAACAAACTTTACGCTGAACAGTCCATGAAAGGTTCATTGAACATTCGGTCGTTTACAACCCTACCAAGCTCCCAAAGATCGCCCAAATGAAGTGATAGAGATGAGGGGAGAAAACATGAAGAAACTAGATCAAAATCAGGCTTAAAAACACACCAGCACGAGTGGCGCGACTCTGGCCGCGACTTAGGTAAAGTGCCAGGTCGCCGGTGCCACTTTCCCTGTGCCATCAACCCCTTCATGCGACTTGCACTTCAACTTAGGTCACCGACCAGGTCGCCCAACTCCCTGTCTCGATTTATCTTGCCCATCTAGATCTTCCAGGGGGTTAGGCGGGTTTGGCCTCGACCCAAGTCGCGGGGACCCCTCGAGGCCTGAAAATCATCGTTTTCGCTAGCCTTTTGACCCCATAGTAACCCAAGGAAAATAGAACACAATCAAATGCCACTAGCTCCGCATTAATACATCAAAAGTAGTTTGATTAACTTGTAGTTACATTTAATGAAAACAAGGACGATACAACACGTGTCAAATGTCTTGAATGAAGGGAGTAGTTGATATTAAGATAAAATTTGATATAAGAATTTGGAGCATCTTCAAGGTTGTAAATGACATGAGGCGTTATGTGGCGATAAGGTCAAACCTTAAGTTTTAGAAGCTACTACGAGACTACGTTGTTTTTCAGGACTTATCTTATGACGACAAATTTGTATATTATGTATACAATTATATATACATAGGGTCCTCTTCTTTTGTTAACCAATGATTTTGTGTTAACCATATTAGACCAATAAGATTGCAAGGATTTTCTTGGTTTAGTAATTGTAACCGTTTTTTAGTAACGGTAACATAGAAATTTTGAATTTTAAATTTATCTAATATTATATTATATCATAATCACACGTTGTAGTTCCAGTTTCTAACTCAGTAATCACACACAATCAATATAGAAACTGTTCGTTTATTGATGAATCAATGATTACAACACTTCCATAAATCCATATACCTATTTCTTGAATCTCTTTCTCAAGCTCTGTGTGTGTGTTTTCAACAGTGTTCTTCAATCTCAATTATGTGCGTGTGTTCTAATCAACTAACACTTTGACCTTCTATTTATATGGTCAACATGACTCATTTGACTAAGGTCAACTATTTGACTTTACATTACAATTACAAAGTAAACACTCACACTTTACAACATTTACACTTTTATAGCCTCTTTTAATCTTGAATACAAGTCACAAGTCATATTCATTGATTATCAAATGTTTACAACGTATTCTCTCAATATGCTCACAGTGACTTTCTCTCTTTAACAAATATCTCTCTTAGTCTGTTATGTGTGCATGCCCACAAAGTTACAAGAACAAAACTATTTATATGGTTAACATGACCTCTCACTAACTAAAGTCAAACACTTTAACCCTTTTGACTTTTGCTATTTTTACATTACAACATTGACAACTTTGACCTTTTAATCTTGAATGCAATTCTGACTTAACAAACGTTGAGATATGTTAGAGCAAAACTTTATTGGATTCAATATCATCAATATCTGAAGATGGAAATCTGAAGTCAAAGCTGGAAAAGTCGACTCTCAACAAATAGTCTAGGGGCTTTTGTAATAAATTGTCAAAGTTTGTTTCTGTATTTTCGTTTTAGTCCTTTTGTTTCCTAATAGGTTTTAGGTATTTTTTAGATAATTAGGTTTTGTTTAGGTCAAGTTGTTGATGTTGTGCGCCGTACATCAGGGAGAGATTTTGAGAGAGAGAGAGTTACGGCTAGAGAAAAACAGTGAGAGAGCTTGATCGAGAAAGATTGTAACCATTTGATTCAATTGATAATCATATCAGGTTTGTTTAATCTTAAATGCTTAATTGTTTTTCTTGATTGAATCGTTAATCACAGGGACACTCAATTGGTATCAGAGTCTAACAGATTTAATCGAATTTTTTTTTTGGTACTATTCATCTGTCAAGATTCAAATTTTTTTATTGTGTGATTGTTCTTTCAAGCTGTTTTTGATTGGGTATTATTTGAATTGTTTATTCTATTGAATTGGAATTGATTAATTTGAGTTTTACTATGGAATCGATTGGATTTTTGATGATTTGTTTGATACTGGGTTCGATAAGTTTATTTAACTGCTGTCTACGGCATTCGTCAAATTGAGTGATAAAAAGTGGTTTCTAATCATTGATTTTGATTGTATTTCGATCAATATATGTTTATGAGTAAGAAAGTCTGATTTTTGCATTTGATTTTAAGTTCTCGATTGGTTTATGGTTGATTATTGTTTATCTGGGTCGAAAGCTTCAAGAACATACCGGTCGATATTCAAGTCGACGGAATACCGGTCGACCCTATTCGCGCAAAACTTTATTTTGCGCCACAGTCTTCATCGGCACCATACCGGTCGACCGCATAATACCGGTCGACCGCATAATATCGGTCGAGTAAACTCCGGTCATTACATCTCCCCGGTCAACTTCGATACCGGTCGCCCGGACATCACTCAGTTCATACCGGTCATGGACTTCGGTCGATATATCGGTCGACTCAATACCGGTCCAAGCAGGACACCGGTCAAAGGGTCCGGTCAAGCAATACACCGGTCGTAACAAGACACCGGTCGTGATATCTCTTTTGCGCCAACAGTTATTAGCGAACTCCTCAGTTTTGCGCCATTGCCTGGTCGCGCAAACCCTCTTTTGTGCCACCCACGGTTCATGCAAAACTCACTTTTGCGCGACCTACATCTCACACGAAACTCCTTTTGCGCTACCTTCTTCTCGCGCAAATCTCAAGGGTTTCAAGTTCACGAGGTCTATTTCGCGCCAGCTTCTTTTAGCGCAAACCTGAACTTTGCACCAGACACTATTAGCGCAAAAATCTATTTTGCGCCACTGCCTTTTGGCGCATTTCTGTCTTTTTGCTCCAGATTTTTTCTTTATTAATCTGTATTTACTTGACTTTATCTGGACTGACGATCTTTTCAAGTTTCTTATCAGTTTCTTTGAATAATCATATCAGTAAGGATGTCATCTCGGGAAGCTCTCGCTATCGGAACAGATGTGAATCCACCAGTACTTTTCAAGGGGGAGTATGAGCAATGGAAGGACAGATTCTTGGATTTCATTGATCGAAATGATTTGGGAGATTACATCAGAAAATCCCTAAAAGAAGGAATCATGACACCTCCAACCAAGGTACTCACTGTAGCTGGAGAGAATGGTGAAGAAACAGAGAGAGAGTATCCATTACCGCTTGGTGAAGACTCTGATGAGCAGAAGAAAAGACACAAGGGTGACAAATTGGCAAGATAATTTATTCTCCAAGGCATACCAAATGAAATTTATGTCAAGATTGATAGCTACAATGCTACCGGCAAGCAAATGTGGGATCAACTGGAGAAGATGATGATCGAATCTAGAGTCGGCAACCAACTCAAAGTCTCCAACTGCTTGAACAATTATGAAGAATTCAAAGCTAAAAGTGGAGAATCACTAGAAGCCACCTATGACAGATTTGTCACATTGCTGAACGAGCTAAGCAAGAACAAGATCAGCAAATCTAAAGTTGAGCTGAATGTGAAATTTCTCAGCAACCTTCAGCCTGAGTGGAAGAGATTCACCAGACAAATGAGGCAATTGAAAGATCTGAACGACATTCCACTTCATGAAGTTTATGAAATCCTCAAACAGAATGAGGAGGAGGTGGATGAGATCAAGGCTAAGATGAAGAAGGCTGACAAAGCAGTATGTTCTTAAATGTTCAAACCACTTCCTGATTTTCAAACAGATTTCTTGAATTGGAAGTGTGATTTTAAATGTTTTCTGCTTCATCTTTGAGGTGTCACTGATCAAGTTAAATCATCTGAGTAACATATGCTTCATAGGAAAACACGGGATCAATGTGCTAGGACTTAAAAGAAACTTCTATGGAATCACGTTAACCAGTGATTTCTACCCAAGAAGTTAACCCATAGTGATGAAGTGTGAGGATTCAAATAAATGAGTGTGGGATGTGTGATGAGAGAAGATGTAAAAGCGAGTTTGGTTAGCTGTGAGCTTAATGATAAAAAGAAAGAGGGTGTGAGCACAGAGTAAAAGAATATCAAACTCTGCACCTACTACTTTCTGAGCCGGGCAACCACATTTCTAATGCTTCACAATTCTTGGTGAACATTATTGAAACAGACAACTAGCCCATGCCAACTCTAGTCGTTACCCCACCAGCTACTCATTTTCTTCTTAACAAGAAAATGTTTCATTTTCAAAGGGGACGCAACATATATACTATCTGATTTTCATTTGGAAAATCTGGATATTGAAAAGAAGGAAGTCTGCCCCACCTTCACACTTCACTAATGCACATTAAGTCTGTGTTTAACTAACTGTTGTCTCAGTGGTTTACACATTTTGAGCTTTATAAGCAATCATCATATGCTTAATTCTTTCTATCAATTGCACGAACACACAAAGAATTTGTTTCTTTCTCATAACGTTCATAGAAATTGCCTTTGTGGTGTTTCGATGATTGAATGGAAGCCCCGGGGGAGTGAACATCATAAAAGCTCCTTTATAATGTGTATTCGTTACACACAGTCACTTCGTGTTACTGACAGACATTTTTAACTGATTCATCTGTTGATTCAAGAGTTACATTCCTAATTTTGTCTGGATTTGCAAAGATCTGGATGCACATCTTTATGAATTGACAGATAATCAGAGGTTCTGTATGCAAACTCAGTGGTGGAAGACATTTCTTGAAGAAAAGTTTTGATGAACTCGTTGCTCTTTTCATCAAAAAGGGGGAGAAGCATCAACCAAGAAATGGGGAGAATTCAAGTTTTTGAAAGAATTTCTGAAGATATGTTGAATTGAAGAAATTTTCTTTGAAGATGATTTGCTAAAGCATTTCGAGCTGAAACTGGAGATAATTTTTTTCCAAGAGATTTTATTCTCATCGATTGGGGAGATTGCTACATTCTGAAGACAAAGAGGGAGATTGCATCTTCTGAGCTTAAAAGAGAAGATTGGATTGCTAAATCTTTTTAGTAATGATCTTGATCCAAAGGGGGAGATTGTTAGAGCACATCTTTATTGGATTCAAGATCATCAATATCTGAAGATGGAAATTTGAAGTCAAAGCTGGAAAAGTCGACTCTCAACAAATAGTCTAGGGGCTTTTGTAATAAATTGTCAAAGTTTGTTTCTGTATTTTCATTTTAGTCCTTTTGTTTCCTAATAGGTTTTAGGTATTTATTAGATAATTAGGTTTTGTTTAGGTCAAGTTGTTGATGTTGTGCGCCGTACATCAGGGAGAGATTTTGAGAGAGAGAGTTGCGGCTAGAGAAAAACAGTGAGAGAGCTTGATCGAGAAAGATTATAACCATTTGATTCAATTGATAATCATATCAGGTTTGCTTAATCTTAATTGCTTAATTGTTTTGCTTGATTGAATCGTTAATCACAGGGACACTCAAGATATATATGGGATTTGAGATATTTATGGGATTTATTAGATTTTTGAATTTTAAATTACATATGCAAATCCTTATTTTTCTTATATTCAAAATATCATTCTAGATATTTATGGTAGTTATTTTTTTTTTGAACTGTAAAGTAAAGAACATATATGCATAACAAAAATCCATTTTCATATATGCAAATCATAAAACTCATATATGTACACCAAAACCCAAACTCATATATGGAAATTCTTCTTATCGGCAACCTCAATCTCACAGAAAAAATCCACGACACCATACCAGTGAATCACCGACTGTAAGAGTTTGGGTTTTGGACGGAAACGACGGAAACGTCCTGCTACATGTCTTTCACTCGTAAACGTAAATTCCGGTCAATCCGTCAACGGTGTTCGTTGGTGTTTGTATGTATCTTTTGCTGTTGAACTTGTCGGTGGAGAATTGATCTTTATTAATTATGTTATGACCTTTGGAAAGGAGAATGAGGCAGTTGGTGGTATCTTCATCTTCGGTGGTGGTGCTACCGATCGGAAAATCAGAAGAGGATGTCGGAGATGGATTGAAGGGATTGTTGGAGGTGGAAGATTGAGGTAAAATTGTGAACGGAATGGAGGATTGTAGTCTTTGACGCTTTTTAGGGAAGTGGTGTCGAGTACTTTGGGATTTGATACATTTCCCTAATTATCAACTAATACAATTTTACCTTTTTATCCTTGTTCATATAGGAACATTAAATTTGAACCGATTTTTTCCCTTTTTTTTAATTTAAAAATCTATTTTAATTACAACCATTAATTTTCAAGATTAAGGGTCCAGATTAGTTACAAGGTTAACACAAAATCATTGGTTAACAAAAGAATGGTCCTCTATACATACATATATATATATATATTCACATACGTATGAATCAATAATCTTGAACAATTAAATAAAGTTATATAATAAAAACTAAAAAGCAAGACACTGAAAATGTAAAATAAATCAAAATAACGCCTTACAAAAACCACGTATCGAGCCATGGCGTGCAATGATGCAGGTGTTCGTCAACAATGAAAGCCGCTTAAGACTCGAAGAAAGAGGGCTCCTCCACATATGCTATCAAAAATGATTTTTTTTTCACTTTCCACGCTTACACTAAGGGGGCGTTTGGTTCGTAGGATTCTAACGGAATTTGGAGGAATTGGAATGATCAATTCCGTTGACCAAATTCCTTTCAGGCGTTTGGTTTCCCATGGAATGGAATTGAATTCCGCACATTCCACCATTCATGGATTTTGTCATTCCATCACATTTGAGAAGGAATTCAATTCCATTCCATCTCATTTTCTCAAAAAGACAAAACTATCCACATCTTCCCTACTTGATTTACCCATACCCATATGAACCTCTGCCGACCACCGTTCTGAACCACCATCGACCACCATTGATCCGAACCGCCATCGACCACCGCTGACCACCACCGATCTGAACCACTACCAATCGGAACCACCGCCAACCACCGTTCCAAACTACCGTCGACCACCACCGATCTGAACCACCGGCGACCACCGTTATGAACTACCGTTGACCACCACAGATCTGAACCACCGCTGATCAACCTTTTAAACTACCGTCGACCAACACCGATCTGAACCACCACCGACCACTATTCTGAACTACCGTCAACCACCACCGATCCGAACCACCACCGTCCACCGTTATGAACCACCGCCGACCACCACCAATCCGAACCACCACCGACCACCGCTCTGAACCACCACCGACCACCATCGATCGGAACCACCGCCGACCACCGTTCTAAACTACCGTCGACCACCACCGATAAAAACCACCGCCAACCACCGTTTTGAACTACCGTCAACCACCACCGATTGGAACCATCGTCGACCACCGTTCTAAACTACCATCGACCACCACCGATCTGAACAACCGCCGACCACCGTTCTGAACTACCGTCGACCACCACCTATCTGAACCACCGCCAGCCTCCACCGATCTAAACAACCTCCAGCCACCACCTATCTGAACAACCTCCAACCACAACCTATCTGAATAACTGTCAACCACCACCGCCGCCGACCACCGATCTAAACCACTGCTGACCACCACTATCCTGAACCACCGCCGACCACCATCGTTCTGAACCACTGTCGACCACCATCGTTTTGAATCACCCAACCACCACCGTCGACATCCACCGATTTGAACCACGGTTCTCAACCACTACCGACCTGAACCACAATAGTTGGATTTTTGTTTCAAAAATTTCAAATAGGTTATTTTGGTCATTTACTAATATTTTATTCCAATTCCAAACCTACATTATGTGAACCAAACAAACAGATTCCAATTCCTTTAACAAATTCCATTCCAATGTATGTTAACCAAACAGTGATGACATTCCATTCCAATTCCTTCAAAGTCAAATTCCTTTGATAGATTTAATTCCATCCAAAAACATTCTGCGAACCAAACACCCCCTAAGTATACCATAATGGGAACTTTGCTTTTTAGTTGGGGAGTTCGAAAATGAAATGAGCTTTGAGTCATGGTGTGTCATGGTGGCTGCCACAATGAGCCTTTTAAAACACTGCTTATAGTTATTTTAAAATAAAGATTATTTAGATTATTTTACTCCAACGTTTATTGTGAAATGTTTTCCAAAAGAGAGAAACTACAAATTTCCAAATTTGGTTTTTTTTAAACACAATCTTGAAGATAAAGAAATGTTAACTTAATTGTCTCCACCAACAAAAATGAAAATATTATTTTATTCTTCAGTCCATAGTTCCATTTTTGTTTATAATCTATATCATAGACCCTAATAATTACTAAAATGTGCATTCATTGCCCACCTATCTACACTTACAATTCTTGAATTTTTTTAACAGTAAACTATGATTTTCATCCCCATGGTCTATTGTTTATAACTATTTTTGTCACAGCTCTTTGAAAACTATTTTTTTTGTCATTGTGGTTTTTATTTTGTTTCTCTTTTCGTCCCCAACTATGACTATATTTAAAAAAAATTGTTAAATAAAGAGTATGTTTGTCATTTGATCTATTTCTTTAACTTTTTGATTATTTTTTTCCTTTTCAATTTAATTCATCATATATTTATTTGTTTATTTACTTTTTTCTTATTTATTTTTTTTACATAGACCATCAGACTCTATTGGCGAAAACTATTTCTCCGGTGACCGTATGATTTCTCCTCCAAAATCAAAATTAAAGTTAAAGTTAAAATCAAAAACTTAAAATAAAACTTGAAACGTCAAGAACCCTGAATCAAATTCAAACAAACAAAATCCCAAAATCAAATTCAATCAAACAAAACCCCAACACACAAATTCTCAATCTTTCTCAAACATACAAAATCTGGTTGTAACTAATAAACTCATATTTTATGGTGGATGTTTATAACCCAGATTCAAGAAATAGAGTTCCTGATTAAGTCGAATGTTGATACCTTCTTCAAAGTTCTTCAAAACTATATCCTGGATGAGATTGGAGATTCATGTGAGAGATGAGGCATGACTCTGTTGAGATCGGAGATTTCACATTTTTAAGGTTCTTAAATTGATGAGGACGATAACAGATGAGATTGGAGATTCATGAGAATGGTGGTTGGGTTTTAAAATGCTTTTCCTGCCCATTCCGTTGACAATGGCGCTGGTTGTACGGAGGCAACAAGGTGGAGGTCATTGCTGGCAATAAGGGGCGACAATTTTGGAAGGAACAAGGTTTTTAGATTTTGGTGATGGCGGTTGATAACTCTCATTTTTTAGAATTATTTGTTACTATTTTTATAGGTTTTATTCCTCTATTTACCCATTTTTGCTTCTATCTCCTTCACTTGGTTCACATTGTTTGCAATATGTGATAATTTTACCAAATTATTTAATTTTGTGTGAATTGGTGTTGTTGGATCGATCTGTGGGCATTTGTGTGCCCACTGTGGGCATTTGTGTGCCCACTGTGGGCACCCGAATGTTTGTCCAGCAGAAAATAGAAGGCTGGAAATGAGCGGGAAACACAAGGGTTTTAAGGAGATCCAAGCCACACATTGATGATGCAATCACCACCCTTGGATGGTCAAGTTCCTCTCTATAAATGCAAGATTTTGGAAGAGCATTTAATCATCTATCAACATCTCATCTACCACTTCATCATCAACATTCATCCATTATCTCCATCATTCTCTCCTCTTTCAAGTCTAAAATACTTGAATGAAAGTATTTTGACTTGAAGTGTAGGACTTAATTAGTGCATTTATTTCTCGTCTTTACTTTACGTCTTTTACATTCCGTCTTTTCTTTCTTGTATTTAATTTCAGTACTTATTTTCTCGTATTTAATTTCCGCACTTTCCATTTACGTTTGTAGTTTACATTTATTAATGCAAGTAGTTAACGAGTATTTCCTTTATTACATTATGTCTTTTATTATCGCATGAGCTAAGCACCATCTTAGGTGCGGGTGTAAGCTAACGGGTGTGGCCATCGTTACTAACTCTTGACCTTGATCACTTGAGTCGGGACTTCAACTCAACGCGGATTAGCCGATTACTTTGATGTGTTAATATTAAATCTTGACCTCAAGATGGGCGGATTCAAAATACGGCTTAAGTGATGCACAAAGATTTGAGAAAATCTTTGATAACCATGTAGAGATACGGGTTTTGTATGATTTGCTAAGGTTCAAACGCCGGTCGAAATTTATATCACAAAGAGATTTGGGTATAAGTCTCCATATTGGTAGAACTTGATTATTATATCAACTTAGTTAAATCGGCAAGATTAAGAGTCGGTAATGATGGACACTTTATGAACACTTTGTAGAAGTGGTCTATAAAAATCCACTTTCAAGAGATCAATACTACATAGTGTCCAACCATCTTGTTACTACGTTCTCTCAAAAAAATCTTACACCCATACCCAACATTTAATTATAAAGTACATTTCACATTTTCTACCATTATTCCACCATCAAAAACAATATTTTTCCCACACTCGAAACTTGTGCAAGAAGTTCATGAAAATCATCAATTCTCAATAGTTCTTTCCCTGTGAGAACAATACTTGGTACTTTTACCGTTATATTACTCGTAGTGATCCCAGTGTCGGTATATACTTGTGCCCTCACTAGGGAATACTATGCCCATGTTGTGCAGTACACAATATTTAGCTACCAAGTTTTTGGCGCAGTTGCCGGGGACTGACATGATTTTATATCCTGAGCTACTGATTTTTGTTCGAGCATGTGTCACTTGTTTCACTTTCAAAGCAAGTATCGTGTTGTATGCCACGAATACAACACGGTGAACTTTTACTTTTTGATCATGAAATCGAAAAAAATTTAAAAAGAAGAAGAAGGGGTAGAGGAAATCAACAAAATTCAGGTTTAAATCAAACCATGGCGGAAGCGGAAGCTAACCCGCCACCACCTCCGCCTTTGGAAACAATGATTAAAATTGTTGATCACAAAGAAGGGAAATACGGGACTATGCAATACCCGAATTTGATCAACTCAAGTCGGGGATTCTTAGGCCCAACATCACTACGCAAAATTTTGAACCGAAACCGGTAATGTTTCAAATGATCCAAGCAATGGGTCAGTTTGGAGGATTACCGTCGGAAGATCCGCACTCTCATCTAAAATCGTTTTTAGAAATGACAGATCATTTTCCCATTCCCGGAGTTTCCATAGAAGCCTTACGGTTGACACTCTTCTCTTACACATTGAGACACAGAGCCAAAGTCTGGCTAAATTCTCAGCCACCTCATTCAATTCACACTTGGACGAGTTTAGCTGAAAAACTTCTGAAAAAATACTTTCCTCCCACTAGGAAAGTGAAATTTATAAAGGAAATTTTAATGTTTAAACAAGAGGAAGACGAAGCAGTATGGGATGCATGGGAGAGATTCAAAGAACTTATTAGAAAATGTTCTCATCACGGAATCCCTCACTGCATCCAATTAGAAACATTTTATAATTGTCTTTCTAATGCTGCAAAAATCATCCTCGATGCCACGACCGGTGGTGCTTTTACTGCAAAAACATACAATGAGGGGTATGACATTTTGGAAAAAGTTGCCAATAATAACACTGATTGGCCAAACCCCCGTGCTGTAATTTCTAAAACTGCATCAGGAGTTCGTGAGGTTAATGTCATCATCGCTTTAAATGCACTAATTGCAGCTTTGACTAATTTGGTTAAAAACAATTGGAACATTAATGGAGAAAAGAGTCATGTGCAAGCTATTAAAACAATCTTTAATTAAGATATATACTTTTTGCAGCGACAATCATCCTCTCGAGTGTTTTCCCGGTAACCCCATTTCGGTAAACTATGTCGGGAATCATTCTAGAAATAGTCCGTTTTCCCAAACATACAATCCTAATTGGAGAAATCATCTAAACTTCTCTTAGTCTGAAAATCAAGGACTTCAACCCCCCCCCCCCCCGGGCAAGTCAAGTCCAAAACCGACCATCAAATCCCCCGGGATTTCATCAAGGCCAGTCCCAGAATTACCAACATGGACAATCTTCACAGTCACATGCACCTACACAACAAAATGCATCGGACGGCTATGATTCAATCAAATCATTGCTTAAAGTTTTTATGAACCAAACCAATGCAACTTTGAGGGGTTTCAAAACCCAACTTAGACAGTTTACTGTCGAAATCAAGAACAGACCACAAGGTACCTTGCCTAACGACACGGAAAACCTTAAAGGCATTCACAAGGAACACGTCAAGGTCGTAAGTATTAGAGAGATTGAAAACATAAGTGAGTCTAGAAAAGCCGAAAAAATCTCCCATGTGCCAATTGTGCAAAAGGACTCACATTTGTTTGATGCCTCGAACTTTCCCGACCTGTTCCCGTCTCTTAGTGAAACACAAAAACCAGAATCCTTGGCCCAAACAACAGTCCCAATCGTCCCAAGCTGTCCAACACAATCTACCCACAGTGGGCAGACTATGCCCACTCCAGAACCACTCATCTCATGCATTCCTGACAAGAGCAGATCTGCCCCGTATTTGAGAGACTTACATTTCCTTGAGTGATTAAAAACCAAAAATGTTGATGAACAATTCAAAAAGTTTTTGGACATTTTCAAACAACTTCACATTAACACACCTTTGGTAGAGGCTCCCGAGCAAATGCCAAATTATGTTAAATTTCTAAAATACATTCTTAACAAAAAACGAAGGCTGGGAGAATTTGAAACTGTCGCTTTGACCAAAGAATGTAGTTTACTTCTTACTTGCAAAATCCCTCCAAAACTAAAAGACCCGGGGAGTTTTACCATCCCGTGTACTATTGGGGGACAAGAAGTAGGACATGCTCTATGCGATTTGGGAGCAAACATAAACCTCATGCCTTTGTAGGTTTTTAAGAAATTAGGTATTGGCGAAGTTCGAACCACCACAGTCACTTTACAAGTTGCAGATAGATCTTTGGCCTATCCCAAGGGTAAAATTGAGGACATTTTGGTGAAAGTCGATAAATTCATTTTTCCGGACGATTTTCTAGTATTAGACTATGAGGCAGATAAGGATGTCCCCATCATTTTGGGAAGACCATTCTTAGCAACCGCTAGAACCTTGATAGCCGTACAGAAGGGTGAGCTGACTATGAGAGTAAATGAGCAACAAATCTCTTTCAATATTTTCAAGTCCCTTAAGTTTAATGGTGAAATAGAAGATTGTTCCTACCTAAATGCCTTAAAAGATGATTTTGAGTTGAGTTTGATTGATGGCATAGGAGAAGATATTTCGGAAGAGGATTTGATCAAGGTTATAGATGCATTTGAGCAATTGGACTTCAAGGATAGACACATCTAGGTTTCTTCTATAATCAAGTCTCCCGATCTTAGAATTAAAACCACTTCCTAATCACCTTAAATACGCTTATCTTATGGAAGAGGAAAAATTGTTTGTAATTGTTAGAAGATGAATATGATTGAAGGAGACGATGAATATGCTGAAGGTTTGAAACCTCGATATATTGATTGAGAGAAAACGTACAATATGAAAAGTAAATAATGAGTAATCTAACCTAGACTACAAGATACAAAGAATATATACATGAACTATATGGGTTTGGGTCGTTTACTGACATGGGCCTGGGCCCTCTACATATATATATTAACATCCCCCCTCAAACTCAATCAGGAGAAGAATGAGCCAGATGGAGTTTGGAAACTAGATCACGAAACCGTCCTGGTAGATGAGCTTTAGTGAAAATGTCGGTCGGTTGATCAAGAGTTGAAATAGGTAGAAGCTGAATAGTCTTACGAGTCACATGTTGACGAACAAAGTGACAGTCAATTTCAATATGCTTCGTTCGCTCGTGGAAGACATCATTGTGAGCAATCTGAATTGCACTGTTGTTGTCACACCACAATGGAGTAGGAGATTGTTGAGGAGCCCCCATGTCAGAGAGTAGCCAGCGTAACCACACAAGTTCTTGAGCAGTGTCAGCTAGTGCTCGATACTCAGCTTCAGTACTAGACCGAGCTGTGAGAGATTATTTCTTGCTTCGCCAAGATATAAGAGAGTCGCCAAGAAAGAAACAGTAACCGGTAGTGGAGCGACGATCAGTCATGTCACTGTCCCAATCAGCATCAGAAAAACCTCGCAAAGTCAATGATGAGGTGGATGGAAAATGAAGGCCATGAAACATGGTCCCTTTTAAATATCGAAGAATGCACAGAACAGCAGCGTAGTGATCAGAACAGGGTACAGACATGAACTGACTGACAGTATGAACAACATAGGCAATATCAGGTCGAGTCACTGTCAGATAGACAAGTGACCCCACTAACTGGCGATATAAAGTAGGATCACGCAGAGGAGATCCAGCATTTGGAGCCAAATGAAGGTTGTACTCAAGAGGAGTGGATGTCGTTTTGTTGTCAGTAATCCCAGCTTTTGACAAAAGATCTGAGGTGTATTTGGCTTGACAAAGATAAATTCCCGATGAATCTAAGAGCACCTAAAGACCAAGAAAATAGTGTAAAGAACCAAGATCCTTCATCTCAAAACAGGAGCTGAGAGATGACTTCAGATTGGCAATGCCTGTAGAGTCACTGCCAGTAATAATCATATCATCCACATATAGGAGAAGTAAGATCGTGCCAGCCTCAGTGGTCCGAGTAAACAGTCCTGAATCATAGTTGTTGGGTGAGAAGCCCAGAGAGGTGACTGTAGAACTGAATTTTTCAAACCAAGCTCGCGGAGCTTGCTTGAGGCCATAAAGAGCCTTCCGAAGACGACAAACATGACCTTGTGGAAGTCGAACGCCTGAAGGAGGTGTCATGTAGACTTCCTCAGATAAGTCACCGTTCAAGAAGGCATTCTTAACATCCATCTGAAAGAGAGGCCGTTGTTTGGTAGCGGAGATGGCTAGGAGACTGCGAACAGAGGTGACTCAAGCAACAGGTGCAAATGTCTCCTCATAATCAATACCGTACTCCTGATTGAAGCCCTTGGCCACAAGACGAGCTTTGTACTGATCAATAGAGCCATCGGATTTTGTATTGATTTTAAACACCCATTTGGAGCCAATGGGTGACTTGCCTGGTGGAAGATGGACAGATTCCCATGTCTGAGCTTTGTCAAGAGCATTAAGTTCCTCATCCATAGCTTTCTGCCAATCAGGGTTAGAGGAGGCTTCCTTGTAGGAAGTAGGTTCGTGATTTGACAGCAGAGTAGCATAAACATGATAATCACGGAGATGAGAAGGAACTTGTCTTACCCAATCTGATCATCTAACATTCTGAGATTGAGAAGTTCCAGGAGCCAGAGACTCAGCAGGCATCTCAGATGTTGGTTGTGCGGATGGAGCAGATGATTGATGTTGATCAGGAATACTAGTAGAGACAGGCAGTGTAGGGGTAGTAGACTCTGAAGGAGAGGTAGACTCATAAGGAGTTGGAACAACAGATGGAGTTGATATGATGTCAGACTGGAGTGAGTCCAATGAGACGGAGGCATCAGTGAAGAACAGAGTGGTGAAGTTAGGAGTCTCACGAAACTTAGATATAGAAGAAAAAGGAACATGTTCCCAGAAGGTAACATGACGAGATATACGAAGACGCTGGAGATAGGATCCCAGCAGCGATAACCCTTGTGTTCAATACCATATCCAAGAAAGCAGCAAAGTCTTGAGCGAGGTTCAAGTTTGGTATGTTCATGAGATTGTAATTGAACAAAACAAGCACTACCCCAAACTTTTAGAAGTTCATATGCAGGGGTAACCTCATAAAGAGCCTCATAAGGAGACTTATTATTAAGGATGGGAGTAGGGTGACGATTGATAGTATAAACTGCAGTGAAAGCAGCTTCACCCCAAAAACGTTCTGGACATTTAGCAGAGATGAGAAGAGTGCAAACCGTATCAAGAATATGACATTGTTTGCGTTCGGTACGACCGTTTTGAGGAGATGTGCCGGGACAGGAGTACTGAGAGAGAGTCCCCTGAGATTGAAGAAAGGAGAGAAGAGATGACTCTTTGTATTCCATAGCATTGTCAGCTCTAAGAATCTTTATGGATTTTGAGAACTGGGTGTGAATCATCCTGGCAAACATAATATAAATTTTGGGTAGTTCGGAACGATGTTTCATTAGATATATCCATGTGAAACATGTATGGTCATCAATAAAAATGACAAAATATCGAGCACCCCCCATGGATGGATGTGGTGCTGGTCCCCATACATCAGAATGAATAAGATCAAAAGAAGAAGTAGTAAATTCATTCAATTCAAAAGGTAAAGCATGATGTTTGCCAAGTTTGCATGATAAACAAGAAATATTATCAGTTGATACACAATTTCCTAACAACCCTAAGTGAGCTAATGATTTTATTCTGGCTAGAGATAAGTGACCCAGTCGGGCATGCCACAACTCAAAAGAAGAAGTGCTGGAAACGAAAGCAACAAGACTTGAAGAGGGTAATGAAAGACGAAGATAGACTACTTCAATCATCCGTCCAACTTTACGGCCGAGTCCAAGGATCTGCTTGGTCTTTGGATCCTGTACAACACAACCAGAAGAATGAAATAAAATGATCAAATTAGATTCAAGAAGTTGCGCAATCGAAACTAAGCTTAGAGATAGTTTCGGAACATTTAGAGCACCCGGTAATTGTATATGAAGAGTGGAAACATTCCCACTAAAGGATACCGGTAGGCCAGTGTTGTCAGCAGTTCTGACTGACGTAAATTGCTGAGGTGGTTTCTTAGAAACGAAACCATCAGTGCAAGGTGTCATATGATTGCAACACCCTGAGTCAAAAAGCCATACGTTACCTGATGCAGCTGAGTGTGGAGAATTCATACCCATAGCCCCAAACATGATCTGCTCCATGAGTTCCTGATTGCGACGCATCAGTTCCATTAGGTCAGGTGAGGAGGCTGAAGAAACCTCGGTATCAGCAATAGTAGACCCAGCAACAACGTGAGTCCGGTTCTGAGAACCAGTGTGCTTTGAGTTCTTCGGTCAGTCAGACTCATAATGACGCGGATGAGTGATGCCACACCTACGACACTTACGGATAGGACAATCAAGGAGAAGATGAGCAGTAGAATGGCAAAAGGCACACTCAGATGTGTTCGTCTTTCCCACAGATTTGGAATGATTGCTGTTGGTCCATTTGTTTTTGTACTTGGGATGAGACGTGTAGAGAACGCTATCAGTAGCAGGCATCAGAGAGCGCATGTGAAGACGGGTTTCTTCACTTATCAATTCTGATATTGCTTCTTCAAGAGTAGGTAATGGCTGCCTATGAAGAAGAGAAACACGAACATTCTCAAATTTATCAGTCAGACCCATCAGAATAGTGATCAAATGTAGCTGGTTGAAGTAGGCGGTGAATTGTTGAGCTGTTTCATCAAAAATCTGTGGTGCTCCAAGACTTATATGATCTCTGAGAGACTGCATTTCAGAGATATAAGAGTTTATGGATTGATCAGGAAGTTGACGTTTGCTCTGAAAGGTGGTCCACGGTTGATACTGATGAGATATGCCTGATGACGTGTACCGCTTGGCAAGGAAATCCCAGAGACTTTTGGCGGTAAGATAACCAAGAAACTGTTGGTTGATCTCAGGAGTAGTGGAGGCATTAATAAAGCCCAGAATACGAGCATTATTGATGTCCCACTCATTCATGCGTTTTGCAAAGTCAACCGCATTCTCAGTTGCTTCCTGAATTGGAACTTTGGATGCACCAGTAACATAGGCGTAAAGGCCATGGAATTTTAGCAGAATTGTCATATGATGATGCCAGAGAACGTAGTTGCTACCATTGAAAATAACCAAGATGGGATTTGAGTGACTGAGATTGGCAGCCATGGGAGTGAGAAACAGTTCAGATAAAGGATTCGACCGGTAGAGTACTTCGACCGGTAAAAGGTTCGACCGGTAAAGAGATGCGACCGGTAGAATGTTTCGACCGGTAAAGGGTTCGACCGGTAAAGGGTTCGACCGGTAAGAGGCGTTCGACCGGTAGAATGTTTCGACTGGTAAGAGGCGTTCGACCGGTAGAATGTTTCGACCGGTAGGCGTTCGACCGGTAGGCGTTTCAGAAAAACAGCGGCGGTGGCAAATCAAAACACACAGATCGAAATCAATCAAAATCGATTCAAACCAAAAATCGATTCGAAGGCGATGGCAATCGATTCAAAACAAAATCGATTCAAATGCGATGGCAAGCGATTGATTCAAAACACAAAAAAACGATGAACAGTGATGAACAGTAACCAAAATCGATGAACAGTGATGTCGAAGAATAAACCTATAGCTTTGATACCATGTTAGAAGATGAATATGATTGAAGGAGACGATGAATATGTTGAAGGTTTGAAACCTCGATATATTGATTGAGAGAAAACGTACAATATGAAAAGTAAATAATGAGTAATCTAACCTAGACTACAAGATACAAAGAATATATACATGAACTATATGGGCTTGGGCCGTATACTGACATGGGCCTGGGCCCTCTACATATATACATTAACAGTAATTATTTCTTCCAATTTAAGTTGTGAACATGAAGTGAAATTGATAGAGTTGTTGAAGAACCATAAAAACGCTATAGGTTGGACAATAGCTGACATCAAAGGAATTAGTCTGTCCCTTTGCCAACATAAGATAATTTTGGAAGAAAATAGAGTTGGCAAGGTGCATCCACAAAGGAGACTTAACCCCATCATGAAAGAAGTCGTTAAGAAAGAAATTTTGAAATCGCTTGATGCGTGTATTATTTACCCCATCTCAAGTAGTGGTTGGGTAAGTCCGGTACAATGTGTACCAAAGAAAGGTGTACCACGATAATCACCAATGAGAAAAATGAGCTTCTCCCAACAAGGACCGTCACCGGGTGGAGAATTTGCATGGATTATAGACAATTGAATCTAGCAACAAAAAATGACTATTTCCCTTTGCCATTTATTCACCAAATGTTAGATAGATTGGTCGGAAAGAAATTTTATTACTTTTTGGATGGATATTCTGGGTATAATCAAATTCACATTGCACCCGAAGATCAAGAGAAGACTACCTTCACTTGTCCCTTCGAAACTTTTGCTTTTCGCCGAATGCCATTTGGTCTTTGCAATGCACCTGCAACGTTTCAACGTTGTATGATGTCTATTTTCCCGGAAATGATTGAAGACTCCATGGAAGTATTTATAGATGATTTTTCAGTTATCGGCACATCATTTGAAATTTGCCTTGAAAATCTGAAAAATAGTTTGGAAAGATGTGAAACATACGATTTAATTTCAAATTGGGAAAAAGTGTCATTTTATGGTACAAGAGGGAATCGTGTTGGGTTCACATGGTTTCTAAAAAAGGTTTAAAAGTGGATAAAGCGAAACTTGAGATAATAATGCAATTACCCGAACCAAGTTCGGTTAAAGGCATTAGAAGTTTTTTGGCGCATGCGGGGTTTTACAGACGTTTTAAATAAGATTTTTCAAAAATTGCAAACCCCTTTGTAATTTATTACATGTTGACCAAGCTTTCAACTTTAATCCCGAATGTACCAAAGCTTTTGAAACAATCAAGGCCACCCTTGTTTCGGCACCTATTGTGATAGCCCCAGATTGGACCATGCCATTTGAGGTAATGTGCGATGCTAGAAATTGGGTTGTGGGTGTTGTTTTGTGACAAAGGCGGAATAATAATTTTCACCCCATTTACTACGCAAGTAAAACTCTTACTAATCTCAAATAAATTATACCACAACTGAGAAAGAATTACTTGTTGTAGTATTTGCGTTTGACCGTTTTCGATCTTATTTGATTGGCACAAGAGTCATTGTCCACATAGATCACTCCGCTATTAAATATCTCTTTAACAAAACCGATGCAAGACCACGACTTATTCGGTGGGTCCTTCTTTTGCAAGAATTTGACCTAGAGATAGTTGATAGAAAGGGTGTAGACAATCAAGTTGTCGATCATCTTTCTAAGATTGAAAATCATGTGTCAAGTGGTGGAAATCATGTGTCAAGTGGGCACTGAACCAAAGGAGAGTGGTGATGGAGACTATGTGCCAAGTGATGACCATTCAGACCCGGATGAACAATTCTGGCGAAAAAGAGCAAGGCAAGCAACCCGGGCCAAGGTAACAAAGCAATCCTAGTAAGGGAGACTCGGTTCACTCGACGGGTTAAACAGAAGACAAGTGTCGCCTCTGACAAGCCATTGCAGTAAGGTATGGCGTTCTCAAATGAAATAAGTTCTTGTATGAAAGAGCCCTTGACCCCGAGTTGGTCGAGGCTTTTGTCCCCATCAAACACCATTTGGTCACTTTGAAATGGGAAGCTATGGTTGCCTCGCCTTGTGTTGCCAATACTTCATGGGTCCGAGAGTTTTTCGCAGCTATGGGTATCCATCGTAAGACCCCGGTTACAATTAGGGGAAAATCTATTGAAGGGTCCAGAGAGCACATCAATCAGGCTCTCGGACTTAATACCCCATTTATTTGCGAGTTTAGTCAACTAATTTTGGGTGTCAAAACTATGTCTAAGAACGACATAGTTGTTGTCCTCACCAACCCGGGCTATGGTTGGACGTTGGACCATTGAAAACCCGTGATCTTGGCCGGGAGTCTAAATCCAGAAGCGGCCATTTGGTTCCAGTACGTTCGTCACAATCTCATACCTTCAATGCATGATAGCACCATTCCACAGGACCGGTGTTGGTTACTCTATTGCATCATGAAGGAGTTGCCCATCGACGTCGGCCCCATCATTCATACGGCCATTAAGGCCACCTCTGCACGTACCATGGGCCGACTCATATTTCTGGGCCTCATTACCACACTTATGAAGGTTGTCCAGTTTACAGTTTATGAGTCGGACGAGCATGTTTCTGTTAAATCTCCTATTGGTACGGATATGATGGCACAACGTATGAGGGACATCTCTAGAAAACCTAACCCAATGCAGGTACCCTCTCTACCAAGGACGAAGGCTCCGCAAGCCCCACCAACTGCTCCTACCACAGCCGCCACTACATCTCATGCCGGCTCTTCGGCCCAAACTAAAGAATCATGGTCAAACACTGGGTATGGCCATGAGACATGGTTGGCACTTTTGGCAAGTCAGAATGAGGAAACAAATACGAAGATGGATGCCACTCTGAGCAAGATGACAGAGATGGCACATGCTTAACAGGATCAGAGCACAAATCGGCGGTTATATGGACTTACCAGCGTGACTGGAATCGTGGACATCGAGAGTTCCTTCAGGCACAGAACATTATGCTTGCTGCGAGAATGCCATGCTTTCTTCATGGTATACTTCCACCACAGGTTCGACGCCCCGTACCAGCCGCTGATGCTCCTATTGTACAACCTGTCACTGCTACCGTTTTGCCCACAGTGACCACAATCCTGTCCACTGTTACCACTGATAGATCCAACGCCCCTACCATTGCCCCGATCGGTCAGTCTTCACGTGAAGCTTGAATATTTTCGGTTTATTTTATTGTAGTATTGCAAACATTGTCTTTTGTGAACTTCTATTTGGTTAAAACTTTGTCTAATGTGTTGATATTAATATATTTCCTCTTGATCTTCACTTTTTTTTACAGGTGCATTTTTCATTGTTGATTTGAATGGTGATGAACTAAGATGTTGTAGGCCATCCTTGTATCGGCCTAAACACATACCCTTTGGAACCAACCCCTTTACCGTAATCCCTACCGTTTATACGCCAATGAGGACATTGTCTTATTCTAAGTTTGGGGGGACGCCTTGCTATACGTTTGGACATTTTCATAAAATTTTATGACCGTACGCAAAAAAAATTAAAAAAGAAAAAAAAAGAAAAAAGAAAAAGAAAAGAAATATATATATATATATATATATATACACAAAATAAGTCTTCGAAAAATTGGAAGACGGTCCATGAATAAAACAAAAAGACTTTTGAACCCGACGTTCATTAAACCATTCGTAAATCCAACATATGGGGCTTTCAAGAGTGCAAGAACTACACAAATGAGATCTAACATCGACAGATCTAAAAATCTTTGTTGTAGACTAGTTCACGTTTGGGGGAAGAATGGGTCATTTTTTTAGCCACAAACACGAACCCAAATAAAAGCCCTATTAATTAGTTCGGAACCAACCATCTCAACAATGGAGAAAGGCACTTTACTCAAGCTAGAGGAATTATCAACATCGTCCGGGTATTTTTTTTTTCATTCAGTTCTCTCCCTCCTCGTATCATTCTTTTTCATTTTTATTTTGTCACTTGAGGATAAGTAACACCTCAAGTTTGGGGGGATGATAACTCTCATTTTTTAAAGTTATTTGTTACTATTTTTATAGGTTTTATTCCTCTTTTACCCATTTTGTTTCTATCTCCTTCACTTGATCCACATTGTTTACCATAGGTGATAATTTTACCAAATTATTTAATTAACTTTGTGCGAATTGGTGTTGTTGGATCGATTTGTGGGCACTTGTGTGCCCACTATGGGCACCCAAATGTTTGTCCGGCAGAAAATAGAAGGCTAGAAATGAGCTGAAAACACAAAGGTATGGAGATCCTAGCCACACATTGATGATGCAATCGCCACCTTTGGATTCTCAAGTTCCTCTCTATAAATTTCAGTGTTTGGAAGAGCATTTAATCATCCATCAACATCTCATCTACCACTTTATCGTCAACATTCATCCATCATCTCCATCATTCTCTCCTCTTTCAAGTCTAAAATACTTGAATAAAAGTATTTTGACTTGAAGTGTAGGACTTAATTAGTGCATTTATTTCTCGTCTTTACTTTACGTCTTTTACATTCCGTCTTTTATTTCTTGTATTTAATTTTAGTACTTACTTTCTCGTATTTGATTTTTGCACTTTCCATTTACGTTTGTAGTGTATGTTTATTAATGCAAGTAGTTAACGAGTATTTCCTTTATTACATTATGTCTTTTATTATCGTCATGAGCTAGGCACCCTCTTGGGTGCGGGTGTAAGCCAACTTGGGACTTGTAAGCAACACTTGGGTGTGGTCATTGTTACTAACTCTTGACCTTGGTCACTTGAGTCAGGACTTCAACTCAACGCGGATAAGCCGATCACTTTAATGTGTTAATATTAAATTTTGACCTCGAGAGGGGCGGATTCGAAATACGGCTTAAGTGATGCACAAAGATTTGAGAAAATTTTTGATAACCACGTAGAGATACGGGTTTTATATGATTTGCTAAGGTTCAAACGCGGGTCGAGATTTATATCATAAAGAGATTCGGGTATAAATTTCCATATTGGTAGAACTTGATTATTTTATCAACTTAGTTAAATCGGCAAGATTAAGAGTTGATAAAGATGGACACTTTGTAGGACCGGTCTATAAAAATCCACTTTCGAGAGATCAGAATTTTGATAGACATTACGTACTACAAAGTGTCCAACCATCTTGTTACTAGGTTTCTTTGAAGAAAACGATCACTTTGATGTGTTAATATTAAATTTTGACCTCGAGAGGGGCGGATTCGAAATACGGCTTAAGTGATGCACAAAGATTTGAGAAAGTTTTTGATAACCACGTAGACATACGGGTTTTATATGATTTGCTAAGGTACAAACGCGGGTCGAGATTTATATCATAAAGAGATTCGGGTATAAATTTTCATATTGGTAGAACTTGATTATTTTATCAACTTAGTTAAATCGGCAAGATTAAGAGTTGATAAAGATGGACACTTTGTAAGACCGGTCTATAAAAATCCACTTTCGAGAGATCAGAATTTTTATAGACATTACGTACTACAAAGTGTCCAACCATCTTGTTACTACGTTTCTCTGAAGAAAACTTTACACCTGTACCTAACCTTTAATTAAAAAGTACATTTCACATTTTCTAGCATTATTCCACCATCAAAAACAATATTTTTCCCACACTCGAAACTTGTGCAAGTAGTTCATGAAAATCAACAATTCTCAGTAGTTTAGTCCATGTGAGAACGATACTCGATACTTTTACCGTTATATTACTTGTAGCGATCCCAGTGTCGGTTTATACTTGTGCCCTCACTGGAGAATACTGTGCCCACGCTATGCAGTACACGATATTTAGCTACCAGCGGTCATCATTAACTTCATGTAGGGAACAAAGAGATTAGATTTGGGGTTGCATCACTAGGATATGGACGAGAGTCACATCACACATGGGTGGGTTTTTCTTGGGTTAGGACCTTGGGTTAGTTAGGAAAATAAAAATATAAAATCAGAAATGATAAATATACCCCTTATTTAAAAAACTTTTTAACGAAGTTAGCCTTAGGGACGAAAAAAGAAACAAAATGAAAACCACAATGACCAAAAAAATAGTTTTTAAAGATCATAGACGAAAATAGTTATAAACAACAAACCATAGGGACGAAAATCGTAGTTTACTCTCTTTTTAATGTAATATAAATCTTCAATTAACTTCTAAAGATTATTTTAACATAATTTCTAATACATTTTTATTTATTTATTTACATTTAACACATTATTTAATACCTCTATAAAATTTTCATTTCAAAGATTTAATTAGTTTTATTAATATTGTTTTAACATAATATTTAATACTTTTTATTTTAATTATAATTTTTGTTTTTAGTTTTACATTTTTTAAATATTTAATAACTTTATTATAACTCTTTGAGTAAATTTCAAATTTGGTCCCCGTTGTTTATTATTTTTCGTACTTTTAATCCCTACAAAATTTTTATTGCAAGAATACCCTCGTAGTATGTGAAAATACTTGGTTTGAGTTCCTCTAACTAACTCCGCCATATTTTCATCCCTTAAAACCCCCATGTGACTTGCACATGAGGGCATATTGGTCCATTTACAAACAACAAACCACAAGGACCCAAATTGCAATTTACTATATGATTATTATACCATTTTTTAAAACATAATAATTATATTATATAATTAATAAATAATTATCAATTGATTTAATAAATTTTTAATGAGACATTGTTAAAATTAAAATGACAAAAATTTAATTAACTAATAAATTATGTTTAAGTTCTATAGACGGATAATATAATAAAAAAATTTATATTTTTGTTTTTGTTATAGGAAAAACGAAATAGAACAATGGTAAATAGAGAAAATGAAGTATATAATTCTCATTAATCATATGTCATTTAAATAAGGATGAGTTACAAGTAGATAACTACGATATATTTTAGTTTCTAATCTAACTCTGATATATTTATCTGTATCTCTATCGTCATATTCTTTAGATGATGGTACACTTATCCTACAACCGTTTTTACTAAATTTCATTTTTAACAAAAAAATAAATTATCCAATAAAAATAAAGTAAAGACATGAAGTTTTTGATTACTTGTATAAAATATATATCTATACTATATTATAAACCATTTGACTACCAAACTCTTAAAAACAAGTTATAAAGCATTTGGTACAACCTATTAATGCTAAGTTACTTAAATTTCAAGTTTGCAAGTTACTATAACTTTAGTACAAGTTAATGAAGCATGTTGTTATCCATCCGGTTCAAATTACAATACAAGTTTCAATAAATCAGCCAAACACCTCTTCCTTCCCAATGTGACGTTTCATCCTCCCAAATTGATTCTTTTCGGACGACAGTTCACTGTTCAATGTATCATACAATCATAAGGTTACTGATCTCTTCGTTCTTAGATTCTAACTCTCATCTCCAGATTTGATTCTACATCGCACCATCTCAGGTAAAGGTTTTTCCATGCTCATCTTCATCTGAGTTCTTTTTGATTGTTCATCTTTGTTCGGTTTCCTTTTACAGCCGTCATCTGCTCCGTCCCGTCGTTTGGCGATACCCCCACCCCTTCACATTTTCGAAGAACAGTCCCATCTCTCTCTCTCTCCCCCCTCTCTCCATGGACAACCTCAACTCAAATATGGGTTTGATTTAAAAGTTGATTTTGTTTTTCATTTGGGCTTTTGATTTATGGTTTTGATTCAATCATTGATTTAGATATTGTGGATGCAAGAAATCCATTTATAGGAGGAGATAAATCAAAACTCATGTTCTCTGAGCCAACCTATGCAACCGAACCTATGCCAATGAACTTGATGTGGAGATGACAACCTCATAAATGGAAAATATGTCAATCCCACACAATTTTTGTAAGTGTGAATCTGTTTCCACCCTTTTGGTCTTTTTAAGGTTTTTTCTTGCTCTTTTTAAGGATTTTTATAATCTTTCTTATGCATCATGGCTTATTTGATCCACCATAAACTATTGCTTTAGGCATCATGATCCTTTCCTTCCCAAAGAAACAACCCACTATACAAGATGCCTTTTGAAAGTGATCTGTCAATTTGATGAAAACTGCATTTTATTGATTTCATAATGAAGAATCTAAACATAAAAAGATGTTTGTATTTTGATGTTAAAACGAAGGATTTAACTATAGAAGAGGACTGATGAAAACTGCATTTCATTGATTTGTAGAACATGCATACATCCGGAGAAAGTAACATACTGCTGCTATTTACACCCTTCATGTCTATGTGAAAACTACTTGGTTATGTTAACACTAAAATCCCTTTTCAAAACATCTTTTGAGATGGTAAGAAATTTATGATAACGCTTCCTTTTTAGATGGTCTTTATGTATTATGAAGCCAATAAATTTGTAGAATAAATGTTCACAGGAAGATCTGGAAAATCTATGCATTAGATAAAATATTATATTGTGGATTGCTACTTATGTTTATTTTTTTCTAGATTGCTACTGTCAATCGACGTGGATGTACTTGCGACCAGATTTTGTTAATGACTAGGTGTCTCTGTGAAGGATTGGTCTCGGCTACACAGGACTCTACGAGGGTCTTTTTTCAACTGATGGATGTTGTTAATCTAACATATTTTGAATTGCTTGAGGTCACTTGGGATGTAAAGTGCAGGTGTTTGTTTTTTTGTTTCTTGACCACCATGGTAATCACAACTCGATATAAACCACCATCTTAAATTTAATGGTCACTTTAATATTGGTATGCATAGTTTCGTTGTTTTTCAAAAATATTTAACCTAGGGTTTCCTCCTTACAAAAAAAGAAGTTGATACCTCTGTAATTAAGAAGAGCATATTTCAAAGGTAGAGATCAAAGGTGAGATAAGTAACTTTCTAGAAGTATAATGTGATGCAAGTGTATGTGTATATATATATATATATATTAATAATTAAAAACACAAAAGTTCTAGCGGACATTAAAAGGATATATACAATAACCTTTAAAAAATAATTATAACTAAATTTACAGCTTATTGAACTCGACTTTCTAATAGATTTTCTAAATAAATTACCCTATGATTATTAAAAGAGTTAATTACATGATTGGTCACTATGGTTTATGTAACAACCCGAACACACGACATAAAACAAAACTAACTTTAATAATTTAACGCCGCCAAACGGCCCAAACAATATCTAAAATTCAAGGTTTGCGGAAAGGCAATCTATTACACAACTGAGATTTTCAAAACGAAATAAACACTACAAAGGAAGTCTTCTAATTCCGGAATCTGTTCACACATTCTCCTTACCCTTAACCACTTTCCTTACTTCACGTCTGTCTGAAAAGGTTTTTAGTTTTGAAAGAGCGAGGGTTAGACCGATAGGTCTAGTGAGACCCCCCCCCCCCACACACACACACACAAAAAAAAAACAGTTTATACAACATAGAAAAGATTTATAATAAATAAACCAATTCAATTTAACGGAAACTTCACATTATCAATCACACTTGTGACCCACACTACCATCATGCGAAGATGACAACATGTCTGGCTCACACTGCCTTATCTGGGACACCCCCCCCCCCCAATGGCATGAACGGGACACACTCCCCGGTGTGAGCACTGGCGAGACAACCCCCCCCCCCCCCCCCCCCCCGACTTAGGCCGAAACACACCAACAACGATGTATGCATACACTTCTTCATGTTAAGAATAATAAAACATAACTGCATATAACATTTCTCACATTTTAAAGAATGAATCTTGCATAAAACATATCTCGCATTTAAATAATAAATATTGCATAAAACATATCTTGCATTTGACAATAAAAGTTTGTTTAGGAAAACTCACCTAATGCTTCTCGCTTAAATCCTCACGTTCACGCTAGAAACCGGTAACGTTCCCTACGGCGTAAATGAATAAATCTGAGTCCTCTAACTACTCTTGAATAACGGACCTCTCTCTAAGATTCCTTCTCAATAACGACGAACTTCCTCTCGAATAAAGAACGAGACATGATTACGGGTCAACTCTCAATAGATTCTGGGTTGAGCACACTCTCGGGTCATTGGTAAATTAACTTACACGGTTCCCGGTTCAATGATACCCCGGGATCACCCGGTTGCTAGTCTCCCGGGATCGCCCAATTGAAGGTCGCCTGGGATCGCCCGGCTCAACGACACCCGGTGTAACACTCTAAAAAAAAATGACGTAATAATTGGGAATAAAGGTTGAGGGGAGAAAATAATTCAAACTTAAGTGGAGGGTTAAAAGCGAAAAATGGAGAAAAGGTTAAGGGTGTGAAGTGTAAACCACATGGACCTATTTTGCCAACCTCATGAAACTTTCAAAATAGAGTCGTGGGTTATGTTTGAGATTTTCATGGGCGGCAGTTTCAGTTTGATTTGTTTACGAATAGCACTACGAGGAAGCGACCATCATTTTTCCTTTCGCATGTTTACGAAAGTGAGAGAGAGATAGAGAAATCGATAAAGTGAAAGGAGAGACTCGGGAGGACGGAAAGAAGAGACGACGAACGAGAAGACTACGGTTCAAGTCGGGTTCGATCACAACGTCGTTGGGGTAAGAATCGCGCGAGTTTTCTGTAAGATTTTCGTTTCCCGGTTGCCTATGTTGGGAGTTTTTATTTTACCGAAACAAATCGATGACCGCTATGGTTTTAAACTCGAAAATATGGTTCGATTTGAGAGTCTCTCGGCTAGACGTAAAACCGGTGTTTTTGCACGATGTCGGAGTCATACAACGAAATGGTTTGCAGTTCCAAAAACGTCTAGCTTTTCTTAAATAAAACATCACCGGTAGTCGTCGTTTTCCCCACCGTTAAACTCGACCGAGATGTTTCCGGGTTTAAAGTTTGGCCTATCGAGTGGAAAGAAAATCCGATGTTTTCTCGAAAACGATTCCGGTTATGCATGTTTTGGTAGTAGTTTCCTCTTATCGGTAAGGTTAACGGAAGGAAAAATGGAAGAGATCGATCGATGTTTTGTAGTAGTTTCATCTATCTATATCTATATATATATATAGTTCCATGCATGTATATATATATATATATATTTATGTATGTATGTATGTGTGCGGATGAAAGAAAGACATAAAGATGGAGGAAGAGGAAGATTGGTTATGTGGGTAAAATAAATGGGAAGCATTTCTTATTTTATATAAATACACACATAGAGGGAGGATCATGCGAGAAGTTAAAAATTTTGCGAGAAGGCGAGAAGTGTTTAATCATATATGATTACACGGCTTGTAAGTGTGTTTAATCATGTATGATTAAACGTCAATGTATTATCAATATAACATGTGTTTAATCATATATGATTAAGCTTGTGTATCATATATGATTAAACACTTCTCGCCTTCTCGCAAAATGTTTAGCTTCTCATTTGAACCTCCCCTACACACATATATATATATATATATATATGTGTGTGTGTATAAGTATTTATTGGTGATAGGGACATAAAGCAAGTTCATTGATGAAAGTGACATAAAGCATATATATATATATATATATATATATATATATATATATATATATATATATATATATATACTACTTTAATATGCATTGTAATCAAAAGTCTTAAATACTATCTTTAAAATACAAGTTACAACCATTTTATGCTATAAATTCAAAAAACTCTTAATTACAATTTATTATGCATGATGTACAAGGTAAAAGACTTTTTTGTTTTCCACCACCACCAAAGGACGCCTTCTTCTTCTTTATTCTGCTCTTGCAGGTCTCACACCATACCTTCAATACCACACGCCTCCTTCTTCTTCTGCTCTTGCGGGTCTCACACCATACTGACAGTAAGATTTCTTCACTTCCTTCTACCTGCTACTTGATGGCTCCCAAGATTTCTTGCATATAAAATCTTCTACCTGCCAAGATTTTTCCAGGTGGGTTTTCCATTTTTGTACAGGCTCCTTTTTTTTATAGTATTTTACCTCTTCTTCTTGATGCTATCTGAAAGTTTCCCATGTTTCTAGAGCGAGAGCAAGAGTGCTATTGTCTACGGTCAAATGTGAGAGCTGCCAGGTACTCGTGCTCGTGTTGGGCTCACTTGATTGACTATGGCTGAACACTTTCAGAGATGTTGAAGGACAAGTATATTGATAACATTTTCTGTTTCACCCGGGTATGTATACTGTTTTGAGGATCTACTTCACATATTTACTTTTTATTCAGGGTGAGATCGAGTATTGTTTAAATTTCTACTCTCCAGGTTAACTGTCTGCTTTGCTTGGTCGTATCCATCAACTTTCGGTTACCAAGTAGATGCTGCTTTTAATCTAAAAAAATCGTCGCCCTTGTCATTGGTAGGCGGGTGGCTTTAGGAGGTCAACGAAGAAAGGTTCTTACTCCAGTAGATGTTGCTTCTAATACTAGGGTTTGTTTTCTACACACTGCCCTCTTTCATTCGATTTCATTAGCAAGCAATATGTTTTGAAATCTATAAGATTTAAAGCTAAAGAGGTTTTGTATTTGGTCATTGGGTTTTAGGTTTTGATTCCTGTGTTCTTTATCCTGTTATTAAGATTTGGGTTTTGTTCTTCTAGCCTATATTTGGTTGTTATTTGATGATTATTTGGCTTATCCATATGAATTGATCATATAAAATCCTAGCAACAAGCGAATCAAATAATTGCTTTCTTGATATTTGATTGGTTTATTCATGAATTGCTAGGATTTTTATGATTGTATATGTTAATAAAAGTTTAAATTATGATGTTTTGCTAAGAAAATTTAGACTAAATTCAGGGGATCCTTTTGAAAACCATAGTGGTGGCATATTCTCAACATAATAAATTGCAAGTTTCTGTTTTGATTGTCTTTAGAAGTAGTATTGAATATAACAGGGTTTGATTTGAATAGGTTTTTTTCAAATCGAAAGTGTAGTCCTTGCAGTACAACGATCCAAGTGATGTATTTCTTGACTACAATGGATTTGTAACAACTTTTAACATTTTGAAAATGTTCCACCAGCAATATAGAAGTTCTAGCAACCACCAATCAATATCATTCCATATTAGAAAATAAATTTTGAAAAGAGAACTACAATTTCGTACTGCAAGTAAAAATATCATTCCATTGTAAGAAACCATAGGTGCTTTTCCATTTTATTTATTTTTTATGAATTTATTTCATAGGTGCTTTTCCATTTTAATTTTTTTTGAACTTATTTCGAGACGAATGATTGTGTGAGAAGAAGAGTTAAGCTGAGAAGGTAAAAAAGAATTTGTACCCTTGATAACTTTTACTCTCGAACCCATCCATGAATTGCCTTGATGTTGTGATTGATCCGGTGCATCTCATCGTAACCAGCATTCAAAGGTGGAGATCCTTTCTTATTTATTACCATAACTTTCATTATTACCATAACTTCATTCTTACTGGAATTCAAAGGTGTAATCATTGTATCTTACAAGTAGGAATCTATTTGTTGGTTTGTAGGAGGGACCATAATCGATAACTATGCTATTATAGTATTATTACCCCACTTCATACACATCCACGGACAATGTTTGGTGTTATTAGATTGGTTTGATCTTATTGTATTTGAACTACAATACAATTTTTTTATCTATTCTATAATCATAATGTCTTAAAATCTCCTCTAACAAAACCACCAAAAATCTTCAAAATTATTTACACTCACGCCTTCAAAATTGTATCTTTGGCGATGTTTCTACAACAAATATATGTAATTGCTCCACATTTGCTAATCAGGTTTATTGATGATTTTCTTTTCATCTCTACCTCAAAGAAACATGCTCATATGGGGGATAAATGTTTAGTACAATTATGCAAAACTTGCATTGAATCCCCTGTCGTCGTCTTTCTTTTTTACCCAATTTGGAAATCAAAAACTCACCCACAACCATCTCTTTCAATAATTTCATCCCCACCATCTTCCATCAGACTTGATCTAAAGTTTACACATACACTCAATATATAAACCCATAAGGCTTATCCTGATCAACTGGTTAGTAATAAATGAATAAATGAATTTTGCCCCCATCCCTATGAATCTAAGTATACACCGGATAGCACCCAAACACAGATGTATTATTGGTTCTATCATAGATGTATTCTTGATTTTGTAATATGTATTATTCTTGATTTTTCCGTGAAACAGTAATTAAGAAGGTACCCTTTCTGCTCCGTTTATGATATTCTTCACATTAGTATTCGCGATTACTATAAATAATAATTAATACAAAGCACTTATTTAACCCATAATTATGCTGAAAATTTCATCCTTCCTGCTCTATATTCATTAAAACAAGTAAATATGTAGAAGCAATAACAAAAAAAAACAGGAAAAAAGAAACTAGATGCAAAAACAGAAATTGCAAGACCATTTTTCTGGACTATTTGATTTATGGACCATAAATGATTTTGAAACAAGGTTCTGTAGTTGATTTCTGATTTCCAGGTTTGATACTTTGTTGCAGCTCGATCTATTTACAGGTATTTTGCATTGTTCTACTTCTCTTAAATTTCTATGATTCCACTACGTTGTACACTTCCTAATGTTTGTGTGCTTTTTGTAGCACACAAAATCTCACATTTATGCAAAAACTTTTATTTTCGTGCATATTCTTTTATTGTCAATTTGTGATCATAGATGCTTTGGCTTGTAAGAGTGAGTGGTTTATCTTTTTTTTATTTATATTTACAGGTATATATGAAGCTCTAGAATTAAGAGATGGATGTTTTAACTATCTAGGAAAAGGTGTCTCGAAGGTTTGTAAAACTTTTGTTCCTAATCAGGTTTATTTATGTTAACCACATGGTTGGATGGTTCCTAAAACTCTAAAACATGTGTACTTTGTGTGCCTCAGTGCTCCAAATGGAGGTAGGTGACTGATTGGCCTTTAACTGATGTGAGGCTTTATTTACTCATAACTAGAGCTGCAAATGTTTTATGCTGCTTTGAACTTGGTATGATCATTGGCTATTCCTGATGTTGATAGAAATAAAGCAGAGAGTGGTGCCATTTATTTTGGTTCTTATAGGCTAGCGACTCTTTTGATTGTTTATGATCTTGGTTGGAGTAGTGAGCATTGCTCAAGGACTTCTGGTAAGAGTGATTGCAAGAACCAAGAGTCTTATTCGGTAAGTGTGGGTGACGACTCTTACCCGTTAGCACTTACCGAGTAAATTGTTTCATATGTTCCATTTTTTTATAATCTTATTCATATCTAAATGTTTATAAGAGCATGTGAATGTATTCCGATAGAATTTATTTGACCGGGTTTTAAGATTGTTTATGCCATGGATACATCACTTAAATATGTCTCTTGGATGTTAATACTTTCATGTTTCAAGTATTTACAAGTGAATATATATCAAATTTATGTAGATTATGAACCATGTGAGGAGACTTTCCAGAGTTGATCATCTACTGAAACTTCTCTTTCTAGCTTAATCTTTGACAAGTCTAAAATGAATGGAAAAATCAATGAAGGCATGCTTGATATTTCTTCTCCTGCTAATGATGACAATACTTCATTGATGGCACACACCAATACTGGAGATTTGTACTTTTGCAGAACCAAGATGGACACCTGATAGAAGCTTTGAAAGTCAGAATTTTGTCATCCACAAGAAATGATGCAAGATTATGTATGGAGATTCATACTTCTGCAGAACCAAGATGGACAACCAATCATGATGAGGTGTCAACTTGCAATTAACATTTGGTTTACAGGTTTGGTGTAAGGTTCTCAGCTTCACAATGAGCAATGGTGTTTTAGGAGCCAAGATTTAGTATCATGCATGATGAATTCAAGGATTCCAAGGATTAGGGTGTTTCAATATAAAACAGCTTTGATTTTCACCGAAAAGAAAAGAAATATGCATTGTTTTTCTTGTGACCCACAGACTAAAAACACAAATGATTGTAGTTGACCCTGTTTGCTTTATGGAATCAGTGAATGTGTACTTACAAAAATTAAGAGAAAACAAACGAACAAGTATGTCGGATGCACAAAAGCTCATGTTTTTCTGTGCGTTTTTCCATTAATCGTCTAGGCTTCTAATTGAAAAATGATTGATTCTAAAATTCCAAAAGCATCACATGTGATTTAACATATTATTGATTTACTACTAAATTTTTTATATCTAATGTTTGCTTATTAATTTTCCTTTGTGTTAGTATATTGGCTAAGATTTGTCATTTCAGAACCAATTTTTGAGTGAAGCTAGATTTTGTTGAACTTTAGAAATTTTGTTGCACTTTAAGTCAGACTTGTTTTGAACTTGTTGTGTATTTGACTAGGAGGTGTTCAAACCTCTCTCCTGCATGATTTGAACTTGAACTTGTATATTTGAGTGAAGTCGCTTTGCCCTTTTGTTAACTGAGCTACATGCCTGAAGGCTTTTTGCTCGCCCGGTGCATTGCACGGGCACACTGCTAGTATATATATATATAAGTGTAGGTGCATTTATACGAAATAAATCACTTATATATAGAAATTTGACCAAAAGGTCTATCAAATTTTTGGAGCTCTCACACACCACACACAGACATAGATATATGTGTATATATGTATACATATATAACACTTTATATATGGTTGTGTGATGATAATAAAAAGAGTGGGTTCTAGATACTTAATTTATCGAGATTAAGTGGATTATTTAAAGGGTCGTAACTAACGAATAATTTTTAAGAAATGAGTACTTAGAAATTATTACGATTTACGTAGGATTCGGGAGCTACTTTGTGAAGGGTGAACCTACAATAAATCGAGGTGAGTTTTCATGAGACTTTTCTGGGATGCATACATACGTAATTCAAATTATGTTGGCATGATAATTATTTGGTGTACGTATATGGTGTAAAAATAATACATTTTTATGTGCATGTTTACGGTGTATTATTACGTGTATATAAATGTGTTATTTATTTGGAGTACGTATGTTATGCATGATAATTGGTTATGTACATGGTTACGGGTGAAATGTTTCATGTACAATATTTTTATAAAGGAGATTGCATGCTATTGTTTCATTGGTTTATAAACATTCTTAGCATGTCATATTTATGGGTTGATTTCATGTGACACATTTTGGTGTCGATATTGGGTATGGGATCGGGATCGATATGTCACGTTTGGGGGTGGCACGACCCCGTAATGGGCGCCGGACGGGTGTGAGTCGTGCGACCCAGGGAATGCCAGTGACAGAGCGGACCTACCCAGTGAGAGGGTTTAGGAGATCTCATTGGTGTCAAAATGTTTTCTGAAAACAATATGCATACTATTTAATTGGTGTTTAAATTTTTATGCTTGATGGAGTGTGTATTTATGTGCACGTAAACCATGAACTCACTTAGCTTTTTAGCTAACTACTAGTATGCATCTTAGGAGCCGGTGGTTCAGGTGTGGACAAGGGAAAGGGCAAAGCGTAATTAGATTTACTTTTGTTATGTTCTTTAATGCTTTGCTAGTTATCAACTTATTTATTATGTATTTGGAGCGTTATGTAATATAGTCCGGTATGGGACGGACTAATGTTGGAGACTTGTATTACTTTAAGTTAAGACTTCCGCTGTGATGGTGATTTAGTTATATCTTGATGTCATATTCGACGACATAAGGTAATATTTGGGCTGAAAGATGTGACATTACCCAAGGGTAAAATGGGGGTGTTACACCCAGGGTCACCCGACCCTCTAAACTCGGGGTTTACCTGGTCACAACAATATCACCCGGGCTTCCCCAGTTGAAAGCTCCTGGGGTCGCCCGGTGGGGAACTCCTGGCCTCGGCCAAGAACAGCGGTGGCGGCGCTGCACAGCCCACCGCGACAGCGCTTCCCAACGATGGAAATGACACACAAGGAAATCGACAAACCAAGACTTCACAGTCTCATATACCCCATCGATTGGAGATCCAAACCTAGGCTAAATCTCTAAATGTCCAAGGACAAACAATAGATTACTTCCCCTCAGACTTTAGACAATAACCAAAACCTTCCAACACTAGCACGCATCAATGAGGGAAAGTTACCTTGGAGAGGATTGTTTTGCCGATTTGATTTCCCTTCAAAATGCTCCTTTTCTTTCTCGTCTCACAATCGCCTTGGTCTTCTCTCTACACCAAACTTTCAGCCGCTAAAATGAAATGAGAGTAGGTCTCTAGGGTTTAATTCCTTCAATTCCACTTTACAAAATAGCCCCTCACCCTTTGGGCTTTGAGCACTACGTTCCTAGACTCTACAAATTGATCACTTACACCCGGTTATTACAGTTTATGTATTAAAATTAATACTTAAATCAAATGGCATCTGAAAAGTCACAACCTTAAAATAAGAAATCGAATTCAGATATGTGTATTTGCAAGGAAAGGAGGTCAAATGAATCTAGGTTTTTTTGATCTCCACTAAGGTAACATCAGAGAAAAAGGGGAAGAGAAGCAGCAAAACTTGTGGCAAACTCTATACGTGAAACCCAGATCTTGATTACGGTAACTGGTGGTGACAGTTGACGACGTGAAACCTAGATCTCGATTACCTGATTCTCCTTCTACCTCTCCGACCGGTGGTAACTGGTGGTGGCGGTTGATAACGTGAAAACCAGATCTCGGTTACCTATTTCTCCTTCTACATCTCTGACCGGTGGTAACCACAGACCTGGATGAAATTCACCACAGATCTGGAAGAAGATGTGAGAACGAAGGCGGTGATAGCGGTGTCGTGGTTGGGTGGAGGCGTCGTCGTCGTGGGGAGGAGGCATTGATGGACGATCGATCTGGATCTGGGTCGGGTGGAGGAGACTAGTTGAGGGGAGGAGGCGATGATGGGTGGTTATCGATGGTGGGGTGTGAAATTGATAGGTTTCTTCGGTATGGGGAGTGAATGATGAAGTCGCCGGAGGGAGAGGTGGGGCAGTGAGGCTGTTGCCGGAGAAGATGAAATGTGTTGTCGGGGAAGATGAAGTATGGGTTTCATATATACAAATATAAAATTACTTTAATATTAGTATACACAATAAAGAGTAAATTACATGTTTGGTCCCTATGGTTTTCAATAGAAAATTAGAAAAAATAGTAAAATGACTAATATACCCCTCTAGCTGACATAGTTAACAGAAAGAAATTAATAGAGTTAGAAATAGGGACCAAATCCGTTATAAAATGCAAGCCACGAGGATGCAATCCATATATTTTCAAAGTAGGGACCCAAAGTGTTAAAACACATAAAGCACAGATCAATCATGTAATTAACTTTTATTAAAATGATGTTAACATACAAAAAGATTAAAGCATGTGGATTTTGTTAAGAATATTTGAGAAAAAATCGACCAAAAAAACACAAAAAAAGGTTGGAGATGCCCTCATATATTTTTATTATATAATTAATGTTGTAATCTTAAAAATAGATAATTTGTTGAAATTGAATGTGATTATTTTCTAAATATTTTGAATATTGAATTATTGATTCTTCACTTTAAATAAATTTTGAATAATTTGTTGGAGTTGTTTCAAAGGGTTTTTTTGGACGCTCATCCTCTCTCAATCATCCCTAACAAAATTCATGTGCTTTATTTTTTTGCATGTTACATCATTTAATAAGCGTAGGGTAATTCTTTAAAAAAATCTAAAAGAAAATTGAGTTCAGTAAGATATAAGTTTATTTATAATTAATTTTTTAAATATTATTTAATATATCGTTTTAATATGCGTTAAATTTTGTTATATATATATATATATTATTTCATATTAATAAAAAACCACATGTCTTAATTCATTTTTATTAAATAGTTTTTTTTAATTAAAAATGAAATTTAGTACAAACAAAACTATAAATTATTTTATAATTTTGGTCGAAGAAAAAACAACATAAATTATCAATTAATTAAAATTTTAATGTTTCATTAAATAAATTATTTCTAAATCAAGTGATAATTAATCATTAATTATATAATATAATTATTATGTTTTAAAAAACGGTTTAAGAATAAAAGAGTAAATTGCATTTTAGGTCTTTGTGGTATGTTGTTTGTAAAATATGTCCTTATGTGCAAGTCACATGATGGGTTTTAACGGCTAGAAATAGGACAGAGTTAGTCGGAAAGACCTAAAACAATCACTTTTGCATACCATGAGGGTTTTCTTGCAATAAAAATTTTGTAGTGACCAAAAGTGTGGAAAATAATAAACCGTGGGGACCAAATTTGCAATTTACTCTTTTAACATAATATTTGGAGTAAACTCTCATTTTGGTCCTTAAGGTTTAGTTAAAATTCTGAAAGTGGACCAAAACTTTGATGTGTCAATAAATCATCTTTGTGGTTTTCATTTTACTCTAATAGTGATCCCTAGTCATTAATTCCGTTTTTTTAACCATTAGAGCAAGTGGTATTTCTGTTTTTTCATCAAAATCTTTAATTTTCTTATGAAAATAAGATACATTAATAATTTATTTTATATTTTTTTATTAAGTCTAATATATATAATATAATGTTTTTATATTATAATTATTATGTGTGTGTCTATATCTATATCTATATATGTATAAATATATAAACTTATGTCTTCTCCAGCCCAAAACATCTTCGTCGTCCATCTCCATTGTCAGTCAACCCCCACGGTCCTCCACCTTTCGATCTTCCCACGACCCTATCAAACACCCCCCCCCCCCTAAATACTTCGAAGAACAAATCACACGGATGAAAGATGATATAAGTTGACAATCCCAGATTTGATCAAGTTCTTATTGTAAAGAATCACAACATCAATCATGAATCCAAATCTCGTAGTCATATGTCATTGATTCAAATATCAAAGATTACAATCTCACTTTCTCTCTCTACAACTTTCTCTCACTAGAATGATATCCAATGATTTCTTCTCTAATCTGATCTGTGTATCAAGTGTTACACAATCTGATTACAAAGACAATGACAAAGACTATTATACCAACACAAGAAAACAAAACACAAACTTTGACTTTGACAATTTATTACAAAGACTTTGACTTTCTTGCTTGAGAGTTGACTTTGAGCTTATGATTTAGCTTGACTTTGATCTTCAAACTGCATGATCTTGCATCTAACAAATCTGTGCTCTAACATTCTCTCCCTTTGGATCATGATCAACACTAAAAAGATTTTGCAATTCAATCTTCCCTCTTTAAGCTCAAATTATATAATCTCCCCCTTTGATCAACTTTATCTTTCTCTTGTAAACTTCTTTGATAATTCAGATAATCTTCAGGAATAAACATAATCTTAGAAATACATCTCCCCTTTTATGCTTATAACATTCTCCCCTTTCTTTGATAAAAACTATCTTCAAAACTTTCAGCAATCTTTCCAAAAACTGTTCTTCAAGAATTATTAACATTCTCCCCAAAAGTTGTAAAACCTCTTTCAGACATAGCTCTGATTGCTTCAGCAAATTATCTCCAAATAAAATTTCAGTAAACTTTGAACTTTTCTCTTTTCAGCTTCAGCTTTCCTTTATCAAACGAATAACTCTTGAACACTTTCAAATATTTCTTGATCTTCTCCCCATCTATAACATTTCTGAATCATACATTTCTTGAAACCTTCTCCCACTTTTTGATGAATGAAGCATGAAATCATCAAAACTTTCACAAGAAATGTCTTTAAACCTTTCTGACCACTGACCTTTCTCAAGAGCCTCTGATTATCTGTCGATTCAAAGAATATATTCATCTGAATCTTTGCAAATTCAGACAAATTATGAGTATAACACCTGAATCAACAAATGAATCAGTTATAATGCCTGTCAGTAACACGAAGTTACTGTGTAACGAATACACATTGGAAAGGAGCTTTTGTTATGTTCACTCCCCTAAGGCTTCCATTCAATCATCGAAACACCACAAAAAATATTTCTATGAATGTTATGACAAGAAAACATATTCCTTGTGTGTTTGTGCAAGTGATTGAAAGAATTAAGCACTTGATGATTGCTTATATAAGGCTCAAAATTGTGTAAACCATTGAGACAACAACAATTAAACACAGACTCGATTGTGCATGATCGAAGTGCGAAGGTGGGGCAAACTTTCTTCTTTTTCAATATCCAGATTTTTCAAATGAAAATCAGATAGATTATGTCCTGCTTCCCCTTGAAAACATGAAACATTTTCTTGTTGAGAAGAAAATGAGTAGTTGGTGGGGTTTTTATCAAGAGTTATGGGCCAGTTGCTTGTTTCAATAATGTTCACGAAGAATTGTGAAACACTAGTAATGTGGCTGTCCGACTCAGAAAAAGTTGGTGCAGAGTGTAATATTCTTTTACTCTGATCTTTCACCCTCTTTCTTTTAATCATTGAGCTCACTTCTAACCAAACTCTCTTTTACATTTTACCTCATCACACAACCCACACTCAATATTTGACTCCTCACACTCGATCACTAAAGGATTAACTTATTGGGTAGGAAACACTGGTTAACGTGAATCCATAGAAATAGCATTTAAGTCCTCACACAATGAACCCATGTAAACCTATAAGTATATATTGCTCAAAATGATTTAACTTTGCAATTAAAACACAAGATATAAAATACAAGTCAGATGTCTGTATGCTCATAAAGATAATCATGAAGATTTGAAAATTTTAAACATTGAAGATATTTCATACAATTATATTGAATGAATGAAATGAATACAAGAAACTTGTTTGAAAATCTGACATTGTATGTTGATCCAAACTCTCTCAGTGATTTGATAACGACCCTCTTTTACTTAGTGAAAATTACGTTATTATATGTATTAAGTGTTTCATCATCAGCGATCAGACTGAGTCTGTTCAGTTATCGCTGATGACCATTCTGTAAACATTTAATATGTATGTGTTTCACTTTCAGCGATCAAACTGAGTCTGTTCAGTTATCACTGATAGTTTCCTATGTAACACAGTTAACGTAATCCCTGAAGACAAGTCTCGCGTCAACATAGTTCATAGCTGAATCGAAGACAAAGCCACTGAACAATAGATAAGTCTACTAGTGACCTGATGCGGATATCAGCGAAGACCAGACAAATCTACTTACGCGAAGAAGCCTGAGGAAAAGCTTCAGCGATAGCTGAACTTCTTTATCTCTGGAAGAAGAGATACTCAGCGATCAACGATCACAAAGCTTATGCCTCAAGTTTTCTTTTGTCTTACCTTGCACAACCAGTACGATGTGTCAGAACGGACAAGTCTCTGCCACAAATCGTACACCAACTCTGTCAACTACACTGTTCATAAAGTGGCCAAAAGCATGTCTCCAAAAGTGAGACTACCAAAGCCAATCTATGAATGCCACGTGTAAAGTACCCTGCCATGCATTTAATGCATAGGGTATAAATAGGAAGCTCACTCCTTCATCTGAAGGTGTGCTCAATCCTTGAACTCCAAAATAGAAACCCTTGTTTTCTATCTCTCTAAAAATCCCCCATTCTCTGAATTTCTTGTGCAACCATCTTAGTGTTTCTTAAGTTTGTTTAGATTGAGTCTGTCTTAATCTTATTCCGCAACAAACTTGTAAATTGTATTTTGATTTATCAATAAACAATTTATTAAACTTTAATTTCTGTGTTTGTATTCAACCCCCCCCCCCCTTCTACAAACTTGTTAAGCACCTTCGGGACCAACAAGTGGTATCAGAGCAGTTTGTTTAATCTAATAAACAAGATCTTGCTGTATACTCTTCCTTGCTATTCTAAAATGGCACTAAACACAAACACAAACTACTATGATAATGGTTCACTTTCTAAACCTCCTCGATTTAGCAGAGATAACTTTTCTCTATGGAAAAATCGAATGATGCTATTTCTTGAAGGTGCGGATCCTACTATACCTGAATATATAGAAAACGGACCCTATGAACCTGTTAGAATTATAGCTGCGGTTCCCGCTACTGCCACCACTGAAGCTGTCCCTGAACGATATGTCGTTAAGGAAATAAGACAGTGGAGTGATGAAGATAAAAAGAAGGTAGGCATAGATGCAAGAGCAAAGACCATTATATCAATGGCTCTGCCTGATGAAGTTTTCCATTCCATCATGCATCTAAAAACTTCTAAAGAAATGTGGGAAACCATATGTGTTCAATATGAGGGCACCACTGAAATCCAAGAGACCCGAAAGATTAACTTGGTAAGACAGTATGAAAGTTTTATCGCTGGTAAGAATGAATCTCTTTCTGACATTCATCAGCGGTTTAACTGCCTGATCATTGACCTAAGAACTGTTTGAAGGACCTATTCTAATTCTGAGGTCCTAACAAAATTCTTGGAAAGTCTTCCTGAAAGCTGGGACAGTTATTCAATATGTCTTAAGCTGACAAAGGACTTACATACTCTCTCTCTAAGCACTCTGTATGGAATATTGCTCAACTATGAGCAATCTAATCTCCTGAAGAAGAATCTTGTAAAAGATTCTAAAGACTCCAAAAGCACTGCTGTTGCTTTAGTCTCATCAGAGATAATTCCATCCCAGCGATCTACTCTCACCATCACTGAGTTAGATTCTGAATCTGAGGATTTATCAGACCCTGATCTTTCAGAGTTTAATGAGTCCTTAGCACTCTTGACAAACTCTTTTAAGAGATTTGCAAGAAAGAGTAACTTCCGAAGAAGTAAACCTCTCTCTCTTACTGAAAAGCCAAAATCAACTCCGGTTGATAAGGCTACAGCCACTTGCTATAACTGCGAAAAAATTGGACATTTTGCTAGTGAGTGCAGGTCTAAAAAGGTCTTCAAACCTTCTACCTCAAGAAGATCCAGTGATGACAAATACCATAAGCTGAAAAACAAATATCAAAAGCTGAAAAGCTATCAGCAAAAAGGTAAAGGTCTCATCGCTGAAGAACATGACTGGGTTGAATCAGAAGAATCATCTTCTGATGAAGAAGAAGTCGCTAATCTTTGCCTCATGGCTGAGATTAAAGAAGAAGTAGAAGAACCATCTGAACCTTCTATGAGCTACATATCATCTCAGGTATCTATCTCAACAAATCCCTCTCTGCCTGAAGCTGAGAGAAGTCGCGATGTTGATGTGCTGACGATTGACCTTTATAATGCTCTAAACGACAAAACTCAAGCTGAAAATAAAAATGTTTATTTAACACAAGAGCTAGAGAAATGTCATGAAAAGATCAGTGAACTAAATCTTTTAGAAGAAAAGCTAAAAGATCAAGTCATTATAAATGAAATCATCAGCATTGAACGCGAACAACCCATCGCTGCTCTAAAAGCAGAAAAGGCTCATGTTGAAAAATGGTGCAAATCATCAACAAAGATCTCTGAGATAATAAATGCTCAAACTCCTGAAAGTGATAAAACTGGTCTTGGTTTTTGGACACCACAGGATGATCCTAAAGAAGAAAGTTCCTCGCTTAAGTTTGGAACTTTTGTCACATCTTTCTTTGACACTTCTTATAATCAATTCTATCCCTGTTCTTCTTCTAATCCCATCCCTGAGGAGATATCTGCAAAATCTAAGCCTGCAGATAAAGGAAAGTCTATTCTCTCTCAGAAGGCTTCCAAGAAAACCAAACTGAAAGTTCCCTCCAAACCTTCAGTGGATAAACCTTTTAGCTCAGTGACAGAAATCTTTGATATCTGTCCTCCAAAGCTGAAGGTTGATCTAAAGCCCGTGAAATCTGAAGAAATAAAAATTCCTCCCAGATCTCGTGCTAAAGGCATTCTTGGAGCTGGACCTGCTCATCTTAAGTTTTCAAAACCTTTTGGTTATAAATCCACCATCAGATATAGAAAATGTTATCACTGTGGATTCACTGACCATATTGCGAGCAAGTGTCCAAATACCACCGAAGCTGATAAAACAGCCAAAGTGAAGAAAAATGCCTCTAAGGCAAATAAAGTCACCAAAGTGAAAAATACCACTAAGGTTAAGAAATTAACCAAAGTGAAGATTACCACTGAAGCTGAATCTTCCTTATCCACTAACTCTGAAGGACCCATTGAAAAGTGGGTACCAAACAAAGCTTAATCTTCCTTATGTATGCAGGGATCAAAGGGCATCTGGTATCTCGATAGCGGATGTTCTCGTCATATGACTGGACAAAGAGACCTGCTCACTGAATACAAGGAAGAGAAAGGTCCCTCTGTGACCTTTGGTGGAAATGGAAAAGGATTTACCCGAGGGTTTGGTGTCCTCAGCAATGGGACAACTACCTTTCGAAGAGTCGCTTATGTAGATGGACTGAAGCACAATCTTCTAAGCATCAGTCAGCTATGTGACAAAGACTACGAAGTTCGCTTTTCTAAGAAAGCATGTTCAGTGGTAGATGAAAAAGGAAAACTTGCTCTCAGTGGTTATAGAAGAGAAAATGTCTATGTAATAGATATGGACTCTACTATCACTGATAACTTATGTTTTCTCTCTAAGGCCTCTTCTGATGTCAACTGGCTATGGCATAAAAGGCTCTCTCATCTAAACTTCAAAACCCTGAATTCTCTCTCATCTAAGGAACTGGTTTCTGGTCTTCCTCAACACTCATATGCTAAAGAATCTCTCTGCTCAGCATATGAAAAAGGAAAACAAACAAGAGCTAGTTTCAAGTCGAAACAAGTTTCCTCAGTAACAAGTCCTCTTCAGCTCTTGCATATGGATCTATTTGGCCCTGTCAATATCCAATCAATAGCTGGAAAGAAATATACGCTTGTCATTGTAGATGAATATTCTCGCTACACCTGGGTTATTTTTCTTCGCTGTAAGAATGATACTCCAGAAGAACTAATATCTTTTGTCAAAAAGATGGAAGTGTTGAATAATCTTACTGTTCGATCAATAAGGAGTGATCATGGAACTGAATTCAAAAATAGTTCCCTGAACAATTTCTTTGAGAACAAGGGAATCTCTCACAACTTCTCTTCCGTAAGAACACCTCAGCAAAATGGAGTCGCTGAAAGAAGAAATAGAACGATCATAGAAGCTGCTAGATCAATGCTCAGCGATTCTCACCTCCCTACTCAATTTTGGGCAGAAGCTGTAAACACTGCATGTTTTACTCAAAACAGATCGCTGATAATAAAGCGATTTGGGAAGACAGCTTATGAACTCTTTCTTGGAAGGAAGCCTTCTATCAGCTTTCTTCATATCTTTGGTTGTCAGTGCTTTATCTTAAACAACAAAGATCAACTTGGAAAGTTCGACCCAAAAGCCGATGATGGAATATTTTTAGGATATTCCTCCATCTCAAAAGCCTACAGAGTTTTCAACAAAAGAAGACAAACCGTAGAAGAAACCATTCATGTCACGTTTGATGAAACGCGCTCAGCGAACTCTAAACCAATCGCTGACAATGAAGAACTGAATACTTGGATGATCTCTCACTATAAAGGAACTGAACCTTTCTTCTCAAACCAACAGCACACTGAAACTCCAGCTGCTGATGAAGAACCAAGTATCATACCTCCCACCGCTGAATCCAACTCATGGATTTCAGCTGAACCTCTAAACACACTTCTACCATCAAATCCATCTACGTCTGAAAACCCTTCTGAAAGTATTGGTGTATCTAATGTTCAACAATTACTAGCTGATGAACCTCAAGCATCTTCATCAGTGACTGCTCCTATTGTTGATCCTATCGCTGAAATAAGCAATCTTGCTCCTGCTCAGCGATGGACCAGAGATCACCCCATAGATCAAATTCTTGGTAATCCAGATGCAGGTATTCAGACACGACGAAGCTCAGGTAATATATGTCTCTTTGTAAACTTTCTCTCCTTAATAGAACCAAAGAAGACTGATGATGCCCTCAGAGATCCAAACTGGGTCAGCGCTATGCAAGAAGAGCTGACTGAATTCTCTCGAAACAAAGTTTGGAATCTCGTTCCTAGACCATCTGATAAAACTGTAATAGGCACCAAATGGGTGTTTAGAAACAAGTTAGATGAACATGGAATTGTAACCCGCAACAAGGCTCGACTTGTTGCTCAGGGATACAGACAAGAGGAAGGCATAGACTATGATGAAACCTTTGCCCCTGTGGCCAGGCTCGAAGCAATTCGACTATTCTTAGCTTATGCAGTCTATAAAGACTTCATCGTTTATCAAATGGACGTAAAATCAGCTTTTCTGAATGGAAAACTGAATGAAGAAGTTTATGTAGAACAACCACCAGGGTTCTATGACCCTAAGCATCCAAATTATGTTTATAAATTGGATAAGGCTCTCTATGGTTTAAAACAAGCCCCTCGTGCTTGGTATGACACTCTCTCATCTTTTCTTATCTCTGAAAATTTTGAACGTGGCAAGATTGATAATACGTTATTTTTCAGGAAGATAAAAGGTCATATAATTCTTGTACAAATATATGTCGATGACATAATATTTGGTTCTACTAACCCATCTCTATGTACTCGCTTCGCTGAAAGAATGAAGAAAGAATATAAAATGAGTATGATGGGTGAGCTGACATATTTTCTTGGTCTTCAGATTAAACAATCTGACAAAGGTACTTTTATCTGCCAAGGTAAGTATGTTAAAGACATGCTGAAGAAGTTTGATTTAACACAAACTTCAGCGATGAAAACTCCTATGGCACCACCACTGACACTTAACAAGGATCCATCTGGAAAACCTGTTAATGTCACTGCCTATAGAGGAATGATAGGCTCATTGCTGTATCTTACAGCAAGCCGACCTGACATCATGTACTCTACTTGTTTATGTGCACGCTATCAATCTGAACCCAAGGAATCCCATCTGATCGCTGTAAAGCGAATTTTCAGATATCTGAAAGGAACTCCTAACCTCGGTCTTTGGTATCCCAAAGACTCAGGGTTCGATCTAACTGGTTATTCTGATAGTGATTTTGCAGGCTGTAAACTTGACAGAAAAAGTACCACTGGTGGATGTCAACTCTTGGGAGGAAAGCTGGTAAGCTGGACAAGCAAGAAGCAAAATTCTGTGTCCACTTCCACAGCTGAAGCTGAATACGTAGCCGCTGGAAGCTGTTGTTCACAAATCCTATGGATGAGAAATCAACTATTAGATTATGACCTTCAGCTGTCAAAGATTCCTATCTATTGCGACAGCACTAGTGCTATCGCTATAGCAAATAATCCAGTGCTACATTCAAAGACAAAACACATAGAGATCAGATATCACTTTATCAGAGATCATGTGATGAATGGTGATATTGAACTTCACTTTATCCCTACTGACTTTCAGCTTGCTGATATATTCACCAAACCTCTTGATGAGACAAGGTTCAACTTTCTCATCAGTGAGCTTGGAATGTTGAACCTCGAAGAATAATTCTTCAGCGTTCATGTATTGTGTCAGTAATCAAAAGTTCCCCTCATCATTCTCTCTGATAAACATTCTGACTCTCAGGTATGTTCTTTCTCCCTCAAAGATGTTTTTCTTCAAAATATAAACTTTAATCACTGAACTTTCTTCAAGTGATTAAAAGCTTTTTTTTTTAAAATATATTAATCACTGATATTTCCAGTCAGTGATCTTTTAAAAGGAAAATCTATCCCTATCTTTACAATCAGGGATACTTTTAAAAAGGAAAATCTATCGCTGACTTTTCTTCAGTGATCATTTCAACGGACAAATGAACAGTCTCTCTCCTCTATGACGTCATTTGAACCGACAATCCACGACATGCCTTTTCTGACACGTTCGTCCGTTGCCCTCCTATCCAATCAACTTCGTGGAACGTGTCAATGTCATGATGATTTCTTTTCCCGCTTCATTCTCTCTCTTATCTCTCTTCTCTCTCTTCGTATAAAAGGAATTCTTCTCTCCTTTATACGGTTTACGCTTTCAAAACTTTCAAAGCAAGAAACATTCTCTCAAGAACACTCAAGCAAGTAAACCCAGAATATTGAATCTGCAACTCTTTTTCTTCAAGATACACAGGTTTATTTCATGTTTATATGCTTTGTTCATATGCTTTTTATTCTTTTAAAATCCTACTCGCTTTCTATGGATTTTATAAAACGTTTTTTTTGTAAAAACTAAAGATCATTCCTTCTGATTTTATGTTTTTAAATAAAAACCTTTTGGTTTTAAAGTGTTCTTCATTCTTTCTACCCAGAACACTATTTTTCTCCTAAAAATAACTTGATAATTTTCCAGTTTCCCTTCCTCTATGGAAACTGGTAATCATATTATTTTTAATCTAAATCATTTCTTCTATTATGCCTCTTTCCATAACAGAAATGACACAGTCTTCAATCGTTGCTTCCAAGCATGTACGATTCGCTCTCACTGAAGTTGAGATTACTAAATGTAATCATTTGGCCAGACTCGACTTCAAAGCTGACAAATACCCACATCTGGTGGAAGCTGCTGAATTCCTCAAACAGTCATGCATAGCTTACGCGATCACTGTGGATCCTAAGCCCTCCAAGACTCTACTTCAGCAGTTCTGGTTCACTGCTGATGCAACTGAACTTACCAACAGGAAAGGCGAACGAGTCCCTGCTATCTCGTTCAGCACGGAATTAGGGCCAGGGAGCATGACCGCTCTTAGCCTCAGGAAATCTTTAAGATTCCCTGACAAACCAAAGAGTGGATTCGACGCACTCCCCACTGATGATGAGCTGATATCCTTCCTGGACGCAATGGGCTATTGTTGGGAAAACAAACCAAGATCTTCTATTCCTAACAAGAAGCTCACCAAGATTCTTAAAGCTCAGATGCCATCACAACTGAACTTTATCTTCTCGCACATAATTTAGTGCATGAGTGGGAAGAGTGGTTCGCTGGATCAAGCCAGCAAAACACAACTGCAGATGGCATACTCCGTTATCGCTGGTCAAAACTTTGACTACGCCACAGCCATCTTTGAAGATCTGAGGTCGAGATTAGAGAAGCCTGAACGAGATCCCAAGATCTCATATGTACGTTTCATATGTACGTATATCAAGTTCCTCTATCCCAACACCTATCCCACCAAAGATGATGGCACCTTTGCCAGGGTTGGTCAACGATCACTAGAGGTCAAGCCACTCGCCGACGAGGTAAGTATCTCTCTCCTTCGCTCTCGTCTCTCTCTCCATTCTTCTTCATCTTCAGCGACCACGCAGACGGTTCCTTCGTCTGCTATCCCTGTCGCTACCACTACTTCTAAAAGACCATCAGCTAGTCCGATTGGTCCTTCCAAAAAGGCCAAAAAGACTAAGGAAAGTACACCTTCTAGTACTATACCTGAGGGAGCTTCTCAACAAGCTACCTTAGATGCTTTTGTGGGTCTTTCCTCCACAACTTCAGCAGTCACTCATACTGCCGTGTCAGCGATCTCACTCGCTGTCACATCATCAGTAACCCCACCTACTATCTCATTCCCTGAGATTAACCCCATCCCTACTTCTATCCCCAAAACTCTTCCCTTCTCTCCTCATTTGGTCTCTGAACCTGCCACCTCTTCTTTCCCTATAGGACCTGAGCATCAAACTTTTGAGGAATCTATGCAGTTCTACAAAATGTTTGATACATCAGGTACACCTATACTCCTAAACACTTCTCTCCCCCCCTCTCCAAATAAGCCCATATCTGAACTAACATTATTTTCAGGTCCTAGCTTGGCGACTGTTGACACGCATGTCAACAGTCTAGGAGAAAAGGTGGATGCTCTCACCAACACCATCAATGAAACCACCAACGCCGTAAATCAGGCTGGTGAGGAGCTGAAGAAGTTGACCGCCACTTGCTCATCTAAAGCTGAGAACTCTCAACTTTCAGCTCTTGAAGAACAAGTCGTCCAACTCAGAGAGTCCTCTCGACTCTTTCAAGGACGATTTGAGTCTCTTACAGCTGAAGTTCAGGGTCTCTCTTCCAAGGTTGACCTCTGCACGTCCCTTCTTCAGCAAGTTCTACAGAAAGTGAATGAACCAGCTCCAGCGCTGCCTCCCTCCTTCACTGAAGATGATCGTACCAACCTCAACATCGCTGTGGAATTCATTCATGATGCCACATGCGACATACCTGCGGTTGAAGACCGAGTTAAGCGTCTGGAGGCTGACGTTCAAGTGCTAAAAGCTTCAACAGCAACTCCAGCAGCTGAACAATCCCCTACCGCTGATAATGACAAAGTGGGGGAGAAAACTGAAGAAACCTCTATTGCTGCTGGGGAAGCTAAGGAACCTCCCTCTCAATCTGAGGGGGAGAAGGCAAAAGAATCCTCATCGATTCACTCCATTCTCTTTGAAGAGGATGAGGAAGAAGATGATGAAGAGGAAGATGATCTAGATCTTGTTGATCAAGAAAAGGATCAGCCCTCCGATGACGACGACGACGATGAAGACCAATCTATGTGGTTCTCTAAGCCGAACGTCGTATCAGGGACAACTTCGCAAGAGGTTGTCAAAACAGGGGTGAGAGGTGATACATCTTCAAGTGTTCCTTCGCAAAGCAAAGACAAGCAACCAATCGCTGAAGAATGCTTGAGGACTGGATCACAATCTGAGGGGGAGCATCCTTCTCAGGTATGTCTTTCAATTGTACCACTTTTCTACTCTTTCCAAACCCCTATGTCTTTCTAGCCTTTATCTCTCTCGTTCTAAAAATACACTTATCCCTTCTTTCCTTCTTTTTCTAACCAGACAGTTCTCACCCCTGCTTAAGGGTTCTGAACTACAAATAATACCAGCGGCTATCGCTGAAGAAATAATCCCAATCTCTATCGCTGAGATTGATGAAGAAGAAGAAGATTCCCTGGTCCATCCAGGAAGGCCCTCTCGACCATCTCATTGGTCAGAGGAAGTGGTGAAGAAAAGAGTTGAAATGATCGCTCAACTAGAAAGTCAACGGCTGAAAATCCCTCTTCAAATATCCACAGAGCTCGACTTCCTTACTGAAGCTGAAAGAGAAGAATCTGCCAAAGCTGAGAAGCTGATCGCTGAATGCAAACGAGATGCCCAACTCGCTTTAAAGATTCAATCCTCTCAAGTTAGGGACAAAAAGCTAAAAACCAAACCTGTGGAAGTTCAAGCAGCACTACTGAAAGAAATTGAAGAGGAACGCTTCAAAGAACAAGAGATCAACGATAAGTCTATCGAATGGTGCAAACAAAAGATGGATTATCGTTCTGATCTTCTTCCAATATCAGCCGTGACTATCTCTGGTCGCAAGAAGAAAGATCAACTCTCAGTGACCATGGAGATTACTAGAGAGGATGGAACCCAAAAAGCTATGTACGTATCAAAACTTGAAAGCTTCGGATTTACGGAATGGTTAGAGTTCTGGGATGCGCTGAAGAAATCCAAATCTACATACAGAGGCTACGTTGAAGGACTCCTTGAAGCCCTCATAAATAGAGTCGTTTCTGTACTAAAGCTGCCATCTCCTCTTCCTCCCAAATCTTTGAAACTCAAGAGAAAAATTGGGTCCTCCTCCTCTGAAGATGTCGCCATCATCAGGAATGAAACTTCTATCAAATTTTCAAGAGATGCACTGTTTGGTCCTCCTCCTGATCTTTCAGTTCTGGACTTATCTCTGCCTCCTGGTGGTCCCTTCCAAGCTGGTCAAGTAATCGACAAGCCTTATGGAATATTCTTCAGAGATGATGATGAGGAACTCAGATTTCAAAGAATCTCTGAGATTCCTATATGTCCTCTGAATCATCTCAAGGATCTCTTATGCTTATGGTGTGACTTCTTCCCTGCTGCTGAAAAAATTAAAAAGATTATCAGTCAAGAATCTTTGGAACGAAGACAGAAAGGAGAAGAAATACCTGAGTATATGATCAATCCTCCCAAATCTTCTTATAGCTGATAGATTAGTTTTCTTATCTGTAATCTGTTAGTTATACTTACAGTAGTTAGTTAGTCACTTGTACTTATGATTTTCATATCTTGTAATTCTATCCCTGAATTAAATGAAAATTGCAGTGATGTACTTAACCCTATCAGTACTGTAAAAGATCCCTCAAAATAGTAATTGGGACATGCATTCTATGAGTCCTTTTTATTCCTATATTTTGAATTAAAAAGTAATTTTCTTTTGTTACTTTGTCATTATCAAATAGGGGGAGATTGTTGATCCAAACTCTCTCAGTGATTTGATAACGACCCTCTTTTACTTAGTGAAAATTACGTTATTATATGTATTAAGTGTTTCATCATCAGCGATCAGACTGAGTCTGTTCAGTTATCGCTGATGACCATTCTGTAAACATTTAATATGTATGTGTTTCACTTTCAGCGATCAAACTGAGTCTGTTCAGTTATCACTGATAGTTTCCTATGTAACACAGTTAACGTAATCCCTGAAGACAAGTCTCGCGTCAACATAGTTCATAGCTGAATCGAAGACAAAGCCACTGAACAATAGATAAGTCTACTAGTGACCTGATGCGGATATCAGCGAAGACCAGACAAATCTACTTACGCGAAGAAGCCTGAGGAAAAGCTTCAGCGATAGCTGAACTTCTTTATCTCTGGAAGAAGAGATACTCAGCGATCAACGATCACAAAGCTTATGCCTCAAGTTTTCTTTTGTCTTACCTTGCACAACCAGTACGATGTGTCAGAACGGACAAGTCTCTGCCACAAATCGTACACCAACTCTGTCAACTACACTGTTCATAAAGTGGCCAAAAGCATGTCTCCAAAAGTGAGACTACCAAAGCCAATCTATGAATGCCACGTGTAAAGTACCCTGCCATGCATTTAATGCATAGGGTATAAATAGGAAGCTCACTCCTTCATCTGAAGGTGTGCTCAATCCTTGAACTCCAAAATAGAAACCCTTGTTTTCTATCTCTCTAAAAATCCCCCATTCTCTGAATTTCTTGTGCAACCATCTTAGTGTTTCTTAAGTTTGTTTAGATTGAGTCTGTCTTAATCTTATTCCGCAACAAACTTGTAAATTGTATTTTGATTTATCAATAAACAATTTATTAAACTTTAATTTCTGTGTTTGTATTCAACCCCCCCCCCCTTCTACAAACTTGTTAAGCACCTTCGGGACCAACATTGTAGGATAAAGATCAAATAGAAATGATTTATCGATTAAGGCTTAGGTTTAACAAAAATTTGATATTGTCTATACGAAACAAGATATAGACATTCTTGAAAGAACATTTCAAAATGAAATCACGCTCAAAATTCATTGAAGATCAATCGGGGTGTCTTACCATCGAAAATTTATTACAATATAGAGACATGGTAAGAACATGTTCAACAAAAATTAAACCGGTGTGTGTGAATACTTGAAAGTATATGGAAAACATAATACGCAAGTATTAATCTTTGGAAACACACGGTTTATAAACATGTAAGCACAAATAACATGAAAACATTTAAAATCACACTTCTAAATCCATGAAATCGTTTAAGAATCAGAAGTGGTTTGAACATTTAAAAACATGTTTTCATATCTGAAAGTTGTCCTTCTTTCAGACATGTATGAGATTAAGATTAGAAATAAACCTTGTCACTCACTCTTAAATCTCATGAAGTCAGCTGTAAGTCATAAAGATATGATCATGTAAGCTCACTCTCATTTCTGCAAAAGTCACAAAGTCATCAAAGCACAAAGCTTTATTCACAATATTTATTGAAAAATTAAAATGACATAAAGCAGTAAAACATTGAATGTAAGAGTTCTGATCTGAAGTAATCAGAAGTCATAATTCATACTCCCCCTGAAAATATGCATCTAAAATATGTCAATAAAAAACATGATAGAGGTCAGATACAACTCCTCCTGAAGTGTAGATCATCATATCTTCCTAATGCATAATTCAATAAAAATATGTACTCCCCCTTGAAGGCTGATTTCCTCATTTGAGATCTCGGAGTACAATCTCATCTCAGCCTGGGAGTATCAATTCTTTCTTCGTTGAAGTACGAGTCCTAAACTGTTGTGTTTAGAAGTCAAACTCCGTTGAAGTACGGGTCCTGAACTGATTTATTCAGAAGCCTTGGTTCTCTTACTCCCCCTTGACTTGAGTTTCTTGCAACACAGATTCATTTTTTTGGCTTTGGTACCCACTAGTATTTGGGTCCATGTTTGTGAGTTGCAGTTCTATTAGGATTAATCGAGTAAGAACCATACCAGTAATGATCACTAGCTTTATGAACAAAATCATATGTACGACAGTAAGAACAATACCTCTTTTTAGACAACATGATCAGTTGATCTCTCAAATAAGCAAGATCAGGGTTACCTTTCAGCACTTTGTTCTTCTTTGCATTTGATGTATGTATAAATGACTTGTTTCCTTTCTTCTCATCTTTCTTCTCATCATTCTTTCCATCATCAACTGGTTTCACCTTCCAAACCAGTTTTTCTTCTTCATATCTCCTTCTTGTTCTTCTTTGTGTATCTGAACCATCTACATTTTTATCAAAGAAAATGTTAGTAGAATGAATATGATATTTCTGCTTAGACATACTATCATCTGAATCATCAAACAAATGATTATTAGAAACATTTGTAAAATGTGAACTTGAAGTTGTCTTTTCAGATGAATCATCTCTAGGTGTGTGAATAAATGACTCTGGAGTCTTCTTCTCAGTCACTGACACCTTAGAAATAATTTCTTCAAGTTCCTTTATCTTTGAAAATAAATTGTTCCTTTCTTTAATGAGTATGTCAATCCTTTCTTCAAATTCAGACTGTATTTTCTGATCCTTCAAAGCACATGTTGACAGTTCAGATAGCTTCTCGATAAGCTTCCTTATCTCTGTCTCAAAAATCTGTCTTTCTTCTTCAAATTCCTCCTCTACATGCTTTCTTTTATCAGATATATCTTTAAAAAATCCAACATTCTTTTGCTCAATCAACTGCTTCTCCTTTGCAAAATTATCTCTTTCCATGATGATTACTTTCTCAAAATCAGTTACTTACTGAGAAAGCTTTATACATTTGAGCTCAACTACTTTCTTCTCTTTAAAAGATTTTCTTGAAAACTCAGAAAATTTCTGTACAAATCCTCTCTTTTCCTTTTCAAACTCTTTTTTATCTTTTGAAATCTTTTCTTCCAAATCAGAAATCTTCTTTTGAAGCTCAACATTTGCAACTTCCAACCTTTTAACTATCTCCTCATTCTTACCAAGAGAATCTTGCTTCTGGATTTTGACAAGTTGAGTTTTCAGATCTGAGATCTTTTTCTCCAGCTCAATATTTTCACTTTCTATCTGAGGGATTTTCTTCTTTAGAATCTTATTTTCAGTCTCCAATTCTCTTTCCTTCTTTTCAACCAATTTGAGCTCAATCTTCATATTTCTTTCAATCTCTTTCCTTTTATTTCTACCATTCATTATAATTTGATTAAGTCTATCAATTTCTACTCTGAACCTCTCAATGACCCGCTGGTCTACTTTATGTTGTTCTTCAAGTTCTGAAATTTTCTATTCCTGACTTTTCTCTTTACGTCTTTCAGTAGTATACTCTTCAACAAAGAAATAATCATCCATTATTCCTGTTACAAAAAGAACTTCACAAAAATGATCGTTAGTCCAATAGAAATCAAGTAATTCAGAAAACCTTAGAAAGAATATCAGAAATGAAATTTCCAAAATTCTACAAGTATGGAATTCGCAAGTTACACAGAAGAACAAGGAATTCACAAATCACTATGATGCACACAAAATCAAACTTCAAAATTCGCAAACAAGAGAAATCCAACAAGAATTCGGAAGTCACTCCATAAAGTTAACAAGAATTCACATACAACCTATATCAACTTCAGAATTCGCAGACTATAAGAATATATGATGCGAATTGTTAAGATTTCGCAGATGAGAGAATTGCGAAAATCCAAGAATTCGTAAGCAAGAATGATGCGAATTCTGAGAATTCACAGAAGTATGTCTTGCGAGAAGTCAAAATTCGCAATCAAGCCTTTGCGAATTCTGGTGATATCAGCTAATTGTATCATGCGAATTCTATGAAATTCTTGAGAATCCTTAACACAAACATATATGTGAATTCTACGAGTTTCGCAAATATCATGTTTGCGAATTCTACACTTGAATTTTCAGAAACATAAAGTATAATGCGAAAACTAATGTAAATTTGCGAATTCTTCAAGATTTCTGCGAGTTCTTCAAGATTTCTGCGAGTTCTTCAAAATTTCTGCGAGTTCTTCAGATCTGTTATGAAAACACCTCTGAATTTCTCAAAAACCTATCTATACCTCGAATTTCAATCTAAGATTTTGACACAATACTCTCTAACACAACTAGAAACGAATCCTAGCAATGAATTACAAGAAAATTCATTCCATTTTACAAGATGATCCAATTACAGTGCGATAAACTTGTGAAACTCGAAACTCTAAAGTTCACAAATTGATGATCAATTACAGTGCAATTCACTAATTAACCTATACAAACTCAATCTAATATGCAATTCGAACACAAATCAGTTGATTATTACTCGAAAAACTCAGAAGAATTCAAGATTCAATCTAAACTCTATGAAACAGTGTCGAACTCCATTTCTTGACAAAATTTCTTGATTTCTAAATAGGATCTGCTCTGATACCAATTGACAATCCCATATTTGATCAAGTTCTTATTGTAAAGAATCACAACATCAATCATGAATCCAAATATCGTAGTCATATGTCATTGATTCAAATATCAAAGATTACAATCTCACTTTCTCTCTCTACAACTTTCTCTCACTAGAATGATATCCAATGACTTCTTCTCTAATCTGCTCCGTGTATCAAGGGTTACACAATCTGATTACAAAGACAATGACAAAGACTATTTATACCAACACAAGAAAATAAAACACAAACTTTGACTTTGATAATTTATTACAAAGACTTTGACTTTCTTGCTTGTGAGTTGACTTTGAGCTTATGACTTAGCTTGACTTTGATCTTCAAACTGCATGATCTTGCATCCAATAAATTTGTTCTCTAACATAATTCAATGCAAAGAAACTACATAGATGATTATACAGAGAAAGGTCCAAATCACAGGGACCAAACCGGGGTGAACTGCACCATACTCCTACGGTCTTGCCCTATTGATCCAATGTGAACTCCAGTACTCCACTGCCACTCCTGCATCACTGCATCATCTCCGGTAACAAAACCCATCTCTTGAAACATGCACACACACATACGTACATACCGTTGCAAACACACAAATTGCATAAACATACACACACTGTTGCAAAACCTACACACACACATATGCACAAACACAAACAGGGTTGCGATCGGGGTCGATGATCCGAAATGGTGAAGGGGACATGCAAGTTAAAAAACATACACACTTAATCTATTTCAGTAAGATTATGTGTGTGTTGTGTGTAAAGATAACAGTTGTGTTTTGTGTTTTGTGTAACAGTGGGGGGAGGGGGGACTCTATCTAGGAGGACGATGATGATTGTCTATATATATGTTAAAATAAAGTATTTCTAATATTAAATAAATATTATGATATTTTATATAATATAAATCAGTCTTTTTGATAATTTTAATAAGAAAAAGGAAAAAAGCGTAATTAATAGATAAGGACAAAACCAAAAAAAGACATAGGAATAGATGAAAAGACACAAATTTCCTCATTCGAAAAGACATTTTTTACAAAGTTCATGACGACAGACCACTTTTAGAATATAATGAAAACCACAAAGATAATTTATAGATTTATCAAAGTTCAGTACTTCTTTTAGACTTTTCACTAAATCTCAAGGATTTTCGAGTTTACTCTAATATTTAATATATGTTTTTATTTTTATATATTTTTAAATAAAAAGTTATTCTTCAACCACATACTTAGGGGGCGTTTGATTCGCAAAATGTGATGGAATCTGGTGTAATTGGAATGTTGAATTCCTTTGACCAGATTCAATTCCCTTGTTTGGTTCAAGTTTTTCAATGAATGAAATCTTTCAATTCCAATAAATTCCATAGATATAGGATTTTAACATTCCATCATAAAACCCAAGGATTTCAATTGAATGAGATCTTATATTTTGATAATTCCAATGTTACCCTTTACCCCAAACTAAACCCTACTCATTTTGATTATCAGCCGACACCAATTCATCTTCTCTATATATCATCGATCCAGCTCTATCTTTTCCATACATGATCGATCCAGCTCCGTCTTCTCCATACATCATCGATCCAACTCTCGTTTTCTCCATTGCAGCAACAGGTTATCTCTCTCTCTCTCTCTCTCTCTCTTCCAATCGATTTTCATCTGTTTGTGTGTGCAATGGTTTTCTGTCGATTTTCCAAAAATGACCTGGACATCTGCCATGAACTCTTTTCACATCAGCAACGAAATGATCATTAAAACGAGCTTTGTACAAATGACTGGAAGTATCCACACGGACGATATTCTCTTCATGAAAATTGTTTGTAGCAGAAACCAACCACTCATAGTCAATAGCAGTTACAGACCCTTTTTTACCAGCAATTCTTGAAGGAGTGAATTTATCCAAGATTGTCCCCAATGACAACCCTTTTGAAGGATCTATATGAATGTCGGATGATACTTTGAAAATTAAGTGCTTGTTTCAGAAATCAGAAACAAAGTTTAAAGATTACCTTGGCGTTTTGGGGTTTTCCTTGCATTCAATGGTTCTGCATTCTTTTGTTTGAAGATCCAAAAACAGAATAAGAACACCAAGCAATTTTTGTTAAAAAAATTAAAATAATAAAATAAGGGTATTTTGTTCATTTACAAAAACTCCATTCCAATTCCGAAGTTACAATCTGTGAACCAAACAGACAGATTTCAATTCCTTTAACAGATTTCATTCCAATTCTGTCAAACAGGTGGTCAAATCTGACAACATTCCATTCAATTTTTTCAAAGTCAAATTCTTTTGGCAGATTCCATTTCATCCAAAAACATTGTGCGAACCAAACACCCCCTTATATTCATGTACTAAAAGTTTGTTGTTGCAAACAAAAATTTACTAATTAATTTCTATATCTCAAAATATAATTATTATTTTTAAATAACTGACTTCTTTTTAACGATTAGTATTATGAATATTATTTTTGTATGTTGAAGGCATTAACGATAAACTTAATAAAATACCATGTTAAAAAACGTCTTTTCTATATTTACTAAATTAAGTTAAAAAAATATTAATATTTATACTATATTATAAAACATTTGAGAAAAAAACTCTTTAAAACAAACTTTTTATGTATTATATACTATTCATTAATGCATATTACTTAAAATTCAAAATTACAAATAAATGTTGCATGAGAACAACTTTTTAAAGTTGAATGTTTTAATTCATAACTAACGGATAAACATAACCTAATACAGGATAAACATATTATTTTAGGATAATTATTGAATTCTAACATAATACATAATTATTATTTTATCAAAAACATTATATTATTAAACATAAGGTGAATTACATCATTTTTAAATCTAAATTAAAATTATAATAAAAATTAAATTAAACAAATTTATTACAAAAAACATTATCTCTTTCTCAAAACCACAAAAACCATAATATAAAATCAACAAAGATAAAAAATAAAACGAAATATTAAAATCGAAATGTATTATGCTATATTACCAAGTATATTTCTAATATATAAATAAAAAAAGAATTATATAAATAAAAAAAGGAAAAGGAAAGGTATGAAAATTGAAACTTTTGTTAATTAATTGTCGCCCATACCAATCTATCTATCTATTATCTAGAGTAAACTATGATTTTAGTCCATGTGGTTTGATGTTTATAACGGTTTTTGTCCCTGGTCTTTCAAAACTGTTTTTTTAGTCCTTGTGATTTTTATTTGCTTCTATTTTCATCCCTCCCTCCAATTTTATTAATATTAAATGTTAATTCATTTAAAAATTAAATAAACAAATTACATATTTGATCCTTGTGGTATATAAACTTTTATATTTTTATCCTAATTTATATTTTTTTTACTTTTTCTTTATTTATTGTATTTCATCAAGACATTTATTTTTCTATTAATTATATTGTATATTTTTCATAATTATTATAATTTTAATTATAAAAATAATCATATAATTTCATTAAAAATATTGATAAATACATGATATTTTTTTTTCAAAGTTTTAAGTTTAAATCTCCTAAAATTAATATCTTTTTATCTATTGATTTATTAAAGTTATTTCTTATTTTAAATTATCATTGAAAAAAGTTTAATAAAATTCGAGAAAAATAGTATTATTTTATAACAAACGGTTGTTTTTTGTTAAATGCAATTTACTCCACTATTCTAAATTCCCATTTAATCTTTATTTTTTATTAATTAATCAAATTTGTTTAATATTTAAATAAGACATACACACATAAACACACACACACACCATTTTAAATTAGGTTATATATTAAAAATAAAATGATAAGAAGATTTCAATATGTTGTTATAAAAATCATGCAATGGGTCATGATGTGCCTCAAAATTAACGTGACGTCAAACACAAACATTATTTAAAACCTTGATATATATATATATATATATATGTAGGCCCATTCATTTGCTAACCACGACATTGGTGTTAACCGTGCTAACCAATCTCAACCGTATATTGATGAGATCAATAGTCTACAATTAATTGATTTTTTATTAAATTAAAATATTAAAAACGGTTGAAAAAAATACAATGCATGTATGCACAGGGGTATTTCGGTAAAAAAAAACAATTCTTTTTAATTTGGGGAACATGGACCTACCAAATTAAAAACCCAAATAATTAGAGATTTCATCCCATAAAAAACACTAACTTCCCAATCTCACCGCCGTCATCACCTTCACTTGAAAACCCACCTTCACCATTCTTCCCACTACCACTCGCCGCACCTCCGTCGCCACAGTCACCACCACGCGCCACCGGAACTGCTTCAGCACCTTTCACACCCACCGCCGGCGTCTTTTTATTTTTTCTTTTCAAACAAATCATTAATAATACAACCAAGATGCATAATAACAAAAACCTACCAACGGAAACGGCGATTATGAGAATCTTGATTTTCCGACGATGGTTCGATTTCTTTGCGGCGGTGGTGGGTGGGGTTGGGTTCGCCGGAGAAAAAGAGGGAGACGGAGAAATAATGCATGGGAGGTTAAACGAATCGCCGCATAAATCAACGTTACCGGAAAATGAAGCGGAGTTGAATTGAACTTCGCCAGAATTTGGCCGAAATTTATTAAACTTTTTTCTATGGTAATTTAAAATAAATAAAAAGTTTTAATAAATCAACAGAAAAAAGTACTAATTTTAAGATATCTAAACCTAAAGCTTTGAAAAAAATTTCATGTATTTATTAGTATTTTTAATAAAATTATTTGATTATTTTTATAATTAAAGTAATAATAATTATGAAAATATACAATATAATTAATAGAAAACTAAATATCTTGATGAAATACAATAAATAAAGAAAAAATAAAAAATATAAATTACGATAAAAATGTAAAAATTTATATACCACAAGGACCAAATATGTAATTTGTTTATTTAATTTTTAAATGAATTAACATTTAATATTAATAAAATTAGAGGGAGGGATGAAAATAGAAGAAAATAGAAACCACAAGGACAAAAAAAACAATTTTAAAAGACCAGGGACCAAAATCGTTATAAACATCAAACCATAGGGACTAAAATCGTAGTTTACTCTATTATCTATATTAAAGTAACAACCAAAAAGTTGTTTAAGAGAGTTTTATCATCCTATTTATCTATTTTCTTATTAATTTGAATTATTTTTAATATACAATCACTACATTAGTTAGTATGAGAACCTCACGTTGAACGGTAGTGTAAGTACTTTGGGTGTTAATATGTACATATAAATAAATTTTAAATATTAAATATAATCATTCACAAATCATATTCAAATAATTGATTTATATTACACGGAAGGTGAATTTCAAGCATCGTCTAAAAGAAGCAACCACAAAAGCAATTTGAAGAAACCATAAGATAAAAGGACAACATATCTAAGATAAACATATACCTTCTTCCAAAAAGATATAGAAGTACATTTCTAAGAGACATCAAAAAGGAAAAAAAACCCGGAAGATATGGCGACTAATTGTATTTACCTTATTTACGAAGAGCCCTACCAACGCCTCCTCAAAATGGAACTCACACTATGGTTCGTGTAAGGGTAGCACGTGCCAGTTAACATGGTTCAAGCCAACCCATTCATCCACCGCATATTTTCATTTTATATAACGATTACACCATATAAAAATTGGAAAAATAAGTTAAAACACACTTTGAAAATCAAAAGTATTTGGCAACCAACTTTGAATTACAACTAAAATATACAATCGTAAAATTAAATTCAATCAAAGGGGTAAGTCAATACAGTGGCAGAACCCATATCATTCCTCTTGGCAGCCTCTCGGATGGCTTTGTTAATATTCTTCTCTTCTTTATGTATATCTATAAGATAGAACCCTCCAAAAAAATCAATATCAATGTTCTAATCGAGTGTGCAATTTTAGGCCTTTAGAAAACTACAAATTTCTACAAACGATAAAAGGGAAATCAAATTACCACGAATTTGTAAAGAATCTGTAACGGAATTGAAGATAAAATACCTCATCTTGCGGAGAACGTTAGACATCTCCTCTCTCTTCTTCTTTGCTCTCTTGTGAGTACCCAACTTTCTCTTGGCGACTTAAGGGCACACTTGTCCTTTCCTACTTTCAGCAACTCAGTGATCCTCTTTTCTTGTGGTGTGAAACCCACTACTTCACGAATCAAATTCCTCACAAAATGGGACCTTTTGCTTGTTTTTTTTGTAAAAATGATAACAATCTTGAATCTTGCAGACTTGATGCTTACACTAAAGTAGATTAGCTATAATAAAAACACTAACAGGAGATACGGATTCTTTAAAGTAATCAAATCACAGCAAGTGCATAAAGCTAATTATGGGTGGCATAGCTTTCATGAACAAATCCACTTCTAGTTGAAAGAAATTACTTACGCCTTTCCTATCAAATGGGCGGGGAGCCAAACTCCTTCTTGGTCACAACATGGCCTTTGTTCAATCCAACAAAAAGGCATGTATTAGGCTGCTATCACCTGCTGTCAATTTCACACAATGTGAATCAGTTTATTCTCATACCACATGTCGCATATGCATAACATTTTTCTTAAGCTAGCTTGAAATTTGAAGGAGAAAATCAACAAAAATGTTATTGTCAACGTATCAAGCATTCGGAGAAAAGAACAAAGGGATTTAAACGCTTTTAATCATCAGTTTTCTATCAAGCCACATCACCAAATGCATCAACCAAATTTTCTCATATCTATGACACATAATCCTTTTCTAAACAACGCTTGAAAATGCAAAACGCTCATCAATATGGCTAATTTCGTTCAGTTACAACCTTTGCACCTTAGTAAAAACGATTAACAATCTATAAACTTTAACCAATTATGTTTTATAACACTTTGACTTGATTAATAATCTTGTCTCAAAGATTTGCTAAATTAATACTCTTCTTGCAAATTAAGCAAACCTTATAAAGATGCATTCAACTTGATAAGACCTATTCAAAGACATAATCATATAGTGACAAACTGACAATAACAAAATTGTTATCAATTCCCTTTTTAATGGTCAATTTCTTTTATACATCCAGTAAATTCATGTAACTTTTTCACATTAATCAAACCAATCAAGCAAACAGCTAAGTCTTAATTCACAATTATTAATCATAGATATATCAATTTTGAATATGTTCTCCCAACTTAATGAAAACAGTAAACTAAACCTGAAAAAGAAAAGGCGCAAATCAGTTTCTTCAACCAATTCCCCTTATTGGCAATAGCAAGTAAAACAAACAGTCAACAAAAAATAATTTTTCCAGCAAAAAAATAATTTTTCAACAATCCTTGTTAACAAAATTCAAACCAAATTTCAAAAACTTCTAACAATCATTTAATCAAACACTTGAAAGGCATGAAAACCAGATTCTTAAAAGAAGTCTTTCATAACCATTCTGAAGTTACCCATTTTCCTTAAACCATCAGGTAACATTCAACCATATCTAAATGTGTCAAAACACTTGAACAAACCAATGGTTTTTAGGAATTACCTTAAGAATCAGAAGGGTTTCAAGCTTTGAGGTCGCCGGCGGTTGACGATTGGCCAGCCGGTGAAAAGGGTCGCCGGAGGTGGGAGTGAGAATTGTTTTTTGAATGGGTCTGCAAACTCAAGAACATCAGTTAGCATTGATGGCACAAGAACAATTTTGCTTAATATGATTCAAAAACTTTCTGATGAAATCGAAATCCAAATACAAAGCCAGAAACGAAATCGAAAACCATGTTCAAATCCAGAAACGAAATTAAAACCCAGGTTCAAACGCATGTTCAACCCCAAAAAGAGGACGACTAGTATTGTAATGGGGAAAGTGAGCAACACTCCTTGTTAACAAAATTCAAACCAAATTTCAAAAACTTCTAACAATCATTTAATCAAACACTTGAAAGGCATGAAAACCAGATTCTTAAAAGAAGTCTTTCATAACCATTATGAAGTTACCCATTTTCCTTAAACCATCAGGTAACATTCAACCATATCTAAATGTGCCCGACCTTTTGAACCCTAGATGAAAATAAAACCCTAGTGGATATGGAGGAGGAGAGACGATGATGAACTTACTGGTCGATTTTTCTGGTGAGAGAGTTTGTTTTCCAAGATGCATTTTGGCCTTCTTCCCTGCCGATTTTTCTGGTCGAAGGTCCAAAGATGTTGGCTCCAGTATGCAATCGGTCTCTCTGCATCCTCCATTTTTCCCGTTAACCAAAAGGAAGCAAAGATTATTGGGCATTTGATAGATGCGGAAAACGAAAAGATAACCCAGGCGGTTTTGAGGAGGAGAAGAAGAACGGGAGTTGGGAGGGGCAAAGGTGGTTTCTCGGTGGCTTTTGGTGAGTATTGCTACAGTTGGGAGATGGAGAGGATCAATCGTTGGGGAAGACAAAGGGTTTGTTGTTAAATGTGAAATGAATACTGAGCAAGCTGAGATGAAGGAGAACAAAGATAAATAGGTTTCTTGTTTTTAGAGAAGGACACGTCAGCTCTTGTGATTTCTGTTTTAATATATATATATTATAATAATATATAATATATATAATAATATATATATATATATATTATTATAATATATATATAGATTGTTAGCCCTTCCATTTTCCTACTTATTTAAACTTTGTTTTCATTTTTTATAAAAGAAATTTGAATCTACTGTCTATAAAAAAAACTTTTAATTACAACATTTTAAGCACAAAATACAACAAATTAAAGCCAATTACTTAATTTACAATTTCATAATGCTTTGGTAAAACTTATATTTTATTATAAAGATGTAATTTATTTTACTTTTAGTTATGATCTGTTTATAAAGATAATGATAAATTATTTTGTTATGTTATTATATTTAAAATTATTGATAATATATTGTAATAAAAAATAAAATAGGTAATTTATCTCATAGTGTTTATCCTGTATTTAATATGTTTATTTACAATTAGTTATACAAATAAAAACATGGGACTTTAATAAGTTATAATTATGTTTCATTAACTTGTAATTTTGAATTTTAACTAATATATCTATACTATATTATAAAGCATTTAAGCTAAACTCTTAAAAACTAAATTTTATGCATTAGGTACCACTTATTAATGCATATTACTTAAAATCTAAAAGTACAAATTGATTAAACATAAGTACAACTTATAAAAAGTTCAATGTTTGAATTTGTATAACTAACTACAGATAAGCACTTATTTTTATTTTCTAAAATATCTAAAAATTTTAACTATTTATATAACTAACCGATAAATATAAGAAAATTCGAGATAAAGCACCTTATTTTTATTTTTTATTGAAGTATGTTATCTTTTTAATTTTAAATATAAAATATCTTAAATATAGTTATCATTTAAATTAAACATTTTTTGACCCGTAACAAAATACTTTATTATTATTTTTTATAAAAAACCATAATTAAACTAAACTAAAATATATTTTTGTTTTAAATCTAGGTTTCTCAAAATCGTAAAATAAAATCAAAAAAGACTAACAAAAAATATGAATAATGATCGAGGATTCGAGTTCTAGATTTCAGAAATCCGCTGCATTGCGAGGGTACATTTCTAGTATATATTAAAGTAAATGAAATTAGAATCAACAAATACAGTAAACTACATAAAATTTTATTTATATGTAAGCTCACCTAAAACCGAATACTTTTTACATGATACATCTCTTTTGGTTAATTAATTGTTTTATTAAACTATTCGATTTATATGAAAGTTAATGGCTTCAAAGTGATAATCGCATGGAAGCCAAATATTTATCTCCAAAAAAAAATCGAATTGAGTTGAAATGATATAAATTCAGACAATTAATTTTTTTTACTATTGAAAATATTGGTTAAAATGATTGAGATCACCAACCAATGGTGTTATTTTCTATTTTTGATGTTCTTGATACTAAATTAATAAACATGTATAATCAATCTCATTTTATACTTTTGGCACTAATGTTAAATGTAAGAATTATTTATAATATTGTCACTTATTCACATGGTTACTTTAATCAATCATGGATTTGCTACCGGATCCTTCATTCGATTGTTACAGGGAGAGTCCATTGATGTTGCTTTGGAGCAAAACGCATTGATCAACACATTATTTTTAATTATCAAATTGACATTTGGGAGGGAGTCATGTCATTATAAAAGACAATATTTTATTGATCAGTTGATTATAGTTTTTTTATGCCAACATATGGTGTATATATTAATACACATTTTGAGTTTCATTTGTAATGTTGCTTATGATGTTATTAATATATCTTGTCACTTTAGGGAGTCTTAAATCTTTGTTATCAATTTATAAGTGGTTGTTTTATGCGATACTAAAATTAGTTTCGCCTGATTGAAGAAACTTTTGGGCTAATCGATTAAAATAATTTACATCTAAAATGCGTCCAATACAATCATTTTATTAAATTACAGTTAAGTAATTATCGTTAACAAAATAAGATAATTTTAACTTACATATTTATCAACAAAATATTTTTTGTCACCGCACGCGATAGACTAGTTTATAGAACATGAAACCATTGTTCCAAAACCTTGCTTAATTAGGCGAATCCATGGTTTCTGAAATGATCAAGATCAATCATTAAATTTATCATTTATATTTCTTTCCCAAGTAATTATTAATTTTTATTTTAAGAATGTAAATTGGTGTTTATAGATTTTATTGGTTTAAGTGTACGGAAATATTTTAATTAATACATACACTTACATAATTCCACAATTTTTGATGATAAACAATAGCCCACTAGAAAATCTTAGGGGTTGTTTGGTTGGTTTTTCATTAAGTTCTATATGAATAAAGTTGTATGTGGTTAACCTGTCCGTTCGAGAAGATTTTTGTTTGGGAGGTTTTTTCATAGATGGAAGGTATTTTTTTTTGGAGGAGCAGGTTTAGAAAAAAACTTGACTTTTTGTATAAAGCTTCCCTTAGAAGTTTACTGAATAAGCCACTTTCTATAAGCCATTACGAAACAATCATATATAACTGATCGAATAAGCTGTGAGTCCAATTAAACTCATTAAACTGCTAACAAACAGACCCTTTAATGTGAGCTCATGAATACATCAAGTATACAAAAGACAAATCAAAAGGTGGACCATAATCGAGAAATTGGGATAAATGTTAAAGTCGTTCACGAATAATGAATTGGGAAAAAATGTCACTAAAATTTGAGAAAACAAATTCCATCTTAGATGCATGCTTTTTGGAAGCATGTCATAGAAAATTAGAAATCATAAAATGTTTTGGAAACTATGATGTTGAGCATCTCCAATAGAAGTTATTATAAAAACATATTTTTATATATTTTTTTCTTATCACATCATATTCAACTTATCAAATTAAAAACTTATAAAAAAAACTCTACAATGGTAGTTCTTATAAAAACCATTTTGTGAGTCTTATGTATTTTTTCAACATCAAGTTATTTAATTTAAATACCTCACACATATGTAAATATAGAGTTGGGTTCATTTGTTAACCCTATATTTTGTACTAACTTTATTAACCCAAATATCATCAATTGATATCGAAATTAACGGTTGAGATCAAAACCAAACAAACATTAATTACCATTTGAGACCTTGCAATAGTTAATGACAGTGAACATCAGTGAATATGGTATTTGAGGACATTACCTCAAAGGCTTTTTTACATTTAAGGTAACTCATCAACATTAAAATGGTTGTCATATAGTGTTCATTCATGTTTATAAATGTTCATGTGTAGGAATAATTGAAATGTTTTCATAACATTCTTACATATTCATGTGTAGGCAATGTTTTAAATTTATATGACAATTTTTCTAGACATAATTGTCCATTCATGATGAATCATTCATGTTCATGTGATATTAGCTTAAAAACCTAAGGTTTATAATGTTCATACATGTTCATATAAGACATGAACATATGAACACTTAGCACTTTGCACCTTTGCACTTGCAGAAAAATTCTTTACATTTTTTGTCCTTATAATTAACGGGCCGTTAACTTTTTCGTTAACTCAGTTAGTTAGTTAATTCGGTTAGTTTGGAGGGAAGCCGAATCATTGCACCTCTTCATATATACAATAGTTTCCTTTAAAGTAATTATTTGTTCTTTTGTTTTCACTCTCCTTCACAAACACAATAATCATGATCATGAGAAGAACATGTAGGATCGTTACCTACAGTTCTTAAATTCGAGGAGGTCATGGGAGGAGTTAGCTTAGATCTATCAACGACCTAGTGGGGGCTAATATTCCTTAAGGATAGTGATTTAATCACGTCCTCGTTTTAGTCTAAAATTGATCATTTTGCTTTCTGTCAAATTCCCTATATTTAACAGCAGGACATGGAGATCTAATTGGTTTGCATGTTCATGAAGACTAAACTTTTGGGTTCACATGTATTCATGTATGGTAAATAATATATGATTTCTCAAATTCAATGTTCATTCATGTTTATCAAATAAAATCAAGGGAAATATAAAATTTGTACATTGTGGCTAAAATCAAGAAAAATATAAGATTTATAACTTCTCATTAAATAAATGTTACAAATATATAAAACACCATTCACGCCCCTATTTATATATTGCACATACATGTCAAACCACTAATGAAGATGACTTTTTATTTGTTGAAAATGGTTAGTAAAATTAACAAGAATTAAGAGGTTAACAAAATAACCTCCCTCTATAAATATATGTCATCTCACACAAAGTTCAAGATAAGAACCAATGTTCTTGTACAAGAACATAAAAAGAACGAGGTTTTTATAATAAACTCTCTACAATGATAGTCAGGGGCGGAACATAAGCTTTTCAACCGCAGAGACTGAACCGAGGGACGGATCTAAAGAAGGGTCACCGGTGGCACGTTGCACCGAATTATGAAAGGTGCAACCGTATCGTTTTAAAAGGTGCCACCATATGATATTTAAAAATCGAAGAAGGTGCAACCGTACCTTGTAATCAACAAAAAAACTCTTGAAACCAACCCAAAAAACCGAAAAAGTCTCTCAAAATCGATAAAAAAGACTCAAAAATCCCTCGAAATCTAGCAAAAAAACTATAAAAATCTCTTGAAATGGTGGGATTAGGCTAAAAGTACAGCGGTTGATGAAGTGAATACAATTCTATCAACCAACATAAACTCCACTTGACCGCTTATATAAAAGTGGATTTCTTTTGCAACCTAAACTCTACTTCAAAGTTCAAACAACATCTACTTCTAATATTCTATGTTCTATCAAACAACCTAAATTCAGTGGTAGACATTTCATAAAGACCCAAACACCCAATCAAACAAATTAAAACCCAATCAAAGTAATCAAACAATGTCAAACAAATTAAACAATTAAACGGTTAAACAAGTGAACAACCTAAAGTCCTAAAGTAGACATTTCATAGAGGCATAGTCGTATAGAGATGCATCAAACAAATTAAAATCCAATTAAATTAAACTAATCAAACAATTTCAAATAAAGTTAAACCTAGCTAATTATTAAATAGAAAAAAAACTGTGATTTTGGGGCTGTTGGAGGATTATTTGATGAAGATGCAGTTAAAATCAATAGGATTCCACTTGAATTTGGAGGATTTGGTTGTTACTCTTCCATTGAAAACCTAGAAAATAAGAAATTGGGCTTGGGAAGTTGGGCTAATAAATTATTAGTAATAATGGACTTGGGCTAATAAATTATTAGTAATAATAGAATAAGAAAATAAGAAATTTTGTTTTTTGACTGAATATATATATTGCACAGTCCACAGTGACGGCTGAGTGGGGCCCAAGTCAGGAAAAAAAATTCACTTGGAGATCAAATCCTTTATACTTCATCGTAGAAAAAACGGGGGGTCCTAGCCCCTATTTGTTCCTACAGGGTTCCGCCCCTGATGATAATTACTACAAAACACTTCACTTTTTACTTATAAGAACATTGCATTAAAGATATGACACGTAAAATTCAACAAACAATTATTCACATCTAAATCAACACATCACAATATTCGTATGCATAGATTATAAAGTATAAATCGTTACAACGAGACTTTAAAAATTGGATGAGTATCTAACACCATATATTTTATAGTGTTTATCAATTTCAACGAATATTATCTCTAAAGAACTCGGATTTGATCCATCACGTCGGTTTATCATTTCATAAGGGTTTTGGTCCCTCCTCCTAATGGTTGTTAATTTATTCCTTTAAGTCCAATTAAGATGGGTATTTTAGTCATTTTAAACATTTTTCTGATGACTAAAATACCCCTCATTTAACCGGGTAGTATGGACTTAACAAAAAAATGTTTAAAATGACTAAAATACCCCTTATTTAATTGGACTTAACGAAAAAAGCTAACGACTGTTAAGAGGAAAGACCAAACCCTTATAAGACGACAAACATGAGTGATCAAACCTGGCTTCTTAAAATCTAAGGACGATATCCATTAAATTTAACAAACGTTATGGGACCAAAAGTAAAATTTACTCTGTAGATTTTAAAATTACAATAGTTCAAACAATTACAAAATGTGTAAGGTTCGTAATAAACAATTTCCAAAAATAAAATATTGGTTTTATAATGAAAATTCAACACGTTTATAGGTTCAAAATGCATTTTAATGATGTAAAATTATGTATGTGTTAAAGGGAAAAACAAATGAAACAACAATATGGAGAGAATAACAATAAGACAGAGAGAAGACGTCTATAATTCTCATTAATCATAAGCCCTTTAAATAGGGAGGAGTTACAAGTAGATAGTTAGGAGATATTTCAGTTCTAATCTAACTCTGATATATTTATCTCTATCTCTATCTCTATCGTCATATCCTTTAGACGATGACACACTTATCCTACAACACTCCCCCTTGTGCCGAGTTAAAGGAGTGGTGGTGCACAGTTGTTGCCTCGTTAAAACCTTACGCCAAAATAAAACCCAGTGGGAAAAAATAAAAATATGACGAAGGAAAGAGTACAACGCACCAGCTTCTTTGCAATACATAGACTTATCCTACAGTCTAGTTTTCTCTTAGATTCATACTTTAATCTTGAGAGTTAGGAAAACATGATGGTATATAAACAGTTGCCTCACTAAAACCTTACACCAAGGAACAAAACCCAATGGGAAAAATAAAACCTTGGTTGAAGGAAAGAGCACAACTTACCAATATCAAATATATAGTAGACTCCCCCTTTTGTCTACTACTCCCCCTGATTCGTGCATTAATCAAGAGAGTTTGGAAAACATTTTCATTTACTTTCTATACGTTTCCCAATATATGGTTTTAGGTAATGACTTGGTAAAATATGTCACATTCTTTTGACACCTTACTTGATTCACTTGAATCTAAAGGAGAGTCTTTTATTGCTGATTGTATAGAAACTTAAGCATAATATGCTTTGTGTTATTACCTCTGATGTATCCTATGTTCATTTCTTCGATACATGATGCATTATTTCCATATATGCAAGTAGGATACTGGTTGAACCCAAAATTACTAACTCTTCTAATATATGTAATGATAGTCCTTAATCATATACATTATTTTATTATCTCATGGAGAGTAATATTCTTGGATTAGTTCAAGGAGGTAGTTACAAAGGATTGCTTAGTTTACTTCCAAGCAATCGACGTGTTCCTTGTGGTAATTCTTTATCCAGTTTGGGAACAACCTTTGTATGGGTCAGACAAATACCTAATATCAGCAAACACATACCAAGACATTGTTTGGTGTTTTTCTATAAGAGCTAGTACTTTTGCTGCTTACATTCTAAGTAGGTATTGAAGTTCCATTATCAATCCCATTTTTCTTTCTATAGGGAAAGTATAAGCACATGTTAATGGTTCCAAAAGATTAACATTGATATCATTCAAATGACTTTGCGTTGGCGCTGAGCTAAATCTAGCTAACAAGTTCATTGAGAAATATAATATATGGTCAAGTGTATTATGCTAAGTACGATAATGCGCATATTGTACTTAGATAGGGAATTCCAGCTCCCAGCATTTTTCATCATCATCCTTTAGACGAAATGGATCTTTCCTTATATTTGACACTTCGACCGATCATGGGAGTGCTAACCGGATGCGCTTTGTCCATATTAAATTGCCTGATTATTTTCTGGACATATGCGATCGGTGAATTAATATTTCACAAACTCGGTGTCCTAGCTCAAATATCTAGACAAAACCAAGTCTTCCCAAGATCTTTCCTCTCAAAATCAGATTTCAAGTAGCTTGTGGTTCCTCTCATTTCATCAAGAGTGCATATTATGTTCATAACATTGACATATAGAGCTACTTTGAAAATCTGGAACTTGTTTTCCATAATAAATACGCAAGAGAACAATTCATCGTTCTTATATATCATTTCCCAATCAAGTATTCCATTAGGCGGGTATACCACATCCGCTTAGATTGCTTTAATCTATAAAGTGGGCATTTCAATTTTATTGCAAACGCATTTCGTGGTTTAGAGTTACTTGATTTTGGTAATGTAATATCATCAAATACTTTTATATATCTCTAAATCTATATCCCCGTAGAGATATGTGGTAACCACATTCATGAGTTACATTTCCAGTCCTTCGGAAACTATTAGGTTAATTAATTAGCAGAACGTTATAACGTCCATCACGAGAGAGTAAATCTTCTCATGGTCAATTCAGGGCGTTGTGAGAAACCTTGCGCCAAAGGAGAGCCTCATACATTAGGACTTCATTATTCTCGTTACGCTTTCTGACAAAGACTCAGTTATTTCCTACGGGGTTTAGACTTGGTAGGTTAGCACTACCTGACCAAATACCCGATCCTTTGTCAAATAATATAATTCTTTCTGGATTGTTTCTTTGCATTTAGGCCAATATGCTCTTTGTTGATATTATTCAACTGAGTCTGGTTCGATGTTGTCGTGCTCGATCATCTTATGAGCCATCGTATATGTAAATAAATCATCAATGATTATATATGATCTGTCCATCAACTCATATATACTCTCATAGTTCATTTGAGATTAATATTCATCTCTAGAATCAGTATTAACTTCGGAGCGTCCTCCAGTGATGATTCATGGACATAATTATAATTAGAGACAATCTCATGAGAGTTTTGTGTATTAATGATAAATGGATGTGCCTAACTATTCTCTTCCTTTAGAATAGTATCCATCGAACCAAGTAGCTTCCACCACTTCCATTTGGTAGCTACGACCTCAACCACACCTCCACTATGTGTGATTGCAACGCACTTTCCAGTGGCGTTGTGCCCCTGTTGGGGACTTTTTAACCTTGCGAGTATATTTGCAGCTCGTATATGTGATCTTGTCACTTTTGGAATATTAAACGTATCAGGAATCGAGTCTGATTCGTTTGATTTCAACATTACGTTGTGAAGTTTTGGGGATCAAAATGAAGACAGAGTGAGAATATTCAATGACATTTCCTGTCGTTCCCATGGAAAATCCTTTTTCCTATCTCCCCCTAACGACAGGAAGACTGTCTCATGAAAGTGACAACCCGCAAATCTAGCGGTAAAGATATCACTAGTCAAATATTCTAATTAGCGGATAATTGTTGGGGGTTCATATCCAACATTTACCAAATCGTCTTTAAGGACCCATTTTGATGCGCTGTGGGGGCGCAATTGGCACATATAATCAAACATGCGTAAATGTAAAGTATCAGGCTTATATCCAGTTACCAACTAGTACGCATGAGTCTGGTTAACAAGTAGTGGGTCTAAAAACGACAAAAAAAAATTTGCATATAATAATTGCATAACCCCAGGTAGATGTGGGTAAATTGATGCGCATTACTAATACCCTAGATGTCATCATATTCTTTTGATAACAACTTCTATGAGACCATTTTATATATACACATGGGGTATAGGAAACTCTACATTGATCTTAATACATATGCAATTAACATCAAATCCTTATGATGTAAATTATCCAGCATTCCAAGTCATGTAGGCTTGATGAAATAATAAGGGTGGTGAGCCCTTAAACGTATAACTAGTGCTAGGAGTGCAATATTTCATGTGGACAATAATACGACATGCGTTCATCGAGTCGAAACCAGAACCATAAAGTACTTTAATGGCCTGCATTCTGGATGTTTATGTCCATAAATATCACCTTGTATTCGTTGTAACAATGGAATATTTTTTTGTATAATGTCCTTAGCTTTAGGACGATCTCATTCCTGTATTGGCTAAGGATTAGGGTATATACAAAAGTTTTATGTATTAAATAGGGCATATTATGATAGCAATGTTGTTTCTTATGTTGCAGAAGTCAACAGTTGCAATTTGCCTTGTTTTGCCTTTCACTCGAAATAGAATGTGTTTATGTGTATTTTGTAATACACGGATCACTATGTCATAACCATGGTGTCCAACATGGTCATGTCGAAACATATATATGTGTTATTGCCCCCAAAATTTCTTTATTGGTGACAAAATATGTTCCGATGACCCAATAATCTACTAGTTTGACAAATTAGTTTCCATGATATATGTTTATTTTCATATTCATTGGAATTTATGTATATATGCTCATTTTCATTTCCATTTGATACGAATATCTTTACAAGGTTCTATTAAACTTGTTCCACCAAGAAAGTGACAGTCCATCGTCTAAGTAATTTGGTTGGATGTATTATAAAACAAGTATTAGTCTATCTTTTTCCCCCCGATTGTGTGATAGGTCAAAAAAATCAATTCTCCTCGATACATTCCTAAATGGAACGGAGAGTATTGAATTTTTTTTTATTTGTTTTGATGTATTTCTTTACATCTATAATGGTTACATATTCGATTTTACTTTAGCAAATAAATTAATTTTGGTACTTCAAATTAATTTCAAAGAAACATATGCATAATCAATATTAAATATTAAAACAAATATGTTATATTTCATTTTCAACGTGTTCCCTTTTTGATAGAAGCACTTTTTAGTGCATATCTTATTTGATTGTCCATTATCACCTGGGTAGTAGTTGTATCCTACTCTAGGTGTTGAAAAATCCTTCCTGACTCTTACCAATAATCTGACCCTTTATAGGGTCTCGTCCACATGGTGCAGAAATGTCACATGTGTGAAATTGTTTTTAACTCACAATCCTTTGGAGTTGTTTCCACCTCTAACACTTTCACTATCGATATCGGGAATTTTCTTTATCCCGACATATGTGGTGTTATTCGAAAGAACCTTGTTATGTCTCTCCACCACTTTCATTAGGTTGATGAGTTTGTCTAAAGGTTGCATTCCAACTTATAATTATTTACTTATATATGAAAGGTGGAAATAATGTTAAAAATCATGTCATCTTCTGTGAGTTCATTTCCACAAAGATTGAGACGCGTTTTGGATATAACATTTCTTTGTTGACATCAGTTACCTTTTTGTAATCGAGTAAGTGGGTTTCATTCCACTGTACGATTAGTTCGGGAAGTACATATTCATGAGTACTCCCGATTATCCCTTTCGAGACATCCCACATTTCTTTGGGGGTTTTGTCAGGATCGAATTCTCAACAAGAATTAATTCTCAGAAACAATATCAAAGAAGTTTGCGGAATAACACTTTGATATTTAACCAAACAGAAAATCAAAACAGAATATAATCAACAAACTGTAAACTTGTATTGAATGCTTTGAAGTTACAAGATTACTCACTCAACCTCAATATTGATGAACAAGCTCACCAATACGAATTCTACTTCTCTAGAATTAGGATCTATGCCTTGAGGTTGATTTTCTCTCTAAAAGAATGAAAAACAAAAGTTAATTCATTATTCTAAGCTATACAATATATATACTGAATACAAAGATAATTACAATAAATAAAATATCTTCAGTATATCTTCCATGTATATCTATAAGCTTCCATAATCTTCAGATTATCTAGCTGTCATTCTTTCCATCTGAATCTCTTTAGCAACACTAACCATGATCAGCAGCATTAACTTCTTCTAGCAACATTAACTACTAAGCAGCACTAACTACTAGCAGTACTAACTAGCTAAGCAGTACTAACTTTGTTCAAGCAGCACTAACTTTGACTAGCAGTATTAATAGTACTAGCAGTAGTAACACTCAGCAGTACTAACCTTTAAGTCTTCTAGCAGTAGTAACTTTGAACCAGCAGCATTAACCATACTTGATGAATTCTTCAGTTCCCAACAATCTCCCCCTAACTTGACTTTTAAGAAGAGAAGTCAAGTTCTTCAGAATTAATCTTCAAGATGCTCCCAAAACTCTATCATGGCCTAAATTCCAGTGTTTGCATCCAATCCCAAACTCTGATTGATGGTTCTTTGAATCAAGTATTTAGCCATTTCTGAATCTGGAACACACCTTAACTTTTTCTTCAGCATGGCATGTAGCTTCAATCTGCTATGATTATACACTCTATCCACTAGGAAGTATTCAGTGTGATTTAAATCCAAAGTCACTGTATATACTCCACTAATTTCATATAGAGTCCAACTGTTTACTGATTTGAAGACATCCTTGATCAAGTGCTCTACTTCTTCAGGTTTGAACATCATACACAGATACTCCATTACCAGTTTTGTAATTGAAATTCCTGGAGCCTTTAGAATATCTGCATACAACTTCATTCCTATCTCAAACATCTCTTCAAGATCTGATCTAGAGCATGTTCTGACAATTTTTGCCCATGTGTTGAACACTTCATGTTTTTCATCTTTTCTTTTCAGCCTTATGTATTCCTTTCCATCCACTGTCAATGTATCCCAGAGAATGACCTCAGGAGGCTTCACTCCTACAGGTTCTGCTGAAATTGGTTCAGGCACTTTGTCCATCACTACCATATACAAATTTACATCATCAGTGTTGGCTGGCTCTGTCTGTTTAGATGACTCAGGTGCCCCTTCTTCTTCAGCTACCTTCTCAGCCTCTTCTTCAGATACTCTAGGCTTCTTGATTGGCTTTCTTCTTGCCATCATCTTTGTTCTCTTTAAAGTCCTTAGACTTTCTCCCAGAGTGGACTCTTTCTTAGGAGGTGTTTCTTGCTCATCTGGAAATGGCTTTTGACAATCAAAGTCATTACTTTCTTTTATCCTCTTCTCCATCTCCACCCTAGCAGTTTCATTTCCCTGAAGCTTCAACATCTCTGAATCATAGAACTCTTTTATCTTCTCAAAAGACATTTTGGAGAACATCTCCTTTTTGACTCCTACAGCACCTTTGAGAAATATAATCATTTTGTTCCTCTCTTGGGTACCTAGGAATGTCTTTGAGGGTTTTCTCTTCTTTGCAACTGTTTTCACCACTGATTTCTTCATACTTGCAGCTTTCTTCTGTGCAATTTCAGTTGCCATACTCTGTTGATAAGCTTCATTCAGTTCAGCAGCTAGAGCTTTTGCCATTTCCCTGTCCTTTTCCAACTGAACTCTTTCTTCTTTTTCAAAATCCTCCTGCATCTTTTTAGCTAGAGCTTCATCTGATTCAACCAACCTTTGCTTTTTGATTGGTTGATCAGATTCCACCATTTTTGCTTTTCCTTTGTCTTTGTTGAGTGCCTTCTTGCTATTGTCTTTCTTGATCACTTCACCTTGTTCTTTGATGATTACTCCTTTGGTCTTTGAAGTGACCTTGGGAGTATCATTCTTGGCTTTTAGTAAGGTTTCTGCAATCTCAAGATCTGTTAGAACTTCTTTCACAGTTTCTGCTGCTTTATTAATGTCAGCAGTAGTAACTGTTTCTGCTGCTTCTTTTGTTTCTTTTGGTATTGAAACTCTTTCTGTTTCTGCTTCCTGCTCCCCCTCAACATTAAGCTTCCCCTCTCTTGTGGCTTCTTCCATGTTGGTCTCCCCCTTTTTGGGAGCATCATTCTCAATTTTCCTTCTCCTAAGTTGGAATTGCTTTCTCTTCTTCCTTTGTACCAGACTGACCACCATCCTCTTCAGCTTAGCAATCTGTTCTTGTTGTGACAGAATGACTAGCTTCATTTCTTCAATATCTTTTCCTTGTTTGAGAACATCTTGATTGATGTTCCCCATTGTTTCCATCAATTCATAGTACGTATATCTGTCCTCACCCTTTCCAGAAGTGTTACCCTCCTTTGAAGGATCATTGGATCTTTTATTAGTGGATGTCTTCTGCCTTGCAGAAGCACTATCCACCCCTGTGGTTTCTTGGCACCAGGGACCTTCAAATGATTGCTCATTCAAAGTTACCATGGGGGAGGTCTTATTGATGTTACCACTTTCCTCCTCTGTACTAGCAGGAGTAGTGGCAGCCTCATCACCCATATGCTCTACCTCCTCCTCAGAGAGCACCTCCTTTGGGTTGGGAGACACCCTTGTGGTTTCCCTTTGGATATTCTCTAGGGGAGAATTCTCCCTTAGAGGGCTTATAGGCTTAGTGGGTAATGGTACAAGAAGGGAAGGAGCCTTCTTTACCTGTTTCCTTTTGTAAGTTTGTGTGATTGGAGAGGTTGGTTTTTCAAGAAGGGACTGGAGAATAGATTTTGAGTGGGAAGGTTGGGCTTGGCTAGCAGTGGGTTGGTCTAATGGGGGCCTTGACCCTGCTGCCATACCTTCATTGGTTTGGGACACCACCATCATTGTAGAGAACAATGGGGTGTCAACTCCTTCAGAGTCCCCAGCAGATCTTCTCATATTTGAGAAAACCTTGCCTTTGGGGGGTTTAGGTACATATACCCCAACAGGTTGAGGTATATCCGTCAATTCATGAGTAATGACTTCTTGAACAAACCTGGGATACATAAAGAAGCTCTTTTTGTTTCCCATGTTTGAGACAAGATCACTGAAAATCATTTTAGAAAAATTATACTTTCTGGCAGTGGCCAAGCACACCAAAGCATACGCAATAGTGCTGCTGAACTCACTCCATCCAGTAGTCTTTTTGGAGATACAGCGCATAAGAGTATGGACAAAGAAACGCCATTGGTGTGAAAATTTTGCTTTAGAGAATTTGAAAACTCCCAATGGGCCTCCATACCCCATTCTTGTAAGATTTGAAAACAGTTCATCATTTGGGATAGAGGTTATACCAGAGGCATCGTCTAGACGTAGACTGATGCGAATAACCTCTTCAGTAACCGTGAGTGATTGATCACAGATTCTTGTCTTGATCATCTGCACACCATTCTCAACAACAATGGTTGCATTAGCCCAGAACTGCCTTTGATGCTCAATATAGATTGTAGGGGATACAAGAAGAGCATGAGCAATGTGGCTTGACTTGAGGAAATCCACAATCTGATGAAATCCTGCAGCTTGCTTTGGCTTTTGTAGCATTGCAATCTCGTTGTGCTCGTCGATAAAAGTCATGGATGCCATTGATCTTAGTGAAAAGCTTGCCTGAAAACTTCGAACTTGAGAGAGAAAAGGTTTTGAGCGCAAGAGAACAGTATGCAAAGAGTCGTTATGAACTTTTAGGCGGGCAAAGAGTATTTATAGTATTCGGAACATAAGCAGTATTAACCTAGAGCAGCACTAACTGCTAGCAGTATTAACTAACTAGCAGTATTAACTACGAGCAGTAGTAACTAACTAGCAGTATTAACTGAAAGCAGTATTAACCACTAGCAGTATTAACTGAAAGCAGTATTAACCACTAGCAGTATTAACTACGAGCAGTATTAACTGAAATACTCCTTTTAAACTTGCTAAACACTGAGTACTGCTATGCATATCCTGAAAAAGAAGATTAGTAACTCCAAGAATAATATACAGGTATAAAGCCACTTTTTGAGAAGGGGATTATTCAGTGTTGATCATTCCCACACTTGTTACCAAGAAAGTGAATCTACCCACATCAAAAGCTTTAGTGAATAAATCAGCAAACTGATTATCAGTGTGAACTTTGACAACTTGAATAAGTTTCTTTTCATTACAATCTCTTATAAAGTGATACATGATCTCAATGTGCTTTGTTTTTGAGTGCTTGACAGGATTATTCACAATGCTAATAGCACTGCTGTTGTCAATAAAGATTGGAGTGTGTAGAAAGGTTACCCCATAATCCAACATTTGATTCTGAATCCATAAGACTTGAGAACAACAACTTGCAGCTGCTATGTACTCTGCCTCTGTTGTAGATGTGGATACTGTGGTTTGTTTCTTGCACTGCCATGAGACTAGTCTAGCACCCAAAAACTGACATCCTCCAGAAGTGGATTTTCTGTCCAAGTTTGCCCCACCTAGATCACTGTCTGAGTATGCTATTAGGTCAAAAGGTGAGTTATGAGGATACCAAAGTCCCAATCTGGGTTTCCCTTTGAGATATCTGAATATCCTCTTAACAGCTTGAAAGTGAGATAGCTTTGGCCTAACTTGAAATCTTGCACATACACAGACTGGAAACATTATATCTGGCCTTGATGCTGTGAGATACATGAGAGAGCCAATCATGGATCTATACTGATGCACATCCATATCCTCCCCCTCAAGATCTGCTGTGATCTGCTTGTGTGTTTCCATAGGTGTGCTGGCAGGTTTTGATTCTGAGAAATCAAACTTGGTTAGAATATCTTGTACATACTTGGATTGACATATGAAAATGCCATCTGACTTCTGTTGAACTTGGAGTCCAAGGAAGAAAGTAAGTTCCCCCATGGAACTCATTTTGAACCTTTTATGCATTAAATCCTCAAACTCCTTGCACATGTTGTTTCTTGTAGATCCAAAGATAATGTCATCAACATAGATTTGGACCAGCAAAATATCCTTCTTCTTTCTTTTAATAAATAGAGTTTTATCAATGACTCCTCTTTCAAAGTCATTTTCCAAGAGATAGGATGACAGAGTGTCATACCATGCTCTTGGGGCTTGATGTAGTCCATAGAGTGCTTTCTTTAATTTGTATACCCTGTCTGGATAGCTTGGGTTTTCAAACCCTGGTGGTTGACAGACATATACTTCTTCTTCAATTGACCCATAGAGAAAGGCACTTTTTACATCCATTTGATAGACTTTGAAGTTCATGTAAGAAGCATAGGCTAGGAATAGTCTGATTGCTTCTATTCTAGCCACAGGTGCAAACACTTCTTCATAATCTATACCCTCTTCTTGAGTATATCCCTGAGCCACCAGCCTTGCTTTGTTCCTTATGACAATACCTCTTTCATCTCTCTTGTTTCTAAAAATCCATTTTGTGCCAATTGCTCTGTGACCTTTAGGAAGGTCTACCAGATCCCATACATCTTGTAGCTTGAACTGTAGCAGTTCCTCTTGCATTGCTTCTATCCAGCTAGATTCTTTCATAGCATCATGTGCCTTTTTAGGCTCAAGCTGTGATAGAAAACAAGAAAGCACTGTATGCTGTTGATCTTGCATTTCCTGAAGCCTGCTTTGATGTCTAGTCATCATAGGAGAAGAGATATCTCCTATTACCAGCTGTGGAGGATGATTCTTTTGAACTCTGGTGTTATGACTAGGTTCTTCATTCAGTCCAGCCTCAAGATTAGATTCATGTAACTCAACTGAAGTGTTTTCAGATGCCACTTCATTATTTTCTTGAGTCTCCTTATCTCTAGTGTCTTCTTCACTCTGGCTTGGTCCAGTAAATGATTCCTTTTCACAGTCTTCAACAGAATTTACTGTGTATATGGGAAAAATCACAGATTTGGATAGACTTTCTTGAACTTGTGTGATCCCTGATCCTCCACTTCCTGTTCCTGTATACTCATTACTGAAACCAAAGGAGTTAGTTAGTGAATCAATGTCAAATAGCCACTGAGGTCCAGACCCAACAGGATTAGGTGTGTTCTCATTGCATTTGACATTGTCACTTTCTTCAATTATTCTAGAAGAAGAGTTAAAAACTCTGTAAGCCTTACTCTGAGATGAATATCCAACAAGAAATCCATCATCTGCTTTGTTATCAAACTTACCTAAGTGAGATTTGGTATTTAGAATTGTACAAGGACACCCAAAAGGTTTGAAGAAACCAATAAAAGGTTTTCTTTTATTTAAAAGCTCATATGGGGTCTTGTTCTTTTGCTTGACCACTAGAACTCTGTTTTGGACATAACAAGCAGTATTAACTGCTTCAGCCCAGAAGGTAATTGGCAATTTGGAATCAGCCAACAGAGATCTAGCAGCCTCTATTAGTGTTCTATTCCTCCTTTCAGCAACACCATTCTGTTGAGGAGTTCTAGGAGCACTATATTGCCTCTCAATATCTTTTTCTTCACAAAAGGTGTTTAGATCATGATTTTTAAACTCAGTTCCATTATCTGATCTAATGACTTTTACTCTTTGATTAGTTTGGTTTTCAATTCTTAGAATAAAGGATTTGATAAGACCACTTGTTTCATCCTTAGTCCTTAGAAAATATACCCAAGTAAATCTGGAGTAATCATCAACAATAACCAAGCAGTAAGATTTCTTGCCTATACTCATAACATTTGTAGGACCAAACAGATCCATATGCAGTAATTGAAGACAAGAAGAAACAGAATTTATCTCTTTGGTCTTATGAGAAGTTTTGTGTTGTTTGCCTTTAAGACAAGCAACACAATGATCATCACATGAAAAGATTTTTGAAGGTAAACCTCTTACAAGGTTATTTTTAACAAGATTGTTCATAGTCTTAAAATTCATGTGACACATCCTTCTGTGCCATAGAGAGGATTCATCTACAGAAGCTTTTGAAACAAGACAATTTAGAGATGAATCACTATCAACCATGTCCAAATCAAGACAGTAAACATTGTCCTTTCTTGGAGTTCTAAGTAGTATCATGCTTTCATCAACTACCTTGAACCCTGGAGCAAGGATCATACACTCAGTATTAGTAAATAATATACTATGTTGTTTGTCACAAACCTGTGATACACTTAACAGGTTGTACTTTAATTGATCAACATAGTAGACATCCTCAAATGTCATCTTACCTTTGGTGACATTACCTTTTCCACTTATCTTACCACCAGTAAGATTATCTCCAAATGCAACATGTCCTCCATTGATATGCTTGAAGTCTTGAAGGCATGACATGTTGCCTGTCATGTGCCTAGAGCAACCACTATCAACATGCCAAATGCTCTTTCCCTTGAGTTGTTGGTTGCCCTGCACATTAAATAAATCAATTAGTATGAATTAGGAACCCAAGCCAAAGTGGTCTTGGGTATCCCTTTCTCATCAAAATACTTGCATTCTTTCTTGACAAGATTTTTAAACTTTAATTCCTCATTCTTGGAGTACTTTGTTACAATAATAGGCTTGGAAATGTTTTTGCTAGATTCAGTACTTGTTTTAGAAGTACTAACTGCCTTGGCAGCACTTGCATGCTTAGCAGTACTTACCTTTGAAGAGGTATTAACAGTATTAGCAGCATTAATATTTTTAGCAGTACTAACACTGTTAGCAGTAGTAACTGTGTTAGCAGTACTAATATTGTTGGCAGTACTAACACTGTTAGTACTTCTAGGCACCCACATTTTGACACTTTCTTTTAAAATCTTTTTCTTTAAAGTGCCTTTACTTTCAACATATTTCTTTATCACATGTTTCTTTCCAGCCTTCCTATAACCCACAGATTTTTGCACAAATCTTTGAAAGTTCATCTGTTGGTTAATAGGGTTAAAGTAACAATACTTAGCCAAATGATTCAACTTGCCACATATAAAACAAGGTTTTGGTCTATTGATTTTATTCAGATCAACTCCTTGTTTCTGAGCCCATTCATTATTCCAGTTTCTTTGATTTCCTCTTTTTAAACCAGAATTTAGGCTCTTGGCTTTATTGCAATCACACTGTTTACAAGATCCAGGATTCACAACTGTGGTTTGTTTGTAATGGACCTTGTTATCATTTCCTTTAGTCTTCTCTATCTCCTTGGACTTGACCCAGATTTTCCCACATCCCTCATTTGTGATAATATTGTTTTCTAATGGTATCTTTTTACTCACATTATTATCCCTGTTCTCACTGGCTCCTTTCTTAGTCAAATCCTTAACTACTACCTCATCCAAAGGATCTATCTTAAAAGCTTCTTCAGACAAGTCCTTTTTCTCTTTAGTTTCTAACAAGTCTGATGAAGGAGAAATATAGTTGTTATTGTAAGGAGGGGGTGTATTGTTGTATCCAATACCAGGTTTCATCTTATCATGTATCTGAGCCTTTAGAAGAGAGTCCATTGCTTTTGAAGCATAAGAAAACTTGTCTATGTCAAGCTTAACTTTTGACAGTTCCTCTTTCAGTCTATCATTCTCTTCTAAGGACTTAGACAGTTTGGTTTCTAACTCATTCTTTTCCCACTTCCAATAGTTTGTGTCATAAGAGTGTTGAAGTTCATTAGCTTGAAAGCCTTTGATTTGCTCTTCAAATCTCTCTACTATCAACACATAATCTCTTCTGTCCTTTTCTAATCTTTTGAGGTCATCACACATACTTTGATTGTGATCCCTGTATCTTGTAACAGCGTCAATGCAAGATTTAGTGCAAAGATTAGAACTTACCGCAGTGGGGATATCAGACACTTCTGCCATAAGAGCTTGGTTCTGAATGGCTTCCTCAGCTTGATCACTCCAGTCAAATCCCATTCCTTGTTGAGAAACAAGGGCTTGAGCAGGATTCTTGTTCAGATTGTATCCTCCATTCTGAGCTTGTTGATGGTTGTTGTTGTTTGGAACAGTACTCCTGCATTCTCTAGCAAAGTGTCCTTTCTTGTGACACTTATAACATTCCACCTTGGTTTTGTCAAAACCAGCTCCATCTTATCTTCTTTGAGAGAAGTTATTTCTTCCAGTTCTTTTAATGAACTTCTTCACCCTCATGGATAACATGGCCATCTGCCATTTAATATCCATCTCCTCCAGATCATCAGGGTGAATTTGATCCAGATCATCATTAATCAAAGAATTGCTGCTATGACTGGACAAAAAGGCTTCAAAGATAGTTTCAGTGCCTTTTTCTGAACTTACTCCACTGGCAGTACTAACTGCTTCAGGGTTGGCAGTAGTATCAGTGGATGCTGAAAGAAGAGCAGCATTGTGAATATAACCAGAGGGCTTCTTCTTGGTTTCTACCTCAGTTTCAAAAACTCTTAGATCATTGTATAGATCATCAAGTTCTTTCTCTTCCAGATTGTCACTCTGTCTATATGAGACAGTGTACATAGTCCATTCATCCCCAAGAGATCTGAGGAACTTTTTGTTTATATCATCTTGTTCCATCTTCACCCCTACAGTAGCCAGTTCACCAATGAGTTTATTGAACCTATCAAAAGTTTGAGTCATAGACTCATTCTTTGTGGAAGTGAAGTTCTCATACTGCTGCTTTAGAACATCTCTTTGATTTCTTTTGATGCTCTTAGTTCCAGCAAATCTTTTCTCTAGAGCATTCCAGAGAATCTGAGCATCAGTGCAGTTGCAAAATTGATGCTGATATTCATTGGGAATGGCCAAGAGCAGAGTGCTCAAGGCCTTCATCTCTGTTTGTCTGATCTTCCTTTCACCATCTGTCTTTGGTGGAGGTCTTTTCCCATCTGGTCCTATCCTTCCAGCTTCAGAAGGACCATTCTCAATGATATCCCACATTGAGTAGTCAGTGAGAAGAATATATTGTCTGATTCTGATCTTCCACATGTCAAACTCACTTGGTTTGAGCATTGGAACCTTAGAAACCAAAGTACTGCTTGATTCTGTAAGATTTTCCATGATGAATAACTGTTTCTGAGAGAGTTTGGCTCTGATACCACTTGTCAGAATCGAATTCTCAACAAGAATTAATTCTCAGAAACAATATCAAAGAAGTTTGCGGAATAACACTTTGATATTTAACCAAACAGAAAATCAAAACAGAATATAATCAACAAACTGTAAACTTGTATTGAATGCTTTGAAGTTACAAGATTACTCACTCAACCTCAATATTGATGAACAATCTCACCAATACGAATTCTACTTCTCTAGAATTAGGATCTATGCCTTGAGGTTGATTTTCTCTCTAAAAGAATGAAAAACAAAAGTTAATTCATTATTCTAAGCTATACAATATATATACTGAATACAAAGATAATTACAATAAATAAAATATCTTCAGTATATCTTCCATGTATATCTATAAGCTTCCATAATCTTCAGATTATCTAGCTGTCATTCTTTCCATCTGAATCTCTTTAGCAGCACTAACCATGATCAGCAGCATTAACTTCTTCTAGCAGCATTAACTACTAAGCAGCACTAACTACTAGCAGTACTAACTAGCTAAGCAGTACTAACTTTGTTCAAGCAGCACTAACTTTGACTAACAGTATTAATAGTACTAGCAGTAGTAACACTCAGCAGTACTAACCTTTAAGTCTTCTAGCAGTAGTAACTTTGAACCAGCAGCATTAACCATACTTGATGAATTCTTCAGTTCCCAACAGGTTTCTAGTAAAAGTATTCATTTGAAATTTAGGATTTATATGTCGTCTCAAAACATGAAGGTGTTTGCTTGTACCTTTTCAAAAGGTTGGTTTTAGAGTCAATAGGGAGTTGATGAACTTTAGGTATTTTCTTGTACCTTTTCAAAAAGAAGGTTTATATACTCATTTATAATACTCAGATTCTTTTGAGTTTACGACGTTGATTTTGGGATGAGTTGTTTCAACCATTTACATATATAAAGGATAATATATGATTTTTCTTTTTGATAAGAAAATGGATTATGGTTATGAAATTTCATTATCATAACAATATTGGATTTTGTATGCTTTAATTTTATTGATAATACTTTATCAATATTTCAATTTTTGCGAAAAAGAAATCACTCAATCTATTGGATTTCCAGGTAGTAGGGGAATCACATGGATTTCTTAAATCCCTACAAACCTTAGGGCTATTTACACCCGTTTGACAAAATCCTTTCGATGTATTGCGATTAATTCATCAATGAAATACATAGATAACATTTGTTATTTGGTAAATTTTGACACGAGGTCAAAAAAATTCATACCATATTGGTATTTTGGGATCTTTTGGCAAGAGGCCAAAGTGACTATGAGTTTGGCATATGAAACAATTTTAATACCTTAATAGCATTTTTTGGAGTTTTTGGTAAAGATCAAAATATATGAGTTTGGATGTGTAACTTCCAAAAAATAATTATATAGTTTAAAATTATGAGTAGGAACCTACAATCAAGATAAATGTTTGATTTTAACATTTTCATACGATTTTTGGAGCTTTTGTCAAATAACAAAAGTTATGGGGGTTGGAAGTGTAACTTCTAAAAATTAATTTTAAGATTATGAATTATAATGAAGATAAACATTTAAATATTAACATAAACAAATAAATAAATTGTAAACTAATTGGATAACCATTAATAAATATTAATATTAGTTTAAAACAATAAATGATATCATATCCATAAAAACTATCATACTCACATGAAATTAAAATATGTTTAATCAAAATTAATGTAACATAACAACCAAATATTGCAATAAATAAATAATTTTTTTTTCAAATATCAATAACAATCTTAATCAACCCAGAATGAAAAAAAAAATATTATAAGAGTAAATCTCGAAAGAATTAAATAACGTTAACAAATATATATATATATATAAAACAAGTTATAAGTAAAGCTTTAATTAATTATAGATTGTTAAAACCAAATAACCATGAACCATTTTTTTTTCTTTTTAGCATGGTGAAGCAAATATGTAATATAATGAATAAATTAATACTAATTTGATAAAAACAAATGACATTTTAATTTTATATAAAAATATTAAATTGGGCAACCACTTAATTAATAATAATATTAATAACAAAAATAATATAATACTAAAAGACATATGGTATTCAAATCATTCTGAAGGTGGAAAAAAAACTTAATTTATCTCTTATTGATGTCTAACAACCGCGACTTATAACCCAACAAAAAAAAATGATAAAAGAAAATTCCGGCCAAACATCATCTAAGCCCAATATTTTAATGTTTGTTAGCTAATTATTAGATTTAGGGTTCTAATATGTCTTTGAACTTCATACATTCATTTATATCCACTTATCCATATCTTGATTCAATTGGAATAAAGGATAAAATATAACCAACAAAACACAACATACATAACAAATTACTGCATCATCTCCAGCAACAAAACCCATCTCCTACATCACTGCATCATCTCCGGCAACAAAACCCATCTCCTGAAACATGCACACACACACGCACACACCGTTGCAAACACACAAATTGCATAAACATACACACACCGTTGTAAAACCTACACACGCACACATATGCACAAACACAAACAGGGTTGCGATCGGGGTCAGTGATCCGAAGTGGTGAAGGGGACATGCCAGTGAAAAAACATACACACTCAATTTATTTCAATAAAACTAGAAGCGTACTCGCGCAATGCAGCAAGATATATCACGATTTTAACGTTTCATTTTATTTTTTGTTTTTTTGTCGATTTACAGTACGATTTTGGATGGTTTTGAGAAAGTGATTTTGCTTTTTCTTTATAAATTTGTTTAATTTAGACTTAATAATATAATGTTTTTTATATAAAAAAAAGAATTTTGTTAGAATTCTATGATTATCTTATATATTTTAATGAAATCTAGAAAAAATAATCAATTGTTGTAGGATAAGTGTGCCATCGTCTAAAGGATATGACGATAGAGATAGAGATAAATATATCAGAGTTAGATTAGAACTGAAATATCTTTTAACTATCTACTTGTAACTCCTTCATATTTAAAGGGCTTATGATTAATGAGAATTATAGACGTCTTCTCTCTGTCTTATTGTTATTCTCTCCATATTGTTGTTTCATTTGTTTTTCCCTTTAACACGTTATCAGCACGAACGCTCAGATATTATAAACCCTTTTCGAACCCATAGGCTATTGCTGAAACAACACTGCTACTCCCGATGTAAAATCAAGTAAGCAAATTTATATGATATGCATGTTGATGTTGTGATATAATATGTCAAATTATATCGGCCTACAATAAAACATACAATTTGCATAAAGTATGTAATCTTATTTTGTATTTTCCTTTCTATTTTTTTTATCAATCTCCATTGAATCAAAATATGTTATCTACTTTTATATGAACACTTTATATGTATTTTTTCCGTGTGGTATATCATAATTTATGCTTACTACCGATCGAATCAAGGTCTTAGATCTATTGAATATTTTCCATTCTTCAAGTTTATGTTCGAAAAACCGTTCACTTAGTGCAAACCAATATACAACCGGAATAGAATAAGAGATGAGGAGACTATCGGATTAAGGTATGAAAGAGATTAACCAGATGGTTTGGCAACTTTTTCTTAGTTGCTTAAGATTGAAGGTGGATAAAAGATGAAAACTTTAAGGGTTTTAAGTGATAATAAGGAACCGTTCTTACTTATGAGATTAACATTTGTTTTATTATTTTATTTAAATCAACTGTAATATATTTTTTTAATTGATTTTGTTTATCCATCCATTTATTGAATATATAATTGGTATATTAGGTTATATATTTAATTTAGTTCTAATTTATCGTCCTTTAGTTTCAATCATTTTATTGTTTTAAACTTATCATTGCCATTTATTTTGACATGATCAATTAATTTATAATAAGATATGTTTAGTTGGATAAGTTAATTATCTTGATATTATTTATTTATCTGACAATTAAATTTGATTTATATCTTTAAATTAGACTAATTATATTACTGTGAAATATGATAGTTATTTACATGGTTAGTTAATTTATATGATTGACTTTTATTGTCTTATTAAGTAATATTTATTATTTATCCATATCTTATTTAAATGTTTATCTTAATTATAATTTATAATCTATAATAAACTTTTAGAAGTTACACTTCTTACCCCCATAATTTTTATTATTTTGTCAAAAGGTTCAAAAATAGCATGAAAATGTTAAATTCAAACATTTATCTTGATTATGAGTTCCTACTCATAATTTTAAACTATATAATTAATTTTTGAAAGTTACACTTTCAAGCTCATATATTTTGATCTTTACCAAAAACTCCAAAAAAATGATATTAAGGTATTAAAATTGCTTCATATGCCAAACTCATAGTCACTTTGGCCTTTTGCCAAAAGATCCCAAAATACCAATATGGTATGAATTTTTTGACGTCATGTCAAAATTTACCAAATAACAAATGTTATATATGTATTTCATTGATGAATTAATCGCAATACATCGAAAGGATTTTGTCAAACGGGTGTAAATAGCCTCTAAAGTTTGTAGGGATTTAAGAAATCCATGTGATTCCCCTAATACCTGGAAATCCAATAGATTGAGTGATTTCTTTTTCGCAAAAATTGAAATATTGATGAAATATTATCAATAAAATTAAAGCATACAAAATCCAATATTGTTATGATAACGAAATTTCATAACCATAATCCATTTTCTTATCAAAAAGAAAATATATATTATCCTTTATATATGTAAATGGTTGAAACAACTCATCCAAAAATCAACGTCGTAAATTCAAAAGAATCTGAATGAGTATATAAACCTCCTTTTTGAAAAGGTACAAGAAAATATCTAAAATCCAACTCCCAATTGACTCTAAAACCAACCTCTTGAAAAGGTATAAGCAAACACCTTCATGTTTTGAGACGACATATAAATTCTAAATTTCATAGGAATACCTTTACTAGAAACCCCCAAAGAAACGTGGGATGTCCCGAAAGGGATAATCGGGAGTACTCATGAATATGTACTTCCCGAACAAATCGTACATTGAAATGAAACCCACTTACTCGATTACAAAAAAGGTAACTGATGTCAACAAAGAAATGTTATATCCAAAACGCATATCAATCTCTGTGGCAAGGAACTCACAGAAGATGACATGATTTTTAACATTATTTCCACCTTTCATATATAAGTAAATATAAATATAAGTTGCAACATTTAGACAAACTCATCAACCTAATGAAAGTGGTTGAGAGACATAACAAGATTCTTTCGAATAACACCACATATGTCGGGATAAAGAAAATTCCCGATATCGATAGTGAAAGTGATGCGAGTACATGATTTTTAACATTATTTCCACCTTTCATATATAAGTAAATATAAATATAAGTTGCAACATTTAGACAAACTCATCAACCTAATGAAAGTGGTTGAGAGACATAACAAGATTCTTTCGAATAACACCACATATGTCGGGATAAAGAAAATTCCCGATATCGATAGTGAAAGTGTTAGAGGTGGAAACAACTCCAAAAGATTATGAGTTAAAAAAAATTTCACACATGTGACATTTCTGCACCATGTGGACGAGACCCTATAAAGGGTCAGGGTATTGGTAAGAGTCAGGAAGGATTTTTCAACACCTGGAGTAGGATACAACTACTACCCTGGTGATAATGGACAATCAAATAAGATATGCACTAAAAAGTGCTTCTATCAAAAAGGGAACACGTTGAAAATGAAATATAACATATTTGTTTTAATATTTAATATTGATTATGCATATGTTTCTTTGAAATTAATTTTAAGTACCAAAATTAATTTCTTTGCTAAAGTAAAATCGAATATGTAATCATTATAGATGTAAAGAAATACATCAAAACAAATACAAAAAAAATTCAATATTCTCCGCTTCATTTAGGAATGTATCGAGGAGAATTGATTTTTTTGACCTATCACACAATCGGAAAAAAAAAGATAGACTAATACTTGTTTTATAATATATCCAACCAAATTACTTAGACGATGGACTGTCACTTTCTTGGTGGAACAAGTTTAATAGGAACCTTGTAAATATATTCGTATCAAATGGAAATGAAAATGAGCATATATACATAAATTCCAATGAATATGGAAGGAAACATATATCATGGAAACTAATGTGTCAAACTAGTAGATTATTGGGTCATCGGAACATATTTTGTCACCAATAAAGAAATTTTGGGGGCAATAACACATATATATGTTTCGACATGACCATGTTGGACACCATGGTTATGACATAGTGATCCGTGTATTGCAAAATACACATAAAAACATTCTCTTTCGAGTGAAAGACAAAACAAGGCAAATTGCAATTGTTGACTTCTGCAACATAAGAAACAACATTGCTATCATATGCCCTCTTGAATACATAAAACTTTTGTATATACCCTAATCCTTAGCCAATACAGGAATGAGATCGTCCTAAAGTTAAGGACATTATACAAAAAATATTCCATTGTTACAATGAATACAAAGTGATATTTATGGACATAAACATCCAGAATGCGGACCATTAAAGTACTTTATGGTTTTGGTTTCGACACGATGAACGCATGTCGTATTATTGTTCACATGAAATACTGCACTCCTAGCACTAGTTATATGTTTAAGGGCTCACCACCCTTATTATTTCATCAAGTCTACATGACTTGGAATGTTGGAGAATTTACATCATAAGGATTTGATGTTAATTGCATATGTATTAGGATCAATGTAGAGTATCCTATACCCCATGTGTATATATAAAATGGTTTCATAGAAGTTGTTATCAAAAGAATATGATGACATCTAGGGTATTAGTAATGCGCATCAATTTACCCACATCTACCTGGGGTTATGCAATTATTATATGCAGTTTTTTTTGTCGTTTTTAGACCCACTACTTGCTAACTAACCTCATGCGTACCAGTTGGTAACTGGATATAAGCCTGATACTTTACATTTACGCATGTTTGATTATATGTACCAATTGCGCCCCCCCCCACAGCGCATCGAAATGGGTCCTTAAAGACGATTTGGTAAATGTTGGATATGAACCCCCAACAATTATCTGCTAATTAGAATATTTGACTAGTGATCTCTTTACCGCTAGATTTGCGGGTTGTCACTTTCATGAGACAGTCTTCCCGTTGTTAGGGGGAGATTGGAAAAAGGATTTTCCATGGGAACGACAGGAAGTGTCATTGAATATTCTCACTCTGTCTCATTTTGATCCCCAAAAAAATTCACAACGTAATGTTGAAGTCAAACGAATCAGACTCGATACTTGATACGTTTAATATTCCAAAAGTGACAAGATCACATATACGAGCTGCAAATATACTCGCAAGGTTAAAAAGTCCCCAACAGGGGCACAACGCCACTGAAAAGTGCATTGCAATCACACATAGTGGAGGTGTGGTTGAGGTCGTAGCTACCAAATGGAAGTGGTGGAAGCTACTTGGTTCGATGGATACTATTCTAAAGGAAGAGAATAGTTAGGCACATCTATTTATTATAAATACATAAAACTCTCATGAGATTGTCTCTAATTATAATTATGTCCATGAATCATAACTGGAGGACGCTCCAAAGTTAATATTGATTCTAGAGATGAATATTAATCTCAAATCAACTATGAGAGTACATATGAGTCGATGGACAGATCATATATAATCATTGATGATATATTTCACATATATTGTTGCTTATGAGGTGATAGAGCACATTGACATCAAACCATGCTTAGTTGAAAAATATCAACAAAGAGCAAATTGGCCTAAATAAGCAATCCAGGAGAATCATATTTTTTGACAAATGAACAGGTATTTGGTTTGGTAGTGCTAACCCACCAAGTGTAAAACCTGTAAGACATAGATAAATCATTTGTCCTAAAGCGTAATGTGAATAATTAAGTCATAATATATGAGACTCTCCTTTGGCTCAAGGTTTCTCACAACGTCCTGGATTGACCACGAGAAGACTTACTCTCCCGTGATGAACGTTATAACGTTCTGCTAGTTAATTAGCCTAGTAGTTTCCGAAGGACTGGAAATGCAGCTCATGGATGTGGTTACTACATATCTCTATGGGGATCTAGATTTAGAGATATATAAAAGTGCTTGATGATATTACATTACCAAAATCAAGTAACTCTAAACCACGAAATGCGTTTGCAATAAAATTGAAACGCCCACTTTATAAATCTAAGTGGATGTGGTATACTCGCCTAATGGAATACTTGATTGGTAAAGGATATATAAGAACGATGAACTGTTCTCTTGCGTATTTATTATGGAAAACAAGTTCCAGATTTTCAAAGTAGCTCTATATGTCAATGTTATGAACATAATAGACACTCTTGATGAAATAAAAGGAACCACAAGCTACTTGAAATCTAATTTTGAGAGTAAAGATCTTGGGAAAACTTGGTTTTATCAAGATATTTGAGCTAGGACACCGAGTTTGTGAAATATTAATTCACCGATCGCATATGTCCAGAAAATAATCAGGCAATTTAATATGGACAAAGCGCATCCGGTTAGCACTCCCATGATCGGTCGAAGTGTCGGATATAAGGAAAGATCCATTTCGTCTAAAGGATGATGACGAAAAATGCTGGGAGTTAGAATTCCCTATCTAAGTACAATATGCGCATTATCAGTGAACTTGTTAGCTAGATTTAGCTCAGCGCCAACGCAAAGTCATTTGAATGATATCAAAATTAATCTTTTGGAACCATTGACATGGGCTTATACTTTCCCTATAGAAAGAAAAATGGGATTGATAATGGAACTTCAATACCTACTTAGATTATAAGCAGCAAAAGTACTAGCTCTTATAGAAAAACACCAAACAATGTCTTGGTATGTGTTTGTTGGTATTAGGTATATGTCTGACTCATAGAAAGGTTGTTCTCAAACTGGATAAGGAATTACCACAATGAACACCCAGATTGATTGAAAGTAAGCTAAGCAAATCCTTTGTAACTACCTCCTTGAACTAATCCAAGAATATTACTCTCCATGAGATAATAAAATAATGTATATGATTAAGGACTATCATTACATGTATCGAATAAATGAACATAAGATACATCAAGGGTGATAACACAAAGCATATTTTGCTTAACTTTCTATATAGTCAGCAACAAAAGACCCTCCTTTAGATTCAAGTGAATCAAGTAAGGTGTCAAAAGAATGTGACATATTTTACCAATTCATTACCTAAAACCATATATTGGAAAACGTGTAGAAAGTAAATGAAAATGTTTTCCAAACTCCCTTGATTAATGCACGAATCAGGGGGAGTAGTAGACAAAAGAGGGAGTCTACTATATATTTGATATTGGTATGTTGTGCTCTTTCTGTAACACCCCAAAATTGGCAAATAAATAAATGTGAAGAGAAAAGGGAAAGGAGAAAAAAAAAAGGAAAAAAAATAAAAATAAAAATAAAAATAAAACAAAATTGGTTTTTATTTTATTGGACATAAATGTGAAGAAAAATGTGAAAAACTGGTCAATCATGTAAGTTAGTGAAAGTGAGAAGTGAATAAAGAAGTTTATGTTAGTCGGATTAAAATTGAAGAAAATATCAGATCGGGGGTAAAAAGTGTAAGTTGGCCAAAGTATTGAAGTCAGGGGGGCCGAATGTAATTTTCTAAAAGTTCAAGGGTTATGTTAGTGTTGATTGGTCCAAACCAGAAGGACCTGTTATGTAACTATGGCAGATCTGCAACATGAAAATGACGTGACAATGTCGCGACTTTGAGGCCTTTTATTGGCTCCCCTAGTCAACTAATAAGCCAAACAATTTCAGCTTCATATAGTCCTTACTCTAGACAACATTTTTGGTTCAAGAAACTTATGAAATCGTGGAGTAACGAGGGAGAAATAGAAGCTCGAAAGTCCATGTTCGAAATTTCGGTTTATCGACGATTGGAGGTAAAATACTCAACCAAAATTCGAGTTCTTTATATGGTTAGCTTCGTTTTTAAGTTCTTTATCTAACCTTAGTAGCCTTATGTCTCAAATTTTAGTTTTGAAGGTCCGATTTTGAGTTTTTTCTACTGATTTTCGAGTGGTATTTTAACCCAAACTTTAAATGAGCATATGGGACTCAATAGTTGGTGGTTTTCGTTGATTTTTGTTCCTATGGCTGAGGAAAATGATTTTATAGAGTTTTAGAGAAAAGAATCATCGAAAACCGGCGAAAAATGATCGATTTAGGCACAAAAATGTGCCGATGGTGCTGCTGGTCGTCGAAGGGCGGTTGGATTGGGTTGTAGCCGACGCTGGACCAGTGTTGAGTTAACTTCTATTTGGGCTAGACTAAAAAAAAAAAATGGGTCCAATGTTGTTATTTATTTATTAATCAGTTGGACCAAGTCCATATGTCTTTTGGGTAATTACTTAATTGGGCAATTAATTATATTAGGCCCAAGTTAATTAATTAGTTCCAAATTACATCAAGTTATAATTATTTAGATTATGATAATTAATCGATTTAGTTTCTAAATTGATTTATATATTAAATTAAATTATTATTTAATTGATATATTAATTTATTTTAGGATATTGACACTAATCAATTAAATAAATTTTCTAAGGAGAGATGTTTATGATAAATCATAAAATTATTTTGATGATTTATAATGTGATATAAAGCGTCATAGTTCGAGTTAAGGATTTATTGGACGCTTTAATTTAGAGATATGAATTTATAACATTATAAAATAGTTATTTTGACGTTTTAAGGCGTCGTAGAGTTTTAGACTTGGGGTTTTGACTAAAGTTGTGCGAGGTTGACCGTGTTGACCAATAGTTGACTTTTACCTCGCGTGACCCACAAGTATTTTGACGATGAGATCAAATGGATATATATATGAGTCATTTAGAGACCTGATTTTAGAGTTTGACTTTAGGTGGAGTCAGTTTGACTAAAGTTGACTTTTGGAGAAAATAAGCCATTAATTGGATATGGTGGTATGAAATGTGTAGGTTTTCAGTTGAGAGCTATCAGTAGCCGATCTACACGGAATCAGGTGAGTCTTCATGAGACTTACACTGGGATGCATACATACGTACAAATTTATTTTCAGCATTATATGATTCATATGGTGATGTGTATGTATGCATGATGTTTCAGTTTTCATACATGATGTATTATATTTTTCATGTATGATATTTACGATCAGTTGCATGCTATGTGTTTATGTTGTTTTCAAGTAAATCTAGCATGCTATTTCATATGAAAGTTTTATGATTGGTTTTAACGGGTGGGCATTTGACTAGTAAGTCACAGACAAGTGACACGACCCAGTGAAGTGGGTGATCGAACAGAACAGAAAGTTCAACCCAGGGCGTGTCAGAGACAAGTGGCTCGACCCAGTCAAGTGGGTGATCGAACAGAACCGAAAGTTCAACCCAGGGCGTGTCAGAGACAAGTGGCACGACCCAGTCAAGTGGGTGATCTAACAGAACAGAAAGTTCAACCCAGGGCGTGTCAGAGACAAGTGGCACAACCCAGTGAAGTGGGTGATTTATCAGAATAGAAAGTTCAACCCAGGGCGTGTCAGTGACAAAATGACCCATACCCGACAAGATAGTTTATGAGATCTCTTTTCTTTCAGCGCTGCATGTTTTCAGAAAATGCATATTATTTGATACAATGTTTTGAAGTTGATATGCATTATGTGAAATGATTTTATTCACGCAAACCATGAACTCTCTGAGCTTTATAAGCTGACTATAGTATGCATCTCAGAGACAGAAGGTTTCAGGTTGGATAAAAGAAATGGCACACATAGAGACTTGCCACTGCCATTTAAGTTCAGTATTTATGTTCAAGCATCTATTATGAATAAATATTGTAACGCAACTCGGTATGGGACGGGTTAGCATTTAAGTTACATATTTATTGTTTTAAAGTCTTCCGCTGTAAAAGGTTTAAAGTTTTATTTTTAGCCGAAATTTTGGAATATTTTGGAGAATTGTTTTAGATTTCGTAATACTTATCAAGGCAAAAAATATGGGTGTTACACTTTCCTTCAACCAAGGTTTTATTTTTCCCATTGGGTTTTGTTCCTTGGTGTAAGGTTTTAGTGAGACAACTGTTTATATACCATCATGCTTTCCTAACTCTCAAGATTAAAGTATGAATCTAAGAGAAAACTAGACTGAAGGATAAGTCTATGTATTGCAAAGAAGCTGGTGCGTTGTACTCTTTCCTTCGTCATATTTTTATTTTTTCCCACTAGGTTTTATTTTGGCGTAAGGTTTTAACGAGACAACAACTGTGTACCACCACTCCTTTAACTTGGCACAAGGGGGAGTGTTGTAGGATAAGTGTGCCATCGTCTAAAGGATATGGCGATAGAGATAGAGATAGAGATAAATATATCAGAGTTAGATTAGAACTGAAATATCTTCTAACTATCTACTTGTAACTCCTTCCTATTTAAAGGGCTTATGATTAATGAGAATTATAGACGCCTTCTCTCTGTCTTATTGTTATTCTCTCCATATTGTTGTTTCATTTGTTTTTCCCTTTAACATCAATTACATATTTAATAATAGTAGAAGCGTACTCGCCCAATGCAGCGAAATACATCATGATTTTAATGTTTCTTTTTTTTTGTTTTTTTTTCTCGATTTACAGTACGATTTTGGATGATTTTGAGAAAATGATAATGTTTTTATAAATTTGTTTAATTTAGGCTTAATAATATATTGTTTTTTATATAAAAAAATAAGTATTTTTTGTTAGAATTCAATGATTATCTTATATATTTTAATGACATCTAGAAAAAATAACCAATTACATATTTAATAATATAATTAAAACAAAATTATAGTAATATAATATATTAATTAATAGTGATACATGGAAATGTCTGCACATACCAAATTGGTGGGTGTTAGAAGCCTACAATAATAATATGTATCTTTTGCTTTGATACTTGTAAATTAAGAGATTTTTAAAATCTTGCATAAAATGATGGTACCTTGTGCCTAATAATTTTTATTCAAGAGTTTTTTTATCCGTGCTTTATAATATAGTATAGATTAAAACAAAATTATAGTAATATAATATATTAATTAATAGTACACATGGAAATGTCTGCATAAAAGGAAGACCCTGCACATACCAAATTGGTGGGTGTTAATAGCCTGCAGTAGTAATATGTATCTTGTGCTTTGATACTTGTAAATTAAGATATTTTTAAAATATTGCATAAAACGATGATACCTTATGTCTAATAATTTATATTTAAGAGTTTTTTATCCGTGTTTATAATATAGTATAAATAATATGTGTGTTTTGTGTAAAGATAACGGTTGTGTTTTGTGTAACAGTAGGGGGAGGGGGACTCTATCTAGGAGGACAATGATGATTGTCTATATATATGTTAAAATAAATTATTTATAATATTAAATAAATATTATGATATTATGATATTTTATAGGGAATTTAATTAAAATGCCCTAAGTTGAAAAATCAGTACCCAATATGCCCCAAATCTTGTAATTTTTGCCAAAATACCCCCTAGGTCCGCGTTTTTCACTGTTACACGCAGACCTGGTCCGCGTTTTGGCCGCGTTCACTGTTACACGCGGCCTCGAGCCGCGTTTTGGCCGCGTTTCCCCCTACACGCGGACCTGGTACGCGTTTGGCATTCGATGCGTGTTGGTCCGCGTTTTCCACTATAAAACGCGTATCTGGGCCGCGTTTTTTACTGTAGAACGCGTACTTGGGGGCCGCCCATAGTATTGTTTATTTAGGGTTTAGAGATCGACGGTGTGGATGCTTTCATTTGTTAGGGTTTGCTCCTATAAATAAGTGTGTCCCCCACCCATAACCCCACCACCATCACTCTCAAAGGTATCCCATCTATTTCACTCTCTCAAATATATCGTGTATTACACACGCTCGGATCTCGGCTCGGTTGGTTAGCATTTATAAAAGTCGGATATGGGTCGACCACTTTCTTCGGTAAGTTTCCTTTAACCGCGTTTATGTTGATAATATGTTAGAGGTTGCGTTAATTTTAGTTTTACATATTACGTTGATTTTAGAGATTGCGTTAATTTTAGGATTGCGCTACTTTCATAAAAAAATTGTAGAGATTGCGTTTTTTTTTTGTATAAAAAAAGTGTAGAGATTGGGCTTGTTTTTGGGATTGCGCTAATTTTATTAAAAAATTGTAGAGATTGCGTTAATTTTAGAGATTGCGTTTTTTTTTTTGTATAAAAAAAGTGTAGAGATTGGGATTGTGTTTGGGATTGCGCTAATTTTATAAAATAATTGTAGAGATTTCGTTAATTTTAGAGATTGCGTTTTTTTTTGTATAAAAAAGTGTAGAGATTGGGCTTGTTTTAGGATTGCGCTACTTTCATAAAAAAATTGTAGAGATTGCGTTAATTTTAGAGATTGCGTTTTTTTTTTTGTATAAAAAAGGTGTAGAGATTGGGCTTGTTTTAGGGATTGCGCTCATTTTATAAAATAATTGTAGAGATTGCGTTAATCTTAGAGATTGCGTTTTTTTTTTGTATAAAAAAGTGTAGAGATTGGGCTTGTTTTTGGGATTGCGCTAATTTTATAAAATAATTGTAGAGATTGCGTTTTTTTTTGTATAAAAAAGTGTAGAGATTGCGTTAATTTTAGAGATTGCGTTTTTTTTTGTATAAAAAAAGTGTAGAGATTGGGCTTGTTTTAGGATTGCGCTACTTTCATAAAAAAATTGTAGAGATTGCGTTTTTTTTTGTATAAAAAAACTGTAGAGATTGCGCTTGTTTTAGGGATTGCGCTCATTTTATAAAATAATTGTAGAGATTGCGTTAATCTTAGAGATTGCGTTTTTTTTTTGTATAAAAAAGTGTAGAGATTAGGCTTGTTTTTGGGATTGCGCTAATTTTATAAAATAATTGTAGAGATTGCGTTTTTTTTTGTATAAAAAAGTGTAGAGATTGCGTTAATTTTAGAGATTGCGTTTTTTTTTTTGTATAAAAAAAGTGTAGAGATTGGGCTTGTTTTAGGATTGCGCTACTTTCATAAAAAAATTGTAGAGATTGCGTTAATTTTAGAGATTGCGTTTTTTTTTGTATAAAAAAACTGTAGAGATTGGGCTTGTTTTAGGGATTGCGCTCATTTTATAAAATAATTGTAGAGATTGCGTTAATCTTAGAGATTGCGTTTTATAATTTTTTTTGTATAAAAAAACTGTACAGATTGGGCTTGTTTTTGGGATTGCGCTAATTTTATTAAAAAATTGTAGAGATTGCGTTAATGTTAGAGATTGCGTTTTTTTTTTTGTATAAAAAAACTGTAGAGATTGGGCTTGTTTTTGGGATTGCGCTACTTTCATAAAAAAATTGTAGAGATTGCGTTAATTTTAGAGATTGCGTTTTTTTTAGTATAAAATAATTGTAGAGATTGGGCTTGTTTTATGGATTGCGCTACTTTCATAAAATAATTGTAGAGATTGCGTTAATCTTAGAGATTGCGTTTTATAATTTTTTTTGTATAAAAAAACTGTACAGATTGGGCTTGTTTTTGGGATTGCGCTAATTTCATAAAATAATTGTAGAGATTGCGTTAATCTTAGAGATTGCGCTACTTTCATAAAAAATTTGTAGAGATTGCGTTAATCTTAGAGATTGCGTTTTATAATTTTTTTTGTATAAAAAACTGTAGAGATTGGGCTTGTTTTTGGGATTGCGCTAATTTTATAAAATACTTGTAGAGATTTCGTTAATTTTAGAGATTGCGTTTTTTTTTTTGTATAAAAAAAGTGTAGAGATTGGGCTTGTTTTAGGGATTGCGCTACTTTCATAAAAAAATTGTAGAGATTGCGTTAATTTTAGAGATTGCGTTTTATAATTTTTTTTGTATAAAAAAACTGTACAGATTGGGCTTGTTTTTGGGATTGCGCTAATTTCATAAAATAATTGTAGAGATTGCGTTAACAACATCCTTGCATTACTATGTAGGACGATTTTGATAACGTCGATCTTTCGTTCAAATGTCGCATCGCCATGGTAAAGGAAATTAGAGATGCTTTTGAAGCGTGTCCACCTGAACGGGCACAACGTTTACACGAAATGTTTAGCCGCACATCTTTCGGGCCATGGCTCGAGCTTACCAATGTCCAACAGGACCCCCTTCTAGTACACATGTTTTTACAGATGGAGGTCGAGGTTGCGAGACCACAGCCGGAGGAATTGTATTTTCACGTGTGTGGGACTCGCATGCACTTTGGTCGTCGTGAGTTCTGTATTGTAACAGGACTCCCTTTCGGACAAATACCCGACCTTCCTACCTTGACAGATGAGTCCTTTGTTAGTAGGGTTTGGCCCGGCCTTGCACCAGGTATCTTGACGCTGAGAACCGTCCTCGAGACGATGAGAACTGGTCTTGGTGCGATATCCGATGAGGATGCTGTGCGTGTTTGCTTGGTGGTGATGGCAGATTTGATGTTCATGGGTCGTGATCCAAGGCTGCCGGTTTCCTCTACTGTACTTATCGTTGTCGATGACTTGGAGAGGTTTAACCGCTATCCATGGGGTAGCTACATCTGGAGTCACTCATACAAAGGACTCCACGGTGCCATCGCCAGACGCAAGCAGAAGAACCAACAAAACAACAAGATGACGTTGAACGGGTTTGCACACGCCCTAAAGGTTAGATAAGTACAATAACATAAATATCAATTCATTAACTAATTTTGCTAATTTTGGATTTATTCTAACGTACTTGTTCAATTTATGTAATTCCAGATATGGATCTTGGAGATGTTTCCTGCCTGCCGGCAAAATTTCACCAAGCGCTCCGACAGGTTGATTAGGGGAACCAAATGGGATCGAGATGCTGTCCTTAATAAGTCTGCATGCATTGGGATCTTCAACTCAGCTTTGAGCGTATGCCCTCTTACTATATTTTTAATTGTAGTAATTAAAAAACTATTTGTGATTTATATGTCTTATAATTTTTTAGGTTGTTAATGCGCCATATGCTGAACTGAGGCCTACTCAGGATGAGCAGCAGTCGAGTTGGTTTCGACGGAGCGTCGCCTTTTTTGAAAGTTCGGCGGGCAGGCGACCGACAAAGAGGTCCCGACGTAGAGGTCCTGATCCCGATGAAGATGACGATGCCGGTTTTTTCATGCTACTGTTGGGTGTAGGTGGTAGTGGGGATTTCGAGGATCTGGTAAGTATTTAAATATAGTCATATAAACAACTACATTTCTAATGACAGGTCTAACAATCTATGTTTTGTGTATAGCAAATCGACGCTTGGGTTAGAATGATCCAAGAATCCCGCTCTCCACATGCCAGATGGACGGTCATGGACTCCAACTTCTTTGAGTGGCTTACACGGCCGGGCCAAGGATACAGGTCTGTGTTCGAAACATGCAATGGACTGGGCCATAGAAATCATCCAGCTTGGATGGACATCGACGAGGTATGGAAATCGATTTACATAATTTTTGTTCAACTTGTTTGTTACTAACTATTATTGTGTTATTGTAAAATCTCAGGTATACATCCCCATATGCGTCGTGGACAAACATTGGGTGCTCGGTGTTCTGTACCTCCGTGAAATGAGGCTGGTCTTATTTGACAGTTTACGAGCAAGAAGGTACACTTTGCCCTTGGAAGAACGCCTTGGGATCTTCAAAAAACAATTGCCGAAGTTGTTAAAAAAGATACACGACACGCCGAATCGTATCAAGGCCAGCAAGAAATTAGAGGTTATCTATGATCCTGATGCACCTCAACAAACAGGGGGCCTTGGGGATTGCGGTGTGTGGGTGTGTCGTAACATATCCAAGTTTATTGAAGGTCTGCACCCAACAGTTGCACCAGATGCAACTGAGCATGTGGCAAGGGAATGGCGTAATTACATGGCGGAGACCCTTTTCTCGTTGGCTGTCCAAATAAACGATTAGGCCGGGAAATCTACCCGTAGTAGGTTTCTCAAAGGGTGGTTGTTGTATGGATGCACTTTAACGTTTAACCTAAGTTTTATTTTATGCATTAATTTTTACTTTATCGATGCTTGAATGTTGTACGGATGCACCATTTCGTTTTCTTTAATTTCAATAAAACGATGCTTTTATGGTTTATCTTTTATTTACACATAATATAATTTCACAATCACGATAAGGTAGATAAAATCAACAATTAACATAATAACAATATCACTTAGCATAGAAGATGAGGTGGTTACAATCAAGGGAAGTCAATGTTAAGGTCAATGCTATCACGCCTTAAAGTTCCATGTGGTTCTAGGTCCGATGACCCTTGAGAGCGAAATCTTTGGCTAGTAGAAGCTCTCCTGGGCACGGTTGAAGGGGCAGGAGTTGGACATTCACCACGAGTATGTCCTACTGCTCCACACTTAGTACACGTTCTCTGTATCGGATCCTCACCACGAGATGGACGTCGATCGTTCTTTCTTGGTCTCCCCGCACGTCTCTTGGTTATTAACGGTGGATAGCATGGCGGAAGGGGGACGTGTGGCAAAACCCATGATTGAGGGGGTCCAACAGGATAGATCAACTCATGATATGTTGACCGGTAAGTACTGGACGTGTAGTAAGATATAGCCAGATCGCTGCAATCTCTACGATTCATTGACCTTGCAGCAGCGATGGCATGACCGCACGGTAAACCAGAATATTGCCATTGGTTACATTCACAAACACCGTTGACCATATCGACAGTCGCGTGATAACGGATATCCCGAACGTTGAACTTACCATGTCCAATCTGACTTACCCTCCATGTCGCAGACTTTCCCGACCTTCTGCTAATTATCTCCTCCGCCATTGGTGTGAGATGATTACGCATTTCATCTACAAATATGTGTTAATTGTGTTACGATTTATACGGAAGACGAAAAATGCAACAAACATATAAGTTAAAGATTTTAGAGTTTATCAACCTCCCTTTCGTCGTCGAAGTTGGTACCACTCTTGTTGAAAATCTCGGAAGTACTCTATAAGGCCGACAATGGGTAACCTGCGTGCAAAACGGGACAGTGCATTCACCGACTCTACACTATTAGAGGTCATTATGTTATACCGTTGTGCAGGGAAATGGGCCCTTGACCACCTCTCTTTACCAGCCTCGTCCATAACTTGTGCTCCACGAGGTACTTCATATCGTAGTGCATTCATGTAGGTCTCGAACTCCCTAATAGTATATGCTTTGCACGCCTTCCAATACGTGGTCTTGTTTGTTGTGATACGTTTGTCCGCGTTTTTCACGTTCATCTCCAAATGTCGACAACATAGGGCGTGAGGGGTGGAGGGGTACACGGCAGAAATTGCCGCACTTATGGAAGGAGCCCTGTCGGACATAAACACCAACCCTTCCGGGGAGCCGATACATTCCCGCAACATGTTCAGAAACCAACCCCACTCCTCCCCCGTCTCGGACTTTCCTACTCCGAAAGCCAAGGGCACAATGTTGTTATTTCCGTCCATGGCAACCGCCAAGAACATCATACCCAGGTAATGCCCCTTTAAATGGGCAGCGTCTATTACAAGGACAGGACGCAGATTTGTCAAAAACGTCCGGATCTGCAATAAACGTATGTGGTTATTATTTGTAAATGTTAAAATTCATAATATGTAAAGCTACGACGATTTAATATACTTACCGCACATCCAAGTGCAGCGAAACACAATTCGAAACGTCCGTTTGAATCCGTCCTTATTCTGGTGCGTGTACCCGGATTCTTCAGCTCCAAGTTATATAAATACGCAGGGAGTCGTTCGTACGACTCCTCGGGAGTGCCTCTCACCATTAGTAGTGCCTTGCATCGCGCACGCCATCCTTGGTGGTAACCAATGTTTATCCCGTACTGCTGATTTATATCGTTGACGATGTCCTTCGGCCGAAATGACCTGCTAGCGTCAAGAAACTTGTCTTTCAGTATGTGGCCCAAAGTCCTTTTGTTGGCCTGCCGGTGGCTAGCATTTAGTTGTGTCCTCGAACATGTGTGTACGTCGTTCAGCTTTCTAACGACAAACAACCCTCCTTTAGGGCCCACGGACTTCGCGGACATACTCCATTCACAATTTTGTTGGTCACATACAACCTTGTATCTGCGTTTGTCGGATTTCTTCGCTCTAAACACGAAACCCTCTCGCAAGAACTTCATTCCCAACTGTACGGTCATTTCCTCCTTCGTATGAAATATTTGACCTTCATGTATAGTTGTACTACGATTGTAAGGTGCGGGTTGGTAGGCTGGTATATGGGGGACCGGGTTAGGAAGAGAAGGGGGCATATCAAAATAATCGTTTAACGCACCAAATGATTTATTGCTAGGGGTATATGTTTTTTCGTCCTCGTCATTATCGGTATCTGATCTGTCCAGATCAGATATACCAGTTGTGAAAACATGTGTTTCGTCATCAGCAACTCCAACAAACCGTCTTTTTGGGTCTTCTGCTTCTTCTTCTTCTTCTAGTTGCGTCTCCGGAACAACTTCGGGATAAGATTCGTTAGGACGATATGCATGATCAGAATAAAGTGTGGTGTCGTAGGATGCCTGAAATTGAGAGTCAGGCTCCAGTTGACTACCACCGACATGGATTTCGTCATCATCTTCGTCATCACCTTCGTCATCATCTTCGTCATCGCCCATCGATGGTGCGACATACACAAAAAGTTGTGGAGGTATTTCTGAATCGGCTGCAAGTAGCATAAAACCAAGGATTTCGTCATCGTTGGTTATCTCCATCAGTGAGCCATCTGCACGTCTGAACACCAACTTGCAAGCAGCAGAATCTCCGATTCCACACTTTCCCACGACGTAATCGATAAACGTCTTATACGCAACCATTATTGGAATATATACACCACGCTTTGTGTAGCCAATATAATCCCACCCATTGTTGTTTTGCACCCATTGACCATCGAAACATAATAAGACTCTAGTTTTTTGAACAGATGAACTCATTTTTTCAGTAGTATGAAAAATGAAGCAATTCAAGTGGATGTGATGAACGATTTTGCATCTAATCTTACTAATCTTTATAGGAAAAATTGAATGGAGAAAATGAATGTGAACCACATATTCAATGACAATGGTACACTTATTGTATGAGAATCAGACTAAAATGTGGAAAAAAACAGTAAAATCATTCAAAAAATACGTCACAAACAGTTGACCACACATGAAATCATAGGCCTGAAACCCTAATTTTCAAAACCCTAATACGGTTTACACTATTAAACGCGGACCTAACCCTCGTTTGTAACAAAAAACGCGGCCCAAACGCGGACCAAACGCGGACCAAACGCGAACCAACGCGCATCGAATGCCAAACGCGTACCAGGTCCGCGTGTAGGGGGAAACGCGGCCAAAACGCGGCTCGAGGCCGCGTGTAACAGTGAACGCGGCCAAAACGCGGACCAGGTCCGCGTGTAACAGTGAAAAACGCGGACCTAGGGGGTATTTTGGCAAAAATTACAAGATTTGGGGCATATTGGGTACTGATTTTTCAACTTAGGGCATTTTAATTAAATTCCCTATTTTATATAATATATAATATAAATCAATCTTTTTGATAATTTTAATAAGAAAAAGGAAAAAAAAAGCGTAATTAATAGATAAGGACAAAACTAAAAAAAGGCATAGGAATATTTGAAAAGACAGAAATTTCCTCATTCTAAAAGATTTTTAACAAAGTTTACGAGAGACCACTTTTAGAGTAAAATGAAAACCAATAAGATAATTTATACATTTATCAAAGTTCAGTACTTTTTTAGACTTTTCACTAAATCTCAAGGATTTTCGAGTTTACTCTAATATTTAATATGTTTTTATTTTTATATATTTAAAAAAAAAGTTATTCTTCAATCACATACTTAAGGGGTGTTTGGCTCGTAGAATGTGATGAAATTGGAATGTTGAATTCTTTTGACCAGATTTCATTCCCTTGTTTGGTTCAAGCTTTTCAATGAATGAAATCTTTGAATTCCAATAAATTCCATAGATATAAGATTTTAACATTCCATCATAAAACCCAAGGATTTCAATGGAATGAGATCTTATATTTTGATAATTCCAAAGTTACCCTTTACCCCAAACTAAACCCTACTCATTTTGATTATCAGCCGACACCAACTCATCTTCTCTATATATCATCGATCCAGCTCTGCCTTCTCCACACATCATTGATCCAACTCTCGTTTTCTCCTTTGCAGCAACAAGTTATCTCTCTCTCTCTCTCTCTCTCTCTCTCTCTCTCTCTCTCTTCCTGTTGATTTTTCATCTGTTTGTGTGTGCAATGGTTTTCCTGTCGATTTTCCAAAAATGATCTGGGCGTCTGCCATGAACTCTTTTCACAGCAACAACGAAATGATCATTAAAACGAGCTTTGTACAAATGACCGGAAGTCTCCACACGGACGATATTCTCTTCATGAAAATTATTTGTAGCAGAAACCAATCACTCATAGTCAATAACAGTTACAAACCCCTTTCTACCAACAATTCTTGAAGGAGTTTACTCTAATATTTAATATGTTTTTATTTTTATATATTTTTAAATAAAAAGTTATTCTTCAACCACATACTTAGGGGGCGTTTGATTCGCAGAATGTGATAAAATATTGTGGAATTGGAATGTTGAATTCTTTTGACCAGATTTCATTCCCTTGTTTGGTTCAAACTTTTCAATGAATGAAATCTTTGAATTCCAACAAATTCCATAGTTATAGGATTTTAACATTCCATCATAAAACCCAATGGATCTTATATTTTGATAATTCCAAAGTTACCCTTTACTCCAAACTAAACCCTACTCATTTTGATTATCAGTCGACACCAATTCATCTTCTATATATATCATCGATCCAGCTCTGTCTTCTCCATACATCATCGATCCAACTCTGTCTTCTCCATAGATCCATCGATCCTGCTCTCGTTTTCTCCATTGCAAAAACAGGTTATCTCTGTCTCTCTTTCTCTCTCTCTTCCTGTCGATTTTTCATCTGTTTGTGTGTGCAATGGTTTTCCAAAAATGACCTGGACGTCTGCCATGAACTCTTTTCACAGCAACATCGAAATGATCATTAAAACTGTAACGACCCAACTCACACGACAAAAGATGGAACCAACTTTAATAAATAATAATGGCAAGCGGCCCCATACTATCAAAAAAATACAAGGTTTGCGGAAAGACAACCTAGTACACAACTGAGATTACATTGACAAGAATCTACAATGGAGGTCCTCTAATTCAGCTCCAGCTCGTATCTTCTCTTAAATACTTATCCGCTCCTCCTACTGCCACTCATCACCTGAAAAGGGTTTTAAATTTGAAAAGAGCGAGGGTTAGACCGAAAGGTCTAGTGAGTCCCCTCTTGCAACAGTTTTTAACTCAACAAACATTCAAGGATTTATCATAAAATAAACTATTTTCAGCTTTAAGGAAAACCTTTAACTTTCAGCAAACTTCTCCGCTCACACTACCGCCACCCTAAGGTGACAGCGTGTCTATGACTCACACTGCCTTTGTTGGGACACACCCCCAACGGCATAAACGGAACACCCCCCCGGTATGAGCAGAAGCGGGCCACCCCCCCCCCCCCGACTTTGAGCCTACACACTTAGGACCATGTATGCATACACTTCCACCTTGACATCAATAATAAAATCATCTTTTAACATTTAAATAAATCTCGCAAGTAATATCAAAGAAATATTATTTCAAAACTTGCTTATAAATTCACATACACAAAAACATAACTCAATCGACATGAGAGGCTTTAGTTCAGAAAAACTCACCTGGCGTCCTTAGCTTAAACTCTGCGTTTACTTTTATAGCTTGAACCGAAACCTATAAAGGAAACACCGATCCATAAACCCTCTAAATCTTCTAATTATAAAAGATTGAACTTGACACCGAAATCCCAATTCTAACCTCTAATCCCAACTTAACCCACCTAATCCTACTTGAATAATAAAATTATTCCTTGGTATTTAATGATAAAGAAATGGGCCAACCAAAAATAAACCCAACTCCTAAACATAAGAAAAACAAGATTTTCAACATATGGGCTTCGGCCCACTGTGCAGAACCGGGGACCGGGACTAGCTTGGCCGACCGGTGCGATTCACTTGACTGGGGCTTCCCTTTAACAGCGCTGACCGGGGTGAGCCTTGGTCTTCGACCGGGGTCTCCCCCCTTGAGTCTCGGCCGGGGTCTTCCCCCACCTAGGTCGACCGGACTCCCCTTACCTGACCGGTCTCTCACCGAACGACCGGTGTCTGACCGATGCCCCACAACAACCGGGGTCTTCAAACGACCGAGATCGATTTATCAGGTCACCCTGAGTTTTCGATGTTTCCCCCAAATCCCATAATCGGAACTCGAACAAAACCCCAACCCCTCTGCTGGAAACGATGATATTCATAACGAAAATGAAGAACTATAATCCCAATCACTACAAATCTATAAACAGATTAAACCTTACACCCCAACCTTTCCAACAATCAAAACCAGAGATTCAACCATTTCCCCCAAACCAAAGATTAAAAAAACTAAAACTAAGGACTTTGGTATTAAGATTGAGATTAGAGGAAAAGCTTACCTTAAGGAATCTTCAAGAATTAGAAATCTCGATCAAATACCTCTCCTCTGCTCGGTCGCCCCCTTCGCTCTCCTTCTCAATCTCGTTCTCAGCCGCCCAAAGCTAAAATGAGAGAGATTTTAGGGTAAAACCCCTTTTTAACCAATGTTATTTCTTACCCCCTTTATCTTTAAGTCTTGACCAAATAAACCCCTAACTTTTCTTTATTAAACTTTATACCCGGTTATTACAATATCCCCCTCTCAAAAGAATTCCGACCCCGGAATTCCTTCGTCGAACAAACTGAGATACAGATTCTTCACAATTACCTCCAACTCCCACGTTGACTCTTGACCTATACGGAAACTTCCACTGATTTTTTTTTACTAAACGGATCTCTTCTGATCCTTAACCTCTTAAACTTACGATCTATGACTTCCTTAGATCCCTTGATCACTGTAACATTGTATTTACTTTCATTCTTTACAGAGATAATGTTGCCCCAACTTCCGACAGCTGCTCTCTTCCCATGAGAGGCGCGAAACACAATCAGGGGTTTCATAATCCCCATCTAACACTTCCAGATCATACCCTATCTCTCCTACTCTTTTCTCAACTTCAACAGACTCTAAAACGTAGTCCAACACTAGTTTCCTCTTGAATGCACCACTTTATTCCATGGGGTGGACTTCCCCAGCAAGATGCACCATCTCAACTTACGATTCACCAGGCTTGCGTTCTTTCGACCATATCCACTTATCTTCACTTAGCTGCCCAAACGTGCTGACCCAAAAACCAACGCCGCGCCCCCTAAGCAACCAACTATATCATACCAGTCTGTATCTTCTCAAGGTTTAATATTCCAACACTTTCCAAGGTAATTTGTAACATCCCAGACCAACCATACCAAATATTGTCCGCTTTGTCCACACACCCGGACTCACGGTTTTAAAACGCGTCTCCTTAGGTTTTCACATACAACTTTACTGCTTTAGATGCATAAACTCTACCAGAGATAACATCACCACGACAGGTACCCCTAATTAATATGATAACCCCCTTAACTCGCCAACTTAACACGATGTCAACCTTAGGCTTCACCATGAACCCACCGCTATGAATTTCTTCATTAAGTACTCAGTCATAGCAAAATATCTTCCCTCAACACTACATATACCTAATGCCAAAAGAACACCTTCTCTTTCGAACCACAATGGTCACAACTCAACAGTGTTGCACAATTCATACGCATTTACAAACGTCGCCCCAAACACCATCAATTCAAGTTCTCACATACAGAAGATAAAGAAGCTTCACAACACAATACTTTCATAGTACACATGCTCCAACTGACAGAATTATAAAGACACTTTATTCGTCTTCTTCTTGCACCCCTCCAACCGTCCAACCAAAAATTGCAATAACCCAATTACTCCAATTCGCCTGACACCGGAACCGAGCTTACCTGGAACTCCCTCTGTTTAAAGCCAATTCTAACTCACTCCACACACTTCATTCCACCACTCTTTCCACTTTCTTCTCAAAACAACAAGCATAACTCCAAAAATTAACTAACTACCGAGAGTAACCTTAGACCAAAATCACCATTTATCTTTCTCAACACCAAAATCATAACCTACACTCCAACCTCCTTCTCTCCCTCTCAAAAGGATTTATATCCCTCTAAGGCAAAAAAAATCTGGTCCTTACATTCCCATTTATGCTTCTCCTGACAAACTTCTCACTCTCAGTTTAGCCACTTCTCCTACAATCCCAAATGTGCTGAAACCACATTTCCATTATTATACTTAGCCAAACGGCTACCCACGGTTCTCGCTCGAGTTCTTTACCCAAGTCCTTCCAAGCCATCCCCAATGCTCGAAGGCTTCACGTAATTCTCGTTCTCCAAACATAAATGACCTGACCGCTAGGATTCCTTCACACTCAAGAACTACTTCGACAACCCCACAGATCTTCTTCCCAACTACAAAACATTCTGCATTTCCTTCAATATTCTAGCGGTAAGATAAACCCTTCTATAACACATCACAGACTATGGCACATAGCTCCTCTCCTAGATAGCCACCCACTAATGCCCGAACATTATTATCAACTTAATACCACCCCGATGCCAACTATACACCCTCACTTCTTAGCAATATACTTGCCTCTTTTTTTTATAAGGGCTCCTCAGAGATCCCCGAGCAAAGATTTTCATTCACACTATATCCATAACAACAACACCAAATGTTCCCTAATCTCAAAGAAACTCCTTACCACCAATGACTCATTCGACCGCTTTGACATAACCCTACACTACTCCTCCAAACAATCATCACCCCACCCCAACTCCACACTTCAGACGAATTCATCACAACCACTCACCAGCCATACAGACACCGCCCTCTTTATGTTGGACTTAACACTAATACTTGAATTACAGCCATTTCACGACTTTGTCTTCCTCGGATCTGAACAACCCCAAAACATGCTCAATAAAACTTTTCATCCAGATCTCGCTGCTTGCCGCGGTCTGGCAAGAATCAAATCAGACAGTCTGTAAGATTAATCGCACCACTTTACAGACAACAATGCTCAGACTCAACCACATTTGAACAGTTCGATGACAACCACAACACATTTACTCCTTCAAACGCACTATAACCACTTGAACTTCCACAGTCCTCAAAGGCATTAGACTTCCTTGATACCAAAACTAATCGCCAGGCTACCCCAGACTTTTATTCCCGACGATACCATTTCATCAGAACGCCACGGATTTTACTCCTTAACAAGTTACCTCTCAACGCATCTAAACAAAATTCGAACTTATACTCACTAGCAATTTCTTCTCCGGTTATCGAACCAGAATAATTTTACCATAAGATTGACCCTACACGGAAAACTGAGACTTCTGTATTTCCTTTTCGTTATTCCCAATCCCTCCCTAGGGAGTACGAAGGTCATGAATCAACCATCAATGATTCGAACGTCACTCTTCTACACTCAAAACTTTCCTTCATCCCTACTTGAAACGTCTCTTACGACCTAAAGAGTTCATAGCCTTCATGCTTGACGACACTGTAAATTTAAACGACTGACATTTGAAGTTTCAAGAAATAATACTTTATAAAAAAAACCAACTTGAGTATACACGATACCACACTAGCGTAAAGGATTCGCCATGCACAACGATCTCAAGGATCACACCGCCTCAATTCTAAGATAAAATGAGTCTCACTCAACCAAAATCGACGTTGACACCATTGAAAATATTTCCAGCAACTTTACTCGTGCAATTTATAAAGTACAACAAAATCGCTTAAACTAGGCGATTTGATCGTCTATCACTTTTCTTGGTATAACAACATAAGTCCGTAACGATTTCACTTATAAAATTATGCGCCCAAATGTTGTTACTATTTCCACAACTAAGGTTAGCTCATTTAGAAAAGCGAAATAGGTTTCCACTCTGGTACAATGCAAAAATAAACTTGTCTCTTTAATCCAAACACGCGATTGTGTGTCAACTCATTTTCAAAACTAGAACTCTGAAGATGCATACATAAACATATGCAAATTACGACATGAAGGACTCCTGTAACTTGCTAGAAACACAATGCATGATATTCGAATTACATGAAGGCTATTTCACTTTAGCAAGGTCAACCGTTGCACTCACCACAATTATCATTGATCACCTATCTTCGACCAACCGGTCAACATTTTACCTTTGCCACCACTTTAGGCATCGCCGCTTCCCAACATCCTTATATTACCAACTATCAGATACCACCACGACTGATGATTCACACATCACAAGTCTACACTTTGACCCCAAAGATTTTATCAACAATAGTTGTCACCATCCTTTCCTTACTCCATAATATCAACCAACACTGATATTATTCCCAACCTTCTTCGCCACTCTTCAAATAACTACAGATTTAAAAAGGTTCACTTTCCCTATTAAATTCTTGGCTTGATACTCTCTCGATCCTCTATTGATCAACAACAGCTACCATAGAAGTGACACACTTGAAACGAACAGTTCACCTCCAAAGGTTCTTCTTCAACCGAAAAATCTATGCTCCGACCAAAATACACCCTACAAGATGCTAACCTTAATAACATAACAAGATCACAAGACATACCGACATCAATGCTATCACTTCTACGATAATTCTCACTATCAATACTACCCTCATCAATCGCTCCAACGATAGTAATCGAGTGTACCCATGCACCTGTAAATTCATAATGGCATTGGCCAGATGTAATTTTGAATTTACCTTATATGAGAGTCCTCACTACCATTGACATTACTTCCGATGACCAAGATTTTTCTATATCTCAGTTGTGTTCTACTACTCCACAGTTTAAGTTTAGGCCCATCCGGTCACCTAAATCCCTTAAACTATGGCTCTGATACCAACTGTAACGACCCAACTCACACGACAAAAGACGGAACCAACTTTAATAAATAATAATGCCAAGAGGCCCCATACTATATCAAAAAAATACAAGGTTTGCGGAAAGACAACCTAGTACACAACTGAGATTACATTGACAAGAATCTACAATGGAGGTCCTCTAACTCAGCTCCAGCTCGTATCTTCTCTTAAATACTTATCCGCTCCTCCTATTGCCACTCATCACCTGAAAAGGATTTTAAATTTGAAAAGAGCGAGGGTTAGACCGAAAGGTCTAGTGAGTCCCCTCTTGCAACAGTTTTTAACTCAACAAACATTCAAGGATTTATCATAAAATAAACCATTTTCAGCTTTAAGGAAAACCTTTAACTTTCAACAAACTTCTCCGCTCACACTACCGCCACCCTAAGGTGACAGCGTGTCTGTGACTCACACTGCCTTTGTTGGGACACCCCCCAACGGCATAAACGGAACACACCCCTCGGTATGAGAACAGGCGAGCCACACCCCCCGACTTTGAGCCTACACACTTAGGACCATGTATGCATACATTTCCACCTTGACATCAATAATAAAATCATCTTTTAACATTTAAATAAATCTCGCAAGTAATATCAAAGAAATATTATTTCGAAACTTGCTTATAAATTCACAAACACAAAAACATAACTCAATCGACATGAGAGGCTTTAGTTCAGAAAAACTCACCTGACGTCCTTAGCTTAAACTCTGCGTTTACTTTTATAGCTTGAACCGAAACCTATAAAGGAAACACCGATCGATAAACCCTCTAAATCTTCTAATTATAAAAGATTGAACTTGACACCGAAATCCAAATTCTAACCTCTAATCCCAACTTAACCCACCTAATCCTACTTGAATAATAAAAGTATTCCTTGGTATTAAATGATAAAGAAATGGGCCAACCAAAAATAAACCCAACTCATAAACATAAGAAAAACAAGATTTTCAACATATGGGCTTCGACCCACTGTGCAGAACCGGGGACCGGGACTAGCTTGGCCGACCGGTGCGATTCACTTGACCGGGGCTTCCCTTTAATAGCGCCGACCGGGGTAAGCCTTGGTCTTCGACCGGGGTCTTCCCCCACCTAGGTCGACCGGACTCCCCTTACCTGACCGGTCTCTCACCGAACGACCGGTGTCTGACCGATGCCCCACAACAACCGGGGTCTTCAAACGACCGAGATCGATTTATCAGGTCACCTTGAATTTTTGATGTTTCCCCCAAATCCCATAATCGAACTCGAACAAAACCCCAACCCCTCTGCTGGAAACGATGATATTCATAACGAAAATGAAGAACTATAATCCCAATCACTACAAATCTATAAACAGATTAAACCTTACACCCCAACCTTTCCAACAATCAAAACCAGAGATTCAACCATTGCCCCCAAACCAAAGATTAAAAAAACTAAAACTAAGGACTCTGGTATTAAGATTGAGATTAGAGGAAAAGCTTACCTTTAAGGAATCTTCAAGAATTAGAAATCTTGATCAAATACCTCTCCTCTGCTCGGTCGCCCCCTTCGCTCTCCTTCTCAATCTCGTTCTCAGCCGCCCAAAGCCAAAATGAGAGAGATTTTCCCTTTTTAACCAATGTTATTTCTTACCCCCTTTATCTTTAAGTCTTGACCAAATAAACCCCCAACTTTTCTTTATTAAACTTTATACCCGGTTATTACAAAAACGAGCTTTGTACAAATGACCGGAAGTCTCCATACGGACGATATTCTCTTCATGAAAATTGTTTGTAGCAGAAACCAATTACTCATAGTCAATAACAGTTACAGACCCCTTTCTACCGACAATTCTTGAAGGAGTGAATTTATCCAAGATTGGCCCCAATGACAACCCTTTTGAAGTATGTATATGAATGTCAGATGATACTATGACAATTAAGTGTTTGTTTCAGAAATCAGAAACAAAGTTTAAAGATTACCTTGGCGTTTTGGAGTTTTCTTTGCATTTAATGGGTCTGAATTCTTTTGTTTGAAGATCCAAAAACAGAATAAGAACACCAAGCAATTTTTGTTAAAAAAATTAAAATAATAAAATAAGGGTATTTTGGTCATTTACCAAAACTCCATTCCAGTTCCGAAGCTACAATCTGTGAACCAAACAGACATATTCCAATTCTTTTAATAGATTCCATTCTAATTCTGTCAACCAAACAAGTGGTCAAACCTGACAACATTTCATTCAAATTCCTTCAAAGTCAAATTCTTTTGACAAATTCCATTTCATCTAAAAACATTGTGCGAACCAAACACCCCCTTATATTCATATACAAAAAGTTTGTTGTTGCAAACAAAAATTTACTAATTAATTTCTATATCTCAAATATAATTATTATTTTTAATTAACTGACTTCTTTTTAACGATTAGTATTATGAATATTATTTTTGTATGTTGAAGGCGATAAACTTAATAAAATACCATGTTAAAAAACGTCTTTTTTATATTTACTAAATTAAGTTAAAAATATTAATATTTATACTATATTATAAAACATTTGAGAAAAAAACTCTTTAAAACAAACTTTTTATATATTATATACTATTCATTAATGCATATTACTTAAAATTCAAAATTACAAATAAGTGCTGCATGAGTACAACTTTTTAAAGTTGAATGTTTGAATTCATAACTAACGGATAAACATAACCTAAAACAGGATAAACATATTATTTTAGGATAATTATTGAATTCTAACATAATACATAATTATTATTTTATCAAAAGCATTATATTATTTAACGTAAGGTAAATTACATCATTTTTAAATCTAAATTAAAATTATAATAAAAATTAAATTAAACTAATTTATAAAAAAACATTTTCGCTTTCTCAAAACCACAAAAACCGTAATATAAAATTGACAAAGATAAAAAATAAAACAAAATATTAAAATCGAAATGTATTATGCTACATTGTACAAGTACACTTCTAGTATATAAATAAAAAAAGAAAAAGGAAAGGTATGAAAATTGAAACTTATGTTAATGAATTGTCGCCCATACCAATATGTGGTAAAGAAAAGACTTTAGAGGTAGTATTGGTGAATGAAAATACCATGTATTCAAGTTTTATGTCTCTGTCATTAAACATGTAAAATATAACAAGACAAAATAAAAAAGATCAACTAAATAAATTATGTTAAATAAAATAAATGATTCGCTTTGATATATATATATATATATAGAGAGAGAGAGAGTATATATTGGATTTAAGGACAACAAATTTTTTATTCGTTTTTGTGGGCAATAGGGTGTATATTTTAGTAAATTGTTGGACTCGTGAAATGTACAGGTAGAAATTGCCTTTTATTTTATAGAATTTTAAAGTAGTCGTTGGCATTATAATAAATTGGATTTATATGATGATTAATAAATTGGATTTATGTGATAATTAAAATATTAAAATATCTTAATTATTTTATAGGGCTTAAGTTTATAGTACCAATTAAACTATAAAACATCTTATTTAAAAGTGTTACAATATGTTTATAACACGATTTTAGATGTTTGAACAAGTTTTTAAAACACTTTTAAAATAAAGTGTCATATTAATTATTTTATACGACAATATTTAAAAAATGTCATATAAACACAAATGTTCTATAAAAAAAATGAGTTTATAGGATATTTACAAAATTGTCCTATGAAATAATTAATAGGGCATTTTACTTTAAAAACATTCTCAAAAAGTTGTTAAAATGTTTAAAAGCATCATACAAATCTATTGTAACACTTTTAGATAAAACGTTTTATATATAGTTTGGTCCTATAAACGTAAGTTGTTTATATATTAATGCAAGGTTCTTATAAACAAAAAGTTTATTTTCTTACAAGAACTAATATTGAGAGTTCTTATAAGAACCTCACCTAGAGCCTTGATTTTTATCTTGAAGTTGGTGTAAAATGACAATTCCTAGTTTTTATATATTTTCTTGATGATTGTGTAACTATTAATATTCTATATTATATATAATTATTGATATTGGAAACAAAAATACAAGAGACTTATAAAAAGGTTTTTTTTTTCTATAAAAATTACCCTTGTGGATATTTATGTGAGTTCTTAATTTAATGAGTTAAAAATGATACCATAGAAAAAATATAAAAACTAAGTTGTTATAAGAATGAAGATGCTTTTGTACATTTTAGATGTTGTATAAAGCGTTCTATAAAACTAATAACATATGTGCCGTTTGTTTTTTAAGAGGTCTGAAGTCTTATTTTACTAATAAGAGGTGGTGCTGAAGTCTGTAATCTAAATCAATAAGACTGTATGTTTCTGTAACGTCTGAGACGTCTTGAGAGAAAGAAAAACATATGAACTGAGGTGACGATAAGAGGTTTTAAGAAGTTAAGTCACCACTTCTTATTTCAGACGTATTTAAGAGTTAATTCTGAAAACTGTAAAGAAAACAAATAGTCTAAATCTAAAAAATTCAGAACGATTAAAACTTAAAAGACATTAAGAGGTTTTTATTTTAAAAAACAAACAATCTGTATTGTGGAGATGCTTTACTTTTATTAATATATACACACTATAAGTTTTATAATAATAATAATAATAATAATAATAATAATAATAATAATAATAATAAACATGAAAATTGTAGCTATAAAAGAAGGTTTATAGTTGAAGTTTTTCTTGCATCCGATCCATCCATCTATAGCCACCAGAATCCATGGCCACATACCTTCTTCCCGACCAAGATGCATTCTACAACCCCAAACCCATTAATGGCGATAACCAAATCCAAACAGAAGAACAAGAAGCTTACGATCAAAAACTCGACGCCATGATTGCAACTCTCCCCAAAAACAAAGGCTGGAGAAGCCAATACATCTTTCGTTACAAAGGTTTTTGGTCCAGCCGTGAAGCCATCAGAGGCCTCTTGTTGATCAAAGATCACTTCCATCCCCAACCCACCGACATCTTCCTCGCCTCTTTCATGAAGTGTGGAACCACCTGGCTCAAAGCTCTCATGTTCTCCACCGTCAATCGCCACCGTTACAACTTCTCCGACCACCCTCTCCTTCGCACCGGCCCCCAGAGTGTTTTCCCTTTCCTCGACACCCATATCTATCTCGATTACCCCATGACCAACTTCGACCACCTCCCTGCTCCTCGACTCTTCGCCACCCACCACGCGCACACCTCGTTACCGACGTCGATGACATCTCCGGCGTCGACATGCAAGTTTGTGTACGTGTGTAGGGACCCGAAAGACGCACTGGTTTCGAAGTGGCATTTTATGAGGAAACTTAGGTCGAAAGAACTGCCATCCGTTTCGTTTGATGAAGCTTTCGAGTTGTTCTGCGATGGGGTTTCGGAGTATGGACCTTTTTGGGAGCATGTGTTAGGGTACTGGAAAGCAAGCCAGGAGTCACCAGAGAAGATATTGTTTCTAAAGTATGAGGATATGAAGAGGGAACCGAAGGTGGAGTTGAAGAGGCTGGCGGCGTTCATGGGGACGCCGTTCACGGAGGAGGAAGAGAAGAAAGGGGTGGTGGAAGAGATTGTGAAGCTTTGTAGCTTCGAGAATTTGAGTAATTTGGAGGTGAATAAGGGCGGTGGCGGTGTTCAGAAGTTTACGGCGAAGGTGGTGGTGGAGAATCGGGAGTTTTTCAGGAAAGGGAGGGTGGGAGATTGGGAAAATTACTTGACGGAGGAGATGAAGGATCGAATTGATACAATTACCAGAAACAAGTTGAAGGGTTCAGGGTTGATTCTTGGTGCCACCCACCAAACTTAATTTAATCAAAATAATATTTATATTCTTATGTTTTGTTTTTATATATGTTGTAAATAAAAGAGTAAATTACATCAGGTGGTTTGCTTTGCTCATAATATAGATATGGTTTCTATTTTAAAACAAATACATTTAGGTGCCGTTTGTTTTTTAAGAGGTTTAAAATCTGAAGTCTTATTTTAGTTATGATTAATAAGAGGTGATGTGTAAAAAGGTCTGAACGATTCAGACTTAAGAGCCATTAAGAGGTTTTTACAACCCCTTAGTGTTCCTATGTTTTGCATTTTGTTTTGTACGTTACCTTATCAATAACGTCGTCTATTTCATCTTCATTAACTCAGAGACAGTTTGTTGATCAATTGACCCTCTTACCTTATTTTTGAAAAAATTGTAAATTTTCAACCTACACATGTCCTACCATGTGTCCCAAACTCAGTTGAACTGTCACCGACCCCACCCCTTCTGCCCCCCCCCCCCCCCCCCCTCGTGTTTTCATCATGCACAACTATCACCCACCGTTTTCATCTCCATTCTAGCAAAACCAAGTCACCACCGACACGACACCCTCCGGTAAAACACCATACCAAATGTAAGTAAAACTCTCCCACATGTGTGATACTCAAAATGTGTCGTTCGTTTGTGTTTTAAGAGGTCTAAAGTCTGAAGTTTTATTTTAGTTATAATTAATAAGATGTGATGTGTAAAAAGGTCTGAACGATTCAGACTTAAGAGCTATTAAGAGTTTTTTTTTTTAAAACAAACAACCCCAAAATGTCTAACTGATTCAGATTTAAAAAAAAAAAGAAACAAACCCCCAAGTGTATATATATACACACAAACACAAACATAAGAAGCATATAGACATACACACAACACACAAATAGTACGTAGACAATAACAGAAAATCCACCTGAAACTATTTTCCCAATGCAAAATATAATGGATGATTTGTAGAAGCTAGGAAGAGGTGAGAAGTTGCAAGTGGTATTTCGTTGGTGGGTATCTCGAGAACCAACGACAGTGGGCCGGGATGTGGTATCTCAAGGTGAAGGGAAAGGGTGGGGCGAGGTTTTTTCGGAGGTGAAGTGGTGAGGGGAAAGAGGCGGGGGTGGTGGTGTTGTCTAGGGGATGCAGATGCGTATAAATATATCATATATATAATATTATTATTTTATTGGAAAATTACAAAAAATGTACGACCAAATTGCCCCTGAGTTAATGGGTTGGAAGTTAATAGAGTTAGGACAAAGGTACGAAATGCAAATCACATAGATGTTGAGTGTGCTTACTTTGAAACAAAGATCATATCCATACTGTCAGGAAACCACAAGGACCCGTGATGTAATTTACTCTAAATAAAAAATGACAAACAACTGTTATCCGCGACAGAAGCAGAACACTACCATGACCATCCTCGAGTTTCTCATGAAAATAGAAGAAAATTAGGAAAATAACTAAAATACTCTTCAATTAAACATAATTAACTGGGAAAATTAATTGGGATCGAGGAATTTCGCAAACGCTATAAACAAATCTCAAATAAATGAAATTTATGGACGAGATCCGTTAAAATGGACTAAGTTCAAGACCAATTTTGTTATTAGTTATTTTAAACATTGTTAATTCATTTAAACCTATTTTCATTTGGATATCAGGATAATGTGTAAATTTTTTTTGAGACACAAACAAGATACCTCGACACCATGGTCGATGATGCAAAAGGTCTCATATATATGATAAAAACAAAAATTCAGTCTTCAATGGATATGACATATTCACAATGAATGTTTGGTGATGTAAGCATGTGATGTGAGACCCCTACCCAAAAAAAAAAACGTAGTTGCAACATGAAAATAAGTACAATTAAGTTGGTTTGTGTGTGTCACATGTTCAATTTAATTTATTGGGACGCAAGACATATGTAAAGATCACGTTTTATTCATGAAAACCTAATACTCATAAAAGATTATTAAATGATATATATATATATATATATATATATATATATATAAGGTATTGGCGCGTTTGGTTTGCGGGATTGGAATGGATTTGGAGGGATTTGGATTTCAAATCCATTCCAATCCTGCGTTTGGTTTGCATGAAAGAATTTCGTTGACCAGATTTCAAATCCGTTGACCATTTTAAAATCCTTCATATGATGGATTTGGAAATCCTTGGCATTGGGCCTGGATTTGAAATCCAAATATGATGGATTCTAAAGCGTGATTCATACTTCAAATTGTATCGATCCAAATTCGACGTTTACCAGTAAAAATAAATTCTTTATAAAACAAACAAATAAAAAAAAAACTCAATCCAAATCCAAATCCTACAAACCAAGCAAGACTTGTAAAGAAATGGATTTGAAATCCATTCCAAATCCTACAAACCAAACACATGAAGGGATTTCAAATTCCCCCAAATCCAAATCCCTCATTGAAATCCAAATCCAATCCATTCCATTCCAATCCCGTAAAACAAACGCGTCCTTAGTTTTCCATTTTTTTGAGGTTTTCCCTTGAACCTCTCATCTCTCTCTCTCTCTCTCTCTATATATATATATATATATATATATATAGGGGTTAAATCATGTGAGAACAAAAAAAAAAGGTTGAGAACTGTGATAACTGATCTAAGCCGTAATTTAGTTTTGATCATATGATTTTAATTAAAAGTTGTTTCATCACATAAAAAGAGCATAATCGTCATTTTGGTAACAGAGATTCACGAGATGAAACACATATTATTTCACCTCATGAAATGAAAACAAAATTTTCATAAATATGATAAATCAAAATATAATGTTCATATATATGTTATTTCATCACATGAAATCCAAACATAATATTCATATATTAATCATTTCATCACATGAAATCAAACACAATTTTCATAATTTTCGAAAACCTATTTTGAAACACACAGAGATTCACCAGATGAAACATATATTAACTAGATTATTTCACCTCATAAAATAAAACACATTTTATAATGTTATAGATTGAGATCCGAATATATATATATATATATTGATCTTGATAACAGAAATATCTTCAATCTCTTCCATATATGTCCGCTACCGCTGTAAACCTCCACCACCATCGTCATCACCATTTTCTTCACGTTCCCTTTCAAAGTCCTAAGTTAAAAAAATGAGTACAAGGAAATAGACACTTGAACAACACAAATTAATTGAGTATAATTAAAGAAGAGCATTAGTCAGATAAATCACCGGAGAATAACGTCGGTGAAAGACGAAGTTGCGATGAGGATGAGAAACTTCTCACTTCTCAAGTGTTATTCCATTTGATCCAACTCGAAAAATCTAGAATCGCATATTGAATCGGCCCAGAATCAACCACTTCCGGCCGTCCATCTCGTCATATTCCAGAAGGCACTACCACTGTGACTTCTTGGCTCTTCCTAACAAATTGCTAATGAGAATCTCGGTTCTTCCAGAAGGTCCGACCATCGTGTTCCAGAAGGTCTGAGCACCAGAGTTACAAGCAACGTTGTTGGTGTGAAAATCGTGGAGGGACGGGCTACGGTCGTTGTGGGAGGCGATGTTGTTTCTACAGTAGGGGAAGCGATTGAAACACGGTCGTGGATGGGTAAAGCGTGACCTTCACAAAGCTTTGGATTCGTTTAGCTATGGTGGATATTGGATTGATTATTGGGAGATGAGGAAGAAGGAAGGTGTGAATTTGTGTCGCAGAGTTGTTCTTGGTAATCTAACTTGTCAGTGAAATTTTGGGCAAAAGGTATTTGAGATCTCAATTTACAAATTTGCCCTCAAACTTTACAAATTTTCACTAATATTACAAAAAATGCCATCGTAAATAATGACCTTAGATTAAAACCCCTTAATAATTAAGCTTAATCCTATATGGTTCTTAATATTTTTATGGTTCTCATTTGATTACTGTCATATATATATATATATATATATATATATATATATATATATATATATATATATATATATATATATATATATAGGGGTTAAATCAAGTGAGAACCAAAAAAAATTGAGAACCGTGAGAACCGATCTAAGCCGTAATTTGGTTTTGATCTTATAGTTTTAACTAAAAATTGTTTCACCATAAGAAAATAGCATAATAGTCATTTTGGTAACGGAGATTCATCAGATGAAATACATACTATTTCACTTAATGAAATAAAAACAAAATATTCATAAAAATGATATTTCACCTCATGAAATCCAAACATAATGTTCATATATATATATATATATATATATATATATATATATATATATATATTATTTCACCACGTGAAATCAAACACAATTTTTATCAGTAATCTATTTCATCTCATGAAATCAAACACAAATTTTGTCTCTATATTATTTCACCTCATGAAATCAAACACAATTTTGAGAAACAAAAAACCCCAATTTTGAACAAAATCTGAAACCCTAGTGATAAATTGCTGAAATTGATCGACTATTCTTCACTTCTTGTTTGCTCTGTCTCTCTCAGCCACACACACCAGCGTATAACTCTGAGCGATTAGGGTTCTGAAGTTAATCGACTATGATCTACAACACAAGTCATCAACTATAAACAATCTAACATCGACTAAACTAATCTAATTCATTTGATTATGATTACTGAGATATTTCACCTGAATTTGAAGAAGTCATGATAAGGTTAGTACTAACCTGACGATTAAGTGTGGTAGGATCATTGAAATGCAAATGAAAAAAAAAGATGCTACCTCTTCCGGACATTGTATGCTTAGAATTTCTAAGCATTTAGGGTTTTATAAGAACAAAATCAAAGGAACATCATTTGAAAAATCGATCACTCTAAGGCTGTTAGGGCTAATTTGTTTGTTAAATAGAAGTTCATGGTAGATTATGTCAAGTTATCTTAGTTGTAAGCTTGTTGGGCCTAAAAGCCCATAAGCCCATTAGGCCTGCGAGCCTACGTATTTAAAGTTAATTCTATTTCATTTGTTAGTTTAGAAATTCATTATTCAGTTTACTAGTCATTAGGTTTACAAACCCTGATCAGAAATTCTCTCTGTAAACCTTAACCATTTGAAGTTATATCAATCATATGACTAGTTGCTGTGGCCTATAATCTGTTCATCATTGTTCATTATTACTTGTGATTGCACTGCACTGGGATCTACAAAGGCAAACAAAAATAAAGATGTTTAATGTATAACAAAAGTCAGTAGAAACGAACCACATTCTTATTAGCATCGAATCTCTCACAAAGTGCATCAGCCTGAAATATTTACAATAAGAGCAAGAAGGTCATCGTCGAGACCCTGAGAAATAGAGGACTGGTCCATGGAAGTGTAGGCGGGGGTGCGTGTACCGAACCCTAGTCTGCCGAGTCGCTCATGATTTTGGGGGTGTGGAGAAGGGTTAGGGAGGGGGAGGGTCTGGTGATTAAAGGGAAGGAGGTGGGTTTAGAGAAAGAAAGGTTGGAGGAGAGGGAGATAGAATGTTATGAAACATACAATACACCATTTGAAGCCAAATTGCTCCAGTTATGGGGGTTTTCAATGTGATCCTGAAAGGATTCAAACATATTGAAGGATTGTCCATGGCGAATGGATTAATTTGGGTGAAAGTCGTCGACTATTTTGGGTGAAACCATGTTCTTCACCAGTGACATATGGGAAGAAGATGAGGATGAGAGAAGTGGTTTTGAGATCCTAAATTACAAGTTCACCCTTAAATGTTCAAAACTTTCATTAATATTACAAAAATGCCATTGTTTTTAATGACCTTTGATTAAAATCTTTGAATGATTGAGATTAGTCCTCAGGGTCCTCAATCTTTTTACGGTTCTCATTTGATTACCGTCGTATATATATATATATATATATATATATATATATATATATATATATATATATATATATATATAGAGAGAGAGAGAGAGAGAGAGAGAGAGAGAGAGAGAGAGAGAGAGAGAGAGTTGGGTTCAAACGAGAACATTACCTATTTAAAAGAACACGAGAACTAACAAAATCATTAGTGATTTTACATTAACACACGAAAAAAAGACTATGGCCGCGACTTCAGGTTCGCATGGCTTTTTTGCACGTTAATGTAAAATCATTAATGATTTTGTTAGTTCTCGTGTTCTTTTAAATAGTTATTGTTCTCGTTTGATCCTCCTTCTATATATATATATATATATATATATATATATAGGGAGAGGTTCATTTGAGAAATGGTAAATATATGAGAAATAGAGAAGTAATCTTAGGCATTCATCTGGTCAACATTTGCGGTTTTGACCGCGAAGCACCGGATAATTCCTTGTGTGGTCTATAGAAGGTAGAGGGGTAATTTCGTAAAATACACGGGATGAGTTCATATATGAATCTGTATGAATCACAAAGATTCATATATGAATCTGTTAATTAGTTCAACTGATTCATATATGAATCTTTGTGATTCATACATATTCATATATGAATCTGTGTGATTCATACAGATTCATATATGAATCTTTGTGATTCATACAGATTCATATATGAATCACAAAGGTTCATATATGAATATGTTTGTTAGTTGAACTGATTCATATATGAATCACAAAGGTTCATATATGAATCAGTTAAAAGAGTTTAGTTGTGAATTGGACTGGTTCATATATGAACATATAGTTCATATGTGAATTATACATGTTCATATATGAAAACAGCCCGTGTGTTTTGTAAAATTTACGAAATTGTCCTTCTATTTTTGGGATAGCCGCAACTTTTGACCAGTCAAAGCCGCAACTTTTGACCGGTCAAAGCTGCAATATTTGACTAGTCAAATCCGATCTTGACTATATGAATGGCTAGGATTACTTCTCTATTTCTCATATATTTACCATTTCTCAAATGAACCAAACACTATATATATATATATATATATATATATATATATATATATGGTCCGGCTCATTTGTTAACCACATTTTTTGTGTTAAATTTATGAACCAATCCAAGCCCTTGATCTTGGAAATCAATGGTTGAGATTGAATTATTTTAAAAGCCTTATTAAATACACAATTGATGAAAAATGGGGAATGAACCATAGTGATAAGGGTATCTTGAATGAAATATTATGTTTTTATTCTCTCTCAATTAATAATTCTTCCAAATGAATCGTAATCCCCGATTCTACATCAATTCGTAACCCCCGATTCTACATCAATTAATGAGTTTTGTTCTTTGTTCTATGCCATTTGAACATGACGTTTTAAAATGAACAGTATGTGCATTCTTGATCTATATCCCATATGAAGATAATGTTATAAATTCAATAGTATGTCCACACATTATTCATAATCGCATGTACTCATGATATGAACATGTATGAAAATCACCTTAATGATTTGTTCAACTAGAACAATAAAACATCAGTTATGTGTAACACATGTGATCATACACATTTGACAGTCCAAAACCAACTTTTTAAAATTATGTATAATTCATATTAGTTATGTGCAACACATGTGTTCACAAATGTTCAATATGTGCATAGTTGTTTCCCATATGTTAATGAACATATGGATGAACACCACACACACCCAACTCCTCCATAAAATGAAAAACAATATATTTTACGTATGAACCTCTGTGATCAACGATGTAGACAAAAAACTAACGGGATGCTTAATTATTTGTTCCCATATGTTCATTAATGGTTGGGATTGAAAACATCATAAAACTAAATAATCAAAACAACTCGAAATCATTCAAAAAAAACTTATCAACACAAAATCTATTATTCGATTCGACTATATCCACATTGCAATTACCGCTGCTTTCTTTTTGGTGCTCATTCTTATTAAGTAGATTTCCAATGGCTTCAGTGCTGTTGTTTCCATAGATGATAAATTTTCAATAAACTCACCTCTATCGACGTCGTTAAGGAGCCCGTAATATATAATGTCAGTGGACGTTGTTGCGTTCATTTGTTGTGACGTTGATACGTTTTGGGAATTAAGATGAATATGGACAAAAAAATTGAATTGAAACTACTAGCTACTTGAATTCTTGTGACGTTCATATAATTTTAGCATGAAATTGATTATGGAAAAAATTTTGAAATCAAACAATTAGCTAGAATCGTGGAATTTTAATTTTTGTAACTCCCAGTAGATTAAATATTGTATAAATTATGATTTCCCTTTCTACCATTTGTCATTAATTACACATAGAATCAAAACAACACATCAAGATGCAATTTTATTGGTTGGTTTAGGTTCAAAAAGTTAACAATAATTTTATGGTTAAGAAATGAAACCCCCCCTCTCTCTCTCCCTCTCTCTCTCTCTCTCTATATATATATATATATAGAGGTGGTTTCAATTGGAAACCATATTAGATTGGAAACTTTGGAAACCGTCAATTTCATTGGTTAAATTAATAAAATTGGTTCATAAAGTTGTTTAATATGACCGAGTTGTTTCATATAATTCTTTTGTTAATGAAATTGTTTCATATATTTGTGTTTTTTATGTAGTTTCATCTATTTTTCTCATTCTGATGAAATTGTTTCATGTATTTTCGCAGTCTGATGAAACTTTTTCATTTTTACATAAAAAACACAAATATATGCAACAATTTCATCAATAAAAGAATTACATGAAACAATTTCATAAAATTAAACAATTTCATGAAACAATTTCATTAACTTAACCAATGAAATCGAAGGTTTCCACGGTTTTCAAACTTAGAGTGGTTTCTATTTGATCGTTCCCATATATATATATATATATATATATATATATATATATATATATATATATATATATATATATATATATATATATAAGTGAGGGTTCAAACGAGAATACCCCTGGTTTGCGAAAATGCGAGAACAATTTTGGGCCCGACTTACTTAACCCATAAATAAAATCAAAATTAAAATAAAATAAATAATTAAGGATAATTATGTGATTTTGTATTTATCTGTAAAATAAAATAAATAAATTAATTTTCTTATCCCTAAAATCACGTATAAATAATATAATCACCCGTTACAATGTATCAAATCATTATACATAAAATCACATGATGAACAAGCAGACGATGATTGTGGACGTGATTATTACTGGTTTTCGATTATCACATCGTTATCACAGAAAAATCACGTAATTACCATATGATTATCACAACAAAATCACTCCATAAGAGGTCTTTGATTCATCAAAATATTATCACATTATTATCACAACATCACATTATTATCGACAACGGAGACATCGATATAAGAAGTCTCCGATGATGGCAAGAACATTTAATGGATAAGAACAAATCCATAATAAGAGAAATTTAATGATAAATGCTAATTTATTTTACTTATTCAAAATTTTATTATGTGTCATTAATTTGGAGGTCTAGAAGTGTTCTCGCATTTTCAAAAAATAGGGTTGTTCTTGTTTGAACCCTTCCCATATATAGGGGAAAGTTCAAATGAAAACTCATTTTTCATTGTGCATGTGAGGACAAATCTCAGCCACCCGATCTCTTTTGATCCAACAACTCATATTAAATAGAGTTTTTAATTTTAAAATGTTTAGGGGTAAATATGGAAGAAAATTTAAACACACGCCTATCATATTTGACTTTTTATTTTCTTTTTTAATTAAAAACTTTTTACTCAATTAGAGTTTAAAATAAATTATCTTAAAAATTACTAATATTTTAATCAAACAAATTACATAAAAAAAACGAGAATTTCGTGCTCTTCGATATGACATCCATCTCGATGTAGGTTTTTTTTGTCGTTTTAACCGTTTTTTACGTGAAATGCTATATATGTGTTATATTCATTATGAATATTTATGTACGTTCAAGTTTGTACAACGCCTCGATACCGTAAGTATGTAACTCGACATCACCTTCTTTAATGCTTTCTTCAATGTCGTAAGGCATCACGTCTCTTCAGCACCGTAACCCAACACCCATCAAGACGAATCGAGAACCTATCGAGTAATTCTGTTGTGAATCGGGGAACAAAAGAGAGTGCGTCACATCTCAACATCTTCACAGGTCATTCATGTGTTATTCAGCATGAATAATATATCATTCATGATGAATAATACAACATTCAGGGTGAATAATTCACGATTCATGAATTCGTGTATTATTCGTCATGAATTTTGTGTAATTCATCCTGAATACTATGTTATTCATTATGAATAATGAATGAACGTTCACATTTGTTATTCATACTGAATGTGGGACATCCGGGGATGCGCATACATATTCATAATGAATTAAACCAAATTTCGGTTGTGAATTGGGAAACAAAAGAGAGTGCACTATGTGTCTACACCTTCACGGGTCATTCATATATTATTCATCATGAATAATGTATCATTCATGATGAATAATAGAACATTCAAGGTGAATAAAACACGATTCATGATAAATAATACATGAATTATGGATTCGTGTATTATTCATCATGAATAGTGAATGAACGTTCACCTTTGTTATTAATACTGAATATGGACACCCGAGGACGTGCATGCATATTCATAATGAATATAACACATATATAGAATTTCACGTAAAAAACGGTTAAAACGAAAAAATCCTGAATATTGTATTATTCATCCAACATACGGTATTATTCATCATGAATAGTGAATGGACGTTCACCTTTGTTATTCATACCGAATGTGGACACCCGAAGACGTGCATGCATATTCATAATGAATATAAGACGTATATAGAATTTCACGTAAAAAACGGTTAAAACGAAAAAAAAACTATATCGAGATGGATGTCATATCGAAGAACACAAAATTCTCGTTTTTTTGATGTAATTTGTTTGATTAAAATATTAGTAAATTTTAAGATAAATTATTTTAAAGTTTAAGGGGGTAATTTTTTTTAATTAAAAATAAAAATAAAAAATCTAAGAAGGTAGGCGTTAATTCAAAATTACAATTTCGTCCTCAATCATTTCCCAATTAACCTTAGTATGTATTAACCATTGATTAGTTTTCTAAGTTTTGATCAATTGTTAAGATTTGTCCTCATGTGCACAATGAAAGATGAGTTTTCATTTGAACCCATCCCTATATATATATATATATATATATATATATATATATATATTGAAGGAGGATCAAACGAGAACAATACCTATGTAAAAGAATACGAGAACCAACAAAATCATATATGATTTTATATTAACGTGCGGAAAAGCCACGCGGACCTGAAGCTGCGGCTGAAGACCTACATAACACACATTAATGTAAAATCATATTTGATTTTGTTAGTTCTCAAGTTCTTTTAAATAGATATTGTTCTCGTTTGAACCCGTCTGTCTGTCTGTCAGTCTCTCTATATATTATATTGTACCCATCTCTCTCTCTCTCTCTCTCTATATATATATATATATATATATATATTATAATGTTATTTTAGCCAATTTAAATCATAAATACAAGATACCAATTAAATGTAAAAATTCAGTTTGATATATTAAAAGTTACCTTAATGTGTTTATTAGGTTTACTAGAGCTAACCAAATTAATTCCAAAGGAGTTAATTTCTATGAATACATATATAGGGTTGAGTTATTTTGTTAACCCAATTTATTGTACTAACCTTATTAACCTAAATAATAACCCTTGATCTTAGAATGAACGGTGGAGATTAATCAAACTTAAATAAATTAATTATAAAAAAGTAAATTGAGTAATTAATATATTGAACGTGTGTGTTTGAGGGTATTTTTGGAAACCCATCTCCTTTTCAATTTGTAACCCCCACATAGTAATTAATATAGGGTTGAGTACGGAACAATGTATGAAGACATAAATGCATATTCATGAACAAATATGAAACTCTCCAACTCTATCAAACATGGAGGTCATTTGTTTGAATGCACATGATCGATGACTTCTAATGTTCTTGGTGTCCATTTGAGAAATGTATGGAATGAACAATAATGAACATCTATGAAACACTTCTACTCTATGAGCACATGCACTCACTCATTTTTAATATTTATGTACTACGTTCATGGTTGGTCATATGAACATAGGAGCACTCTAACTCTATCAACCGTGGAGGTCATTTGTTTTGATTGCACATGATCGATGAACTTTAGTATTCTCGGTGTCCATTTGAAAAATGTATGGAATGAACACTAATGAACATGGTTGTGAACACTTCGTTTGCAGGACATGGAGATCTGATTGGTTTGCATGTTCATGAACACTAAACTTTTGGGTTCACGTGTATTCATGTGTGGTAAAGAATATATGGTTTCTCAAATTCAAAGTTCATTCATGTTCATCAAATAAAATCAAGGAAAATATAAGATTTGTAACCTATGGCTAAAATCAAGGAAAATATAAGATTTGTAACTCCTCATTAAATGAATGTTACAAATATATAAAATACCATTCATACCCCTATTTATATATTGCATATGCATGTCAAACCACTAATGAATATGACTATTTATTGGTTGAAAATGGTTAGTAAAGTTAGCAAGAATTAGAAGGTTAACAAAATAACGTCCCTCTACACACACACACACACACACACACACACACACACACACACACACACACACACACACACACACACACACACACACACACACACACACACACACACACATATATATATATATATATATATATACAGAGAGAGAGAGAGAGAGAGAGTCTCATTCATTTGTTAACCATGAAATTGGTATTAACCGTGTTAACCAATTATCAACCAATCAGATTCATTCTTAATTGCATGTCAATATACATGCCTAATCACAAACAAAGGGGTAACATTGGAATTTTCTTTTTCACGCCTAATAACTACCTTTCCATATTTTAAGGAAGTCTCTAAATTGGTATTGATATCTTTATTTATTAAATATAATAATTTAAAAATTAAAATTGTAACTTATCTCTAATTTGGAAGTTATCTACTTTTCTATATTTTCAGCAGATTTTAATAAGGCAGTGCATATCTCTTTCTAAAAAAATGAAGCAAACCGCCGCTCCGCTACAACCACCGCCAATCTCCGCCTCCACAACCACTGCCACAACGGCAACCACCACTACCACCGCTACACACCATGACTCCGTAGACTCCTTACGTCGTTCCCCAAAAAACGATTCATGGGGGGAAGAAAACCCTCTATACCCACAAAATAACGGTCCTACAATGGCGGCGGCTGCGGCGACAAATGGTGGTTTGACTAAGCTTCGGCTGATATGCAGCTACGACAGTCACATAGTCCCTTGTCCTCAAGACAAATCCCTATGTTACGTCGGCGGCGATACACGTACCATTGTCATAGACCACCACACCACACTTTTCGACCTCACTCACCGGTTCGCCAAAACCCTATTCCGATCACCTATCTCGTCCACGACGGTGTCTTTTGCACTTAAATTTTGTGCATGTGTGCAATATGCATGAATGTGTAATTGTGCACATGCGCATATGCATGAATATGCATACATGCATATCCACATATGTAAGAATGTGCATATAAGCATTTGTACATATTCTTTAAACAGTGCATATATGGATATGCATTTATGCATATTGATTTGTTGGTACAATGCAAAAAGACCTAACACTTTAAACTCATTGACAGTGCACATAGACACATTCTACAACATTGACACTTTATACACTCATTGACAGTGAACGTAGGCACATTCTACAACATGTGCACGTATGCATATTACTGACATTATGAACTTATGCATATTAAGCGATTTTATCTATAATATTGTCAAAAATACTTAATTTGGTAATTATATCTTTATTTGGTAATTATCTCTTTATTTATTAAATAGAGTAATTGGTTGATGTTTAAAACCCTAATTTCTCTCCTGTTTATTTGGTAACTCGTGGACATTAATTGGATGGGTATTTGTTATTTTACATATTTACCCATGTGCTCATATGCATCTTTCTTCCCAAACCGTTTAATTTATTATCTCTAAAATAAAAATTCTAATTAAATGTGAACCATGGATGTAAATAATCAACGGTGAAGATTGGCTAACACGGTTAATACCAACGTCTTGGTTAACAAAAGAAGGGGACCCTATATATATTGCATAATAAGTTGCAACATTTGTGGAAACGTAAAAATTGTTCATGCAATATAATCTAGCATTATTAAAATATAATATTTTTTCTCTTTTAGTTTATAACATTCAATATATGAGAAATACATAGGGACCGTAAAAGGAAACTCATGCTTGACGAGGAATTCCATACCTGAACCCGATTTGACCGAGGTCCATACCCCTCAATTACAACCCTTAGGAGCTGTTTACCCAAATGCTTACCCGGTAAGTGCTTACCAATAAAACTCGACACACTAACTTGCTTTACCGGGTAAGATTTTAATCATCACGATGGTATCTTATTCAACAATTTACCCGGTAAGCGCTTACCCGGGTAAGAGTTGTCACTCTCTCTTACCGGGTAAAACTCTTCATCGTTATCCTCGTTCTTACCGGGTAAGATCCTATCCTCTTGTCATGTTCATCCGCTATAGTAAATTCCACGGTAAGCACTTACCGGGTAAGCATTTTGTAAACGGCCCCTTAGTATAAATAGTAAGTTAGAGGCTGTTTGACAGTTGTTGAATGGTTTGGTGCAGGATGATTAAGTGGTCAAAATGACTAAGAGGCTCTTATGATATAGTGCAAAATGAAATATGGTTGTTTTGTACTTGTTCATGATGAAATTAGGATATTGAGTGGTTAAGGAGACCCAAGATACAAAATCATTCTGAGGGTTTTAGAACCATTAAGAGAAAGATTTTTTTTACCAAAAAAGATTCACCTTTTAGCGGTTCAGAGGTGTATAGTAATAGTATATATATATATATATATATATATATATATATATATATATATGTACTACCTTATAAAGCAAATCCACAAAAGTCTTAAAAAAAGTTTTTAAGCATGATGTACTGTTTTTTTAAGTATATAATATTTATATACGGCAAATACAACAAATATACTCACACACCATCCTCACCTTCGATAAGGTTTATACCCCTGGCCTCCTAATGCAGGCCAAAGTCCCAAATACCGCTAGGCCAAAGACCCTTTAGTAAGCTGGCCCGGAAACCCACGGTTACTAAAAAAAAGACCCTCTAGTATAATGTACATTTTTTATATGCATATTTTCTTAAAATCTCTTAAAAACAATCTATGAAACATATGGTACTGCTATTTTATGCACAATTTCTTAAAATTTATTAATTACATCTTTGTAAGTCTCATGTATAATTAGGGTTTCTCTTCTCAAAGACCAACCACTCCAATCATTCATTTCCCAAGGTGACTATTCATAAATCCATCTTCCAGATGATGATTGAAGCTCCTATTGTGATGATTCCTTTTTCAAAGCCATCTTCCATCTACCCATCGGTTAGGGTCCATCTTCCAACTATGGTTAGGGTTCATCTCAGGTAAGTTTATATCTCCATTTTCTCCATCATTGTTTGATTATATGTTAGGGTTCTTCTAGGTCTCATACCAATAAAGGTCAACCCAATGTTGTTTGAGCATGTTTTATCTCTTTCTAGGTTCTTACTCTTTAATGGTCTCCATTATTTTCAAACTCCATTACAAGTGTGAGGGAGGATCTGGTGAACGATGCATAGGTATCAATAATATCCTTATAGATGATGCTCCAATCTAATAGATCAATCAAGACGCTTCCTCGTAAATTTGGTCTTTTGTTTTCTTTTTGTTTTGAGGTTTTCGGATTTTTGTTTGTTTAGTTTATCTTTTTTATTAGGTTTCTTGCGAGACAAAAGGTATGTCTCACCCTCTCTCTTTATACCCTCTTATTTTCCTAGAAAGCTGGTTATTTGGGTTTTTCTTGACTTCTTTGCTAAAATGACTTGATACTGATGTCAGGAAATCCAACAATGGTTTTGTTTCAGTTTTTTCTTACTATTGTTGTAGCATTGAAGGGTTCGTGATTTGATTCATGCTCCCTAAAATGAATGATAAAAGACTCTACGATCTTGTAACTTTAGAGTTTATTTTACTTTATTTTGAGTAGGTTCATTCCACACGGTTTGTTTTTTTTCCCTTACGGTACTTCATCTACATTTCCCTCTTCAAAATGTGGGTTCAAATCTCCTCCAATTCTTAATTTATATTTATGATTTGAGTTTGTGCCTTTTTACCGTAATTTTGGATCTTACATCCCAAATTCGTGAATTGTTCTATGGTTAGGTTTCTTTTGGAACAATCGTGATTTGGGTCAACTTTTGTAGAGTAGTTAAGGTTAGGGTTATTTGTGCAAAAACCTGACAGAGCGGATCCACCGGGTCACACTGACCCCGAGAATCCGGGATTATGTTGTAGATACAGGATAAATGAAATAAGAGGGTATACGAGTCGTAACAAACTCGTAACAGGAGGGTCCAAAATGGCAGCAAATAGTAGTACAAAAGATCTTTTACATGAGTTTCTCAAAGTCGAGTTGGAACTTTAAGATGTTCATGGTTCTCTCATTTCGTCTATCTTTCTATGTATATTTTGATGCATATGAGAAATATTTGCAATTTATTATTGGTTAACAACTTTGTCCAGCGAAAATTAGGTGGTCCTAGCTTGTCCGAGTATAAAAAACTACAAGCTGAGATGTCTGATATGCAAATTAGATACAACGAGCTTTTGGCAGCTCACAAAAAAACATGTAACCTGTAACACCCTCAAATTTAGAAAGAGCGACTAATATAAAATTTTCAACAATACCTCAAAATAGAGAAAAATGTCTTACGACCGGTCCATACTTGAAATACAATTCTAGGTTAAACCATCAACAAAATAAATAAATTCTTACATAAGGACTAATTAAAGTCGGGTGTTACTAAAACCCAATAACGGCCGCTATCTCCAAAATGCGGAAGGCATCACCAAGCTACTTTCTCTTGTGAAAATGACTAGCACTTATCTCTCCACAAAGTCGCTAGTACCATTCCTCAACCGAAACCTGATGCACATGCCGACAAATAAAAATGTTAGGCTAACGCCTAGTGAGTTCAAGAGTTTTCCATCATGAATAAATATATTTGTTAAAAGGAAATAATGCAGTTTAAATCATAATCTTTCAGATTGATTTACTTTAAATATTAAATGACTCGTTTTCCAATAACACACATTTTTAAAGACAAGTACCCCAACATAGACATTCCATCTTAAAGTAAATTTAATCCAAAACTCACTCAAAACGTGAATAGAAATTGAACTCCCAATCTATAAAACGCGGATAAAACTTTATTTCCCGAAACACCAAAACGCGGGTGGGGCATAATACTCAACCTATAAATTATGAATAAAAATCCATATATATAAAACGTCACGGAAACATGGATAATCAAATTTAATACCCAAATAACAGCTTTCGGTGACGGGGGAAACCCGATTCTATTGTACGTGGCAGAACACAAAGTTAAGCCACATAACCATGTTGTCGAACAACATCTCAAATCGTGACTGTATTGCCTGCTTTAAAAAGCTACACCTCTAGTCGGACTTTATTGCCTGCTTTAAAAAGCTACACCTCATGTCCCAATTACACTGTATCCCCTATTGCCTTCTTTGCAAAGCTACATCTCAAGGATACGCGATCTTGTTACCTGTTCGTTCTCTAGTGGAGTTTCAACCTCGAGGTTCTCATTCCTCTAGTGCCTACTCCCTAGCATTCAAGATAGGAGCCTTAACCCCTTACTTGATAACCCAAGATGTCTAACCCTCGTGCACAAGATTTAGAGCATCAAAACCACAATACCGATGGTCTCTGAGTACAACCCATAAAGGTTAATCTCCACACAAAAAAAGGGACAACAACAATGCCAACACGACATATTTCCCAAAGTGAGAAATCAAGACTCCTCACTATCAAATATGAACGACTTACATGCCTATGGATCCAATGCATTATAGTCTAAAATACATGAATTCAAATGAATGACACACACACTCAAAACATGTATTCTCTAAAATAAAGTGCAATAAATGCAACTTACACCCAATGCGCCACTTTAAGTTATTAAAACCGGACAAATGTCCCCAATACCCGACAAAGACGAAAACCGAGCCTTAAGCTCAACCAATCAAATGGTCATATGCTAAAATCCACAAAATGAAATAAAACGCAATCGACCAACGCTTATGCAAACACATGCCCCAAAATACATGAATAAACTCCAACACAATTTAGATTGAGACAAATCATTTTCCAAACAAGTTTATAATCCCAATGACTCTTTCAAAACGTCCCATAACACAAGATCAAACATTTCCCATAACATACATTAAATGTACAATTACTCCAAAGGATTTACACTCGTACGATAAATCGTAAAAATATTAATATCAAAGATTTACTCATCAAAATACTTGAAATACATCTTTCCCCAAAACCAAAAGGTTTACGATTTTTGAAATGTTCGCAAGATTGGGAATTACCAAACTCCAATGACCCACATGTTGGTATTTTCAAAATATTCCACAACACAAAATACATATATTACCAACAAACACTAAAATGCATTTTTACTAAATAATCCCCATTTATGCAAATAAGTCATCAAAACATTTTCTTTACGATACATTTATCAAAATTCCCAAAAATTCCAAAGATGGGTGTTTACAAGATTTATCAAATCAAGTATCCCAGATAAGTAAATTTCATAAAATAATCCAACGTTTGATAATTAACAAGTAAAACACATAAACACTTTAAAACAGACATTTTGACATGTACATAGTTTTCACAAATCAACTTGAACTCACCTTGCTAGATTTAGGCTAAATCTAGATTTTACCCCAACTTGCGCTTCCTTGAAGAAACTTGAATACACAAGCAAATCCTTCCAAAACCTAGATTCACAAGTTTCCAACCATAAACATACATACTCAACCATAAAGAATCGTTCCCCAAACATTTTATATCAAAAACCCCAATTTGGCCAAAACCCTAATTTGACCTAAATTCTCCAAAACCATCCAACCCGGAATTTGAGAAATATAAACACTAGAAAATCATCAATGGAGCATTTATATCTTATATAAAGGTTTGGAAGAGGGAGAGATGGACTCACCAAATAGGTCTTGAGTAAAACCCCAAATATCTCTAGAGTTAGAGATGAAACTTGATAAGCATCAAGAGATGAAACCACTAGTATAGATGATGAAGGAACACTTGGTTTTAGGAGAAAAACCCCAAAAATGGATTAGGGTTCATATGAGAGGGCGGAGGCTTGGTTTGGGAGAGAAAGGGAAGAGATTAGAGGTGAGAAATGAGAAGAATAGCTGAAAAATTGGAATTTAACCAGCCCCTGATCCCGTAGAAGACATTGCCATGCGACAATGACAATGTCAAAGTCGCATGGACTGTACCGAGCGTGTCCCTCCTCCTGCGACCTTACCAGGTGACAGTGACACTGTCATAGTCGTTTGGCATAGTCGTTGGACCTGTACCGAGCCCCAAAACTGGACTTTTTCAACGCCAAGTACCTCGACACTCTTAGGGAATTTAAGTAATGTTTTCCCAACGTAAACCCCACCATTTACAAGTTGCAATAACGTTCGGGTGACCTATACTTACCAAAAATTTTGGGTGTTACAATCCTCCCAACAATAGAATGATTTCGTCCTCGAAATCTACTTCTCATCCAAGGCATTTCAATACCACTCTCACGACTTATTTGGTTTTCTTGGTCCCCAAAAAGGTAACAAGTTAATCATAGGCCTCAAAGGTGTCATACTCATGAAATAACCGTCTCCCTTCCCAAAGGATTGTTTCTAATCCATCTCATCTTTGAGCTAAAACTCGATGATCTCCTGGACGTAATTGCCATACTAATTTCCGTAAAGACTCTCACATCCCATATTCACCTCGAAGCGTTTCGCTCATACTAGAGTGAATGTCAACCTTGCCGGAGCAATTTCTAACCATACAACCTCAGTTGCCTCCCAACCTTAGGTGACACACACTACCTCAAGGGTAGCTTCTGACCCCAACTTCTCATTGACTAACTCATTGCAGCTCAACACGATTCCGAATCCGTATTCTAGTGACCAACACCAACCCAAAGAATTCCCAAGATTCCTTAATAATTCACCCTTGATATCGGTAAAGCCTTCTTTCCAAGGACGTACCAATACGTTTTCCAGGGAGTTGATTAATGCAGGTTAGGATATCACATGACTCCGGTTTATTCTCAAACTTCAAACATTCAGTCAATAAGATCCTTACCACATCAAGAAAATCATACACGTTAATACTTAATTACCAACATCTAACTTCCTTTAAGTTCTACCACCGCGAGACTCTGATTTCCTATGTTCCAACGAGGATACCTCCCAACAGTCCAAACCATCATTGACCTCAAAAGAATGAGTCGACGCCTAAAATCAAAATGACGACAAAAAAATCATGGGTGTGTCAATAATACTTCATTTCGGGTCAAGTCCCAAATATGGGCCTAAAGTTGACACTTAGTATGGAAATAAGGACCCCAAATCCTACAACTTTAACGAACAACCCATAACATCCTCTTTATTCACGAATACCCATTAAGATGGTACACCACTGACACATAATATGTTGCCGCACAATTAACCCACCAATACAAAACCAACCATACGTAAGCAACCACACAAGGTTTTAACCCTGAAGTTTACTGACAGGGAAGGATCACCACTTTTAAGTGGGATAACGACATAAATCTACTACCTTAATTATTCATACGTGAACAAACTTCATGAGGTCGAATTCCCAAAATCCAAATCAGTCCACAATTGGATCATCCGCCATTTAAATTCCAAAGGGGCTTAAATCTATAGCTCTAATGAGTTCAAGGTTATTCAAAATAATATGTCAATTTGAAATTTTGTAAGACTTTTCAAACGCAAAATCTTTATAACAATTAATCATATGTGTAAAATTCCACTATCGTTTGCTCGGTAGTCATGCAAAGTGGTCACAAACGCCACACATATAAAACCATTTCGAAAACCATTTCGAAAACCATTTGGTTATTATTCAAGCTAATAATGACAACAACGAAAAATGTTCAACAAATTCTTAAATGAACCACTATGGTTCTGACCTGCATCAGTTTATACCAAGCACATAAAATAATTTTCTGCACTAACAGTGTGCAACAAAGTTTGTACGAATTTCCAAAAGAGGAATTTCACAAATTCAAGCTCCAAAATTCTCCCTTTTAACTATAAAATGACATAAAATTTTCCAACGAGAATCGCTCGCATCAACAGTTTATTTCCCAAAACTTTGTAAAATGATAGGTGCATGTGATTTGGTCAAACATAAAGTAATTTAGATCGACTTCAAACGTTAAACCGGACCACCAATGTGTTATAATAGCATGCCTACCAAGTAATTCGATATAGTGCATTTGTGTGAATGATTAGCAATAACAGCAACAACGAAATGCACAAAACAAAATATTAGTATAAGACATCATGGTACGACTACACCACCGCTCGCCAAGAGTATAAATCAATTGTGCGCTAAATAGTGTGCTACAAAATATACTAGCACAAAGCACAAAAGTGACATCGTAAGATATTAAAACTCCAAAATGATTCTCTTGGTTGCGAAAAGACATGGATACATCCCTCGACAATACACACACGAGACAACATATTCAATAGAAACTCATAAATTAACGCACACAACAAATCAAGTATGCACATTTCCATGTTCATTTACGCGATGCAAAATATCGTAAAATAAAACTTCAAAAGACTCAACAAACTTCCACAAGACTCAACGAAACTCAATGGCACCCAATAAATCAAATGGTGCCAAAATTCACGCTCTCAAAAATCAATTAGCATAAGACAAAGTTATGACTACAATGTCAAAACTCCAAAAATTTCCCTTTTATTGCAATATGATATAAAGTGACACCTTTTAAAAAAACTTGCATGGAATAAAATCCCCAATAAAATACGAACACCAAAATAATGGAAGGTAACTCTTCGTCCAAAACCTTAACATATGTGGAGGAGATCCGACGTTAAAGTCACAAATTGCAGTTACTTGTCCAAAACCCTAAATAACATTTAAAATATGGATATCACAGTACCGAAAATGGCGTTGGACAACAATGAAAATAAGGAAGGTCTCAACAAAGTTTGCAACCGCATGCAATAGAATAATTTTATGCATGTTTAAAATCATTGTTTGAAATCTTGTGTGTGCTAAACATTTTTCCAAATTTCGTAATACAACCCACATGATGGTTTGAAACATAAGAAACAGTTGATGCAATTTACTTTGGAAATAAATTTCGTGCATGAGTTTGGTCGGCACTCAACGTCTCAGAATCTTGCTTCTCAATTTCCTAATCACACTATCGACATCTGAAAGTTCAAACTTCTTAAGGCAATAAATTTGAAGATGCATCGATCAACCTTACATATTCTCCTTGAATTAAAGTCGATTCAATAAGCCTAGGCTTCTGATTCAACCAACAATTCCGACCTGAGGCGGTCCAGTTAATGTAATCCTCCTACTTACTGTTACTCCAAACGACAATGGCATAGTCGTCAATCTCTCCTATCGGCTACTCGCTTAGAAGCTTCTTCACTACCCCAACGGTCATCACATCAAAGTAGTTCAAGTACACACATGTAACACGTAGGTTCACCATAACACTGGCCAGGTGAAATTATGAACGTACCGTACATGATCATCCTTGCGAGCTTGAACGTGATTCTCGTTCCTAGTGATTCCGTCAATCTCAAACATCCTATCTTAAAGTGCCTATTAGTGCAATTGTCTCTTATTCACTTAAAAGAACGCTAGTTTGAGTCTAGGTATCCAAAATCCATACCTAAATCTCTCAAACTTAAGCTCTAATACCAACTTGTAACACCCTCAAATACCAACTTGTGCGTCATTGCATTAGATCCCTATGCATCATTAATTTGCATCAAAAGAGAAGTTTTGATGTTCTCTTTTTGAACTCATTGGTCCAGAACGGGGAGAGGAGTCTTGATGTTCTCACCCTAGGGCCTTTGATTTTAAACAAGCGAGGAGTTTTGAGGTTCTCATCTTGTAACTTGGGGTTCATCCAGGTACGGAGTTTTAAGGTTCTTACTTAGTCCCAAGCAAAACAAATGCCAAGGCTTGTATGCCTAAAGTGAATTGGTCGTCAACATCTTTATGTGGTTTACTTCATGTTCCGCCACTTGATGGAATCAAGTCTTCCCTGTTATCGCAAGATATTTCAAAATGTATTATGAATTGCTTTCATGTTCACCTTTTTCCCAAGAAAGGCCGACCATACCCACCTTTTAAATCTTGATGCAATTGTAACTTGGGATAAACTATTGAACTCACTAGGCGTAAAGCCTAAAACTTTTCTTAATGTCATGTATAAAAAGTTCTAGTGGCAACAAGGACCTTTATCAGTGGCTTAGAGCTCAGAGTCCCTTTTTGGGGTGCAAGTGAGTGTAGCTTTTGGAGAGCTCTTATTTGGGGAGATAGGAAGCTTTGGTGGTTGATGTAACCCCGACTTAAATCTAGTTCTGATAGAATTAGATAGAAGTCTATAGAACTCTGATATTTCCAACTTTGTTTTTGCTATCTTGTAAATCTTGTTGCCATGTTTGGGCAAATACAATTATTTGGTATTATAATGCCGTTTTTTACCGAGTTTCAAATTATTGCTATTTTAAAATTTAGGGGTGTTACAAGCTGGTATCAGAGGATAAGTTTAAGTGAACTAGGTATTCTATTGGGTGCCTAGACTTAATCTAGCATAAGATAAGTTATAAATATGTGAGAATCGCGTGGGGCTTTGAGTCGCCTTACCCTTAAGTTTGTCGGAAACATGGTTATAGAATGTTATGATGATAGTAACAAGGATTTTCATGTACAATATGTTCAAATTTTCATTTGGACAATGTTACTATGAATCTATTATTTATTGAATATGTTTACAATTACTATTATTGTGACACTAGATAATTATGGTAGTACGAATCAATTCGTTAATCTTGAAAGAAATTAACATGTATTGTTTGTCATGGTTATGATAGATAAGGATGGTAAACACGTGTATTCGCATGTCACCCAAGAGGATGGTCATGACGCGAGTGTAACGGCCCCTGAACAACGAAGGCAGGCTGGGAACACACGTCTCCTACCGATCCCGCCTATATTGGTTGGTAGGGTTGATGTTGTGCCAAGTATGAACTTGGTTACCGAGGATCCGATCATCCAAGAAGTGGAACCCCAGTCTGTGATGATGGCCAACATACTGCAAGTGATGAAGTCCTTCATGGATAGACGCGAGGAAGGATTCATGAAAATACTGGAAGACAGAGATGCAGTAACCATACAAATGAAGCTGTTGCAGAGAATGTTGTGGTTGGCTCCAGGGGTGCTGCTAAAGCAAACGGAACCGAATAGCAAGTGGTTGGCGGTGTTAGGAGTAGAGAGAGAAACTGTTAGTACAAAACTATCTTGTGTAGCAAGCCACCCAAATTCTCTGGGACCACTGACTCAGTAACTTTCATGAACTAGATACAATAGATATAGTAGGCTTTCGAGTCTAGTGAATTTGAAGAGTAGCAAAAGGTGAATTTCACCTCACAGATGCTAAGAGGCAAGGCTTTGAGTTGGTGATGCGGTCAGCTTTTGGGGCCGACATTGTAAAACTGTTGAATTGGGAAATATTTAAGAAAAAAAATAATGGACAAGTACTGCAATTAGAGGGTGGTCAACCGCATTGAAAACGAATTCTGAGCCTTGAATAAGGGAAGCAAGTCAATGGCCGACTACTTGAGTTCTTTTTTGGAAAAGTTGGAGCTTGTGGGGCATTTGGCCCTAGATGAAAAATCGAAAGTGAAGTGCTATCTCCAGGGCTTTCTAGCCGACATGAAGACATTCGTTAGAAATGCCAAGGTGAATACCTTGCAAGGAGATATTGAAGAGACACAGTTGTTGGAGAAAATTGTTGGTAGTGTTGAGAAAAGGAGACAGAAAGCTCAAGCGGGACTGAATAAAAGACTAAAGAGTTTTTTGAAGCGGGAGAAATTTCAATTCCTATAATGAGATCAAATGGTGTTTTAGATGCCGAAACAAACATTCCCGCCCATGCAAAGGCAATCCCACTGAATGCATGGAGTGTAGAAAAATGGGTCACTCAAGCCGTGTGTACCCAGTTAAAGGAATGGTCTTCTTTGAGTGTCAAGACACAGGGCACATAAAGAGAGTTTGTCCAAGGTTGAAGAGAGAAGGAAGAGGCATCGTAATTGGAATTCAACCAAAAAAACCAACATAAGTCTCAATTGAGGGCCTTCCAAATGTCGTCTAATGAAGCAAAAGCAACGAAGGATGTAGTTTCTAGTACGTTCCTACTTAACTCCACACCCGCACATATTTTGTTCGATTCCAGAGCAAACCGTTCTTTCATCTCAAGTTCTTTTCACACGCAAGTTTCTATTTATGTTAATGTGTTGAAATATGATGCCCTAATAGTAGAAGTAGCCAATGACAACCACGTTTTAGTTTGTGAAATATGTGAGAATTGTACCATAGAATTATAATGGAAGAAATTCTCTATCGATTTGATAGATAAGTCAATCAGCGGATTTGATGTCGTCAAAGGAATGGATTGGCTAGCAAGGAATCAGGCTCAATTCGTATATAGCAAGGAATCAGGCTGAAATCATATGTTCCAAGAAGTTAACCTATGTAGTCATGGTTGGTGGCGAGACAATAGTTGTGTATGGAGAGAAAGACAAAAGTGGAGTTGCTATCATCTCCCGGATCAAGGAGAGAAAATGCCTATGTGTCTTACTTAGTATATATAATAGATGCTAAGTCAGAGAAGAGGAAGCTGGAAGACATCAAGATAGTCCAGGAATTCCCCTGGGATTACCATCGAAACTCCAAGTAGAGTTTCAAATCGACCTTATTCTAGGAGCGACACCAAATGCTAGAACGACTTATCAGTTAGTTCCAATGGAAATGCAAGAACTCATGACGCAGTTACATGATCTACTAGACAAGGGACTTATAAGACCAATTTCTTCTCCTTGGGCAGCTCCAGTCTAGTTCGTGAAAAAGAAGAACGGCTCCATGCGTATGTGTATTGACTATAGTGACCTGAACAAGATGAAAATGAATAATAAGTACCCTCTTCCTAAAACTGATGAACTCTTTGATCAACTACAAGGCACAAGATGTTTTTTGAAGATTGATTTACAGTCCGAGTATCCCAAGTGAGGGTGAAAGGATAGGACATCCCAAAGACTGACTTTAGAATGCGATACGATCACTATAAATTCCTAGTGATGTCGTTTGGATTGACCAATGCACCCGCAATTTTCATAGACTTGATGAACCGAGTTTGTCGCCCATTCTTGGACATGTATGTGATCATGTTTATCGAAGATATCCTTGTCTACTCTAAGGATGAAGGGGAACATGAGAAACATCTTCGCGAATTCTTAACCGTTTTAAGAAGGAGAATCTATATGCTAAATTCTCTATATACGACTTCTGGCTCAAGGAAGTGTAATTTCTGGGTCACGTGGTGACGCAGGAAGGAGTGAAGGTGGACCTGGTAAAAGTTGAGACATTGTTGTGATGGGAACAACCAAAGATCCCCACGAAATTCCGGAGTTTTTTAGGTTTAGCGGGATACTATCAAAGTTTGGTATGAGAATTCTCTAAGATCGTATCTCCATTGATGGATTTAACAAGGAAGAACGTGAAATTCGCATGGACCGAGATGCAAGAGAAGTCGTTCCGGACATTGCAGAAGTTGCTATGCGAATCACCACTCTTGACCTTGCCTGAAGAAACGGAAGACTTCGTGGTGTATAGTGATGCATCGAAATCAGGATTGCGTTGTGTCTTAATGCAACACGGTAAAAGTAATTGCCTACATTTCAAGGCAATTAAAAGAACATGAGAAAATTACCCGACTCACGACTTAGAGCTAGCAGTGGTCGTATTTGTATTGAAGTTATGGCGGCATTACCTATATGGCACGAAGGCACTTTGTTCACGGATCACAATAGTTTGAAATTGTATTTGACCAAAAAGAAAACAATATGCGACAACGAAGATGGTTGTAACTACCTAAAGACTATGATTTTGAACTTTAATACCATCCGGCTAAAGCCAACATTGTAGCGGATACTCTAAGTCGGAAGAGATACAATGGATAGGTGAAGGCCATGTTATAAAGGATTGACATAGTTTCAAGTTTGATTGAGAAAATCAAATTGGCCTAATTTGAAGCACTAAAAGAAGAAAACCTCAAAGATAAAGTTATGATCAAGCAACAGGAGAAAGTGACAGAAGACGGTCTAGGAGTGAAACTTTTCCAAGGGCAAATTTGGTTGCCTAAAATTGGCGGCAATCGGGAATTATTACTAGAAGAATCCCATAAATATGAATACTCCATTCATCCCGGGAGTTCTAAAATGTATCAGGATTTGAAGTTCAATTACTGGCGGCCCGTCTTAAAGCTCGATGTGGTCAAATATTGTGGAAGGATGCATGACATGTCTTCAAGTCATAGTCGAACACCAGAGAGCGTACGGTAGCCTTCAATCCTTAGAAGTCATGGAATGAAAGTGGGAACACATCACTATGGATTTTTTCACCAAACTACCGAAGACTGTGAGGGGTCATGACACTATTTGGGTAGTTGTCGATCACCTTACTAAGAGTGCTCACTTATTGGCGATGCGGGAAACCTTTCTGATGGATAATTTAGCAAAACTATACATAGACGAAGTCGTCTTGAGACATGGTGCCACTATCTATTGTCTTAGATAGGGACAGTCGCTTCATATCCAACTTTTGGGACGGATTGCAAAAACAATTGGGAACAAGATTGAAGTTAAGCACAACTTATTACCCAAAACGAAAAGTCACAGAGAAAAAAATATCCAAACCCTTGAAAATATGCTCCGGTCGTGCATTATCGATTTTAGCAGGAACTGGGATAAACACCTACCCCTTATGGAATTTGTCTGCAACAACAGATACCATTCCAGTATCGGAATGACTCAATTTGAAGCATTGTGCTGACAAAAGTGCAGAACTCCAGTCTATTAGTTAGAAGCGGGAGAGAAACAATTTTCAGGTCCAGAGATTGTTAATGAAATGGCAGACAAAGTAAAGTCTACCCAAGAACATTTGAAGGCGGCACATGATCGACAAAAAAGTTATGCCGATTAGAAGATGCAGATGGAATTTCAAGTAGGTGACCAAGTTATGCTAAAGGTGTCCCCGTGGAAGGGAACCATCCGTTCTGGAAGGAGCGAAAAGCTTATCCCTCGTTTCATTGGGTCGTTCACTATCCTCAATCGGATCGATTTACAAACGTACAAGTTAGACTTATGGCCTGAAATGGGCGGATACATCCAACCTTCCACGTATGTTACATATGCAAATGCTTGGCGGAGGAGAAAAAATTGATTCCACTATCAGAGATTAGAGTGGACGAAAATAAGCGTTGTATCGAGGAACCAAAAGTTATCTTTCATAAGACAAAGAAACTACGCCATAAATAGATCATTATGGTTAAAGTTCAATGGAAGCACCATCATGGTTTGAATGTGAATTGGAAAGCGGAGGAAGACTTGAAGAAGCCTTACTCCCCGCATAGATTACGGGGACAAAATCGTAATTATGAGGGGAAGATTGCAACGCCTGTATTTCCGGTAACTCACTCAAATAATTATTCCATTTTATGAGTCCAATATACTAATGGAAGAATGAGTATTTAAGGAAAGTTGATAACTGCAAGGAAACCAAATCTTCAGAATTGGAACCACAGTGTATTAGTGAATACCCAAAAGCTAATCATACGATGATTGTAATTTTGAGTTTTGTTTCATGAAATAAATAAATAAATAAAATGCATTGCCGATTTTATTATATGTATGTTATATTATGTGTTTTAATTATTCATAATAAATAACCTTAGAATAATGTATTCTAAATGTCCCTAGTTAAACATTATTTTGGGTTTTAAGGTTGAAGTAATATGATAATGACTAGCATATGTAGGGATTCATATTGAGATATCGAATCAACATATGGTACAAAATGGAGATTTTGTGTATCGGACGTTACTCGCTATGAGAACACTTCATTAGATGTCATGTGAGTGGCATAAGTGTTTCTCAAGTGGTCAATGTACATGTAATTCTTTGACTTGAGAAATATGGAGTTTGTTATGTGGGAGTAATATATTTTGACATTTGTTCTAATCATTCTGTAATTGGGTGACAGAATAATTGTTGGGTATGTTATAAATCACATGGTAGAACTAGCATGTATCGAGATAGGATTTGTCCCTCCTTTATGACGGAAGTGATGTCTCTGGGCCCATTGATAAATATATACTAAGGTAATACATGCATGCTCGAATAATTGACATGAGATATCATGATCTGTTTTATTAGTATATTAGGGAATCAAGAAACTAAAGATTGGACATAATGAGAATGACATATTCAATGTCTCGTGTTCAATCTGGACATCAAGGACAAAAGACTTAAATATGTAAACTAAAATTGACTACAAACCGATAATTTGTTGTATCATCAATTCTCGTCATTTGAGTGACGATGATGTATTGCTAGATACCGCTCATCGTTTATAACTATAAATATGATATTTATATTTATTACCAACATGTCAAGAACCCATTGGGTCACACACATTGAACATATTCGAAAAAGAAGTTTTAATAATTAAAACGTTTAATTATTATATCTGATTTATATTGATTTAATCTGATTAAATAAAATCAGAGATTATTTATGTTAGACATAAATAAAGATAACTAGGTATGGTCTTGAAAGATGAGTAATGGTGCATGGATACTCCTACACTCAAGTAAGATGTAGGGATGGTGGTGCTTTCATGCCATGCCTCTCATGTGTATATAAAATGTATGACATTTTATGCAAGATTGTGTCTTGCAATTCTCTCTCAAAATCACCTACAACTATTGCTCCATTTTCTTTCTAAGTTTCGAAACTGTGACTAGAATCACGAGAAGGCAAATGATTCAGATTGTTCGTGTGGATACCGTGAAGGCATCAACCTTCGTTTGTTGATGTGATTCAAAGTCTCGTTACCTGTGAGGTATAATTTCGAAACACCTGATTTATTCCGGTTCGTATGGGTCCTTGAAGAGTTACAATTTTATTTTCCGCTATGCTTGAGATCCTATAACCCAACAGTGGTATCAGAGATACTTACGAACCTCTAGATCGGTTTTTTGTGACATGCATGCATTTTACAAATTGTTTTGCTGCTGTATGTTTTTGTTTTGTAAATGTTTTGGTTTTTTCGTCCCAGAAAGATTTTGAATCTTAGAAAAATTAAAACATGAAAAACATGGGGATTTCTGCTAGGTTTCCACAGGCTTTTGAATCGCATCATTTCAACTTCGTATGAAGTTTTTATGAATTTTTTACGACAGTGTCACTACAACAAAACTGGCCTATTGCGACGACAAAAGTCGTCGCTAAAGCTCCACATTTCGTCGCTATAGATCTATTGCGACGACAGTCGTCGCTGTAGCCTTCGTTACTGTACACTCGTAGCTATAGCTCACTATAGCAACGACATGTCGTCGCTATAGTATAAAATATAAAAAAATCATTTTTTTTCTACTGCGACCACAAGTCGTCGCCATAGGAGAAAAATAAAAAAAATCATTTTTTTCTACTGCGACCACATGTCGTCGCTATAGGAGAAAAATAAAAAAAATGATTTTTTCTCTACTGCGACCACATGTCGTTGCTATAGGAGAAAAATAAAAAAAATGATTTTTTATCTATTGCGACCACATGTCGTCGCTATAGGGAAAAATTAAAAAAAATCATTTTTTTTATTCATTATAATAATTAATTTTTATTTAATCTGATTATAAAATATACTTTAATCAACTAATTTGATATTTAAATTACTAGAAAACAACTTTATATTAATATAACTAGAAAATATTTGAAAATCATAATACAAAATTGATGACAAAATAAACATTATCTCAAACATAAAAATACGTAAATATCTAATCATCATACGAGTCTGTATCTGTATCTGTGTCCTCGTCTTCGTCCTACTGTGGCGGCTGCTGTGGCTGCTGCATGTCTATAGTGGGTGGTGGGGGAAACTGAAATCCAGGTTGAAAAGTCTTAATGGCATTATACATTTGATGCACATATTGGTTCAGAGCAATGTATGCATCATTCATCGGCGGCGGTGGTGGTGGCGGTGGCGGCGGCGGCGGTTCAAAAAATGACTCAAATGCGGAACCCTTCAACTTTCGGCCAATCCCTACGTTGTGACCGCGGCGTTCCCCAAGTACTTTGGTCATAATTTCCTTCTCGTTCACGGTAGACGAGGAAGTCGAGCCATCTTGTGTTTGTGAAGCTCGTTCTGCAAGCATTTCCTCCTGTATTTTTTAAGAAATATAATTAGTATGTCAGGCTCATAAAGTTATAGCTAAACCATAGTACACATCATCACAGGTAAATAGCAGATTACTTGATGTTACAAAAGGAGTCAGTCGCAATCTGTTAGAGTGACAGTATAAGTGGCTGTTACATAAGTTGTACAAGACTTATCCCTTTGAATACACAGATTAGTGTAAATTTACAACATGCCTATTTATACACTCTAACCAACAACTGAAAATATCAACCTACTCTTAAACTCTAATAGCCCCCCTCAAGAAGATTCCGTTTTTTCCCGATTCAAGTAAAAGAGTAGACATGAATTGTCCTTCACAACTTGTACATGTTTGTTTTCTTCTTACTCCCATATGTTACAACTAGAACAATCCTCACTAAAATCTGATGACTATTAATATTATCAACTAGTATGTTACATAACAAAAGAAAGTTGATTAAGCATTCAGAATGACAGATCTCAAGTTAACACAAGTATCCGTCAAGCACGAACCCAACCTTGTAATAATAACATAGTAAAACAATGGATAATGATAGGCAGACAGAAGGGAATTAAATGGCAAAAGTTCAGAGATGAACCCAACAATAAGACAACTTTATAACTCCAATTAACAAAACACCAATGGGTACATATTGTATGAAAGAAGAAAGCTTCATTAAAGAAGATGTATAGATTTGATCAGTATCCCCAACTCCATTTAATATCCCAGAAAGGAGTCCAAAGTCCATAATGAACCAAGAAAGTGTTCACTTACAGGCTTGGTATGTGTATGTGAGCAAAGTCTTAATTATCTATACTATATTATAAAGCATTGGCATTAATTGAAATTTAAAGAATTACTTACATAATCTTTTCTTGCAAGTTCGTTTACCCATCCACGAGTTGGACTATAATGCATATCATGCCAATTATCCATTGACCCTTGCGGTTCATGTGTTTCCGGGTTTTTCTGTGACAAAATATTAATAACAAAAGTTAATAGTATACTATATTATAAACCATTGATATATTGTATACAAGTTTAACTTATTTATCTTCTTATATCGTGAAGCAACGTATGATGTAGACCCATGAAGACTTGGGTACTTGGCACGACTCCTATTTTGTGCATTTTTCTTTGAGCACTCTTTGAATTTCGAATCAACAAAAAGATCCACAACCTTATTCCATTTTTTAGCATCTAGGTGAGACGGTGGATTTCTCCGAGCATTTTCAACATTATCATACCCGCCAACTCGATCAAAATGACTCTTTAGTCTTGACTTTCTGTCTTTATAACGATCTTGGCAGTCTCGCTCGATGCCAGCTAGAATCCTGGGCCAATCGGGGACAGTTGGATCAAGGATGAACCATCTCTGCAAAACAAAAGCTGTCAGATTTCATGTAAAAATTATAAAGAATTAAATAATTAGTATGATATTTACCCCAAGTCTTCTAATTATCGATTGTTTGAACCCCGGAGATACTTCATTCCAGCTTCGATGATGTGGAGAGGCGCTGAAACCGATCAAGTTTCCAAGATACCTTATAAACATACTTGCGTATTTCCCAACAGGTTTGTACGTCCCCTCTTTTACATCAAACTCAATTGGCAACGGCTTTTTTCCATTAGCCTCAAAGGCAATGTCAAGATTTCTACTTCTGCTCTTCCCTCGTTTTTTCTTCTGTTTTGCTACAAGATTGAAGTAAGAAATTGTTAGAAGATACTACATTCAAAATTTTAAAATAAAACTGAATTACATATCTTATAATTACAGATTCATAACTTTTTAGGGCTGTTTGAATCCACTAGTGAAGGCTTTGACGATTAAAAGTTCTTTTTACCTGTTGCCTCGCAGACTGTAGGTATTCTATTTGGATGAGGAGGAGGATCACCCCCGGCATCTCCTCCATGCCCTCGAGCAACCCCCGCAGACATTACTGATTTTCCTGAAAGAACTATATACCTCACATCAATTAACTGCCTTGAATGTATTCTGCTAAGTGGCAACACCCAGCTCTTGTTGAGTCCATAAGATCAGACTCTGAAATATGTATGGTGTTTCCAGATTATGAATGTGCAAGTATGCAACTGCATTCTGTTTTGAAAGCAAATATTCTGAGCATAAAAATTATAGGAGGGTGGAGTGTTCTCATCATTTAAATAAACGTACATTACGGATAAGTGATGTTCCTTATACCATTTGAATTAAACCGGAAAACTTTCACTACAAAATCAGTGTACTTGCCTCTCTGCACAGTTGAAATCGGTTGGGATATAAATTCCTGGTTCAATTGTTATCACCTGCTCATAAAAGTAATAGAAGTTTGGTCAAACAAACAAATAGTGTAGCAGCTATTAGAATCAAGAAACAATTAGAATAGTGAGATCATGTCCAGTCAATCCCAAGAATCAACCAAAATAACTCCATCCACAAGAAAACAAAAACATTTGAGCAAAAATATGATCAGGTTCAGTCAATCCCAAGAATCAGAATAGGATTCCAGGTTTAATGTGATTAGGCTGTCCAAAAATATGCAGTTATGATGCCGCTGATTCTGCTTCTATTACTTTAACTCCTGTCCAGATCAGAGATTTAATCCAACAGATTGTTTTCAGAGTGTGCAAAGAGCTGCTGCTTTTAAAGGGAATAGCTGCTAAAATTATTTGAGCAGATTGAGTTGAAACAGAGGAGCTGATCTTTGCACCAGAACTTGAACTAAGGCATTCCAGAGATGCTCTCATGTATCAAGAATGTTTATGCATAGGAAGGTTCAAGACTCTGCAGTTAATCATTACAAGTGTGCAACATATTATGTAACATATCGAAATTCTGGGTTCTGCCTTAGGGTTTGAAATTGTTATTATACTAAGTTGAGAGAATACCTTGTTGTTGAGTGTACGATTTGATGGAGAGAATACCAAAAAATCTGCAATTGTAGAAAGCACAACGATAAGCTGTTACTCTGATAGCCACAGCCTGTCCAGAACCCTGAACAAAATAGTTATAAGAACAATTGAACAAAGCCACAAGACTTGAACTCTATAACTGAAATCATGGAAAAATAAACAACACCTCAGGAGCAGAGTTCTCAAATGTGATATTTTCAGCAATGATATAATAAATTTCCAGATAAAATACCATACCAGGTTCGATAAGCAATGTTCATCATGTGATATATACGTACATATTTATATACAGAAGTAACCTCAACATGGGTTCAAACTTTTGGCATGAAATTTCCCACCAAAGAGTGAACCTCACAGTAAATGAAAGCAATTCAATTTCATAGTGAATTGAAATTTGCGATACATAGAAAATAAGGTATGAACATTACCTGATTTCCAGAAGGTAAAACCAAAACTAGACCAGGTAAGTAACTCTTAGATTAGTGTGGTACCTAAAATTCAAGAAGGTAAAACAAAACAAAATACAAAGAGATTCGTCACTCAATCCATGCCAAAACCTGTCACTAAATCTATAACAAATATAATTGAAATTACAATATATCAATCAGATTCATCACTAGAACAATATTGAGCCACAAAATTAGCATTATCATTATCTACATCATCAACATCCTCATCCTCATCCTCATCCTCATCCTCATCCTCATCTTCATCATTAATGAAATATTCATCGTCAACAACAGGAGCAGTAGGGCTATCATTAACTAAACTTGATTGACCACTTTTTTCTAAACTCATACAAGGCAAGTCACCTAAGTCAACAACCAACACAAAATCGGACGAACTATTGTCATGTACGACATCTATCTCATTAACAACATTGATGCTTAGATGATCCCAAATTTTCCGATGATTAACATCTTCCACGACCCTCCAGTTACGGCTTTGAGACGGATCTTCAATGTAGAACACTTGTTTTGCTTGTGTTGAAAAAATGAATTGGTCGTCTTTGTACCATTCAGAATTGATGTTGATACTAGTGATGTTATTTTTGGTGATAGATCTCCCCTTGTTCGGATCAGTGTTGAACCATTTGCATCGAAACAGGACAACCGAGTAACCATTCAAGTAATATAACTCTACAATCTTCTCAAGTTGACCATAGAATGTAAAACCATCTATTCCTGGTACCGCTACACCGCTGTTTTGAGTGGTGCGTTGGATATCACGACTATGTACCACAAATCTTACACCGTTGACTATGCAAGCATTGTAAGAATGTGCATTGAAATCCGAACCATGTGCCAAAGATAGCAGTTCTTCGGTACACTTGGGAGACCCTTCTTGTCTTAGACCACACATCTATATATATAAAAAAAGACAAGTTTAAGTAATGATCCTTATTTAAAATTCTAATATATATGATATTTTTACCTTCCTATAAAACCATGGAGGAAATTCTTGTTTAAGATTATTACTTCCTTGCACTTCAGAGTTAAATTGACTGTATGTTCAAAAAAGATCTATAAATTAGACTTAATATCACAAAACCCAAAATTTGTGTAAAGAAAGTTGAAGATACTTACTCCATGTACACTTGAATTTCATGGCAGTTGTATAGTATAAACCACTCTGCAGTTTTTCGAACCGCTAGTTCAAGAAATATGATTTTTGAGGCACTTGTCGGTCGACATTGCAATTCAAATACTGACAGCTGCCTTTTCGGAATGACAACATCCACATTCCTGTCAGGGCGATTAAATTTAGTTTGTACACCCTGAAGATACATGGAGCAAAATGTCAAAGCCTCGTCTGCAACATAACCTTCTGCTATTGAACCTTCAGGTTTAGCCTTATTCCTGACATAATTTTTCAATTTCTTCATATATCTTTCAAATGGATACATCCACCGCATGTATACCGGTCCTCCAAGAATAGCTTCCTCCGATAAATGCATAACCAAATGAATCATTATGTCAAAAAAAGCGGGAGGAAATATTAGTTCCAATTTGCATAAGATCATAATCAACTGGTCCTCTGCCTTCTTCATATCTTCGACCATCAAAGCTCGAGCACAAACTTGTTTAAAGAAGGTGCAGAGTTCGATAATTGGGGTTGAAATATTTTCATCAAGGTAGCCTCGAACTCCTAAAGGAAGCAATCGTTGCATAAGGATATGACAATCATGATACTTCAACCCACTAATGTTGGTATCATTATCAGTCACCCTCTTCTTAAAGTTCGATCCAAAGCCATCTGGTAATTTAACTCCTTTTATGAATTGACAAAAGCGTCGTCTATCATCTGTTGTGAATGAGTATTTAGGATGTGGTTTAAAAATCTTATTATCCTTCTCTTGAAGCCACAATTCTTTTCGAATACCCCACTCTTTCAAGTCAACTCTTGCATTGGTGGTGTCTTTAGATTTATCATTCATCAATAAAGTACCCAACAAACTATCACAAATATTTTTTTCCACATGCATAACATCCAAATTATGTTTCAGTTCAAGAGAAGACCAATACTCAAGCTCGAAGAAGATACTTCGTTTGGTCCAATTCAACTCTTTTGGATCACGTTTTCTTTTCATGCCTCCAAACCTTGGATGTTTTCCGGAAGTACGAATGGGAACATGAGTTAACTGCTTCAGTATAGCTGCACCATTTAATCTTCTAGGAGGAGGCCTTTTCTCAGGTTTACCATCAAACAACTTACTCTTCCTCCAACGATGGTTAGAGGATAAGAATCTTCTATGACCAACATAAGATGTCTTCCCAAGTACTCGACATGAAGGAGTGTCTTCATTACAGGTAGGGCATGCTTTATATCCTTGACCACTCCAACCAGATAAACTACTACGAGCAGGAAAATCGTTAATAGTCCATAATAGAGCATCACGCATTGTGAAGACGGTGTTTGTTACCGCATCTCTCATTTGAACTCCTTCAGCCCATAACATTTTCAATTCATCCACCAAAGGCCTCAAAAACACATCCATGTCTTTCCCAGGTGACTTAGGGCCAGGAATTAACAAAGTCAACATGAAAGAAGACTCTTTCATACATAACCATGGAGGTGTGTTATATGTTGTCAATATAACTGGCCACATACTGTAAGATAGACTCAAATTACCGTATGGATTAAAACCATCAGCAGCCAAACCTAAACGAATGTTTTTAGGCTCCACTGCAAACTCCAGATATCTTGTGTCAAAATCTTTCCACGCACTCCCATCCACCGGGTGTCGCATCGTACCAACTTCTGTTGATCGTCCAGTAGAATGCCAAGTCATATCTTTTGCAGTATGTCTGGAACCATACAAACGTTTAAGCCTGGGAGTCAAAGGAAAATAGCGCAACACTTTATGGGTAACTCATTTCCCCTTTGTGTTTTTGTCAATCCATCTACTCTCACTACAAACTGGACAATTATGTTTCAATTCGTTCTCCTTCCAAAACAGACAACAATCATTTTTGCAAACATGGATCGACTGGTACCCTAACCCAATCTTTCTCATTTTCTTCTTAGCCTCGTAGTGTGAAGTTGGGATCTTATTTTCTTTCGGGAATGCAAATTTCAGAAACTCTAAAAGCTGGTCAAATGGACTATTAGTCCATTTATTCACGACCTTCATATGCAACATTTTTGCTAAAAAGTTCAAGGAAGACAACCAAGCACAACCTGGGTATAACTCAGTTTCGACCTCCTCAAATAATTCAACAAATTCCTTGTCTACGCCGCTTCCACCTTCATCTGTTCCTTCATCTGCATCCTCTTCATTAGTGTTTGTCTCCCCAATAATGTCATTGATGACATCAGTCATCTCATTTGTTGTTGGAGTTACAATGGCTACAATTGGAGAAGGAGTATCTACTTCACCGTGATACACCCACTTCGTATATGCAGCTTGAAACCCATTCCTATGTACGTGAGCCTCAACCATATCTGGTGTCTGATGCATAAAGTTCAAACACTTTTTGCATGGACATCTCACTTTGCCCTCACTATTGACATATCTCTTTGCTATCTCGATAAAGGCTTGGAGACCGGTCCAAAACTCCTCAGAGTTACGACGTCGACATGTTGTCCAACTCTTATCAATCGTCATAATGTACTGCTTCATCACCACACAGTTAGACTATATACTTTGACTATTAAGGAAATTATCATATGTGTACTTTCTATAATATCTAATATCGTTAATATTAGATCTTGATGTTGACACATTTTTTTAAAAAATCTTTCTATCTTTTCTAGCAAATAACAAAACATAAATCTAATTGCAAGTACAAATCAAAAAACAGAACAAGATAAAAGAGCAGTTAATCCATTCTTATGTATCATCCCGTGTCAATTTCCCGTTGTATCAAATTATGCCACCACCTATTTGTTTTTATTCCCCATTATGTATCCAGTGTCACATCCTATTTAGTTTAAGTGACTTTAAGTTCGATTACAATCTGTGTTTCATAAACAACTGCATTTTGTGTACATGTTTTTAATTCTACAGATTTGAAAAATGGCAGCAGTAGGGATTTGGGAGTACATATTTGATCATGTATTGAGTATCAGAAGACCTAAGAAGCAGAAAAAGAAAAAGCAGTTGAACACTGTTTCAGTCAAAGTTGATTAACCAACATTGATGTCCAAATAATCAATAGTTCAGTTTCACTATTTACATCATTGCATAATTAAAATTATAGCAAAGCAGATTATAAGACTTCAGAAATATACTTGATATTATAAAATGGAAAACCAAGGCTGGAAGTATTATTGATTTTGGGACTGATATGGTTTGGAAGGATATAAGGCAGGATAAAGAGGCTGTTGGTTGGGAAAACTTTGTGGCTAAAGTTGGTAATCTGCCATGTAATAGGTCTTGTATTAACCTTACAAGAAGATGGATATTTGGGGCTGTTATTTATTATATATGGCAGGAGAGAAACTTCAGAATATTCCAAGAAAAGGAAGGGAATGCTAATGGGTTATGCACTATCATAAAGGATTGTCTAAGACTGAAACTGATGGGTACTACTTTCAAAAAAGGTGTGAATGTGGATCATGTGATGGAAGGATGGGGTCCAAATGTTGATAAGGATGGGTACTACTTGAGAGAGTTTTTTATTCTGGCCTCTGAGAATCCTTGGGGTGGGAACATTCTGGGAGGGGAGGGGGGGCTCTAAAATTGGGTTTATTCATCCAACTAGGACAGGACACACTCAATACAAAGTCTCACTTTTGATGTAACTTTTGTTTTCTTAATACGCAGATAAATACAACAAGAAATAAATGGTTGGATGATATCGAGCAAAAGCTCATCAACTTAACTTGACAATTTAATTTGTGTTAACAAACATCCAATTCTTAATTGAAATATTTCTTATACAGTGTTAAATGCCATGGTAAGCTATATATTTCTATCCAAGTATTTTTAACAAGGATTAACATGTTTACTAGGACTTCAATCAAAATTGTGGTTCTGAAAATCATCCTACAACTTCATAGTCAGTTGAACAACACCAAAAAGACAAGGAAAAAGGAAAGAGAAGAACTAAGTGAAGAAGAAGAAAATTCCAATGGTGATGACGAGAATCCAGACAAATGCAACCAGAAAATTTCTAACGAAAGAAGAAAACTCGCATTGAAAGAAGAGAAGTATACCTTTTCGATTGGAAAATTTAGTTGTTTAATGCTCTTCTTCAGGAGCTTGAAAGCAACTATTTCATACGAAAACGATTTCAGTATACCATTTAGCAATGTAGAAATCCTGTTAACCGCTTCAATCACTTACGATTTCATCAAATCTGCATACAATTTGTTGATCATGAACGATTACGATTTAGGAAGCAGTCGTAGGATTTGTGATTAGGGTTCCTTTGCAATTGTCAACAAAATGGGCTTACCAAAATGGGCTTCCAGATAAGTTTATAATGGGCTTAATTTCATTTATTATAAATTAAGTATTATGTTTTAATTTTTATGAAACAAATTTTATATTTAGTAGAAATTGTTTAAAAAAATTGGAGACCTACTGCGACGACAAGTCGTTGCCGTAGGTGCATAATTAATTTTTTTCTCTTACTGTTGATGTTCTGATTTTTTAAAAATACTTTGGCACCTACTGCGACGACAGGTCGTTGCTGTAGGTGGTTCTGTTTCCATTAAAATTATATTTTAAAAAAATGGAACCTACTGCGACGACAAGTCGTTGCTGTAGGTGGTTTTATTTCCTTTAAAATTATATTTTGAAAAAATTGTAAACTACTGCGACGATAAGTAGTTGCTGTAGATACATAATTAATTTTTTTTACTCTTATCGTTGATATTTTGATTTTTAAAAATATATTAACACCTACTGCGACGACATGTCGTTGCTGTAGGTTTTTATTTTCTTTAAAAATAGTTTTAACTCTTCCGTTATATAGGAAATCCTAATTTTATACCTATAGCAACGACTTTGAGGTCGTCGCTAAAGCCTTCATCGAAATAGGTTTTATTTTTTGTAGTGTGTCGCAATGTTGTTCGAAAATCGAACCCACTACGGGTTTGACTTGAATTTCGACCCATAAGGGTTCTAGATCTTTGAAATCCTAAAACATAAAAGATGTGTATCTTCTTGTTAGTTTTTCAAAGAACTTTGAATCACCTTTTTTCGATATCGTATGAATTTTGTATTATTTGTATACGGTGGTGTTGCAAATCGATTTTATGTTTCAATGTGATTGAATATATATATATATATATATATATATATATATATAATGTGATTTGTTTGGTGAATGGTTATAGCCCTTAGTCATGGATGTATTATATTTGATATATACGACTTGCATGTCGTTCCTTTCTCTATATACTCTCTTTGTACATTCTCCTCTCATCCAATCCCCTCGAATGTAACTCAAGGTTTCTTTGATTAAAATGTAAAATATTTTTGTATAAAAGAAAGCAAGAGATTGATGCGTTATGAAGTGTTGAAGATGAGAAGACTTAAAACCATAGGAGTTTATTTTATGTAATGATATTCATACTTGACTCTATGAATATCGCATAGGGGGCTATAACCATCTCACATTTATTTTTACGCTTTATATATATTGTGATATATTATGCGTGGTTGTATGTATGTGATACTTGTTACAACAATTTCAAATAAAATATGGTTTTAAAATATATAAGTAAAAGGACCGTTGATGTTGATTGATAAGGTCTTAGTACATCATAGTAAGATTTCAACCGATTTTGTCACGAAGGCCTAAACTGCCAAAGAAAGGAAGGTATTCAAGTGATCCTCCTCCAATCTGGATTCCGGTTAAATCAAATTATGAGGAAACGATCTATTACAAAAGAAACAATGGTAAAATCAAACTAACTAAAATCCCTCACCAAAAATATTAAGTTTAAGATGCCTTCCAAACATGGAACTTGTCAAGACTTTGGTCATCGAGGGTGGGTGTTAAGTCTGATTTTATAGTAATAATTGTATTTATAGGTTTGGTCTTATACGGTGTTTAGGTTGCTATTCTGTGTTGTATAAGTCCAGGGTATTTAAGTCCCTTTGGGCTTTGGTCTTTGAAAAGAGATTCACGCACATTCAATACAGTTTACTCTTTGCACTTTCAATCTATTTCTCTCTACTTTCTCTCTCTAAGATTTAGAGGATTCTTGGATTATCAATTTGTATCAGAGCCAATCTAAATATGAGAGGATTGAGAGATTCGTTTTTCATAATCTGAATTTGTGATTTAATCTGAAAATTTGATCGATTTTCTTGAATTTTTCAAGAAAATCTCATTTTTGGATTTTTCATCAAATTCAGACTTGTTTGTGATCAAATTTCTTTGCGAATTGGTTTGTTGAATCCGTATTTGGTTGTAAAATCTTTTTGTTTCACATCGATTTGCAAGAATTTCACTCTTTGATGTTCAATTTTAAGAATTTTCGAGTTTACTGGAAAACCGTTTTTACGTACTATTTGATTTTCAAATTCTTGAATTTGTGATTTTTGATCGAAATTGTTTGTTAGAAAAAGTATTAGAAACTGTTTTTCGATCATATTTGTGGATGAAATAGTCTGAAATTTCTAATCTATAATCAAGTTTGTTGATTTTTCGTGTTTTTTCAGCGGTTTGCGCCAGATCCAATCTTTGCGCGAGTTCTTCGTGATTTGCGCCAGTTCATCCTTTGTTTCCAGAAAGCAAGTTCTCGCTACCTTTGTATTACGCAAAGCTTGGTTTGCGCCAATTCAGTATCACGCAAAGAGTGGTTCTCGTCATTTTCTCATCGCGAAAAGTAAAGTTCTCGTCATTCAAGTCTCACGTAAAGCTTTCTTTGCGTCATCAATATCTAACGAGAAGTTGTCTTTGCATCATCAAAGTTTCACGCAAAGTCAAGTTTGCGTCTTCAGTGCTTCACGCAAACTCAGTTTGCGTCTCCAACTGTTTGCAAAAGTGAAAGTTCGTGACATATTAAGTTCACGCAAATCCATTTTGCGTCATCTCTGTATCACACAAAGCCCAGTTCTCGCTTCTCACCCCTCACGCAAAGAGTGGTTCTCGTCATCATTTCAAAGTCAAGTTCTCGCCATATACAGCTCGCGAGAAGTTTCTTTTGTGCCTCAAGCATTTCATGCAAAGCCAAATTCTCGCTAGTCTTTGATCACGCAAATCATAATTTGCGTCACCCGTGTCTCACACAAGTCTAGTTTGCGCTATCCATTGTTAACGCAAAGCTCAGTTTGCGCTATCTGCCTCTCACGCAAACCTCAAGTTTGTGCCAGCTTATTCAAGACTTAGAATTTTTCTGTATTTCTGAGATATGGATTCTGCAAAGTTTGCTTATCAAGCTAAGTTCTACAAAAATGATCTCATGATGTCATTGGGTACAGAAAATCGTCCTCCGGTTATGATTGATGAAAACGAGTTTACTCAGTGGCAAGATAGGTTTCCGAATTTTATCGAGCGTCAAAAGAACGGCAATGACATGATAAATATTATATCTGAAGGACCTTTTGAAAAACCCATTCTGGCTTCTGGATTATATAAGCCTACCAAAGAATATACACCTGATGAGTTATCGCAGTATCAAGCTGATCGTGATATAAAGGCAAATCTGATGTTAGCCTTGCCAAACTCTATCTACAACAGGAATGATTATTTCAAAAATCATCCTAATCTTATGTGGCAACAACTAGAAAAGATTATGCTTGGTTCTAGTTGCTACTCAACTCCGACATACTCGTTACATAAACAACTTTGAAGAATTCAAAGCCAAGGATGGGGAGCCATTGAAAACTGTATATGACAGATTATGTTCCGTGATTAATGATCTGAGGAAAATTAAAGTGGAAAATACTGAGCTTGAGACAAATCTGAAATTCCTCAATGCACTTCAACCAGAATGGAACAAATCTTGCCACAGATTGAGGAATGATGTCAGAATATCTTCAATGCAAATCCAAGAGATGTTTGAGATCTTGCTGACAGATGAATGCATTGTCATAGAGAAGAAGGCCAAACTGGACAAGAAAAACAAGAAATTAGTGGACCCAGTTGCTCTCATCATGAAACAACTGACAGAACAAGCATTGTCTGATAATGTTTATGACGGGGCTACTGATGATGATGGTGAGGCACTTGAGAAAGCTATGATCCTTCTTTCTCAACATTATCAGAAAAAGTTCCAACCTCGGTCGGGATGCAACAATCTTCGATTCAATTCCGGGTCAAAGAATGTCAAAGTGTCCGAGGCTAAGAAAGATGCTGCCTGCTTTAACTGTGGAAAGCCGCGTCATTTTTCAAAGGATTGTCGAGTGAAGGTAGTTCGGAATTCTGCTTATTATCGGAAGAAACTGGAACTTGCCGAGAAAAGAGAGAACGGAACAGCTTTGCTCGTAGAAGATGAGTACTGGCTTGATCACTCCGATGATGAAGCTGACAATGTGGAGATTGCTCAAATGTGTTTAATCGGAGATGATCAGTCAGATGATGATGATAATACTGATGAAGATGAGGTAATTTCTGAGTTTGATTACAACTTCATTTCTTCTCAGATGACCATTATTATTACTTCCTTAAATGATTTCCGCTCAAAGTTTATATCTGAAAAGCAATTAAATTCAGAAAAGTCTCAGATTTGATTGATAAATTACAAATTTCTTTGAAAGATGAAAAATCAATTTTAATTCATACAAAAGATATCTTTCAAATGAAATAAGATGATTTAGAAAAATCAAATAAGTCTTATCTTGAATCTTTGACTGAGATGACCAAATTAAAAGATGATTTTTCGGATAAACTAAATAAGTTAGAAAAAAAGTTATATCGAAGGAATCAATCTGAGCAAACAATTTTCATGAATAAACCAAGGAGTGATGAGGCTTTAAAAGAAAAATGGGGACTTGGTTTTGAAAATCCACATTATTTAAACAATGCGATAGAAAAATCCCCAACTTTATATAAATACGATTATCTAACTCTTGCTCAATATGCTCCTCAATTTAAAATTGATTGGATGAATGAAAAGCAAGTGTTAGAAATCGAAAATGAGAAAAGGATGAATAATAAGAAAAAGGAAATTTCTTTTGTTTATACGAGCGAAAATGCTAAATATTTTCCTGAAAAATTAAGGAAAGGCCGAAAAAGCTTAAATGATATATCTTCCATTAAGTCTTCAGTGTCAGATGATTATGTTGATATATATGCTGCTAAATCTGATAAGGAAAATATCTCTTCAATCTTTTATGATTCTAAGAGATATACTCCTCCATTAGTTTTAGAAGGCAAAATCATTGATCTTGAAGATAAAATGGAAGATCAAGATATTTTAAAAGAAATTGAATCTGATGTTATTTTTTCTTTCATGACGTCAAGTCTTGAAGAACTTTTATTTTTCCAAAATCAAGATTTTGTTTCTGGCCATTCTTCTGGTTTTCAAGAAAACAATAAGGATTTTCCAAACTTTGAACACCTTTCTCAAAATATTTCTGACTCCGAGGTTAGTTCAGGTTTATTGCTTGATCAGTTAGGTGCCTTAGGTAAAATTGTTTCTTCTGATTCCAATCTTAAAATGAAAATTCTTGATGATTCTTTTATGCTCAATGATGATTATTATAAACCAAAGCGTAAAAGAAGACGGTCAAAGAAGTCAAAGAAACAAGATCAAGTCATTTCTGACAGTTCTAATTCTTCTGATTCAAATTTTACAGATAGGACTTTGAGCGCTCTTTCAAGGCAGATCTGGAGAATCAAGCGGACATCTACTGATTATATGATTGATGAAGATAGATATGTAGACAAACATTATAAAAGTGATTCATTTGCTTCTTGTAATAAAAATTCAAAATATTCAATAAAGCAAATGATTCAAATTTCAAAAGTTGTCTCATATTCTTCTTCTGATTCAAGTTCAGATGATTATGCTTCTTCTTCTACTAATTCTATTCATTCATGTGATTTTATTTCTCATGCTTTATCTGTCAAATCTTACAAATATTTCCCCATAAGAACTGCAACTATCAAACATGGGCCCAAATTCAAGTGGGTACCAAAATCTCAAATTGCTTCTAAGTTGCAGGCATCTAATGTCAAGGGGGTGTAAGAGAAAATTTGGCTTCTGAGTAATTTAACTTAGAGCCCATGCTTCAAAGGACAATGACTTCTAGACATTTCAGTCTAGGACTCGTTCTTCAAAGATTATAGCTTCTGACTAATGAGAAACTGTGAGTACATCTTCTTTATTTCCGCTGCATTTTATCTCTGTTTAATGATGTTTCTCCAGTTTTCTCAAACCTTTTCATGAATCTGAGTTTTTCAAACTCTCTCCTGAATTTTGTTCAACCCAAAAATTTTCAAATGAGACACAATTTCATTACACATTTTGTGGAAGATTATATTATTGAATTTTATTTTGTTCTAACTAAATATCAACTTGCCGTTTTATAAAAAATAAAATTATTATTTTTCTGCTTTCAAAATTCGGCATTTGAATTTAAAAGTTTAAATCTTTACAAAATTTATTCTATAAAGTAAAAGTTTTACAATTTTTTTTCTTTTGAATAAAATGTGTGTCTAGGATAAATTTTCAAGTTGCTTTGTTTATATTAAAGTTTTTATATGTTCATTTTTCAAGTCTAACAAAAGTCGAAAAGTCAGCAACATGTTTGTAGCTTTTGATACTGCTTTAAAGTTGTGTGATTCGGAATATTTATAGTTTACGATGCTTAGAAAACCTAAAAAGTCGAAATTTTGGATCGTAATGAAAATATGGGCTAAGCACTTAGACGTAAAACCTTGTGTTTGAGATGATTATTAAATTCTTATAAATCAGAAATCTCTAAGTTTAAAAGTTTGTACTTGTGACCTTTCTGGTTTGGGAAAGTAAGTTCTGTGGGATGTTTGTCATCTGGTCCCCTAAGGTCAATTGATCTGGGAGTGATCGAACCCAAATCCTTCAATAGAATCAGATCGAAAGTCATGTTTTACTGGTATGAATGGGTTTAGAATATGTCGATGTAGCCTTTCCGATCTGGGAAAGTAAGTTCCAAGGGGTGCTTGACACCTAGTCCCCTAAGGCCAATTGGTCTGGGAGCGGCTGACCCAAATCCTATAATAGGGTCAGATAGAAAGTTACATTTATGGCATGTTCTTTACTTAATAAACTTGTTGATTAAAAAGATGCCAAAAGTGCACAAGCTTAAAAGATGCCAAAGAGCACACTCATGTGAAGATTCCATAGTGCACAATGCTAAAAGATGCCAATGAGCACACATCTCATGATACTTGGTGATATGTTTGAGTTGCAATAAACCTATAAATTTGTGAAAGTCTGAATTCTTGATGGATTAGTGTGATTACATGCAAAGTTCTCTATTATATTTTTATAATTGCATTTTCTTGAAGCTAATCGAAGTTCACATGCGAGCACATTGAATAGATTGATGAAAGTTTTTGAAACTGAACATGTCTTAACTTGATATGCAATAAAACTTGTTTCTGTATCCAAACACATTCATTTGATTTAATCTGATGGATTTTATTGTGATATTTTACTAAATAGAATTCTATTTGTTTATGTTTAAATTTTTATATATTTAGTCGTTTCAAAATACATATTAAGTATATTTTTCTTTCTACATTGATGTTTCAATTCTTGTGTTCTCATATCTTTTTTAAATGGGTTTGTTCATTATTCAAGGGGGAATGAATAAGTAGAAATTTCTAAAAAGATAATATCTGTTTTCGAGGGGGAGTATCTGATTTTCAATACAAATGCTAACTTGAATTGTCATATTTTAGTGCATTTGTGTAGGGGGAGTCAAAAAGCTTATCAGGTAAAATTTTCTGAGTTTAAGTCAGCTTTGCGCCAACAGTTGATAGCGCAAACCTCACTTTGCGCCACCTTCATCTAGTGCAAAACTCACTTTGCGCCACCAACGTGTCGCGCAAACCTCTCCTTTTTCTCCTTTATTTTGATTTTGCAGATCTTAAGCTGTCTCGTCTCCAACATTTGCATGACCAAGTTGATCCAGATCATCAAGGTCATGAGGGGGAGAAGTTAAGGAGATGATAAAAAGACAAAGAGTTCAAACGTATATCTGCTGATCAAGATTCGCTCAAGATTCTATTTTTCTCAGCCATACTAGTCTATTGCTGTTCCAACTCCGATCACCACAGTTCATTCAAGTTTATTTGAAAGAGGTGAATCGTATAGAGCATAAGCTGATGAACCGATTGTGCTTTCAAGCTAATTACAAACAGGTCCAGTATTGTCAAGACAACAAAAACAACTGAGCCTGAAAGATGCTGAGAAGAATTTTTTTTTATGTCAAGAAGCTTTTTCACAAAGTCGCTTAGATGGTCCGTGTTGATTTAGAAGATTGATTTTGAAGACCACAACGCCAATGATTACTAAGGGGGAGATTGTTAAGTCTGATTTTATAGTAATCATTGTATTTATAGGCTTGGTCTTATAAAGTGTTTAGGTTGCTATTCTGAGTTGTATAAGTCCAGGGTATTTAAGTCCTTTTGGGCTTTGGTCTTTGAAAAGAGATTCACGCACATTCAATACAGTTTACTCTTTGCACTTTCAATCTATTTCTCTCTACTTTCTCTCTCTAAGATTTAGAGGATTCTTGGATTATCAGTGGGTCATGCTAAATTTGGATACTCTCTTTAATCTTAGTAAGAAAAGGTAAGCATAGGATTCCTACAAGCCATTTTGGGCCAGACTTAACCAAGTTAAGCCTAATAGGATTATGAATTTGCAGGCATGTGTTGGGAACATTCATATGATGAATTTAAATAAAAGTTATTCACCTAACTATCCAAGAGTTACATAGAGATGTAATTAGCAATGTTGTTGCTTACCTAAAACATTATTGGTTGATCGGTCAGCTAAAGTTAAATTAATCAATATTGAGAATATGGATCTTGGCCCGCTAGAAAGCTTATGACGTTTTTCGAAACAATAAAAGAGGGTTGTTGTTTTGATTAAAATAGTGGGAGCTTGTTTGATAAAAGTCCTTATTAAACAATAAAAATTTCATAACACAAAGAACTCTGCTTTTCTATTGTAGATTACCAATGGCACAAACCAACAATGGAAACAAAAACACTTTGCGATCGATTCTTGAGAAAGAAAAACTAAATGGAACAAATTTCATCAATTGGTATCGTAATTTGAGAATTGTTCTCAAAGCTGAAAAGAAACTGTATGTCTTAGAGCAACAAAACCCTGAAGAGCTTAATTCCAGTGCTCCTAAAACTGAAAGGGACACTTTTAAAAAACATGATGAGGATGCTTTGGACGTCTTATGTCTAATGCTAATAACCATGGAACCTGATCTTCAGAAGCAACATGAAAACATGGGGGCGTTCGATATGATCGAAAACATAAAATTGTTATTTCAAGAGCAAGCTAGACATGAGAGGTAGGAAACATCCAAGGAACTGTTCCATTGTAGAATGTCCGAAGGTAGTTGCGTTGGCACTCATATGCTTAAAATGATTGGGCATATTGAGCGTCTTGAAGGACTAGGTTTTTCTTTACGAAAGGAGTTGGCCATTGATGTATATTTGCAATCGTTGCCAATTAACTACAGTCAATTCGTGATGTGTTAGGACTGAAAGTCCTAGTGCGTTGAAAGTTGTATAACACATTTTTAGAGTTTACTTATTTTATTATTTATTGCATTGTAAAAACCTTTTATAATTATTGGGCTTGTTTGGTTTAATTGGCCTTGGGCCTTTTGGGTTTAACCCTTAGTATTTAAAGGTTTATTTAGTGAGATTAGGGCTAGACATAAGAGGTTAACGATAATTGTTAGGGTTTACTTAGTCGTATCAGAAATTCCCTCTGTAAACCTTAAACCCTTTATTGATAAATATAATCATATGACCAGCAGTTGTGATTCAATCTCTATTATTTGTTAATTGTTATTGTGTTTGCACTGTTTCTGGGATCTACAATTGGTATCAGAGTGGGATCGAATTAATTTTTTTCAATACAATCAAAAAGGTTTGTCTAAATCCCTCTATTGACTTTTACTGTTTCATCGACTTTTGGTTCGGCCGTGTTTATCATAATCAATTTATTAGGCTTGAGTTTTAGTTGTTTATCTATTGAATTGAAACTGTGTTTGTGTTTGATAAGCAAAACCAGTGTTTAATTTTGGTTTTTAAAAGGTTGTTCTGTGTCGATTTATGATTAATCGCCGCCATCGACTTAACCCAGACTAATTTGTGTTTACGCCGTGTTTCTCTTAGTTCATCAAATTGAAGGTTTTAGGTTGTGTTTTAAGTGGTTATTTTGTTAAATTAAATCTGGGTTTAGAATTGATAAACAATATCATCGATTAATTTATGTTTCAAAAGGCTGTTCTTGGTCGATTTTTTGAGTTATCGCCGATTTTATCGAAGAAGGAAGAACTCAGTTTCCCGGTACATCTTTCTTGGTATCATCAGTTTCCCGACTCCCAGTTGTCCCGGGTCCCAGTTTCCCGAGACCGACCTCACCACCCGGGACCACCAGGGAGTTTACCATCCGGGAGTTACATTGAACCGATAGTTATCCACTACCATCCGAGAGTTCAAGTACCGGGACTTAGCAATGAACCGGAAGTTTGAGTCTCATCCGAGAGTTGGAAAGTTAATGTCCGAGACTTTATACAATTGTGGTCCAGGCTTTGAGACTTGCAAGTTTAATTGTGATTGGATGATTCACAAGTGGGTCGGTGGAATACAATTGTGATACGGTGGAATACAATTGTGATAGGCTGTTAATTGTTACAAGGGTTTCCGCTCTCTCTCTCTCTTTCTCTATCTTCCAATTTGGGAATTTTTTATTTCATCGATTTCTAGTGAAATTAATTTTGTTTCAAAGATTGAAAAGTGAAAAATGTCAGACGAAGGTGCTCGGAAAACGGGAACTGTTCGCGTGGATACTGTGGAGGCATTAACCATCGTTTGTTGTTGTGATCAAAGTCTCGTTAACTGTGAGGTATAATTTCGAAACACCCGATTTATTCCGGTTTGTATGGGTCCTTGGAGGGTTACGGTTTTATTTTCCGTTGTGCTTGAGATCTCGTAACCCAACACAGTGGTCCACTTGACTTGGTGTGCGACTTAGGCCGTGGCCAAGGTCGCGTAACTCACTGTCCGATCTTCCATTTTGGCATGGGAAACTTTTGCCACATCTTTAGTCTTAGGAAAGGTCGCGGGAAAGAGTCTGAGCGACTTAAATGCCAGATCTTAAGCTAGGGTTCTCATTTTCTCATCTCTTCTTCCCTTTCTCCTCATTGAATGCGATTTTAGAGCTTCCATAACTGATTTTGGGATGCATTAAAGTGACTTAAATCTAGGAGATCAACCTTGGTTCAAGTGTTCTATTCCATCTTCTCCTCTAGATTCTTGGTTTTCTAGGTATTATCTAGAAATCCACCAAGGTGAGTTCTTCATCCATTTTAGAGCTTATACATGTTCTTGCCATATTTAATTGCTACAAACAATACTTTATGAAATCCTCCAATATCTTGACTTACGATAACTCTTATATAATTTTTTATGGAGTTTGGGGAAATAATGAAATTATCATTTGGTGAGGATCTGAATGTATGATGGAGTAAAGCTTGTTTATATGTTATTTAAAGTAATTTCTTACTTATTGAAGTACCATTGAGTTCTAATGATCAATTTACACTTACTTGAATTATATTATACCATTCCAATATTTAGGTTGGAAATTGATATTTATCTTTTACTTCACTTGATTAAGGCATAAATTATGCATCATTGCATTGGATCCATATGCATTATTAATTTATATCAAGAGAGAATTTTTATGTTCTCTTCTTGAAGTCATTGGTCCGGGACGGGGAGAGGAGTTTTGATGTTTTCACCCTAGGGCCCTTAATATTAAACAAGTGAGGTGTTTGAGGTTCTCATCTTGTAACTTGGGGTTCATTCCAGGTACGGAGTTTTGAGGTTCTTAATTTAGTCCCAAGCAAAGAAAATTCCAAGGCTTGTATTCCTAGAGTGAATTGCTCGTCAACATGTTTATGTAGTTTACTTCGTGTTCCGTCACTTGACGGAATCGGGTCTCTCCCGTATCGCAATATATTTCGAAATGCATTGTGAATTGCTTTCATGGTCACCTCTTTCCCAAGAGAGGCCCATTATCCTCACCTTTTAAATCTTTATGCAATTGTAATTTGTGGTAAATTGTTTAATTCACTAGGCGTAAATAGAGATGGCCAAATCGGTCCCGGCCCTAAGTAGTGTTTTCTTAACACTTTCGGGTCTCGGTCCCGACCAAAATACTTCGGCCTGGTTAAGCTTTACAAGGCCCGATTATGACAACTGGCCCCGGTCCAAATCGGTCTCACTTAATTTTTTTTAATTTTCTTTAAATTGATTTTTAACATATAAAAAATATTTTTTGAAGAATTTAGTCAATCAAATACACTAATAAATACATTTTTATTATAATTGGGTCAATCAAATAAACTAAAAAAAGTATGTTTTTGTTAGAAATAATTTGGTCAATCAAGTTTACTTAAACATATTTAATTGGATCAATCGAACACACTGAAAATACGTTTTTATTATAATACACTTAATAAAATACACTTAAAAATACATTAATCAAATAAAATTAAAAACACATTTAAAAACTAATTTAAACATATACTTAAAAATACATCTAAAAATAAATTTTAAATAAAAAATCGGTCGGTACCGGGCCGGGACCGAAGTACCAAACCGGTCCCAAACGGTCCTGGGCCGAGCCGACACAAGTCGGTCCTGGTCCTCTGTCGGTCCCGGGTCGGGCCCAACCTATTTGGCCATCTCTATGCGTATAGCCTAACATTTTTTTAATGTCATGTATAACAGGTTCTAGTGGCGACAATCCCTTGTCAGTGGCTTAGAGCTTAGAGTCCATTTTTCAGGAGCAAGTGAGGATAGCTTTTGGAGAGATTTTATTTTGGGAGATATCAAGCTTTGGTGGTTGAATATTGGAGAAAACATCGTTGATTTGATTGTTGTTGCAGCAGGTGTTGCTACAACACTAGATATTGGCATCATCGGTTCAATCCCTGGAAGACTTTTTGAAGATAGATTTTGGAGGGAGGGATCTTCTAGAGCATGTGCAGATGATTGGTGATGGAGAATATCTCTAAAGATGTCTTGCCTTGTTCCCTTAAGCATCTTTTACTTTTTTTGATTAAACATAATATGCCTAGCTATTAATCAATGGACAATTTCTTTTGTAGTAGTAAGCATCGACTCATTTAGCTTAATATAAGTAGGGGTTAAACTTCAGTTGTGATGCATGAACAAAATCTGAATCAAAGCTTCTCACAAGCTTTGTATTCTAGTAGTTTTTAATTGCAATCTTTAAGTACTTGTTCTTATTTACTGTAAGATGTTGCTACAACAACCTTTACAACATTCACTTTACTTTTCTTGCAAATTACTTTCAAGTCATTTACATTCATGTCATTTACTTTAAACACTTACATTCAGTCATGCTAGGCTAAACACCTTTATGTGGTTGTATGTGAAGGTTATGAGATTAAGCCAAGTGTTAGTGGATATTTTCTTTGTTAATAGCAATTTACTTCATTATTCACAAGTGGTACAAACATTTCATCTAGTAATCTTTGATAAATTGATAAATGTTGTTTTATTTAGATGAGTTGGACTTAAAATTAAGACAACTCAAATGTTTTTACTAGGTGTGTTATAGAGGATACAGAGAGCGGCATCAACCTTAGGGGTTGCAAAGGTATATGGAAAGAAAGGAAAGATATGTACTAGTTTGGTTCTTGATGTATCACCATGTGCATTGTCAACATATGGTCTAATCTGCACTTCCTTGGAAGGTCGTTCAATCCAATAATGTTGTAGAAAGCTATTGTTGCAGCACCCTTCTGATGCTATAGCAATGTCCACTGCATTCTATTTGCTGAAATCCAACCTAATCTTGCACCCATACTATCTTTTACTTATTGTTACATTTCAGTATTTGGTTGCCAACTCTCAAATGATATTTTTTCTATTCCACTCTTGAAATCTTGTTTTAAATTGACTTTGCCAGGGATTTTTGCCAAAAAGAGTTTTTCTTTAACTCATTTTAAATTTTGATTTTTCTACCATCAGTGTGTTTTAGTGGTTTATGCCAATATTACCTCACGGGGTTGTTTTTTCGTTAGATCATGATGGTATCAGAGCCTGATTAGAGATTCAAATCAAGTTTTTCAAAAACTCGACTCTGTGTTCTTAGTTTTCAAAATCATTTTCGAGATTTTGAGTGTTTTAGGTGTTAAAATCGATCAAGTTGTGATCGATATACATGTTAGATTGAGTTGTTGTTGTTTGATTTCAGTTTAAAGCTTAAATCGAGTTCTATTTTGGTGATTTTGTGTCTGAGTTCGAGTTTGAAAAAGTTACTGTGCCATCAATTTTATCTTCGAAAAAGTGATTTTTATCGAGATCAAGTGGTAACAATCTGTTCTAGAAGTGTTTTTAGTCATATTGGTAGAGTTTGGTACTGCTAATCGACGTAGAAATAGGTTTTAGTTGATTTTCGAAGTACAGGACGAACTCGCGCAAACACAGGGAATAACTCATGAAAATTGAACTTTGCGTGACATACTTTGCACAACACACTGAACACGCAAAGTCTACTTTGCTCAACCAACGTAAAACGCAAAGCCCACTTTGCTCTACCAACTGATCACGCAAAGCCCACTTTGCGCCACTCAAAGCTCACGCAAAGTTCTACTTCACGAAACGCAAACCTCGAATCAGTTCACTCAAACCAACAGCTCAAGCAAACATTAGTTTGCGCAAACCTCTCATCACGAGAACCCTCAAGTTTCGCGACCAACGTCTCACGCGAACATCAGTTTTTGCGTCACTCTAGTCATGCAAACCTCAACTCTCGCTACCAATACATCACGCAAACCTCAGTTCCTCACAAAAAGCACAACTTCACTTCGCGCAATCAACTTGTGTTATCCCATATTATCAAGCAATTCTCAATACAAACAAGATTTAGCAATGAAATATAGAGAGAGAGTAGAGAGAGAAAGTAGATCTTGAAAGCTCTTGTCATATATCTCACTTATTTGAAATATTACAATGAAGTTCTTACAAGATTAACAAAGACTAATCCTATTTATACCACAAGACTAAACTAAAACTTAACAACTAAGTAAAACTAAACAATATTGACTTTGACAATACAACTTTGACTTTGCTTATGACTTTGACATTGTTGACTTACACATTGACTTTTCTTATTAAATCTTGTATACAATATTTGGACTTAACAATATCCCCCTTTGTATTCAAGATTTAATAAAAATTTGATACAGATCTTCAACACTTGATTCTTCAGCTTTTATCTCTTGAAGCTTTCAAAAACTTTGCTCTTTTGCAACTTTTGAAGAATCTTGGAAAGTCTTTTTAATCTTTGAATCTTTGGAAAGTCAACATGCCTTTGAACAAAACAGGAAATTCTTGAAACTTCTTTGAAACCTGAAACTTCATTTCTGAAAAATCTTTCGTCTTCAAACAAAATTGTATCTTCATCACTTTGATCTCTGAATCGTCTTCGGAAGAACAAACCTACTTGAATTCTTGAAATTTTCTTTTAAAGAAACTTTTGAAGAAGCTTTTGACTTTGAATCAGCCTTTGAAACAACATTTGAAACAGCCTTTGAAACAGCGTTTGAAACATTTTGAATTTAAGGCTTGAACTTTGAACTCGAACTCTGAAACTGAATCTTTATAATTCTCCCCCTTTTTGATGATGTGAGCATCATTATCATCAAAATATCATCAATTTCAGCATAGGCTTTGATTTCCCCCTTTGTGAACAACAAACAATCTCCCCTTTTGACAAATTTCGCACTTTGATCTGAAAAGCCGAATCATGAATTGTATATATCCGAATCTTTGCAAATTCAGACATAATGAGCGTGTAACCCTGATTCAACAAATGAAACAGTTAGAAATGCCTGTCAGTAACACGAAGTTACTGTGTACAACGGATGTACAATGTAAGGAGCTGGTTTGATGTTGACTCCCCAGGACTTCCATTCAATCATTGAAAGACACAAGGTAATTCTATGAATGTTCTGACAGAAAAAACATATTCTCTGTGTGCTCGTGCTTGTGTTTTGAAAGAATTAGCACAATGATTGTGTTTCATAAGGCTCAAAGTATGTAAATCACTGAGACAACAATGATTGTACATGGACTCAATGTGCATGAGAAAGGGTCGAAGGTGGGGCAACTTTCCTTCTTTTTCAATATCAGTATCTTCCAAGAGAAGATCCGATAGATTATGTGCTGCTTCCCCAGAAAATGTGAAACATTCTCTTTTTAAGAAAAGAATGAGTAGCTGGTGAGGTTGTATGCAAGAGATGGCATGGGCTATTTGCCTATTTCAATGATGGTCACCAAAGAAATGTGAACCAATCAGTAATGTGGCTGCCCGACTCAGAAAGTGGTTGGTGCAGAGTTCTGATATTCTTTTAACTCTGATCTCACACCCTCTTTATTTTTATCATTATACTCACATCTAACCAATCTCTCATTTCCATTTTACCTCTGCTCACTCCCACACTCAAATCTTTTAGACCCCTCTCCCCTTAATCACTCAAAGGATTTCTTCCGGGGTAGGAAACACTGGTTATCGTGAATCCATGGAAGATCTATTAAGCACTCATAGTGAATCCCATGTTCCTAAAAGTACATGCTGGTCAATGATTTTTCTTGACATGTAAAGCACAAGAAATCATATGTCAGAGTATGTATACTCATTGAAAAATATGAATGAAATTTGAGCATTTGTTCTTTGAAGATTTCTCAAAACAAGGATATTGAATGAATGAATATGAAGTCAAGAGAATTGTTTTGAAAATCTGACAATGAATCAATCAGATCAAATCAAATGGTTAGGGTATCAAAGAATTGGTAATTTTGTTTATATGAACAATATAAACAATTTATCAAAGAAAGCACAAATATGAAAAAGATGAAAGATGCTCAACAACTGTGAAATTGCAAACGGGAGTATTACCATCGAAAAATTGGTTCGAATTTGAGACATGGTAATAACAATTTCAAAGAAAATACTGAACCGGTGTGTGTGAATACTTAACAATATATGGACAAGATAATACACAAGTATTGATCTTTGGATACACACGGTCAGTTAAACAATAAGCTCAAAATTGAAAAACATTTAAAAGCACACTTCTAAATTCATGAAATCTTTTGAGAATAAGAAGTGATTTGAACATTTCAGAAATTGTTTTTCATGTTCGAAAGTTGTCCTTCTTTCAAACAATCAGAGATCTAGGATCAGAAGATTTTTTTTTACCTTTTTGGGTCCCCCTCAAATCATGATAATATGATTTATGTCTTTTTAGCTCCCCCTGGATATTAGCATAATATCCTTCTTTGATCATTGATGAACGGGTCCTGATCTGTCATGTGATCAGAAGCCACTTTATTCATATTATTTATTTAAAAAATAAAAGATAGAAAGCAGTAAAACGGTTTTCTAGAATGAGTTCTGATCTGAAATAATCAGAAGTCATCACCTTTACTCCCCCTTAAATTAAGCATCTGAAATATGTCAGTTAAAACAGGATATAGATCAAACACTCCCTTTGAATTGTTAGACCATCAATATCAGAAAAATCTAGCAAAGAAAAAGTTTAGGATAGAGATCAGATCAATTCACTCGGGATGAAGACTATTAATATCCATCGGATGCAAGCATACAGGAGTAAGGTCTTTTTGATCTCTGAGGTACGGGTCCTAAGTTGTTTTGCTTAGAAGCCATATTCTTGACATTGAGGTGCGGGTCTTGAACTGCTATGTTCTAAAGCCATATTCTTGACATTGAGGTGCGGGTCTTGAACTGTAGTATTCAAGAGCCATTGTTCTCTTACTCCCCCTTGGCTTGAGGTGGCTGCAACATAGAATCAGTTTTCGGTTTTGGTACCCACTGGTATTTGGGTCCAGAAATGTTAGTTGCAGTTCGTGTGGGAGTTATGGAGTAAGAACCATACCAGAAATGATCATTTGCTTTTTCAAAATGATCATGTGTACAACAAATAGAACAATAATATTTCTTACCGTTGGGTGCTTTGTTCTTCTTTGCTTTGTGTACATTTACACATGATTTCTTCTCTTTCAGCTCATTTTCCTTATCATCTTGGACTGGTTTCTTTTGCCAAACCAGTTTCTCTTTCTTGAAACTTTTTCTTCGATAAGTATCTGAACCATCTAAAAATTCATCATAGAAAAGGTTAGTGCGACGAATCTGATTAAAGGATTTGACTGACCTTTGTGAAGGGATGAATTTCTGATTTGAACTTGAAACAGATTTTTCAAGTTCTTTAATCTTTGACGCAAAATTATCTCTTTCTTTCACAAGCTGGTCAATCTTTGTCGTGAATTCAGACTTCGTCCTTTGCTCTTTCAGCGCAGCTGCAGACAGTTCAGACAACTTAGAAGTTAGCTTCTTGATTTCAGATTCAAAAATGGATCTTTCTTCCTCAAATCCTTTTTCTGACTCTGTTCTCTGGCTGGATAATTCTTTAAAGAACCCTACATTCTTTTGTTCTATGGCCTTCTTCTCTTTTTCAACCTTCTCTCTTTCTAAAATCAGTACTTTCTCAAAATCAGAGATTTGTTGAGAAAGCTTGATGCATTTAAGCTCTACTGACTTCTTCTCTTCAAAACATTTCTTTGAAAAATCTGAGAACTTTTTCGAAATTTTTTTTCTTTTCAGAATCAAAATCAGCTTTATTTGCAACAAGCTGTTTTTCCAAAACAGATAAATTCTTTTTAAGTTAACGTTCTCAGATTCCAATTTCTTAACTTTCTGCTCATTGCTCTTAACAGAGACTGTCTGCTGAATTTTAGCTTCCAACTCAGAAATCTTTCCTTTTAGATCTGACACAACTATTGGCCCTATCATCGTCTATTCAAGATAGTCCCATATCTCCTTTCCTATTGATTTGTACAATATCTTTTCCTGTCAACTGATATGTATCTATGTGACCTTTAATCTCATGACGAATACTATTCAACACGAAAGTTCGAGCCATATTATCAGCATTCTTTCTTTTCTCTCGATCCTCAGTGCAATCTTCTGTTGGAGTATGAGGTGTCATCTCTCCTTCAGTCAATGACAATCTGATATAACAACTCAGCTCATTTGTATCTACAAATTTGAGAAAAACAGCTTTCCACTGCTTGTATCTTCCTCTTAGCAAAATTGGTGAACTCATCTCTCTCTCAGAAAATATTGAATGAGAAATCAGCTTGATGAGAATGATCGTTCCCAAACTGTATATCAGAAAATCAAAAATCAGATCAAATTGAAATCTTAAAAAAATATTTCGTGAAAATTGAAATTTGAACAATACTTGTTAGTTCGCAATGTAAAAAAAATATTTCCAAAGATGACCAAAAATTTTTTTTCCAGAGAAAAGAGGTTTGCGTGTGTTGACCGAAACGCAAAGCTAGGTGTGCGGGTCCTTGGTGAAACACATAGCTAAGAATGCGGGTTGTTGAGGAAACGCATAGTGAGGTATGCGGGTCCTTGAGGAAACGCATAGTGAGGTATGCGGGTCCTTAAGGAAACGCATAGTATAGAATGCGGGTCCTTAAGGAAACGCATAGTATAGAATGCGGGTCCTTCTTGAAACGCAAGATGAGCTTTGCGGGTCCTTCTTGAAATGCAATATGAGCTTTGCGGGTCCTTTTTGAAGCGCAGAGTATGGTATGCGGGTCTCACTTGAAACGCAACATATGGTATGCGGGTCTCACTTGAAACGCAAAGTATGGTTCTCAGGTCTGTATGAATGACCCGCAAACCGTATGAATGACACGCAAAGTCGATTTCTTGACATTATCTTTCTCAAATCGATTGATTCCTGCACAATTGAACTTCAAGAATTTGTTAGCATCATCGAAAAACAATTCTAAACACACACAAGCAATCAATTTTCGATTAAAAACATCAAATCGAATATTTTCAATCAAGAACAGTAACTGAACACGTTTTTCACGAAAATATCAAAAATCAAAAATTGAAACCGATTTTGTTCGAATTTTGAGATGGAATCAAAACAACAATCAATGACCAACATAAATCGAACACAATGAATCCAGTTTCTTGCATTAAAAACGATTTTTGACATGAAATTCGTATGAAACAGTAACAAACTCGTTTTCTTGAAAAACTTTTGAAAAATTCAAATTTTCGATCCAAAAACACCAAATTTCAATTCAAATCATGATCAAATCAATTCTGAAAAGTTTGGTATGGCTCTGATACCAATTGTTATCCCATATTATCAAGCAATTCTCAATACAAACAAGATTTAGCAATGAAATCTAGAGAGAGAGAGAGTAGAGAGAGAAAGTAGATCTTGAAAGCTCTTGTCATATATCTCACTTATCTGAAATATTACAATGAAGTTCTTACAAGATTAACAAAGACTAATCCTATTTATACCACAAGACTAAACTAAAACTTAACAACTAAGTAAAACTAAACAATATTGACTTTGACAATACAACTTTGACTTTGCTTATGACTTTGACATTGTTGACTTACACATTGACTTTTCTTATTAAATCTTGTATACAATATTTGGACTTAACAACTTGAAACACAAAGCTCTACTTCGCGCGATCAACTTGAAACGCAAAGCTCTACTTCGCGCGATCAACTTGAAACACAAACCATCCTTTGCACCAACCATCTCTAGTGCAAACCTCATTTGCGCCACCTTCTAAAAACGCAAAGTTTTCCAGACTTAGATCTTTTTATTCAGAATGACATCCAGAGAAGCCCTTGCAATCGGAACTGACACCAAGCCACCAGTTCTCTTTAAAAGAGAATAGGAACAGTGGAAAGATCGGTTCCTAAACTTTGTTGACAGACACGAGTTGGGTGATTTCATCAGGCAATCGATAGAAGAAGGGGTTATGAAACTGGTTATGACGACTCGTATGGTTGGAACTATGCCAACACAGATTGAACTTAAGTATCATGAGCTCGAAGATAATAACTTAAAGAGAGCAAAAGGTGATAAATTAGCAAAGTCATACATTCTACAAGGAATTCTAAAAGAAATCTATGTAAAGATTGACAGCTATAAAGCCTCGGGCAAAGAGATGTGGGATCAACTAGAGAAGATGATGCTGGGTTCAAAGGTTGGGAATCAGCTCAAACTTTCCAACTTCCTAAACAATTATGAAGAATTTAAAGGCAGAAGTGGAGAGTCTCTAGAAGGAACTTATGACAGATTCCTGACCTTGCTAAACGAACTAAGTAAGAACAAGGTCACCAAATCTCAAATCGAGCTGAACGTCAAATTCCTAAGTATTCTACAGCCGGAATGGAAGAGATTTGCCAGACAGATGAAGCAGATCAAGGATCTGAATGAGATTCCACTTCATGAGGTGTATGAAACCCTCAAACCAAATGAAGAAGAGGTGGATGAAATTCTAGATGAAAAGAGGCAGAAAGTAAAGACAGTTGAAGACACAGTTGCTCTTGTCGTCAAGAAGAAGAAGAGCAAGACGATTGTGTATGAATCAGAAGAAAATGAAGCTTATGAAAACTCTGACACGGATGAAAATGAACAACTGAAGCAGGCTATGCTCTTGCTGACAAATGCTTTTCAGAAAAAGTTCTACAAGAAGCCAAGTTCAAACAATCAGAGGTATTCTTCTGGTCCTAACAACTATGTCCACAAGGAAAGGGTTGAAGGAAATAAATATGAAGGAAATAAGTTTGAAGGGAAGAGAATAGAGGAGAAGAAACCGGAAGAGAGAAGGTATCATGTTGAAGGAAAGAGAATAGAGGAGAAGAAGCCGGAAGAGAGAAGATTTCAAGCTGAAGGATCCAGTCAGTCAGAACCACCACCGCAGACCCAAAGTCAGAAACTCCGATTACTACAAGAACAAGATGCTTCTTGCAAAGCAACAGGAGGAGGGTAAGGCACTGATGGTAGAGGATGAGTACTGGCTTGATCATTCAGACGAGGAAGAAGAGGATGAAGAGAGAGATGAAGCAGTCAACATGTGCTTGATGGGAAAGCAGGAATTAGACGCTGAAGCAGATTCAAAAGAGGATGAGACAGATGAGGTATGTGATTTATCTTATTCATATTTCATAAATAAAATGCATGCCATGAATTTAAAACAACAAGAGTTAGAGTCAAAACTTAAGCGAGAAAATGGTGTTATTACTGACAAAAACCAATCGATACAGACACTTAGCGACGAAATTGCTGAGAAGAAAGTATTGGTTGAGGTTTTACATAGAAATAATGACACCAGCGCAAAGGAAAAGACAATAATTCTTAAAGAGATTTCTGAACTCAAGTCTAAACTGAGAAAAAGTGAGCTTGATTTATATGAGTTTACGAAAATGCATTCTTCATGTACTGAAGAAAACAAAACTTTAATTGCAAAATTAAAAAGTTTGGAAGAGAAGTTATACAAATTGGGTCAAACTGAACAAACTATTCATTTGAACAAACCCAAAGAGGAAATAGAAAAATGGGGAATCGGTTATAAGAATCCTCACTGTCTTCAAAAAGGAATATCTGAAGTGCCTGCACTTTATGATCTTCTTTCTTTGAAATTAGCTCGAAGAATCCCTGAGCTTAAAGTTTTCTGGACTAGACTGTCTGAAAAGGATGAAGCCAACGAAACTGAAAAACGTTTGAAATCATCTAAAATTCACCTTCCATTTTATTATGCGAAAGTGAATAATAGTTATAATGATAATCCAATATATCACAAGAAATCTCTTTCAAATGATTTCTTTCAGAGTTATTCTGAAAAAGAGATGGAGGCGAAGCCTATTAAAGGTAAAATTTACGTCCGTCCTCTTGTTTTGGAAAGTCAAATTTCTGAACTCAAGAACTCTTTAACAGATAAAAGACTTTTGATTGAGATTCAACAAAAAGTTTTTTCAATCGTGCTGAAAAATGTTATTATTTCAAAGGCTTCAAACTCTGAGGATATGTTTGGTCAAGCAAATAAAGGGTTTGATTTTCTGAACTCTGACGGTGGTTTAGATGATTGTGTTAATCAATTTGACTTTAATGCAAAACTTCCTAACCCTTCATCTTTTTTTGAGAAATCTTTGGGAAAAACCAGTATGCCTGTTAACAGTACAAAATCAACGAAAGTTGATAAATCACTCTCTGTGAAAGCTAAAAATGCTAAAGGTAAGATTAAATCTCAGCATTCATAGAAACGATCACTACTGGTAAGCCGAAGAAGTTGCATTCATTTGTTGCTCAAAAGTCTAACTCATGAGTTTCAAATATTTCAGAACTTAGCAAGAAAAGGCTCGGAGTTAAATCTGAATGGCAACCAAAACAGGAGTTTGACGAGACTGCTATATCATGTTCTAGTGCTGACTGTAATAAGATTACTACTAGTAAAGATGATATAATTGTGGATGTTGCTTTTTCTAAACCAAAACTTGTTGATTCTCGCAAGAAATTTTCAAAACAACAATTATTCCAGTTATCTTTGTCTGCTAGAAAGTTTTCAAATTATGATAAACATGATCTTGCTTCTTGTATAGATTCTGACATTTGGTTTGGAACATATCATGTTCCCTCTTATCATTCAAATTATTTATCTGATTTTAAAAAGCAAAGCGGACCCAAATTTCACTGGGTGCCAAAATCGTTTGCTAACACAGTTGGATCTAATTGGAAATGGATACCAAAGAAAAGGGATGATTCTGTGTTGCAGGTACCTACTGTCTAGGGGGAGTAGGAGAAATATGGTTCTTGTGTAAATCAGCTCAAGTCCCGAACTTCAAAGATCATCGACTTCTGATTATGTACAGATCAGGACTCGTTCTTCAATGACAAAAGAGAAAATGGCTTTTGAACAAAGAAGTTCAAGACCCGTACTTCAACGAAGTAATGACTTCTAAACACAACAGTTTAGAACTCGTACTTCAGTGATCAAAAGACCTTACTCCGTGCTGAAAAATAGATTGTACTCCGATACTCGAATGTGGAAATCAACCATCAAGGGGGAGTCCATACATATTTGTCTGAAATGTTATGCATATTTTTTCAATGACAATTTTTCAAATGCATAATTTCAGGGGGAGTAAAGGTGATGACTTCTGATTATTTCTGATCAGGACTTGTACTTTAAAAAGTTTTACTGCTTTTTGTCTTTTCAATTTAAGTGAATAAATTTTACTTTGACTTGACATAAGACTTTTGTAGAATTTTTGAGAGAAGCTTACATGTTCATATCTTTATGACTTTAAGTTTAGCTTCATGAGATATAAGATCACACGTTAAGGTACAATCCTTTAACTTAATCTCATATATGGTTGATAAGTGGACAACTTTCAATCATAGAAAACATTGTTCTTACATGTTCAAACCACTTCCCGATTCTCAAACCGAATTCATGAATTGGAAGTGTGACTTTAAATGTTTTCAAGTTCTACATTGTGCTTTAACTGAAGTAGTTAAACATATCTGAGCATCATATGCATAATAGGAAAACAAGATTTCATTGTGCTAGGACTTACATGAACTTCTATGGAATCACCTTAACCAGTGATTTCTACCCAAGAAGTTAATCCATAGTGATTGAGTGTAAGAAGTCGAAAAGAAATGAGTGTGATTAGAGTGAGCTAAATATTTCAAAGAAAGAGCGTGTGAGAACAGAGTTAAAAGAATATCATAACTCTGCACCAATTTTTTTGAGCCGGGCAGCCACATTTCTAGTGTTTCACAATTCTTTGGTGATCATTATTGAAACAGGCAACTAGCCCATGCCAACCCTTGATCAAACCTCACCACCTACTCATTTTCTTCTCAAATAGAAAGTGTTTCACATTTTCAAAGGGGAAGCAGCACATTTGCTATCTGATTTTCATTTGGAAAATCTGGATATTGAAAAGAAGGAAGTCTGCCCCACCTTCGCACTTCAATCATGCACATTGAGTCTGTGTTTAACTTACTTTTGTCTCAGTGGTTTACACAAATTTTGAGCCTAATAAGCAATCATCAAGTGCTTAATTCTTTCAACACAAGCACGAACACACAAGGAATTTGTTTCTTTGTCATACCGTTTATAGAAATTACCTTTGTGGTGTTTCGATGATTAAATGGAATCCCTGGGGGAGTCAACATCAAACAACTCCTTTCCATTGTGTATTATTTACAAACAGTGACTTAGTGTTACTGACAGGCATGTTAACTGATTCATTAGTTGATTCAGGTGTTACACGACTATTTTGTCTGGATTTGAAAAGATCTGGATGAATATCCTTTTAATTGACGGATCAGAGGCTCCAATTGATTTACATTTCTTACTCAAAGTTTTGATGAAGTCATTACACTTTTCATCAAAAAGGGGGAGAATCTAAAGCTTGAAGAAATGTCCAGTCCATTACATTACAAGACATTGGAGAAGAGAAAAGCTAACCAAGAACTGCGAGATCAAAGTATTCTGAAGACATGCTGATTTCAGATAAATTTTCTTTGAAGATACTTTGCTAAAACATTCTGAGATTCTGAGCTAGAAAAAGAGATTGCATCTTCTGAGCTGAAAAAGAAGACTGAATTGCTAAAATCTTTTTAGTAATGATCTTGATCCAAAGGGGGAGATTGTTAGATCATATCTATTGGATTCAAGATCATCCAATCTGAAGATCCAATCTGAAGCTAAAGCCGGAAAGTCGACTCTCGATATAAAGTCTAATGTCGTTTGTAATAAAATAGTCAAAGTTAATTATTGTTTATTGTATTTTATGTTTAATCTAAATATCTTATAAATAGATATTTAGATATTATATACTAGTTATTATATTATAGTTTAGATATTAAGTTAGTTTTATTAGTTTAATATTGCAAGTTGTATTGCAAGTGGTTGAGTTTGTGTGTGATAGAAGCTAGAGAGATCAGATCAGATCTCACATAACACATATCCAAGAACACACACATTTACGGTGTATTTACACAGAGAGAAAACACAAGAGCTTCAAACCGAAAACCTTGTAATCATCGATTGTTATTAATCAAACAGGTTGGTAATCGTTTATGTGTTGTTTTGATAAAACTTGATATAGTATTGTGGACCTACACATGATATCGAAATAACCTTCAGAAGAAGAAGGAGAGTGCAAAGAAATTTTCTTTTAGATTTAACCTCTCCTTCCATGGATGCTCAATTTAGACCTGGTCCAAGGCCCAACCCTGAGGAAGAAGTAATCACACTTGCTAACTCTAGAAATGGAGGCATCATGGACTATGTTATTCCTATGTTCAACCCGTTGCATAAGGGATACATAGGCCTACAAATGAGGCTGGAAATTTTGAGTTCAAGCCCATCATGTTTCACATGTTACATGAAAGCCAATTCAATTCAAGCACAATCAATTAAAGATTTGACAATCAAGATTCTAGAAAGAGAGTAGTGAGAGAAACTCAAGTCATCTGTGTATTTAAATGTAACAGTTACAATGCTTAGTTCCAAGATTCCCTTACAAACAATTCTATTTATACGTATGAACTAAAACTCTCATAAGACTAAACTCTCAAGAAAAACTCTCAAGACACTAAAGTTGACTTTACTAGACTTGACTATTTGACTTTACAACACTTTGACGTTTCCTATTAAATCTTGGATACAATTATACACTAACAATCTCCCCTTTGTATTCAAGATTTAAAAAAATTGACAATAGTCTTCAGCTCTTGATTCTTCAAAACTTCAACGTTGATAACTTTGAACTTTGAAGCTTTGGCAATCTTCAAACATTTGGCTTTTGAAGAATCTTCAGATAAACTTGAAAAGTCTTTCACATTGTCTTTGAAAAGTCATCAAGTCTTGAACATGAATTTTAAATCTTCTTGAAGTCTTTGAAATTTCTTTGATCTTTGGAACTTTGAGGAATCTCTCTAAAACTTGTATCTTCATCTCTGTAATCTCTGATCAGTCTTTGGAAAAACAAACTTTCTCGAGTCATATTGATTTGTCATTGTAAGTCATCTTTGAATAATTTCTTTTCATCAGACTTGATTGGACAAATATTTTTCACTTTGAACTTTTTTTCTTTATGACTTTGAAATTGAACTTTATAAATCTCTCCCCCTTTTTGATGATTGTGAGAATCAAGATCATCAAAACTTATTTCAATGTTAGTTCGGTCTTTAAAACATCTCCCCCAATTAATCAATGTAGACCAGTCTTCATGATCTCTTTTGGTAAATTATGAACATTCTCCCCCATCTGATCTGATAAAGAGCCGTCAATTCATGAATATATTTATCCGAATCTTTTCAAATTCAGACAAATTATGAGTTGTAACCCTGAATCAACAAATGAAACAAGTAGGAATGCCTGTCAGTAACACAAAGTTACTGTGTACAACAAATGTAAAATTTAAGGAGTTGGTTTGATGTTGACTCCCCAGGACTTCCATTCAATCATCGAAAAAACACAAGGTATTTTCTATGAATGTTTTGACAGAAAAACAGATTTTCTGTGTATGAAAGAATTAGCACAATGATTGTGTTTCATAAGGCTCAAAGCATGTAAACCACTAAGGCAACCAATAATTCTACAAATGATGTAAGCGCTTACATCACTAGAAAAGTGATTTCATGCTTCCATCATTTTTACATCATTATTTTAAACTAATCAAACTTTAATAATAAAGAAAAATACAAGCACACATTAATTTTATTTTAAACTGATGCTTTTATTTCCAACGCGAATCTGGGTGTGACGGGTCATCTTCATACGGATCGTAAGGTTCATCATTGAGGAAGACATAGTCATCTTCGTTGTCGGAAATGTCAAAGTCATCTTCAGAAGAATCAATGGATTTAGCAAGGTGGGTGCTGAACCATTGATTGAGAGTCTCTTTCCATAATGCCACTTCAGGGTGTCTATCTGGCCATATCTCTGCACCTTCCATTACCTGTGTCGGGATGTTGTGAAGAGCCACATTATTTGCGGACGCCAAATCGTTACGTATTTCCAAAAGTTTCCGGGTATGATTAACCTGGAAGGATCGGCTGGCTGGGTTGACATCATGCCAAGAATGGATGAAGGTTGTGGGGAAATGGTAAATCAACGGTTGTTTGTTTGTGAGAGAATTTCCAGGTAGAAAGGAGCACGGTCTTTTGAAGCAGATTAGCACATAAGTTTTGTGACTTACATGCAATCGCTGGATCCATTGATGGACCGGAAGGAACCATTGAAGAACAGTGAATAGGTTCTTCTGTTCAGGGGGAACGTGTTCAAATTGACACTGGAACATGTATGTGAACAGTTTGCATGCGTTGAAGGAGATGGCGACGGTATGGGTTTCAAAGAGATACCAGAAGAAGCAGAGTGCTTCTTTAGGAAGCCTGAATAGTTCATGGATATGGAAAATGTTGAGGAAAGGGTATTCGGGATGAAACATGTAATTTTTCATGAACGGACCATGTTTTGAAAGAAGGACATTATAAAATGTCTTCCAATTCAATAAGGACCTTTGGCTCAGAGTCAAATCAGCAATGACTTCGGTTACTTCTTCAGGGAGATCTTGGGTGGTTGTGCGAGAGGCTTCTTGGGGAGTAGATGAGCTGGAGTTGGCCTTATCCATAGCAAACACCAATGGGATGACCATGTGTTGGGGAATCCTTTCAGGACCACTATATTTATAGTGCTTTGGCCTTGACAGAAAATCTGCGAGAATATTTTCTGACCCTTTGATGTGTTTTACTGTAAACTTCCACTATGAGAACCAATTTGCCCACCTTAAAAGTTGTGCCTCTGGAAGCATCTTTCTTTTGAATTGGAGCATGCGTGGGAAAGAGGACATATCCATCTCAATCTGGAAACAGTGACCGATAAGATGGAATTGGAATTTTTCTATTCCTCTTTTGACTGCTAGAATCTCCTTGAAAGTTGAATGGTAGTGTTGCTCTGAGGCTTTGAACGTGCCACTCTTGTAACCACAAATTGTTCTGACACCTTTGTCATCTTGTGCAAGTAGAACTGCTCCCCAGTATTCATCACTTGCATCTGTCTGGAGAATTCTTTTGTCCGTATTAGTGGGAATCTTTAGAGGTGGCATCTTGTCGGCTAGTTGCTTTATAGCTCTGACAGCTATTGTTTGTCGTTCAGCCCAAAGTGGTGGTTCCTTTTTTAGCATAGGGAATAAGTGTACAGTATGGTGTGACAGCTTTGGCAAGAAATCGGCCATGTAGTTGACAAGACCAAGGAACTGTTGGACTTCTTTTTGTGACGAAAGCACATCTGGAAACTTGTGGAGCTCTTGAGCGATATGGGGTTGTGGTTGATATTTCCCATCAAAGATCTTCATTCCAAGAAAGTTAATGGAGTTAACTCCTATTTCCATCTTCTTTTCAGATAGCATAATGCCATACTGTTGAATTATTGAATGAAACTTCGAGAGTAAGCTGATATGGGAATCTTCGTCTGGAGAAAACAGGAGAATATCATCAATGTAGACCAGGGCGTTTTGGAGAATAGGCTCAAAGATTTTGACCATTGCCTTTTGGAATGCCGAAGGGGCATTTTTTAATCCAAATGGCATAACGTTCCACTGGTAATGATGATCTGGTATGCAAAAAGCAGTCTTCGGCCGATCGTCAGGATGAATGCCCAATTGCCAGAATCCAGCTTTAAGATCGAATTTTGATAAGACCTTTGCATTTGCTAGAGACTGGAATAATGACCTTTTCTGTGGCAGGAGGAACTTATCATCAGCCAAGAAATGATTAAGTGGCTGATAATTTATGACTAGCCTTAGCTTGCCTCTGACTTGTTCGCTTCTCTTATTGACATAAAACGCTTCACATGCCCATGGTGAAACCGTGGGTTCAATGATGCCTTGTTGAACAAGTTCTGAACATTCTTGGACTGCTAGCTGGTAATGATCAGGGTTCATTCCTGGATGGCTTGCCTTTGTCGGGTTGACGTCCTCGTTTTGTTTGAACGGTAAGGTAACAAAAAACGAAGGATTTAACCATAAAGGGTTTTTGCTTTTTGTGAGAAACTCTGTATGACTAGAAGCACATGATGTATGGATGATTTGTTGTTTAAGGGCTTCTATAGTGAGTGTGGATGCCATATAGAGTTTGGGCACGGAACTCCAGGGGTTTAGGTAACTTTTGTATCGGAGACCTTGCTCAGCAAACCTTATGTTTGGCAAGGTATGAAGAATATCGAATCCGATAAGGAGATCTTTACCGTGGGAGCTTGATCCTATTACCACACATTTTGGAAATAACCGGATATGGATTGGGACACTGATCTTGTCAATAACAAATGTATCACCACTAGCTGCTAGGAACTGCTGATAATGTGGTTTCCAGTAACTGCTAGGGAGAATTTTCGGGTTTAGTATTGAGACCGATGATCCTGTGTCAAAGAAGGCTATGACCGAAATGGGTTTAGCATATGTCGATGTGAGTAGGTGGACTTTAGCTAAGGGCGCAGGTTGTGGTTTTTGTAAGGGTAGAACTTGCGGGAGAGAGGAGTGAATAGGAAGGGGGCTTGCCATGAATACTTCGATATCAGAGTGTCCATTCGAATGGTCTGGTTCGGACTCTTCATCTGACGATGAATCGTAATATGCTATGGTGCATATTGTGTGATCATCTGGTTCATCGTCAAGGGAGTACAGGGACTCCAAATCAGAAATGTCCACTGGTTCGACTTGATTAAGACTCTGAATCAAAGCTTGAGACTTTCTTTTGTCTTTGCAATCTTTTGCAAAGTGTCCTTTCTTATTGCAAATGTAGCATCTGTCAGAAGTGCGTCCTCGGTGTGTTTTCTTCCTAATGAACTTCCATTTCTTCCGTGGGAAACCCTTGGTGGTTTTCTTTCTGGAAGAGTTAAAGAACTTCTTGAAATGGGACTTCTTCTTTGTACGAGAGCAATCACAGGAAGATTTATCTTTGCATTTGATCTGGAGGTATTTTTCATCACAGGCTGAACCAAAATGTTTGCCAGTTTTTTCAAGTTCGTCCATGAACTTTCTTGAATTGCAAAACTTGGCAAGTGCATTGAGCACCATTTGATACAGGGCACCAAGTGTGACATTAGAAATCAAGATGTTTTTTGACTCTAATGATCTGAATACCTCACTGGCAAGAGATTATGGGAAAGAATTTAGAAAAACTTGCTTGAGGTTGACATCATCAATACCTTGCAGGCAATAAAACCTTTTTGACATGCGATTGTAATGTTCTTCAAGGTCCTTCTTTTGGAATGAACAACATCTCATTTTTAAGAATTCCTTCCTTGCTTGAGCGATGTGTTCAACCGGGTTGCCAATGAACTCAGCATAAATCATATGCATGAAATCTTCAGGAGATTGTGCTTGCTGGATTTGCAATTGTCGATACTCTCCAAGACTCATGTACCAATCTCTGAGACGACCTTGAGTTCTGGTTAAAAACCTTTTAATCACCATGTTCATGTCATAGTACTGGAGTTCAGCTAAGCACCATGTCAACATCTCTATACTTCTATCTCTCCATTGTGAAGGGGGAATATCATCAAAAGTAAACTTTTGGCCAGAATCTGACTTTGAAACTTTGGTTCTTCTTTGTGGTGCAGGTTGGATGGTTTCGTCGTCTTCTACTACATACTCGTCATCAAAGTAGTTATGAGCTGTAGATGATTCTGGATCTGCCATGAACAAATGTTCAAAGGCTTCAGAGAGGTCACCGTCTGCATGATCTGGAGGTGTTGTAACTACGGGTGCAACAAAGGGTGAACTAGAGGATGTCTCTTTTTGGGTTAGGTTTTGTAGGAAAGATGAGATCGGGTTCACGTCTTCAATTGGGAGGACGTTTGGTGGTCTTGAGGAGGCTGTGGCAGAGGTGTCATCAACAAAGACTTGTGTTTCACTTGAGGACACCATTGGGGCTTTTTCAGATTTCAGGGAGATTCGTAAAGCTTTAGCTCTTCTCTTTTCTTGCTCTTTGGACCATAAAGAGAGTGATGGAGATTTTTGTGGGAAGGGTGTGAGTGGGAGTGGCTGTGGATCAAAGGATGTTCCAACAAAAGGGGTAGAAGTCAATGTCCACGGATCATCAATTTGAGTTACTACTCTTTGCTGCTTATGTTGCCTCTCCAAGTCAATGAGTTGTGATTTTAAGGACTTCATCTCAGCTTCTTTCTTTGTAAGATCACTAGAGGCTTGAGAGTGAGGAATTGTACAAACTATCTCAAGAAGTTCTTTGTGGAGTCCTTGCATCTTCATCTTGATTTCTTGGATCATGTTTTCAAGGGACCGTACCTTCGTAACAAGATTTTCTTGTGTCTGCAAGGATCGTGTTTGTTGCGTAAGGAGAGTTTGGAGCACCTTGTTCTGAGCAACAGCATTCTCACTTTTTCAATTAAGAGTAGCTTCAGCAGGACTGATCTGAGTAGCTATTCCCGTGGAACCTATGGTTGTGGGGTTTTTGATCTTCCACTCGTGCTTGGTTCTTTGGGTTGTGTCTTCAAACGAGCTTAAAGGTGGGAACTCAGCCTTGTATTCAGACGATGTGGCTGCAGGGGTAATAACACAGCATTCTTGGGCTCGGCTTGGAGGATTTGGAGGAGGTAGATCATGACATGACTTAAGGGTTGATATTGGTGAATCTTTGTAAAGGACATAGTAGTCAAACTTGCCCGATGGTTCACCAAGGAGTCCTACAGCAGGATCTCCTGATTCATATCTTTCCTTCAGCTTTTGTTGTGATCTGTTCTTCCTTTTCTCTTGGCTGCTGTCATTGTATTCAATCCGGTATGCTTCATCAAGACAGTCCTGGCAATCACAGACATCATACCAGCAATGCTCAACTTGTTTGACTGGGGCTGGAGCCTGAACTGGCTGAACCATATGGATGGTTGGAAAGACGTTCGTCTTCTGTTGGGAGGAGAAATTGACTTCGACAAGTCCGTTTTCAGGGCGGACGAAGTCTGGTGCGGTAGTTGTCTGGACAGGGGTTTGGTGGATCTGCTCATAATTCGTTACCCACTTTTCAGGGAGGAGTTTTAGTAACTCTTCTCTGGACAACTGTCTGGGAACATATGTACATGTTGGTGTTGCACATGAGTCAACATTAATGAGAAGTGCATCCCCAGCGTGTTCTTGATCCGGTACCATGATGTCGAGAGAGTGATTTTGAACTCTATACGCCATTTGGTAGTGGAAGGTTGCCTGGAAAGTGTTTACTTGGGGAGTACCCCCAATTTGAATCTGGGCCTTGAGGGCTGTGTAGAGTGAGGGGTCATTAAGAGGCATATTGAAGTTGGGGTAAAAGGTAACAAAAATGGTTCCGGCGTTTAAGGTGGTTTGTATTGTTCCTATGCAAGCATGTTGATACTCTACAAACCTTGTGTCTACAAGGGCTATTCGGGAAAAGGCAGGGAGACCTTTTCTACCATGGAAGGTAAGGGCTAATCTGATAGCACCGAAGTGGATATGAGTATACCCTTGGGCTATACAGTGTCTAGCAAGATCTGGTGGAAGGGATAGAGTGACCATATGTTCTGAACTGGTAGCTGGGAGTTGGTGAGAGTCAAATTTAGAGGCTTGGACAAACTCTTTAATGTGTTGATTGGAAGTAGATCCTATTAATTTTTTGACTTTTCTCGAAAATGAAGTATTAGGTTTAGAGAATACAGAATAAGGGTTAACTAAGGGCATACTGGTAATAGGGATTTTGGAGTCATCAGGTACATAAGAAATCTCATATAACTGATCTATTTTTGAGGCAGAGGATTGTCTAAAGCTAGAGGAAGATCGTGACAGACTGGATACTGGGTTCATGATGGGGTCGAGACGGATATTTAATCTAAAGGCACTACACAACTTTTGATCTTGTTTTACAGAGGTTGGTTGCGACTTCACTCAACGTCGTCTTACTGGCTCTATTTAACAAGATAAAACTTAAGGAATGCCTAAGACAAATTATCTGGTTTTTCTTTAACCTTTTATCTGTAGAATGGTTTTCTGATGTGAACGATCCGCAAGGCGGCAGTCACAGAGCATACTAATATGAATGCCCAATTGCCAGAATCCAACTTTAAGATCGAATTTTGATAAGACCTTTGCATTTGCTAGAGACTGAAATAATGACCTTTTCTGTGGCAGGGGGAACTTATCATCAGCCAAGAAATGATTAAGTGGCTGATAATTTATGACTAGCCTTAGCTTGCCTCTGACTTGTTCGCTTCTCTTATTGACATAAAATGCTTCACATGCCCATGGTGAAACCGTGGGTTCAATGATGCCTTGTTGAACAAGTTCTGAACATTCTTGGACTGCTAGCTGGTAATGATCAGGGTTCATTCCTGGATGGCTTGCCTTTGTCGGGTTGACGTCCTCGTTTTGTTTGAACGGTAAGGTAACAAAAAACGAAGGATTTAACCATAAAGGGTTTTTGCTTTTTGTGAGAAACTCTGTATGACTAGAAGCACATGATGTATGGATGATTTGTTGTTTAAGGGCTTCTATAGTGAGTGTGGATGCCATTAAGAGGCATATTGAAGTTGGGGTAAAAGGTAACAAAAATGGTTCCGGCGTTTAAGGTGGTTTGTATTGTTCCTATGCAAGCATGTTGATACTCTACAAACCTTGTGTCTACAAGGGCTATTCGGGAAAAGGCAGGGAGACCTTTTCTACTGTTTGAGAATTCTGCATTTAATTATTTTTGGAAATTTATTTTTCTGAAAATTTTTGTGTGTAGTTTTATCTAATTCTTGATTCTAACGATATCATCTAGTTGATTCTTTTGGTACTGATAAGTTTGATTACTAACCATACAGCTAAAGATGTCTGAAGGTTATAGCCCTGATTTTAACAACATGACTCTTTCTGAAGTAAAAGCAAAGGCTAAACATCTTGCTGGACAGTTATCAATATCTTCTCGCATGGTTTCTGAGTATGACAAAGAGGAAAAATGCTCAAATCCAAGATGTTACCTCTCAAAGCTGAGAACAAGGATTTAAAGATTCAGATCTCATGTCTTCTTACTCAGATCAATGTTTTAAAAGAAAATTCAAAAGATTCTGATTCTAAAATTGATTTTGCAGGAATTATTGAATCGAAAGAGAAAGAGATTTTAAATCTTCAAGCTGAAATAAAAAGACTTAACTCTAGCTCTACATGGTCAAAGAAGGATGCAATGCAAAGAGAGCTTGAGGAGCTTAGAAGGAGTACAAGTGTTGCAAATGAAACTAGTAAAGGACTAAGACAGATAAATTCTTAAGTCTTTGCTGAAAGAGACAAACTAAAAGATAAAGTTCTCAGTCTTGAGGTTGAGATTAATAAGCTGAAAGAAAAGGCAACCCAAGACAGAGACAATATAATAGCTCAAGATGAAATGTTGAATATTGAGAAAGAAAGAAAAGAATTTGCTAAGAAATTCTCTGATTTCTCCAGAAAAGCCTTTGAAGAGAAGAAATCATTAGAGCTTAGATGTGTTTAAGCTTTCTCAACAAGTTTCAGACTTTGAGAAGGTTATCATTATTGAAAGAGAAAAGGCTGAGAATGAGAAGAAGAAAGTTGAGCTAAAGGATATAAATAAAGACTTTTCTGAAGAAAAGAAAGTATTTGAAACTGAGATAGCTAAGCTGACAGGAAATTTATCTGAGTTGTCAACAAACATTCTGAAGGAGAAGAATGCAAAATCTAAGTTGCATAAGAAGTTTGATCTGATTGAAAAGGAAAGAAACAGTTTGTCTTCAAAGATAAAGGAACTTGAAGAGATCGTATTCAAGGTGAAGCTGACTGAGCACAAGACGCAAGAGTCAATAGCTCAATCACCAAGAGATGATCTAGTTGATTCAAACAGTTCATTAAAAACAGCTTCAAGTTCACATTTTTCAAATGTTTTCTATAATCCTTTCTATGATTCAGATGATAGTCTTACTTCTAAATCTACTGATCAGATTCGTCCTTCTAACCTTTTCTTTGATAAAAATGTTGACGGTTCAGGTAATTTATAGAAGAACAAGTCTCAAAAGAAAAGCTTCTAGAGAAGGGATGATGAGAAAGAAAGAGGAAACTGGATCTGGAGAGTTAAAGGATCATCGGAGGAAAAGAAGAAAGAAAAATTATTTGTGCATACATCAAATGCAAAATGGAACAATGCATCAAAAGGTAAAACTTTTGGCAAACCTGATCTGGTTTACACAGTCAATCAATTGATCAGGTTAGCACAAAAGAAAATTAGTTGTTCCTACTGTGGCTCAAATGATTTTGTAAGAAAAGATTATGTGAATAACTGGTATGTTTCTTACTTCAAATCTCCCACTAGAACTGCAACTAACCCATTAGGACCCAAATACTAGTGGGTACCAAAAGCTAAATCTGTGTTGCAGGCACCCAAGGTTTAAGGGGGAGAAAGAACGAAGGCTTCTAAGTAAATCAGCTGAGAACCCGTACCTCAACGGAGTATGGATTCTAATCACTTCGGATTAGAACCCGCATTTCAGTACTTTATCTTTTTGTTTTCTGTTCATTTCTGTTTAAAAAAAAACTTCAGTTGAGGGGGAGCTTAAATGTCAAAAGAGCCTAATAGAAAATCAACCTCTTTTAGTTTGAGGGGGAGAATTGCATCGTCAAACACAATTGTTTTGACTTCTCCGAAATTTTTTATTCTTCATGTAATTGTATTTCTTTGTGCTTTCATGTACAAATGGCTGTTGAACAACATGTTCTTTTAGGAAAATACATGGGATTCAGTGTGAGAAATTCATAGAACTTCCATGGATTCACGATAACCAGTGTTTCCTACCCAGGAAGTATTCCCTGAGTGATTGAGGGGAGAGGGGTCAAAAGAATTGAGTGATGGTGTGTGAAGAGGTAAAATGGAAAAGAGAGATTGGTTAGAAGTGAGCATTAAAAGAAAGAGGGTGGGTGAACAGAGTAAAAGAATATTAGACTCTGCACCAAACCACTTTTTGAGCCGGGCAACCACATTATCTGATTGGTTCACATTCTTTGGTGACCATCATTGAAATAAGCAACTAGCCCATGCCATCTCTTGCATCCAACCCCACCAGCTACTCATTCTTTTCTCAAAAAGAGAATGTTTCACATTTTCTGGGCACGCAACACATACGCTATTGGTTCTTCATTTGGAAGATACTAATATTGAAAAAGAAGGAAAGTTGCCCCACCTTCGAACCCTTTCTCATGCACATTGAGTCTTTGTATAATTTGTTTCCGTCTCAACAAGTTTACATACTTTGAGCCTATATTGAAAAGCAATCATCTATGATTAATTCTTTCATACACATGCACAAGCACACAGAAATTTGTTTTCTGTCAGAACGTTCATAGATAACCATGTGTTATTCGATGATTGAATGGAAGACCTGGGGAGCCAACATCAAAACCAACTCCTTATATAGTAACTTTGTGTTACTCAATAACTTTGTGTTACTGACAGACATTCTAACTGAGTCATTTGTTGATTCAGAGTTACCATATCTATTTTATTTTAATCTGAAAAGATTGAAATAATCACTCTTTCCATTTGGAGAGACTGCTCTTATTTCACACAGGGCTAGTTACATGAAGACAGTGCTTACTGGTGATCATACTCAAAGGACAAGATTATTTTGACAAGTTTTGATGATGATGATTCTCACCACTCATCAAAAAGGGGGAGAATAATCAACAAGGAAGGATACAAGAAGAATTGTTGAATTGTTGACTGAAGATTTCAAAGATATCAAGTTTTGAAATTTTGAAGCTATCAACGTCATATCTGAAGAAAAGAGAAGAAAAGTGAAGACCCGAAGATTATTGTCAAAAAAAATTTAATCTTGAATCCAAAGGGGGAGATTGTTGGATCAAATAATTGTATTCAAGATTAAAGGGTCTGAACTGTATTTGTTTGATAGTTAAAGTTAGAGGGTTTATTATGTAATAAGCTAATAGTTATTAGTTATTGGGCCTCAAGCCCGTTTAGCATTTAGAAAAGCCCATTAGGCATTAGGCATGGGTATTTAATGTTTTGATTAGTTTAGTTTTAGGTTAATCCTCATATTCATAATTATAATCCTATAGTGAGGTAGCCGTATTCTCTGTATTCAAGGGTATCAAGAACACATAAGGTTTAACTGTTTATTCAAGGGATTGGTATGTTATTCTGATCTTATATCTCTTGATCTATATTGTGTTATGTGATTGTTAATCAACTAGATTAAACTGGGATAACACGAAGGAAGGCACAGAGGAGGAAATTTTAGAGGATGATGACTTTATGATGAGGATGTTTTATAGGAAGTGTAGAGATTGTTGCAACAACTGTTGAGGATAGTGAAGCCATTGTGGCTGAGAAACTGCAAACCCAAAAGAAGAAAGCAAGAAAGGGAAAGAAGGTAAACTCAAAAACTTGAACAAGTCCAAGAGACTCAAAGTCTCTTTTGGAACCTTTAGTTGTAGGGAAGCATATGATAAGTTTGATCATATGGCTTCCAAGGAAGCGCTAGCACACAAGGGGTTCAGTCCTAAATGTTTGAAAGAATTCCTTTTCATCGAAGAAACCATTAAGAAGTTAGGATGGGAGTTATTTTATGATGTGCCATCTGGATTCAACATATCCCTTGTTAGGGAGTTTTTTGTTGAGGTTGCCACATCCAAGGGCCACACAGTAAGGGTGAGGGGCACTAATGTGTGTTATGCCCCTGGAACCATAGACAACCTGTTTGGAATCATTCCCTTAGCCAAAAGTGAGTACCAATCTTTGATAAATAAATCTATCGAGGAGGATGCAAGGAGGGTGATATTGAAACTTGCACAACTTGGGAAGACATGGAAGAATAGGACGTTTAGAACCATTAATAATATGGACCATCTCCGTATTGTGAATGTTTGGTTCTACTTCTTGAGGTACATTGTCCAACCCACAACCCATGACACCGGCCTAAATTTTGAAAGAATGGTGATACTCTATTGCATCATGTGTGGCAAAAATTCCATGTGGGGGAGGTTATAAGCAGAAACATCAAGTCTTGTGTGGGGAAGAGCAAGGGAGAACTTTAGTATCCATCCCTCATCGTTTCCTTGCTAAAAAGGGCAAAGGTAAAATATTTTCCTACTGATGAACTCGTTTCAAGAAAAGTAGTGATTGAAGTCCAAACAGTTAGAAGAGTCAAGAAGAATGTTGAGAAAGCAATGAAGAGATTTGCTAGTGTTGCAGCAAATGTCATGAGTGTTGCAGCAAATGCGGCTATCACTTCTCAGTCTATCAGGATTCCACAGTCAGCTCATATGCCACCACCATAATCCAACCTGGAAACCAACTCATTCATGTACCTGATTAAACAAATGGAAAGAAACGAGGAGATTTTGTTGAAGAGATTCCAAGAAAGAGATGCCATTTGGACGGCAAGAATGGACAAGCAGAAAAAGGATTTGGAAGAGAAGGTAAAGAAGAGTGAGGAAAAGTTGTTGGCCTGTTTGAAAGAACAGGATAAGGCTATACTAAGCATGAGAAGACTCACCACTCTACAGAGGAACTATCAGATGAAGAGAGAAGGGGTGATGGAAGAAAATTGGACAATTGAGCATCTAGAGGAGTATGCAAGCATTGGTCCCTACCCATCTGAACTGATCATGGAAGTAGAGGAGTTCCTACCTCATGTTGCACCACCACCTACTCCCAATGAATAGGGCAGGTCCATTTTCTTTCACCTTAGTTCCATATATTTATATTTGTTTATTTGCAGTTTTTATACATCGAGTCTGGGAAATTTTGCATTTTCAATAAGATTAGCACTTTAACAGTCCACATCCCAAATAATTTTGTTGCTAGAAATCATTTTCAATACTTAAGGCTAGAACCATGCACACTAACTTGGGAAGCAATTAGACATACCAACTTGGTATTTTGGAAAATGATTTAGGCCATTCTTTCACATACACCAGTTTTTTTAACCATTAGATGTTCTCAATGAGGACATTGAACATTTCAAGTGTGGGGGATGGATCATGTAGACTCATGAGCAAGCAACAAAGCCCATAGGGCAGAGGCAAATTGCTCTAAAAAAATATAGAGCTAAGTCAAATGAATTCAAGTCAAAGCAGAAAAGATAAAATACGCATAGCATATATTCACCTTTATAGCATTACAAAAGCACTTGAAAACTGGAACAAAGAATATCATGTGCCTCAAAGACTAAAACCAGCGAAAAGTCCTAAAAACTCTGATTTCCAGAGAGTGGTAGATGTCTAACAATAGGAAGTGTGTATTTGGCCTATGGAAACAAGTGAAAGAATGGGACGAACACAAAACTATGTGTAACACCCTCAAATTTGGTAAGAACAACTAATTAAAAATCTCAATTCAATAACAAATAAAGGACAAAACTTCCACTTCTCATAACAAAGCATAAAATACCTGGAATATAAAATTCTATAATCAACCTCAACAATAACAAACTTCAGTATTAAACAAGGACCTAACTGAAGTCGGGTGATACTTAACCCAGTACAATTTGCTCTTCACAATACTAATGCGGAATACTTCACTAAGTTAATCCCCTCTTCGACACACCACTAGTACTCATCTCTTCATAGTGTCACTAGGACTATTCCCAACCGGAACCTGTTGCACATGCCGACAAATAAAAAGGTTAGGCTAACACCTAGTGAGTTCAAGAGTTTTCCACATGAATAAAGATATCTTTGAAAATAGGTAATGCAGTTTAATTCATAATCTTTCAAGATGATATGCTTTGAACATGAAAGCGACTTGTTTCCCAATAATATGCACTTTGGGGAAAGAAACACCAATATAAACATTTTTAAATCCAAACTACTTCGGGGACAAGATTCCAACATATAACGTTCTTTCGTAAATTAAATTAAACCCAAAACTCACTCCAAATGAGAATAGAAATCAAACTCCAAATAGAAGAAAAGATGATAAAACAATATATCCTAAAACACCCAAAACACGGGTGGGGCGTAACACTCAACCGATAAATCATATATATAAAATTCGTAATTGTAAAACGTCACCGAAAACATGGATACTAAACACAATACCCAAAACAACACTTTTCAGTGACGGGGGAGACCCGATTCCATAAAATGTGACGGTACACAAAGTAAGCCCCATTTTATGTTGTTAAGACTAGTCATAAAAACACAAGCACACGCAAGGGATGTCAGGCTCGGTGGCTTTAAACTTACACCCACGGGATATCAACTTCAACCATAAAAGGCCCTTACGTTGAGTCCCTCATCCAATATCGTGTACTAACACCTAGGACTTATAGCCCAATCTGATGCCTAAACGTGCCTCAATGTGGAAAACTAGCGTTCCATCATTGGACGTAATGATTCCAAGAGCAAGGGATGTCAGGCTCAGTGGCTTTAAACTTACACCTACGGGATATCACCTTCAACCATAAAAGGCCCTTACGTTGAGTCCCTCATCCAATATCGCAACCAAAGCTCGAAGTAGAGTTATCAAAACTGGACAAATGTCCTAAACCCAATCATAATAAAATACCAAGCCATAGGCTCAAACAACCAAATGACTCATTGCCAAAGGAAATATAATGTAATAAAACGCACTCGATCAACATTTATGAAAACACGTGCTCCAAAGTACACAACCAACTCCAACACAACTTAGAATAAGATAGATCATTTCTAAGCAAGATTATACCATAGACACGTGCTCAATTGCTCAGAGATTACTCTTTGAAATACTTAAAATGCATCTTTCCCCAAAACAGAGATTTGAAGTTTCCAAAAATATTTACAAGGTCAGAAATGACCAAAACCCAAGGACTCATCCATTGTTGTTTTCAAACCTCTCATAACCCAAATTATGCCTATTTCCAACCAACATAGAAACGTATTTTATCAAATAATCTTCATGCATGAAATGAAATAACAACACACTTTAGTTTATGACTTATTTATCAAAATTCCCAAAAGTTCCAAATGTGGGTGTTTTATAAAGTTTAATAAGCTAAACACTTCAAATAATTAAAAGTTACCAAATAACTCAACAGTTGATAATTTCATGTAAAACACATAAATGCTTTAAAATAAACATTTTGGCATGTACAACGTTTTCAAAAATCAACTTGAACTCACCTTGCTAGATTTATGTTAAATCTAGATTTTACCCACATAGAGCTTTCTTAAAGAAATCTGAATCCATGAGCAAAATCCTTCCAAAACCTAGATCCACAAATTTCAACCATAAATATACTTATTCAACCGAATAGAATCGTTCCCCAACACTTTACATGAAGATCTCATCTATACCCAAAAACCCTAATTTCCAAAGATGAAGAATTAGAAGCTTTCCTTAACCAATAGCATGAATCCACCACCAACACACCTCTAGGTTACCAAAATACACCACAAACTCCAAATCTACAAAAGGGAGGGTGGATGAAACCCTAGATATCTTGATGAAGAAGATGATGATGAGAGATTATGGTTCTAACCCCCAAGTTTGCTAGATGAAGAAGGATCACTTGATTCTAGGAGAAAGACACCCAAAATGAGTTAGGGTTTGATTTTGGGGTTTAGGGGTCGGTTTGGTAGAGAAATGGGGGAAAGAATTGAGGTTAGGGTGAAAAATGGGGTTTGGGGCCGATTTTTCCCATTTTTGTGCACACAGTGGCTCCGCACGGGTGGCGGTGCGGGTCCACCCATGCGGAGCACTGCCGCCCGAATTTCTTGCCCGAACACTGTTTTGGTCATAACTTTTTTGTTTTAGTTCCGATTTTGCTCCAGAAAGAACCGTTGGACTCGTAATTGAATCCTTCATCTATGAAGACTTTAAAATCTAGTATTCAAGTCCAAAATCTTATATCTTATTTTTCCCTAAAATACCGATTCCTGTATTAACCTGAAATGATACCTTTCTAAAATCGGAGTGTTACAATCCTCCCAACCTTAAAAGAGATTTCGTCCTCGAAATCTGGCACCGATCAAACACCCAACACCGCCTTCAATGATATCAATCGATTCTCTACCCAAAAAGGAAAGCCTCCAAGATACCTTGCCTCATGTACGAAACCGATTACATCCCATTTAAGGTTGTCACTGTAATTCTCATAACGTACCGTCACAACTTGTTTTCAAAGTCCGATATATCTTACCGATGATGGGACGAACATCGGGTCCCTATCAAACACTTTACTATCCTTAAGATATCGGTTGTCTTCCCAATCTTAGGTTGCACATAACACCTCTGGAATAGTTCCACCAAGAATACTCCAAAACGAACTTTTTCCTTAGATACTTCTAATCGTCACTTATGGAGTGACGTTATATAATTTCTTTGCCTCCAAACACAACCATTTTGTAGAAGGAATCAAACCATCGCTTGCCCATACTCCTTTCAGTTCTGAGTACTCGTAACCATGCCGACCTTACTCGGGTGGTGCAGGAAGCCTTATAAAACTGTTGAGCTGACCATTCATTGTCGTCATAAAATCGCCACTTCCAATTCTGACACATCAAGGTCTCCTCCATGATCGATTTGTACTTAAAGTCTACCTCGACATTCTCACCAAACTTCTCCAATAATCATCACCACCGAAAATCTATCGTCTTTTCCCTGACGAAATTACTAACACCAGTCCAGTCTGGTCCAATGCATAAAAATCTGTTTCCCCAAACTGATACAAGTATAATAATTGCAGATAGTAGTTCACTCCAAATCCCATGGTTACAAAACTCTCATAATTTATTTGAGCACCGGTTGCCAAATCAGTGAGAACCTCGTTGATTACGGGATTACCATTGATCGATCCCTAAGTATCAATACCTACTTCCCTTAATGTTACCACTTAACTTGCAAACACTCCAGATTCAACGGACGTGCACTGAAGCACACTAACGGTTATTGTCCTCAAAATCGAGCGTCGACCCTTATCCTCAAAACAACTATGCTGCAAACGTGGGTATACCACCACATAATTCATTCCAGACTTGCATTGAAGAATAAATGTTGACACCTATCATGGTACTAAAACTCAAACAAACGAATCACCATATTTTCCTTATTCCTAAAAACTATTCTGGATGGCATACATCCGATCTACACATGAAGTCGGAAGTCAACCCATCAATTCACAACCGACCATAGGCAAGCAACCACCAATGTTTTAACCTGTGGTTCTGCCAAGGCAGAAGGATAACCACTTGGATACCCGAAAGAATGCATAAATATAATATTTTAGTTATCCGCACGTGAACCAGATCACAAAGCTGGGATTCAAAGTTCAAAACTGACCATAAGTCAGGTCCTCCGACACTGCACACTCCGAGGACTCCTTCAGTCCTTAATCACGACCTCTATCAAGAAGCTTACATCCATAGCTCTAATGAGTTCAAGGTTTTCAAACTACTATGCGAATTTAACTTTTATAAAACCTCTAAATGTAAAAGCTTTCTAACGATTAGTCATACGAATAACATCTACTACCGTTTACTCGGTAGGTGTACAGAGTGGTCGCAATCGCCACACATATAAAACCATTTCAGAAAATATTTGAATAAAAATTTAAGCTAATACTGACACCAACAAAAGATATTTCGAGAACCTTTTTCAAAGGAACCGTTATGGTCCCAACATGCATAAATTTATGCCAGGAATGAAAATAATTTTATGTACTAAGACGGTGTATAACAAGGCGTTTGCACAAAACTACAGAAGGGGAATTCATGAAATCAAATTCTAGAAATGTTTGCATTAACCATATAATGTCATGTAATAAAATTTTCCAACGTGACTCGCATACATCAATTTATTCCCAAAACTTAGTAAAGATAGATGCACACGATTTGATCAATCGTAAGAATAATTTAGTTTGATTCCAAACTTTAGGACGTACAAATAAGATGCTTGCAAAACCCAAAACAACATTTTCATGATATCAAACTCTCAAAGTTTTCTCTCTTTTAGCCACAACACGGCACGAAATAATATCCCACAACAAAACCTGAATGCGACCGTTTATTTCACAAAACTAGTAAGGCGATATGTGCATGCACTTTGGTTAAAACATAAAATAATTTTTTTATGTCAGTTTCAAGTTCAAAGTCAAATAAAAAAAATGCTCTCATCGTTCTAAAACGTTGGCTAAAACACCGTGACGGAAATTCTAAATAAGAATATGCATGCATGCTATGTGCAACCAAACTGCTTACACATAACTCAAGGGGAAAACAATACAACTGGACGCCATTGAAATTTTCACATCAAATCAACAAAACCTCATAAAATAAAATTCTCAATAAAACTCAAACATCAAAATAATAGAAGGTAACCATTCATCGAAAACCTTAACATATGTGGAGGAGATCCAATGTTAAAGTCATAAATTGCAGTTACTTGTCCAAGACCCTAGACAATATAAAAATGCGCACATCGCCAAAATCCGAAATAGCGTTGAACAAAAATGAGAATAAGAAGATCTCAACAAAGTTTGCAACCTCATGCCATAAAACAATTTTGTGTATGCTCGAAATTGTTGTCTAAAATCTTGTGTGTGCTAAACATTTTTCCAACATTTTGAAATGTAAACCACATGACAATTTGGAAACATAAGGAATAAATGATCCAATTTATTTCAAAAGTAAAATTCTTTTGTGCATAAATTTGATCGGCATTCATCGTCTAGAAACCACGCTCCTCAAGTTCTCAGTCACACTATTGTCATCCGGATGCATCAAACATCTAAAAGTCATAATCACACCAATCTGATTAACTTACAATCTCTTCTTGAAATAGAGTCTTTTTATCAAGACTATGGTTCTAATTTCAACCAAAAACTCCAACACCAAAATGATCAACTTAATGCATTCATCGCGCTTAACTACTATTTCCAAAGTGACAATGCTATAAACATCGACTCTTCCTTAGACTACTCGCTTAGAAACTTCTTTACTACCCCAACGGTCATCCCACCAATGTAGTACAAGTATACACATGTAGCATGTAGATTCACCATGACACTGGCCAGGTGCCATTATGAACGTATTGTACATGATCATCCTTGCTATCCTCGACAAGTTTCCCGTTTCTAGTGACTCAATCAGCTCCCAAATATCCTATCTTAAGGTACCAAATGTTGCAATTCACTCTCTCAATCACTTAAACAACACTAGTTTGAGTCTAGGTATCCAAAATCAACACCTAATTCTCTCAAACTTATGCTCTGATACCAACTTGTAATACCCTCAAATTTGGTAAGAGCAACTAATTAAAAATCTCAATTCAATAACAAATAAAGGACAAAACTTCCACTTCTCATAACAAAGCATAAAAAACCTCGAATATAAAATTCTATAATCAACCTCAAAAATAACAAACTTCAGTATTAAACAAGGACCTAACTGAAGTCGGGCGCTACTTAACCCAGTACAAGTTGCTCTTGTTAGAGCATAAATATGTTGGATACAAGATCAAGAAGACAAAAATCAAAGTTCAAGAAGTCAAAGCTGAGAAAGTCAACTCTCATCAAAGTCAAACTCTATTTGTAATAAAAGTCAAAGTCCTTGTATTATTTTTTTATTTTTCCTTGTATTTTTTAGTTCTTAGTATAAATAGTTTAGTTAGTTTTCTTGTTAGTGTTGCATCTAGAGAATGGTAATCTGATATCGCATTCTTGAGAGAGAATTGTAGAGAGAGAAAGAGGAGTTCTAGAGAGAGAGAGAGTTTGTAATTGTTGAATTGATTTGAATCAAACAGGTAATTGAGATATATTGTTTTTGTTTGATTGTTTGGTTTTGTTTAGGAACTAGAAACAGGACACACAATTGGTATCAGAGCAGATTCAAAACTAAAATCAAATCAAGAAGTGGTTCGACACTGTGTTCTTGAGCAGAGAATCGAATTTTGAGTTTTAGTGCAAATTTCGAGTTGTAATTGATTAGAATTTGAATGTTGAGTGAATTCGATCGAGTTTGTATAGTTTAATTTGTGGAATTGCACTGTATTGGTTATGAATTTTGATGTTTTTGTCAAGTTTTTAGTACACGAGTTCAAAAGCACTGTATCATCGATCAATTTGTATTTTGAACGTTTGTCTTTGAAATTCTTGCATTGTAATCTGTTCTAATATTGAAATCGAGCATCCCTACAAAGTTTCAAGTCAATTGGACAAGGCTTGGATCAAAATCTGTGAGAAAAGTTGGATTTTTGGTCGATATTCTGAAGAACGTGCAAGATCCATCAAACGCGCATGTTCATCGCAAGTACGCACAAGTCGAAGGATACTGAGTTTTGGACAAAAATCGCAGAGGGTTATCTGCGAGTTCTAGAAACGCGCAGATCGAAGCCTGCGAGTTTGAAATTTGGGAAAAAGTTTCTAAGTATGGAAACGCGCACATAGACATTAGCGAGTTCTACAAAAGCGCAAGTCTAAGCGTGCGAGTTTCATCAGGAACAGTAATATGCGAGTTCATTTAGTCAGCGAGTTTCAGGAAACGCGCACATTATCATCTGCGAGTTTGAAATCTCAGAAAAATATTCTAAGTGTTGAAACACGTTAGCTTCGATTAGCGAGTTTAAAGTTACACGCAGACAGTGGTTAGCGAGTTTGATCAAAAATGCGCAAGTAGTGCCTTGCGAGTTCAGTAAAAGCGCACGTCGTGGTTAGCGAGTTTCATTGTCAACAGTCTCTTGCGAGTTTCAACAATCTGAGAGTTACAGTGATCTGCGAGTTTGCCATAACACGCAACCCTTTGTGTGCGAGTTTCTCAAACACGCAAGCTTAAGCCTGCGAGTTTTTCAGCAAATAGTGACTTGCGAATTTTAAGTTTCTGCGAGTTTTAATTTTATACAGTGACTTGCGAGTTTTTACTCTTAGTCAATATTTCTGAGTTTCTGATTTTTCTATATTCTTGTGATTTTATTTTTGGACTAACGATCAGTTTCTAGTTTCTTATTGCATATCTTTTCAAACATGTACAGACAAGATGACTTCCAAAGACGCTTTTTCAATTGGTACTGATGTCAAGCCTCTAGTATTGTTCAAAGGAGAATATGAACAATGGAAAGACAGATTTCTGGATTTTGTTGATAGGCATGTAAATGGGGAAAATATTCTGCTTTCAATTACTGAAGGTCCCATGGTACCACCTACTGTTCAGATTCCTGATGATGATTTATCTGACAGTGTGGGTGGTGATGAGGACAGAGATCAAAAGATGAAAACTGTTCCAATGGATTTTTCTCAATATTCTGAGGAACAGAAAAGCCGGTATAAAGCAGATAAAAAAGCAAGATCTCTTCTACTTCAGAGCATTCTGAATGAGATCTACATCAAGATAGATAGGTACAAAGCAAATGCTAAGAAGATGTGGGATCAACTTCAGAAGATGATGATGGGATCCAAAGTTGGAAACCAGATGAAAGTAGCTAACTGCATAAACAACTACGAAGAATTCAAAGCAAAAGAAGATGAGAGCTTAGAAGACACCTATGAACGGTTTGTCCTGCTTCTGAATGAATTATCAAAGAACAAAGTGAAAAAGAAGCAGCTTGAGAACAATGTCAAGTTTTTGAGCATCCTGCAACCCGAATGGAAGAAGCATACGCGCAGGATGAAACAGATGAAGGATTTGAATGACATTCCGTTACATGAGGTTTATGAAACATTGAGGCAGAACGAAGAAGAGGTGGAAGAGAAAAGAGCTGAGAAAAAGAAGGCAGATAAAGTTCCTGATCCCATTGCACTAGTGGCCGGAGAAAAGGAGAAAGAGAAGAAGAAAAAGAGAAGAAGAAAAAGAAGAAAGTGCTTATTAGTTCTGAATCAGAATCTGAATCTGATGGAGATGACGGAGAAAGCCTCAAACAAGCTATGCTTTTACTGACCCGAGCTTTCCAAAAGAAATTTTACAAGAAGTCGGGATCCAATTCTCAGATATACTCTTCGTCCAGCACCAAGAACTATGAGCACAGAGAAAGAGTTGAAGGAAAGAGACATGAAGAGAACCGATATGTGGAAAGGAAGCCGGAAGAAAAGAAGAAATATATGAATGACTACACCAGTACTGAAAAGAAGACTACTAATGATCTGATCAAATGCTACAACTGTGGCAAATTCGGACATTATGTAAAAGAATGTCGAAAGCCAAAGGTTCGCAACTCAAAGTATTATCAGAACAAATTGCTCTTGGCCAAACAACAAGAAGCTGGCAGAGCATTAATGGATGATGATAAATATTGGTTGGATCATTCTGATGAGGAGGATAAAAGAGAAGAAGTTGCTCACCTATGCTTAATGGGCAAAGATGTGAAATATGATGATTCAGATGATGAAGCAGTTGTTGAGGTAATGCACTTAACTGAAAATAATTTCATAACCAAAATGGAAGCCATGATGGTTGAGCTTTAAGACTTACAAATAAAACTGAAAAAGGAAAAAGACAGAGTTGCTAAAAGAAACAACAAGATCTTTGAGCTTAATAAGTCTGTTATTGGGAACAAAGATCTAATTGATTCTTTATGCAAGTCTGCTTCTGATTCTAAATTTCAAGTAGATTGTTTTGAAAAGTAGATTTCTGATTTTGAAGCTAAAATTTCTAAGTCTGATTTTGAGAAAAAGAATCTGCACTAACTGTTTATAAATTGTAGGTTGAAAACAAGCTCTTAAATAAGAAGGTAAATGGTCTGGAAGCCAAACTTTATGCAAGAGGTCAAACAAATCAAACTATTTTTCTTAATGCACCCAATGAAGAGGCTGATGTTAAGGAAAAATGGGGACTTGGTTTTGAAAACCCTCATTACTTAAAGAAAGCCATCAGAAAACAACCAGCATTATATAATTTTGATTTTCTTACTGTTGCTGGTAAATATACTCATTTAAAACCCAAATTTGTTACCAAATTACCTGAAGAAGTTGAGGCCAAGGAAAATTAAAATAGAAAGAATATTAAGAAAATGCAACTACCGTTTAACTATGCAAAGTTAAATGATAGTTATCTTTCAGAAACACCAAAAGTTCTTTCAAATGATTATTTTGCTAGTTATTTTGTTTCTGAGATGGAGGCAAAACCTTCTATTGCAAAAGTTTATGTTCCTCCACTCCTTCTTGAAAGCAAAATAGTTGAACTTGAAAATGTTTTATCTGATGAAAGACTTTTGGTAGATATTGAACAAAGTGAATTTTCTACTGTTTTAAAGAACACAGTTTTTCAATCTACATCTAAAAAGTGTTCTGAGGTTTCAAAGGCACCTCAAACTTCGACTGATAACTTTGATGACTTATTTGCGTCTGCAAATGATTTTCTCAATTCTGATGATGGGTGTATAGAGGAAATTGATATGTTTGATTTTAATGCTTCTCTTCCAGATCATTCTACTTTTCTTATAAATGAAAAAGTGTTACCAAGTGTTTTTAATATTGGTGAATTATCAGCTAAGGTTGGTGAATCAGTTTCTATAACTACTGATTACTATGCTCAGGGTAAGAAACATAAGAAACAACGATTATAGAAACATAAATACACTAGTACACAAAAGAAAAATCAATCTCAAAAATCTGATTTTCCTAACAAATCTAAATCTTTTGTTTCAGATGTATCAATTTCTGATAACTCATGTAATAGATCTGATAGTAGTGAGACTGATGTAGTTGGTCAACTTGCTTCTCCTAAACAAAACCTTGTAACTTCTTACAAGCGTTATTCAATAAAGCAATTGATTCAATTATCTCCTACTACTAATAAATCTTTTCATTATCGGAGAAATGATTTTGCTTATCATCATACTTCTAATGATTGGTTTGGATCTTAACATGTTTATTCTTCAAGATCAAATGTTTTTAAAAGTTTTCAAAGAAAAGGAGGATCCATATTTAAATGGATACCAAAATCTTGTGCTAATCTGTTAGGACCCGTTTTTAAATGGGTACCTAAACTTGTTATTCCATGATTTCTCTTGCAGACCCGGCATATGTGGTACTTGGATAGCGACTGTTCCAAGCATATGACCGGGCATAAAGCTTTATTGTCTAATTATACAGAGAAATTAAGCGGCAATGTGTGTTTTGGGAACGACCAGTTTTCACCAATCTTAGGATATGGTGACATCATTCAAAACAACATAACGATTAAGAAGGTGAGCTATGTCGAAGGTTTAGGGCATAACTTGTTTAGCATCGGTCAATTCTGCGACAAAGGGTTAGAGGTCAACTTCAAAGCTAAGAGATGTTCGGTTCGTACTGAAGACGGTAATGAACTCTTAGTCGGCAATCGAAAGACAAATCTCTACATGTTGGGAACTGAAGATGTGAACAAGTCTTTAATGCTGCTAGTTCAGAATTACTACTGCTAGAAGACTTCAAAGTTAATACTGCTGAGTATTACTACTGCTAGTAGAATTAATACTGCTAGTCAAAGTTAGTGCTGCTTGAACAAAGTTAGTACTGCTTAGCTAGTTAGTACTGCTAGTGGTTAGTGCTGCTTAGTAGTTAATGCTGCCAAGACTTAATGCTGCTTATAAGGTAATGATGAAGAGATCGTGATAAACAAGGATATTTTGAAGATAATGATGGAAGATATACTGAAGATATTTTATTTATTGTAATTATCTTTTTATTCAGTATATGTACAGATTTGATAGAATAGATTAATTCATTCATTCTAAATTTTTAGAGAAAATCAACCTCAAGGCATAGATCCTAATTCTAGAGAAGTAGAATTCGTATTGGTGAGCCTGTTCATCAATATTGAGGTTGTGTGTTTAATCTTGTAACTTCAAGCATTCAATACAAGTTTACAAGTTGTTGATTATATACTGTTTTGGTTTACTGTTTTATTGAATATCAAAGTGTTATTCCGCAAACTTTTTTGATATTAGTTTCTGAGAATTTATTCTTGTTAAGAATTCGATCCTGACAAGTGGTATCAGAGCCTAACTCCCTCAGAAACATCTATTCATTCATCATGGAAAACCTTGCAGAATCAAACAGTACTCTGGTCTCTAAGGTTCCAATGCTCAAACCCAGTGAGTTTGACATGTGGAAGATCAGAATTAGACAGTACATTCTTTTTACTGACTACTCAATGTGGGATATCATTGAGAATGGTCCTTCTGAAGCAGGAAAGATAGGACCAGATGGGAAAAGACCTCCACCAAAGACAGATGGTGAGAGGAAGATCAGACAGACAGAGATGAAGGCCTTGAGCACTCTGCTCTTGGCCATTCCCAATGAATATCAGCATCAATTTTGCAACTGCACTGATGCTCAGATTCTCTGGAATGCTCTAGAGAAAAGATTTGCCGGAACTAAAAGCATCAAAAGAAATCAAAGAGATGTTCTAAAGCAGCAGTATGAGAACTTCACTTCTTCAAAGAATGAGTCTATGACTCAAAATTTTGATAGATTCAACAAGCTCATTGGTGACCTGGCTACTGTAGGAGTGAAGATGGAACAAGATGATATCAACAAAAAGTTCCTCAGATCTCTTGGGGATGAATGGACTATATACACTGTCTCATATAGACAGAGTGACAATCTGGAAGAGAAGGAACTTGATGATCTATATAATGATCTAAGAGTTTTTGAAACTGAGGTAGAATCCAAGAAGAATCCCACTGGTTATATCCACAATCCTGCACTTCTTTCAACATCTACTGATACTACTGCTAACCCTGAAGCAGTTAGTACTGCCAGTGGAGTAAATTCAGAAAAAGGCACTGGAACTATCTTTGAAGCCTTTTTGTCCAGTCATAACAACAATTCATTGATTAATGATGATCTGGATCAACTTCACCCTGATGACCTGGAGGAGATGGACATTAAATGGCAGATGGCCATGTTATCTATGAGAGTGAAGAAGTTTATTAAAAGAACAGGAAGGAACAACTTCTCTCAAAGAAGAGAAGATGGAGCTGGTTTTGACAAGACTAAGGTGGAATGCTATAAGTGTCACATGAAAGGACACTTTGCTAGAGAGTGCAGGAGTGTTGTTCCAAACAACAACCACCAACAAGCTCAGAATGGAGGCTACAATCAAAACAAGAATCCTGCTCAAGCCCTTGTTTCTCAACAAGGAATGGGATTTGACTGGAGTGATCAAGCTGAGGAAGCCATTCAGAATCAAGCTCTTATGGCAGAAGTGTCTGATCTCCCCTCTGAGGTAATTTCTAATCTTTGCACTAAATCTTGCATAGACACTGTCAAAAGATACAGGGATCACAATCAAAGTATGTGTGATGACCTCAAAAGATTAGAAAAGGACAGAAGAGATTATGTGTTGATAGTAGAGAGATTTGAAGAGCAGATCAAAGGCTTTCAAGCTAATGAACTTCAACACTCTTATGACACAAACTATTGGAAGTGGGAAAAGAATGAGTTAAAGACCAAACTGTCTAAGTCCTTAGAAGAGAATGATAGGCTGAAAGAGGAACTGTCTAAAGTTAAGCTTGACATAGAAAAGTTTTCATATGCTTCAAAAGCAATGGATTCTCTTCTAAAGGCTCAGATTCATGATAAGATGAAGCCTGGTATTGGATACAACAATACACCCCCTCCTTACAACAACAACTATATCTCTCCTACTTCAGACTTGTTAGAAACCAAGGAGAAAAAGGACTTGTCTGAGGAAGCTTTTAAGATAGATCCTTTGGATGAGGTAGTAGTTAAGGATTTGACTGAGAAAGAAGCCAGTGAGAATAGGGATATTACTGTGAGTAAAGAGATACCATTAGAAAACAACATTATCACCAATGAGGGATGTGGGAAAATCTGGGTCAAGTCCAAGGAGATAGAGAAGACCAAAGGAAAGGATAACAAGGTCCATTACAAACAAACCACGGTTGTGAATCCTGGATCTTGTAAACAGTGTGCTTGCAATAAAGCTAAGAGCCTAAATTCTGGTATAAAAAGAGGTAATCAAAGAAACTGGAATAATCAATGGGCTCAGAAACAAGGAGTTGATCTGAATAAAATCAATAGACCAAAACCTTGTTTCATATGTGGCAAGTTGAATCATTTGGCTAAGTATTGCTTCTTTAACCCTATTAATCAACAGATAAACTTTCAAAGATTTGTGCAAAAACCTGTTGGTTATAGGAAGGCTGGAAAGAAACATGTGATGAAGAAATCTGTTGAAAGTAAAGGCCCTATGAAAAATAAGGTTTTAAAAGAAAGTATTTTACTATGGGTACCTAGAAGTACTAACAGTGTTAGTACTGCTGAAAATATTAATGCTGCTAACACAGTTACTACTGCTAACAAGGTTAGTACTGCTAAGCATGCAAGTGCTGCTAAGGCAGTTAGTACTTCTAAAACCAGTATTGCTTCTAGCAAAAATGTTTCCAAGCCTATTATTGTGACAAAATACTCCAAGCATGAGGAGTCAAAGTTTAAAAAACTTGTCAAGAAAGAATGCAAGTATTTTGATGAGAAAGGGGTACCCAAGACCACTTTGGCTTGGGTTCCTTATTCAAACTAACTGATTTATCTAATGTGCAGGGCAACCAACAGCTCAAAGCAAAGAGCATTTGGCATGTTGATAGTGGTTGCTCTAGGCACATGACAGGTAACATGTCATGCCTTCAGGATTTCAAGCATATCAATGGAGGACATGTTGCTTTTGGAAATGATCTTACTGGTGGTAAAATAAGTGGCAAAGGTAATGTCACAAAAGGTAAGATGACATTTGAGGATGTCTACTATGTTGATCAATTGAAGTACAACCTGTTAAGTGTATCACAGGTTTGTGACAAACAACATAGCATATTATTTACAAGCACAGAGTGTATGATCCTTGCTCCAGGGTTCAAGGTAGTTGATGAAAGCATGATACTACTTAGAACTCCAAGAAAGGACAATGTGTATTGTCTAGATATGGACAATGTTGTTAGTGATTCATCCCTGAACTGTCTTGTTTCAAAAGCTTCTGTGGATGAATCCTCTCTATGGCACAGAAGGATGTGTCACATGAATTTCAAGACCATGAACAAACTTGTTAAAAACAACCTTGTAAGAGGTTTACCTTCAAAAGTCTTTTCATGTGATGATCATTGTGTTGCTTGTCTTAAAGGCAAACAGCACAAAACTTCTCATAAGACCAAAGAGTTAAATTCTATTTCTTCTTGTCTCCAGTTACTGCATATGGATCTGTTTGGTCCTACAAATGTTATGAGTATAGGAAAGAAATCTTACTGCTTGGTTATTGTTGATGATTACTCCAGATTTACTTGGGTATATTTTCTAAGGACTAAGGATGAGACAAGTGGACTGATCAAATCCTTTATCCTAAGAATTGAAAACCAAACTAATCAAAAAGTAAAAGTCATTAGATCAGATAATGGGACTGAGTTTAAAATTTTTGATCTAAACACCTTTTGTGAAGAGAAAGGCATTGAGAGACAATATAGTGCTCCTAGGACTCCTCAACATAATGGAGTTGCTGAAAGGAGAAATAGGACACTAATAGAGGCTGCTAGATCTCTGTTGGCTGATTCAAAACTACCAAATACCTTCTGGGCTGAAGCAGTTAATACTGCTTGTTATGTCCAAAACAGAGTTCTAGTGGTCAAGCAAAAGAACAAGACCCCATATGAGCTTTTAAATAAAAGAAAACCTTTCATTGGATTTTTCAAACCTTTTGGGTGTCCTTGTACTATTCTCAATACCAAATCTCACTTAGGTAAGTTTGATAGCAAAGCAGATGATGGATTTCTTGTTGGTTACTCATCTCAGAGTAAGGCTTACAGAGTTTTTAACTCTTCTTCCAGAATAATTGAAGAAAGTGACAATGTCAAATGCAATGAGAACACACCAAATCCAATTGGGTCTGGTCCTCAGTGGCTATTTGACATTGACTCACTAACTAACTCTTTTGGTTTCAGTAGTGATGATTATGCAGGTACAGGGAGTGGAGGATCAGGGACTACACAAGTCTCAGAAAGTATATCTCAATCTGTGATATTTCCCATACCCACAGTGAATCCTGTTGAAGACTGTGGAAAGGAACCATCTACTGGACCAAGTCAAAGTGAAGAAGAAAGTAGAGATGAGGAGACTCAAGAAAATAAAGAACCAGAAGTGGCTACTGAAAACACTTCAGTTGAGTTGAATGACTCTAATCTAGAGGTGGGACTTAATGAAGAACCTAGTCATCACACCAGAATACAAAAGAATCATCCTCCACAGCTGGTAATAGGAGATATATCCTCTCCTATGATGACTAGAAATCAAAGTAGACTTCAAGAAATACAAGATCAACAACACACAGTGCTTTCTTGCTTTTTATCCCAGTTTGAGCCTAAAAAGGCACATGATGCTATGAAAGAATCCAGTTGGATAGAAGCCATGCAAGAAGAGCTACTGCAGTTCAAGCTGCAAGATGTTTGGGATCTGGTAGACCTTCCTAAAGGCCAAAGGGCAATAGGAACAAAATGGGTCTTCAGGAATAAGAGAGATGAAAGAGGTATAGTGATAAGGAATAAAGCAAGGCTGGTGGCTCAAGGGTATACACAAGAAGAAGGAATAGACTATGAAGAAGTATTTGCACCTGTGGCCAGGATAGAAGCAATTAGATTATTCCTGGCTTATGCTTCCTACATGAAATTCAAAGTCTATCAGATGGATGTGAAAAGTGCATTTCTTTATGGTTCAATTGAAGAAGAAGTATATGTCTGTCAACCACCAGGGTTTGAAAACCCAAGCTATCCAGACAGAGTATACAAATTGAAGAAAGCACTTTATGGACTACATCAAGCTCCAAGAGCATGGTATGACATTCTGTCATCCTATCTCTTGGAAAATGGCTTTGAAAGAGGAGTCATTGATAAGACTCAATTCATCAAGAGAAAGAAGAAGGATATCTTGCTGGTTCAAATCTATGTTGATGATATTATCTTTGGATCAACAAGAGACAACATGTGCAAGGAGTTTGAGGAACTAATGCATCAAAGGTTCAAAATGAGTTCCATGGGGGAACTTACTTTCTTCCTTGGACTCCAAGTTCAACAGAAGTCAGATGGAATCTTCATCTGTCAGTCCAAGTATGTGCAGGACATTCTAACCAAGTTTGGTTTCTCAGATTCAAAACCTGCTAGCACACCTATGGAGACACACAAGCAGATAACAGCAGATCTTGAGGGGGAGGATATGGATGTTCATCATTATAGATCCATGATTGGCTCTCTCATGTATCTTACAGCCTCTAAGCCAGATATAATGTTTCCAGTCTGTGTGTGTGCAAGATTCCAAGTTAGGTCAAAGCAATCTCACTATCAAGTTGTTAAGAGGATATTCAGATATCTCAAAGGGCAACCCAGATTGTGACTTTGGTATCCTCATGACTCATCCTTTGACCTACTTGCATACTCAGATAGTTATCTAGGTGGAGCAAACTTGGACAGAAAATCTACTTCTGGAGGATGTCAGTTTTTGGGTGCAAGACTAGTTTCATGGCAGTGCAAGAAACAAACCACAATATCCACATCTACAACAGAGGCAGAGTACATAGCAGCTGCAAGCTGCTGTTCTCAAGTCTTATGGATTCAGAATCAAATGTTGGATTATGGGGTAACCTTTCTACACACTCCAATTTTAATTGATAATAGCAGTGTTATTAGCATTGTGAATAATCCTGTCAAGCACTCAAAGACAAAGCACATTGAGATCAGGTATCACTTCATAAGAGACTGTAATGAAAAGAAACTTATTCAAGTTGTAAAAGTTCACACTGATAATCAGTTTGCTGATCTATTCACTAAAGCTTTTGATGTGGGTAGATTCACTTTCTTGGTAACAAGTGTGGGAATGATCAACTCTGAATAAGCCCCTTCTTAAAAAGTGGTTCTACACCTGTATATTGTTTATTCTTGGTGTTACTAATCTTCTTTTTCAGGATATGTATAGCAGTACTCAGTGTTTCGCAAGATTAAAGGAGTAAGTATAGTTAATACTGCTAGTTAGTTAATACTGCTAGTAGTTAATACTGCTCTCAGTTAATACTGCTAGTTAGTTAATACTGCTAGTAGTTAATACTGCTCTCAGTTAATACTGCTAGTAGTTAATACTGCTCTCAGTTAATACTGCTAGTTAGTTAATACTGCTAGTAGTTAATACTGCTCTCAGTTAATACTGCTAGTTAGTTAATACTGCTAGTAGTTAATACTGCTCTCAGTTAATACTGCTAGTTAGTTAATACTGCTAGTAGTTAATACTGCTAGTAGTTAATACTGCTTATGTTCCGAATACTATAAATACTCTTTGCCCGCCTAACAATTCATAACGACTCTTTGCATACTATTCTCTTGCGCTCTCAACCCTCTTTCTCTCAAGTTCAAAGTTCTCACGCAAGAACTTTCAAAGATTCATGGCATCAATGGCGTTCATTGACGAGCACAATGAAATCGCGATGCTCCAAAAGCCAAAGCAAGCTGAAGGTTTTCATCAGATAGTCGACTTTCTGAAGTCTAGCCACATTGCCCATGCTCTCACTATGTCTCCTACTATCTTCATAGAGCATCAGAGGCAATTCTGGGCACATGCCACCATTGTTACTGAGGATGGTGTGCAAATGATCAAGACGACAGTATGTGGCAATCCATTGACAGTTACTGAAGAGGTAATTCGCATCAGTCTACGTCTAGACGATGCCTCTGGTATAACTTCTATCCCTAATGATGAACTGTTTTCTACTCTTACAAGAATGGGGTATGGAGGCCCATTGGGTGTTTTTAAGTTCTCAAAAGCTAAATTCTCACCCCAATGGCGTTTTCTTGTTCATACCTTGATGCACTGAATTTCTAAAAAGACCACTGGCTGGAGTGAGTTCAGCAGTCCCATTGCTTATGCTTTGGTCTGTTTGGCCACTGCCAGAAGGTACAATTTTTCACAAATGATTTTCAATGATCTTGTCTCAAACATGGGAAACAAAAAGAGCTTTTATATGTATCCCAGGTTTGTTCAAGCAGTAATCAACCATGAATTGACGGATATTCCTCATTCTGATGGAATATATGTACCAAAACCCCCTAAAGGCAAGGTTTTCTCAAATATGAGAAGATCTGCTGGGGACTCGGAAGGAGTAGACACCCCATTGTTCTCTACAATGATGGTGGTGTCCCAAACTAATGAAGGTATGGTAGCAGGGTCAAGGCCCCCATTAGACCAACCCACTGCTAGCCAATCCCAACCTTCCATCTCTCAAATTTTCCCTCAGTCCTTTGCTGCTAAACCCACTCCCATAATATCCAAGACCTATGTCAAGAGAAAGGTACACAAGGCTCCTTCCCTTGGTGTGCCTACTATTAACCATGAGCCTCAAAGCCCTCTATTGGAGCATTCTCCAATAGAGAATATCCAAAGGGAATCCACTAGGGTGTCTCCCAACCCCAAGGAGGTGCTCTCTGAGGAGGAGGTTGAGCATATGGGTACTGAGGCTGCCACTACTTCTGCTAGCACAGAGAAGGACAGTGGTAACATAAATAAGACCTCCCCCATGGCAACTTTGAATGAGCAATCATTCAAAGGTCCCTGGTGCCAAGAAACCAAGGGGGTGGATAGTGCTTCTGCTAGGCAGAAGACTTCCACTATCAAAAGATCCAAGGATCCCTCCAGGATGGGCAAAACATCCAAAAAGGGTGAGGACAGAACTGACACTGATGAATTGATGGCAAAACATTCCAAGGATCCTTCAAGGGTGGGTAAAACACCTAAAGAAGGTGAGGATAGATATACTTACTGGGAATTGATTGAAGCATTAGCCAACATCAATGTTGATGTGGTTAATCAAGGAAAGGAAATTAAAGAATTGCAGCAAGTGGTCATCTCCCAACAAGAGCAGATTTCCAAACTCAAACAATTGGTAGGAAAACTCATTGCCAAGAAAAGGAGAAAGCAGTTTGTTCTAAGGAGGAGAAATGGGGCAAACAAAAGAGAGGAAAATGCTTCCAAAAAGGGGGAGAATTCAAGCTCAGAACAAGTAGATCAACAGAATGAGGGGGATTTTGTTGAAGAAAGGGCTGAATTTGTTGAAGAAAAGGCAGCAGCAGAAACAACCCCAGCAGCAGAAACTGTTACTACTGCTAAGCCAAAACAAGCAGCAGAAACTGTTAGTGCTGCTGAAACTACACAAGCAGCAGTAATAGGACTAACATCTGAAGAGGTTGAAGTAGCAGAGATGCTGGTAAAAGCAAAGAATGACACTCCCAAAGCAAAGGGAGTGGTCATAAATGAAGGGGGAGCAAAGAAATCAGAAAAGAAAGACATGGCTGCAGATGTAAAAAGAAAAGGGAAAGAAAAGATGATAGAAACTGATCAACCAACTAAAAAGCAAAAGATGATTGAATCAGATGAAGCATTAGCCAAGAAACTGCAAGAAGAGTTAGAGCAAGCAGAGAAAGAGCAGGTTGAGAAAGACAGAGAGATAGCAAGAGCACTAGCCAATGAACTAAATGAAGCATTTCAGAAAGGGTTGGAAACAGAGAAAGCTAAGCAAAGAGCAATAAGCTTGAGAAAGGCTATGATGGCCAGATCAAGTGCAAAGAAGAGAAGACCTTCACAAACTTACCTTGCAACTCAGGAAAGGAACAAGATGATAACTTTCTTGAGGAGTGCAATTGGTGTGAAGAAAGAAATGTTCATAAAGATGACTTTTGATCAAGTCAAGGGACTATATGAGAAAGAAATGGGAAAGTTGAAGAATAATGAAAAGGACAGAGTGGAGTTTGAAAAGAAAGCTAAGAAGAGGCATGATGTGAATATCAATAAACCCTTCCCTGAAAGTGAAGAGGGAACTCCAACAAAGAAAAAGGCAGAGATTAAGGAAGAAGAGACTCTAGCTCAGAAGATCAACAAGATAAAAAGAGTTAAGTCTATTGCTTCTAAAGGCCCTAGATCAGAAGAAAGGAAAAAGGAAGAAAAGAAGAAAGAAGCTACTATAGGACAAGGGCAAAGGATTCTGAAGAGAACCAAGATGATGGCCAACAGAAAGAAAGTTGTCAAGAAGTCTAGAGTAGAAGAAGAAAAGAAAGTTGAATCTCAGGAAGAAATACCACAGAGTTCAGATGTAAACATGTACATGGTGGTAATGAATAAAATTCCAAAGCCTATTTCAGCTGAACCTGTTGGATTCAAACCTCCTGAAGTTATCCTCTGGGATACTATGGAGGTGGATGGCAAAGAATACATTAGATTGAAAAGAAAGGATGAGAAGTATGAAGTCTACAGCACCTGGAGCAAAATTATCAGAGAGTGTTCAAGATCTGATTTGGAAGAAATGTTTGAAGTGGGGATGAAAGTTCATGCAGATCAGTTGACAGCTCCAGGGTTACCAATTGTGAAGCTAGTTATGGAATATTTGTGCATGTTGTTCAAACCAGAAGCAGTAAAGCATTTGATAAGAGATATATTTAAAGCTGTTAGAGGATGGACTCTATATGAAAGGAGTGGAGTCTATGAACTGGCATTGGATACTTTTCACATGGAGTATTACTTGGTGGACAGGGTATACAATCATAAAAATCTGAAGCTTCATGCCATGTTAAATAAGAAGTTGAGTTGTGCACCAAATTCAGAAATGGCAAAGTACTTAATTCAAAGAACTATTAATCAGAGCATGGGACTGGATCCTAACCTTGGAGTAGATCAATGAAGATTTTGGAAGCATTTGAAGAACTTGACTTCTCTTTCTAAAAGTCAAGTTAGGGGGAGATTGTTGGGAACTGAAGATGTGAACAAGTCTTTAATGCTGCTAGTTCAGAATTACTACTGCTAGAAGACTTCAAAGTTAATACTGCTGAGTATTACTACTGCTAGTAGAATTAATATTGCTAGTCAAAGTTAGTGCTGCTTGAACAAAGTTAGTACTGCTTAGCTAGTTAGTACTGCTAGTGGTTAGTGCTGCTTAGTAGTTAATGCTGCCAAGACTTAATGCTGCTTATAAGGTAATGATGAAGAGATCGTGATAAACAAGGATATTTTGAAGATAATGATGGAAGATATGCTGAAGATATTTTATTTATTGTAATTATCTTTTTATTCAGTATATGTACAGATTTGATAGAATAGATTAATTCATTCATTCTAAACTTTTAGAGAAAATCAACCTCAAGGCATAGATCCTAATTCTAGAGAAGTAGAATTCGTATTGGTGAGCCTGCTCATCAATATTGAGGTTGTGTGATTAATCTTGTAACTTCAAGCATTCAATACAAGTTTACAAGTTGTTGATTATATACTGTTTTGGTTTACTGTTTTATTGAATATCAAAGTGTTATTCCGCAAACTTTTTTGATATTAGTTTCTGAGAATTTATTCTTGTTAAGAATTCGATCCTGACACTACACCATCAATCTTTCAAAGGTTCAGAATGACAGTCATGTTTGCTTATTGACAAAAGCTTCGATGCAGCAAAGTTGGCTTTGGCACAGACGACTATCACACCTGAATTTTCGTTATATCAACAAGTTGGTCAAAGAAAAGTTGGTAACAGGAATTCCTGAGCTGAGATATGAGAAAGAACATTTGTGTGTTGCATGTGAAAAGGGTAAGATGAAGAGAGCCGCACATAAACCGAAGACTGAACCAAGCACAAGTTCTCCACTAGAGTTGTTACATATGGATCTCTGTGGTCCAATGAGAACACAAAGCTTAGGCGGTAAGAAATATGTGTTGGTTATTGTGGACGATTATTCAAGATACACATGGGTCAAATTTTTACGATCAAAAGATGAGACACCCGAAGTTCTCATTAATTTTCTGAAGACGACCCAGGTGAATTTGCAGAAACAAGTCAAGCTTCTTAGAACCGACAACGGCACAGAGTTCAAAAACAAGATTGTTGAAGAATATCTCGAATCGGTCGGGATATCACATCAATACTCTGCTTCTCGTACGCCCGAACAGAATGGAGTAGTCGAAAGGCAAAATCGGACGCTAGTCGAGGCCGCTCGAACCATGCTTAGTCAATCGGACTTACCTCTATTTCTCTGGGCAGAAGCTGTATCGACTGCATGTCATACTCAGAATCGGTTCATGATACACCGCCGTTTTCAAAAGACTCCATATGAGTTGATCAACAACAGAACACCGACAATCAAATATTTTCACATATTTGGGTGTAAGTGTTTCGTGCTTAACGATAGAGAGAATCTGAGCAAATTCAGTGCTAAGGCGGACGAAGGTATCTTCATTGGTTATTCTTCGACATCTACTGCATATCGTGTTTATCTGAAGAAGTCAAAGACACTCGTTGAGAGCGTAAACATCACATTCGATGAAGATATGGCTTCTGAACAATTCAGTTTAGAACCCGTGATAACTGGAGTATTAGCTTCTAGGCAGATCAGTTCAGAACCTGTTTCTACAGAGAACAATTCGAATAACGCTTCTACATCTACTAGTCATTTATCTGATTTAGATTTGTTATTTGAATTCTTTTATGATGAGTTTCTAGGATCTAATTTGCCTAAATCTTCTATGACTGACAGGTCTGAAGACACAAGTTGCAATCATCCAGTCACTTCAGATGTTGTAACTGAACTTGAATCTCCCGTTCAGTTAGAAACTCATTTTCCAACATCTACTCCTACAGTTGAAGATATACAAGTAAATGTTGAGCCAGAAGTAACTATATCAGTTGGGTGTGATACACTGTCTACTCAACAGCCAGAGTCTGCTGCTCCAACTGATGCTTCTGTACCTGAAACTTTAACTTCAAACCCCCCTCCAACTATTCAAACTGAAGAGCCTGATAGTGGATTTCAAGATGATAATCATGATCAATCAGTATCTAATCCACTCCCTCATGAGCATCACTGGACCAAAGAGCACCCTTTACACAAAGTAATTGGAGATCTTAACAAGCCAATGCAAACTAGGTCAGCAACTCTTAATCAATGTATGCATGACTCATTCCTCAGCAAGATAGAGCCTACTCGAGTATCAGAAGCTCTTGCTGATTCGGATTAGGTGTCTGCTATGCAAGAAGAATTAAATCAGTTTGAAGCCCTGAAGGTCTGGAGATTAGTTCCAAAACCAGAAGGAAAGACCGTGATAGGAACTAAATAGGTATTCACAAACAAAAAGGATGAAGATTGTATTGTCTTAAGGAATAAAGCAAGACTTGTTGCCAAAGGTTACCGGCAAGAGGAAGGCATAGACTACGATGAGACGTATGCTCCAGTAGCGCGTATAGAAGCAATCCGTATGTTTCTAGCTTACGCAGCTCACAAAAATTTCACAGTCTATCAGATGGACGTGAAAACAACCTTTCTAAATGGCATTCTTAAGGAGGAAGTATACGTGTCTCAACCAGATGGGTTCGTAAATCCAGATAAGCCAAATCACGTCTACATTTTGGATAAAGCCCTGTATGGTTTGAAACAAGCCCCTCGAGCATGGTAAGATGTTCTATCTAAATTTTTGTAGCACTGATCCTTCGGGTAAAAGTGTTGATGTTAGGACTTATAGAGGTATGATAGATTCTTTAATGTATCTTACTTCAAGTAGGCCAGATATTTTGTGATAGGCCAAGATTAATGAATCCTAGAGAGAGAAAGTAGAGAGAGATCTTTGGAAGCGCAAAGTGTAAATTGTATTGATATGTGCGTGAGAGTTCTTACAAGAAACAAGACCAAAGGGACTTAAATACCCTTGGTCAGATACAACACAGATAGACAATAGACACAGTATTTGACCAAGCCCTATAAATACAATGATTACTATAAAATCAGACCTAACAATCTCCCCTTTAGTAATCATTAGCGCTTTGGTCTTCAAAAATCATCTTCTAAAACAGCATGGACCAACAAAGCGACTTTGTGAACCTTTCTGAATTTTAAGAAAAATTTCTTCTCAACATCTTTCAGATTAAGTTGTCTTTGCTGCTTGAGCTCTAGACGATACACCTCTTTTGAATGATCTTGAATGAACTGTGATGTTCGGAGCAGGAACAGCAAAAAAATCATTTGTATCTGAGAGAATAGAATCTTTGAGCGAATCTTGATCAGCAGATAAACATTTGAGCTCTTTGTCTCTTTAACTTCTACTTGACTTCTCCCCCTCATGACCTTGATGATCTTGATCAACTTGGTCATGTAAAAGTTGGAGACGAGACAGCGAAAGATCTGCAAAATCAAAGAAACAGAGAAAAACAGGGGAGGTTTGCACTTCACGTTGGTTACGCAAACTGAGGTTTACGTTACACGTGAGTTGCGCAAAGCACGGTTTGCGTTTCACGCGGGTTGCGCAAAGCACGGTTTGCGCGACCAACTGATGTCGCAAATCACGGTTTACCTTTTGAAGCTATTTGACTCCCCCTACACAAATGCACTAGATATGACAATTCGAGTTAGCATTCATAAGGGAAAATCAGATACTCCCCCTCAAAAACAGATATAATCTTTGAAAAATATATTCTCTTTGTTCACTCCCCCTTGAATAATGCATAAACCCATTAAAATATATTTATGAGAACACAATGATCAAATATTAATGTAGAAAGAAAAATATACTGAATGTAAATTTTGAAACGACTAAACATATAAAATTTTAAACACTAAACAAATTAAAGTCTACTCAGTAAAATATCACAGATTTATCAATCAGTTGAAATCAAGTGTGTGTTGTTGGATACAAGAACAAGTTTTATTGCATATCAAGTTAAAATATGTTCAGTTTCAAAAACTTCCAGCAATCTATTCAGTGTGCTCACATGCGAATCTTCGATTAGCTTCAAGAAAATGCAATTCTAAAAATATAATAGAGAACTTTGCATGTACTCACACTAATCCATCAAAAATTAAGATTATCACAAATTTATAGGTTTATCGCAACTTAAACATATCACCAAGTATCATGAGATGTGTGCTCATTGGCATTTTTTTAGCAGTGTGCACATTGGCATCTTAACATGAGTGTGCTCTTTGGCATCTTTTAAGCTTGTGCACTTTGGCATCTTTTGATCAAAAAGTTTATTAAGTAAAGAACATGTCGTAAACGTAACTTTCTATCTGACCCTATTGCAGGATTTAGGTCAGCCGCTCCCAGACCAGTTGGCCTTAGGGGACTAGGTGTCAAGCACCCCTTGGAACTTACTATCCCAGATCAGAAAGGCTACATCGACATATCCTAACCCATTCATACCAGTAGAACATGACTTTCGATCTGATTCTATTGAAGGATTTGGGTTCGATCACTCCCAGATCAAATGACCTTAGGGGACCAGATGACAAGCATCCTGAAGAACTTACTTTCCCAAACCAGAAAGGCCACAGGTACAAACTTTTAAACTTAGAGATTTCTGAATTTTAAGAATTTAATATTCATCTCAATCACTCAGTTTTACATAAAAGTACTTAGTCCATATTTTCATTACAATCAAAATTTTGACTTTTTAGAATTTTCCAAGCATTGTAAACTATAAATATCCCAAATCACACAACTTTAAAGCAGTAATAAAAGTTTCAAACATGTTGCTGACTTTTCGACTTTTGTAAGACTTGAAATTTGATCAAATAAAAACTTTAATATAAACAAAAAAACTCGAAAATTTATCCTAGACACATATTTTATTCAAAAGAAAGAAAAAATGTAAAACTTTACTTTATAGAATAAATTTTGTAAAGATTTAAACTTTTAAACTCAATATGCCGATGTTAAAATTTTTCCTTAAAGACAAAATGTAAAGAATTCGGCAAATTGATATTTAGTTGGAACAAAATGAAATTCAGTTATTTCATCTTTCACATTATAAAAATAATTTGTGTCTCAAATTAAAAATTTGGGTTATACAAAATTAAGAAATAGTTGAACAAACTCAGATTCTTGAAAAATAATGAAAAAAACTGGAACACGTCATGAACAGAGAAAAAATGCAGCGGAAATAAAAATGATGTACTCACAGTATCTCATTTAGTCAGAAGCTTAAATCATTGAAGAACGAGTTCTAAACTGATTTGTTTAGAAGTCGTAGTCTATGAAGTACGGGTCCTGAGCTGAAGTACGCAGAAACCAATTTCCCTTACTCCCCCTCAACATGTGATGCCTACAACTTTAAATCAAATAAAGATTTGGGAACCCACTTAAATTTGAGCCCATGTTTGTTAGTTGCAGTTCTTATGTGGAAATAATTGAAAGAATTGAATCTAGAAGCACGAGAAAGATAATCAGAATAATATGCACAATCATCAGAAGATAAAGCATAATCATCTGAACTAGAATCAGAAGACGAATATGAGACATTTTTGGAAATCTGAATCATTTGCTTAATAGAGTCTTTAGAAATCTTATTACAAGAAGAAAATGAATCACTTTTATAATATTTGTCTACATATAAATCCTCATCAATCATAGAATCAGTAGATGTCCGCTTCATTCTCCAGATCTGCTTCTTTGACCGGCTCAAAGTCTTATCTGTAAGAATTGAATCGGAAGAATTAGAACAGTCAGAAATAACTTTATCTTGTTTCTTCGACTTCTTTGACCGTCTTCTTTTACGCTTAGGTTTATAATATTGATCATTGAGCGTAAAAGAATCATCAAGAATTTTAGACTTAATATTTAAATCAGAAGAAATAAATTTATCTAAGCAACCAATCTGATCAACTAATAAATCTGAATTTGCCTTGGAGTCTGAATTATTTGGAGAAAAGATTTTAAAATTTGAATCTTCCTTTTCGTTTTCCTTAGAATCAGAAAAAAGGTTAGAAATAGAATCTGATTTTTGAGAAAATAGTTTTTCTTCAAAACTAGACGTCATGAAAGAAAGAATAATATCAGATTCAATTTTTTTCAAAATATTTTGATCTTCTATCTTATCTTCAAGATCAATGATTTTGCCTTCTAAAACTAACGGAGGAGTATATTTCTTCGAATCATAAAAGATTGGAGAAATATTTTCCCTATCAGAATCAGGAGCATAGGAAGGAACAAAATCATCAGACACTGAAGATTTGACGGGAGATATATCAATTAAACCTTTTCGACCTCTTCTTGATTTAACAGAAAAATATTTGGTATTTTCATAAGTATAAACAAAAGGAATTTCATTTTTCTTGTTATTTATCCTTTTCTCATTTTCGACTTCTAAAATTTGCTTTTCACTAGTCCAAAAGAATTTAAACTGAGGAGCATAGTGTGCAAGAGTTAGATAATCGTATTTATATAAAGTAGGAACTTCGTTTATCACTTTGTTTAAACAATGAGGATTGTCAAAACCAATTCCCCACCTTTGTTTTAAAGCTTCTTCACTCCGCGGTTTATTCATAAAAATTATTTGTTCAGATTGGTTTCTTCGATAAAGCTTTCCTTCTAACTTATTTATTTTATCTAAAAATTCATCTTTTAAAGAAGTCATTTTAGTCAAAGACTCAAGATAAGTCTTATTTGAATTTTCCAAATCATCCAATTTCTTTTGAAAGATATCTTTAGTATTTTCTAAAATTGATTTTTCATCTTTCAAAAAAATTTTCAGTTTGTCAATCAAATCTGACTTTTCTGAATTTAAATTCTTTTCAGATAATAACTTTAAACGTAAATCAGATAAAGCAGTTATCATGATATTCAACTGAGAGGTAAAAAAATTGTAATCAAATTCAGAATATACCTCATCTTCATCAGTTTCAGAATCGTCTGATTGATCAATTCCAACCAAGCACATATGAGCGATCTCTACGTTTGCAGCTTCATCATCAGAGTGATCCAGACAGTACTCCTCTTCTACCAGCAAAGAAGTTCCATTCTCTCTTTTCTCAGCTAGCTACATTTTCTTCCGATAGTAAGCCGAATCCCGAACCTTCTTCACTTTACACTCCTTAGAGATGTGACCGGGCTTTCCACAATTGTAGCATGCACCAGCTTTCTTAGCCTCAGTCACTTGTACATTCTTTGACCCAGAAGTGAAGTGAGAAGTGTTGGAACCCATTCTTAGTTGGAACTTTTTCTGGTAATGCTGAGAGAGAAGGATCATAGCTTTCTGCAATGCCTCACCATCGTCATCAGTTGACCCGTTGTAAGCGTTATCAGACAACGCTTGTTCAGTTAATTGCTTTGTGAGGAGAGCAACCGGGTCCACTGATTTCTTCTTTTTCTCAAGTTTTTCCTTTTTCTCTATCACCAAACTCTCATCAGTTAGCAAGATCTCGAACATCTCTTGGATCTGCATTGTAGAGATTCTGACATCATTCCTCAATCTGTGGCATGATTTATTCCATTCAGGTTGCAATGTGTTGAGAAATTTCAGATTTAATTCAAGCTCAGTCTTTTCAACCTTTATCTTCCGAAGATCATTGATCACGGCACAGAAACGATCAAACACAGTCTTTAGTGGCTCCCCGTCCTTGGCTTTGAATTCCTCAAAATTATTCATGTAGCATGTATGCCTGAGTTGAGTTGCTACTGAAGAACCAAGCATAATCTTTTCCAACTGTTGCCACATCAGATTAGGATGAGTTTTGAAACAATCAATCCTGTTATATACAGAGTTTGGCAAGGCCAGCATTAGATTTGCTTTAATATCCCGATCAGCTTGATATGCCGACAACTCATTCTGTGAATATTCTTTAGTAGGCTTGTATAATCCAGAAGCCAATTTGGGTCTTTCGAATGGTCCTTCAGATAAAATGATCATCATGTCATTTCCATTCTTTTGTCGTTCAATGAAGTTCAGGAATTGATCTTGCCACTGAGTAAATTCATTTTCATCTATCAGTACTGGTGGATGACTGTCTGTACCCAAAGTCATCATAAGATCACTTTTGTAGAACTGAGCTTGATAAGAAAACTTGTCAGAATCCATTTCAGATATTCAGAAAATTTGCTAAGTGACAAGCTTGCGTAAAGATGAGCTTTGTTTGACAGGTAGAAGAAGCAAACGAGACTTTGCGTACGAAGGCTGATGCGCAAACTAGGTTTTGTGTGTGAAGGCTGATGCGCAAAGTAGGTTTTGCGTATGCTGAGGGATACGCAAACCACCTTTGCGTGAGTAGCAGAATACACAAACTGAAGTTTCTCGGAAGCAAAAGGAAACGCAAAGTTGAGCTTTGCGTAACTAAAGTGAAGCGCAAAATGAACTTTTCGTATACTGAGAGAGGCGAAAATTGTACTTTACGAACCCTTGATGATACGTGAACTAAGCTTTTCGGATTACACTTGATGCGAAAACTTTGTTTCTTGGATAGCAATTGATACGCAAACTATACTTTACGTAATCAGTTCAATGCGAGAACCTGAAATGTACTGACACACGGATTAGAACACAATGATCTTACGCAAAATGATATGAATCTTGTGCAAACCAACATGAACTTGCGCAAAGCGAAGAAATCAAAAAAAATTTCGCAAGATCGATTTAAACATTTAAATTATAACAAGAAAATCACACACTGATTATCGAAAACATCTTTTTAACACTTTTCAACCAACAATTTCGATTAAAAACAACTAAATCACAATTTCAACGAATGAAACAGTAAGTTTTACGAGTTTTCCAGAAACCTTTTAAACTTCAAAATCGAGGATCAAAACTTGTTTTTATGCAAAATTATATGAAACTAGAATGATCGATTAACAAAAACGAATCTAATGAAATCAAATTCAACACAAACCGATCACACAACAATCCAAATTTGATGAAAAATCAAGAAAACGAGATTTTCTTGAAAAATTCAAAAAATTCGATCAAGTTTTCGATTAATCTACAAATTCAGAATACATAAAATGAATTCTCCCAGTCCGCTCAAGATTCAGATAGCTCTGATACCAATTGATAGTCCAAGATCAATGAATCCTAGAGAGAGAAAGTAGAGAGAGAGCTTTGGAAGCGTAAAGTGTAAATTGTATTGATGTATGCCTGAGAGTTCTTACAAGGAACAAGACCAAAGGGACTTAAATACCCTTGGTCAGATACAACACAGATAGACAATAGACACAGTATTTGACCAAGCCCTATAAATACAATGATTACTATAAAATCAGACCTAACATTATGTTTTCAACATGCCTATGTTCTAGATATCAGGCTGCTCCTCAAGAATCCCATTTAGATGTTGTCAAACGGATTTTTAGATATCTGAAGGGGACTGCAGATCTTGGTCTGTGGTATCCTAAAGATACTGGGTTTCAACTGACTGCTTATTCAGATGCAGATCATGCAGGTTGCATGTTGGAAAGAAAGAGCACTTCAGGTCACATACAATTCCTTGGAGACAAACTCGTTAGCTGGGCGTCAAATAAACAATTATGCGTTTCCACATCGACTGCTTAAGCAGAGTATGTAGCTGCTACCAGTTGCTGCTCTCAAGTCCTGTGGATGCGAACACAGCTGCGAGACTATGGTTTCAAGTTTGAGAAAATACTGATTTATTGTGACTCAAAGAGCGCAATCGCGATATCTACTAATCCAGTCCAGCATACGAAAACCAAACACATTGACGTCACCATTTTATCAAAGATAATGTAGAAAAATGAACAATTGAACTTTATTTTGTAAAAACAGATTATCAGCTTGCAGATTTATTTACCAAACCCTTAGATGAAAAGATATTTAATTTTCTTGTCTCTATGCTTGGTATGCTAAATCTTAAGACATAATCGGTTGTTACCTAATAAAGTTAATTATTGTTATTTTTCATCTTTCTTTATCATTATTTCTGAAAGATATCTACACTTTAATAGTTTGTTCATGATCTCAGGGGGAGAGTGAGATGCACTTTAAGATGATCTACATTCTTTTTAGGGGGAGCATATTTAATTTCTGCATTTTACTTAACTGACAAATTTTTGTGATGTATGATTTTAGGGGGAGCATATACGTCATATCAAAAGGAGTAAGACTATGATTTCTGATTATTTCAGATCAGAACTCGTACTTTAATCGTTTTACTACTTTATGTCTTTTACATTTGAATAAACTTTGTGAATAATGTTGATTTTACTAGACTTTGAGACTTGTGCAAGATGAGAGATGCTTACAAGATCATATCTTTATGACTTACAGCGTGACTTCATGAGATTTAAGATGAAGCGAAAAAGGTTAATTTCTTATCTTAATCTCATATATTGTTGAAAGAAGGACAACTTTCAATCATAAAAAAACATATTCTTAAATGTTCAAACCATTTCCCGATTCTTAAACAGATTTCATGAATTGGAAGTGTGATTTTAAATGTTTTCATTTTTCATTTTGAGCTTCAATGATTAATAAACCGTGTGTTTCCAAAGATAAATACTTGTGTATTGTCTTTTCTACATACTTTCAAGAATTCACACACATCGGTTTAATTTTTGATCAAATTGTTCTTACCATGTCTTATATTGAAACATATTTTTCGATGGTAAGACACCCCGCTTGTATTTCAATGAATTTGAGCGTAATTTCATTTCGAAACGTTATTTCAAGAATGTCTATCTCTTGGTTCGTATAGACAATATCCATTATTTTTTACCATAAGCTTTGATTGTTATATCATTCATTTCTGATCATTTTTATACAATGTTAGATTTTCAAACAAGTCTTTTTGCATTCATGTTCATTCATTCAATATACTTGTTTGAAAATACTTCAATGTTTAAAATGCTCATATCTTCATGATTATATTTTGAGCATACACATATCTGACTTGTATTTGCGCTTTAACTGATAAAGTTAAATCATTATGAGCAACACGTTCTTTTAGGATCATACATGGGTTCTTTGTTCTAGGACTTAACTGAACTTCTATGGAATCACGTTAACCAGTGATTTCTACCCAAGAAGTTAATCCATAGTGATTGAGTATTAGGAGTCTAAAAGAAATGAGTGTGGGTTGTGCGTCGAGGTAAAATGTAAAAGAGAGTTTGTTTAGATGTGAGCTTAATGATTAAAAAGAAAGAGAGTGTGAGATCAGAGTAAAAGAATATCAAACTCTGCACCAACTACTTTCTGAGCCGGGCAACCACATTACTAATGTTTCACATTTCTTCGTGAACGTTATTGAAATAGACAATTAGTCCATGCCAACTCTTGACAATACCCCACTAGCTACTCATTTTCTTCTAAAAAAGAAAGTGTTTCATATTTTCTGGGGACGCAACACATAATCTATCTGATTTTCATTTGGAAAATCTGGATATTGAAAAAGAAGGAAGTCTGCCCCACATTCGCACTTCAATCATGCACATTGAGTCTGTGTTTATCTACTGTTGTCTCAGTGGTTTACACAATGTTGAGCCTTATTAAAAGCAATCATCATGTGCTTAATTCTTTCTACACTTGCACGAGCATACAAGGAATTTGTTTCTTTGTCATAACATTCATAGAAATTGCCTTTGTGGTATTTCAATGATTGGATGAAAGTCCTGGGGGAGTGAACATCAAAAATCTCCTATATATTGTGTATTCGTTACACACAGTGACATAGTGTTACTGACAGGCATGTTAACTGATTCATTTGTTGATTCAGGTGTTACACATTTCTAACTTGTCTGGATTTGAAAAGATTTAGATAAATACATGATTATGGATCAATGAATCAGAGGCTCAGTTTGACAGATCAGATTGGTCAATGACATTTCTTGGAGGAAGTTTTGATGATACCGATGCTCAAATCATCAAAAAGGGGGAGATGGTATCAAGAAATGTTAAAGTTTTGGAGTTTTGGGAGATGATTTACAGAAATGTCCAAGTCAGAAGATTCAGAGTTAATGATTTGAAGAAGATAAAGTTCAAAGTTTGAGAGTTTGAAAGATTGTTCAAACAAAATCAAAGTTGTTTGAAGGTGTGCTGATTTTGAGGAAATTTTCTTTGAAGATTATTTTGCTAAAGCAATCCGAGCTGAATCTGATGATAATTTCTTTCCGAAGTCTAAAAGAGTATTGTGATAATATTGTTGAAGATCTTGTTTATCATATTTGGGGAGATTGTTATATTCTTTGATGACAGACTTGGAAGATTACAATGATAAAAGGAGAGATTGCATCTGACAGAGCTTAAAAGAGAAGACTGAATTGCTAGATCTTTCAACAGTGATCTTGAATCCAAAGGGGGAGATTGTTAGAGCATAAATATGTTGGATACAAGATCAAGAAGACAAAAGTCAAAGTTCAAGAAGTCAAAGCTGAGAAAGTCAACTCTCATCAAAGTCAAAGTTTATTTGTAATAAAAGTCAAAGTCCTTGTATTGTTTTTGTATTTTTCCTTGTATTTTTTAGTTCGTAGTACAAATAGTTTAGTTAGTTTTCTTGTTAGTGTTGTATCTAGAGAATGGTAATCTGAGATCGCATTCTTGAGAGAGAATTGTAGAGAGAGAAAGAGGAGTTCTAGAGAGAGAGAGAGAGTTTGTAATTGTTGAATTGATTTGAATCAAACAGGTAATTGAGATATATTGTTTTTGTTTGATTGTTTGTTTGTGATTAGGAACTAGAAACAGGACACACAACTCTTCACAATACTAATGCGGAAGACTTCACTAAGTTAATCTCCACTTCGACACACCACTAGTACTCATCTCTTCATAGTGTCACTAGAACTATTCATAACCGGAACCTGTTGCGCATGCCGACAAATAAAAAGGTTAGGCTAACGCTTATTGAGTTCAAGAGTTTTTCACATGAATAAAGATATCTTTGAAAAGAGGTAATGCAGTTTAATTCATAATCTTTCAAGATGATATGATTTGAACATGAAAACGACTCGTTTCCCAATAATATGCACTTTGGGCAAAGAAACACCAATATAAACATTTTCAAATCCAAACTACTTCGGGGACAAGATTCCAACATATAAAGTTCTTTCGTAAATTAAATTAAACCCAAAACTCACTCCAAAGGAGAATAGAAATCAAACTCCCAATAGAAGAAAAGCGGATAAAACTTTATATCCCAAAACACGGGTGTGGGGTAATACTCAACCCATAAATCATATATATATAATTCTTAATTGTAAAACGTCACCGGAAACATGGATACTAAACACAATACCCAAAACAACACTTTTCAGTGATGGGGGAGACCCGATTCCATAAAATGTGACGGTACACAAAGTAAGTGTCGGTCCACAATACTATATCAAGTTCTTACAAAAACAACACAAAATAATTACCAACCTGTTTTGATTAATATTCAAACGTTTACAGGATTGATCTATTCAAGCTTTGGATGTGTTCTCTCTAGTTTTCACCTTGAGTGTATGTGTGTTGTGATCTGATATGTTGAACAACTCTAGCTTCTCTAACACACTTGCTTCAACCAACATAATATCTTAACAAAGATATTATCTAACAACTAACAATATAATATCTAGAATATAATATCTAGATATTATAACTAAACTAACTAATTACTTAATAACAATAAAATACAATAACAACTAACTTTGACTATTTTATTACAAACGACTTAGACTAATATTAATGAGACGACTTTTCTGCTTTAGCTTCAGATTGCAATCTTTGTATTGTATGATCTTGAATCCAATGAGACTGTGTCCTAACAATCTCCCCCTTTGGATCAAGATCATTACGAAAAATATTTTGCAATACGATCTTCTCTTTCAGCACAGAAGATGCAATCTCTCTCTTAGTCTTCAAGATATAGTAAACTCCCCAAAAGATGTAGTTTTTCTCTCTTTCAGTTCATGGGAAGAAATTATCTATAGTTTCAGCTCGAAATTCTTCAGCAAAGTATCTTCAAAGAAAATTTCTCTCGAATCAGCATATCTTCAGAATACTTGCTCTTTCAAGAATCCAATCTTGGACGTGATTCTTGAAACATGTGATTTCTTGGTTAGCTCTTCTCCATTTCTTGGGTAGATCTTCTCCCCCTTTTTGATGAGAAGTATAACGATTTCATCAAAACTTGACGACAAGAAATGTTGTTCATAAGGGGCCTCTGATTCGTCAATGCAATAGATATTTATCCAGATCTTTGCAAATCTAGACAAAATAGTTATGTAACACCTGTAGCAATAAACAAATCAGTTAGAAACGCCTGTCAGTAACACTAAGTCACTGTGTGTAACGAATACGCAATGTAAAGGAGCTGTTTGATGTTGACTCCCCCAGGGCTTCCATTTAATCATCGAAACACCACAAAGGTTATTTCTATAAACGTTATGACAAAGAAACAAATTCCTTGTGTGTTCGTGCTTGTGTTAGAAAGAATTAAGCACTTGATGATTGCTTATAGGGCTCGAAATTGTGTAAACCACTGAGACAACAGTAAGTTAAACACAGACTCAATGTGCATGAGTGAAGTGCGAAGGTGGGGCAGACTTCCTTCTTTTCAATATCCAGATTTTCCAAATGAAAATCAGATAGCAAATGTGTTGCTTCCCCTTTGAAAATGTGAAACACTTTCTTGTTGAGAAGAAAATGAGTAGATAATGAGGTTTGATCAAGAGTTGGCATGGGCTAGTTGCCTGTTTCAATAATGTTCACCAATGAAATGTGAAACACTAGAAATGTGGTTGCCCGGCTCAGAAAAAGTTGGTGCAGAGTTGTGATATTCCTTTAACTCTGTTCTCATACCCTCTTTCTTTTAAACATTTAGCTCACTGCTAACCGAACTCTCTTTTTCATGATACCTCATCACTCTTCCACACTCATTTCTTTTGACTTCTCACACCCAATCACTATGGATTAACTTCATGGGTAGAAATCACTGGTTAACGTGATTCCATAGAAGTTGTGTTAATTCTTAGCACACTGATCCTGCATATCCTATAAAGAATATGTTGCTCAAAATGATTTATAATCATGTAAGCTCAGGTAGAACATTTAAAGTACACTCCAAAAATATAAAATCTTATGAAAAAATCTGGAAGTGGTTTGAACGTTTAAGAATATGTTTTCAATGATTAAAAGTTGTCCTTCTTTCAATCACATATGAGATTATGATAAAGAAATATACCTTTAAGTGCGATCTTACATCTCATGAAGCTTAGCTTAAAGTCATAAACATATGATCGTATAAGCTCTTCTCAAAAATTCTGCAAAAGTCTTAAGTCAAGTCAAAGAAACTTTATTCACTAATATTGAAAAGACAAAAAGCAGTAAAACAAATAACTTCTCTTACTCCCCCTGAAATTATGCATTTGAAAAAATTATCATTTGAAAAGATATGCATTTAAAATTTCAGAAATAAATATGTACTCCCCTTGAAGATTGATTTCCTCGTTGGAGTATCGGAGTACAATCTCTCATATCAGCATTTGAGTAAGGTCTTCTTCTTTGAAGCACGGGTTCTAAGCTGATTTACTTAGAAACCACTTTGACATTGATGTCCGGGTCTTGAGCTGATTTACTCAAGAACCATTGTTCTTCCTACTCCCCCTTGATAGTAGGTGCCTGCAACACAGAATCATTATTCTTCTTTGGTACCCACTGGTATTTGGGTCCATATGTGTTAGTTGCAATTCGTATGGGGGTTATGGAATAAGAACCATACCAGTAATGATATTTGGTTCTGTGAACAGGATCATGTGTACGACAGTAAGAACAAGAATTTTCCTTACCTGATAACCTGATCATTTGATCTCTCGTGTAAACATGACCAGGTTTACTTTTCAGCATATTGTTCTTCATTTCATTATGCAAATGTACACATGAGCTTTTACATTTCAGCTCATATTCCTTCTTTTCTTCCACTGGTTTCCTGTTCCAGACCAGTTCAGCTTCTTTGTAGTTGTTCCTCCTTTTCCTTTCATGTGTACCTGAACAATCTATGTTTCTATCCAAGAAAAGGTTAGAATTACAAATTTGATTAGAAGATTTAACTGACCTCTTTGAAGAAACAGGTTTGAATGTTGAACTTGCAGCTGACTTGAATGAACATTCGGAATCAGCTGAACATATCTAGGTGAGTGGATAATTGACTCTGGAGTCTTGCGCTCAGTCACCTCCACCATTGAAATAACATTTTCAAGCTCATTGACCTTTGAAGAATAACCGTTTCTTTCTTTGACGAGAAGTTCAATCTTCTTCTCAAGCTCATGCTTCTTGTTCTTCTCTTTCTGTGCATTCTTAGAAAGTTCAGATAGCTTAGCATTAAGATTCCTGATTGCTGCTTCAAAGGTGCTTCTCTCTTCTTCAAATCCTTTCTTAACACCCTTCCTTCCGTCTGATATTTCTTTTAAGTATCCAGCATACTTTTGTTCAGTTGCCTTCTTCTCCTTGGCAAACTGATCTCTTTCCAAAATTATTACTTTCTCAAAGTTAGAAACTTGTTGAGAAAGCTTTAAACATTTAATCACGAGAGTCTTCTTCTCTTCACCACTTTTCTTGGAAATTACTGAGAACTTCAGTGCAAACTTTGAACATTCCTGTTCAAACTCATATTTGTCCTTGACAAACTCTTGATTTAAGTCTGATAGTTTCTGTTGAAGATTAGTGTTTGCACTCTTCAAGCTCATGAACTTTTCCCGGTTCATCTCTACAGACTCTTGCTTCTGTAATTGAGCTTCTAATTCAAAAAAAATTCTATTAAGTTCAAAGTTCTCAGCTTCCAGAAATTTAACCTTATCTTCACAAAGCCCATAACTCTGTTTCAGAAGTTCTTCATTGACTTCCTTTAATGTTCTTACTTCGTCTTTCAGAACCTTTCTTTCATCACGATATTTCTTGGAACGTTTAAAATGATGTTCCGCTGATGAAGCAATATTTTTAAGTTCCAATTTAAGCTTTGTAATCTTTTCCTCATCATCAGAAAAACTCATCTTGAATATCTGATTTGATCCTTAGAAAAACTAAGTTTGGAAGAACACAATTTGCGCAAAAAGGCAATAAGTCTGGTTTGCGTTTGTAGTGGGTCGCGCGAAACACAGATTTGCGTTTGTAGTGGGTCGCGCAAAATAGCTTTGCTTGAGCAGTGGGTGGCGCAAACTGGGGTTTGCGTTTCACTTGAGTGGCGCAAAGTGAAACTTGAACGATAATATGTTCGACCGGATGGTTGCTCGACCGGTAAGATGTAAAGACCGGTAAAATTTTCGACCGGTAAAAGTTATGCTTCGACCGGTAAAAGTCTTGGACCGATAAAAAAATTGAACCGGTAATTGGTGGGTCGACCGGAATATTATCAAAGTAGGTCGACCGGTATGTTGTAAAAATTAGAGATCGACCGGCATGAGCAAGAGGTGGGTCGACTGGAAAAGAGTAGGTCGACCGATAAAAAAATAATTGGACCGGTACCTTGTAGTTCCTTCGACCGGTAAATTGTTTGAGATGTAGGTCGACCGGAATAATAAAATGTAGGAGAAGTTGCTTAAAAAGGAGGTAAATTTGATGGTGGACACGTGATTGTTTCTTAAAAAGGAGGTAAATATAATGTAATGGAGGGTTGTGATTGGAGGAAAAATGGATACGTGGAGGAAGCTTGCAAACCCAATTTGAAAGGCTGCCACGCGTCTAGGGAGATGCTATTCTTTAAACTGATATTCTTTGATTTGACCGATAAAACTTTTCAATTTATAGACCGGTAATTGATAGTGATTTATCTCGACCGATATTGAGTAGAGGTTGACCAACATAATGATGGACAATGGACCGATACATGATTAGAATAGATGAGCGACCGGTATTGGATTAGACGACCGATATTAAGATATTGACCGGTATTTTGTCTTGGAAAAAAAATTCGACGACCGGTACGTTGCTAATCGACCGGTAAATTTCTATGAACTTCGACCGGGGTGCTTTTTTTCTTCGATAAATCAGTCCTGCAACTCTCAAATTGACCCAACTAGAATTCGTTTTACAGCTCTATATTTTGACCAAGGGATCGATTTACCAACTACAACAACACACAACTTTTTGATTTCGAAAATAACCACAACTTGAAGTTTTTGATTGATAGCACAGTGGATATGAAAAAAATGAACAACACCGAGATTGATTTGATAAACTGAAATTAATCACCACCAAATCGTTCTAAAACACCTATCGATCACTGCCTGATCGATTTCAACACCTAAAACACCCTAAAACTCGAAAATGATTTTGAAAGAGAAGAACACAGAGTCGTTTTTGAAAAACTTGATTTGAATCTAAAATCAGGCTCTGATACCAATTGTCGGTCCACAATACTATATCAAGTTCTTACAAAAACAACACAATATGATTACCAACCTGTTTTGATTAATATTCAAACGATTACAGGATTGATCTATTCAAGCTTTGGATGTGTTCTCTCTAGTTTTCACCTTGAGTGTGTGTGTGTTGTGATCTGATATGTTGAACAACTCTAGCTTCTCTAACACACTTGCTTCAACCAACATAATATCTTAACAAAGATATTATCTAACAACTAACAATATAATATCTAGAATATAATATCTAGATATTATAACTAAAGTAACTAATTACTTAATAACAATAAAATACAATAACAAATAACTTTGACTATTTTATTACAAACTACTTAGACTAATATTAATGAGACGACTTTTCTGCTTTAGCTTCAGATTGCAATCTTTGTATTGTATGATCTTGAATCCAATGAGACTGTGTCCTAACAGTAAGCCCCATTTTATGTTGTTAAGACTAGTAATAAAAACACAAGCACACGCAAGGGATGTCAGGCTTGGTGGCTTTAAACTTACACCCATGGGATATCAACTTCAACCATAAAAGGCCCTTACGTTGAGTCCCTCATCCAATATCGTGTACTAGCACGCAAGACTTATAGCCCAATCTGATGCCTAAACGTGCCTCAATGTGGAAAACTAGCGTTCCATCATTGGACGTAATGATTCCAAGCGCAAGGGATGTCAGACTCAGTGGTTTTGAACGTACACCCACGATATATCGACTTCAACCATAAAAGGCCCTTATGTTGAGCCCCTCATCCAATATCGCAACCAAAGCTCGAAATCGAGTTATCAAAACTGGACAAATGTCCTAAACCCAATCATAATAAAATACCAAGCCACAGGCTCAAACAACCAAATGAATCATTGCCAAAGGAAATATAATGTAATAAAACGCACTCGACCAACATTTACGAATACACGTGCTCCAAAGTACACGACCAACTCCAACACAACTTAGAATAAGATAGATCATTTCCCAACCAAGATTATACCATAGATACGTGCTCAATTGCTCAGAGATTACTCTTTGAAATACTTAAAATGCATCTTTTCCCCAAAACAGAGATTTGAAGTTTCCAAAAATATTCACAAGGTCGGAAATTACCAAAACCCAAGGACTCATCCATTGTTGTTTTCAAACCTCTCATAACCCAAATTATGCCTATTTCCAACCAACATAGAAACGCATTTTACCAAATAATCTTCATGTATGAAATGAAACAACAACACACTTTAGTTTATGACTTATTTATCAAAATGCCCAAAAGTCCCAAATGTGGGTGTTTTATAAAGTTTAATAAGCTAAACACTTCAAATAATCAAAGGTTACCAAATAACTCAACAGTTGATAATTTCATGTAAAACACATAAATGCTTTAAAATAAACATTTTGGCATGTACAACGTTTCCACAAATCAACTTGAACTCACCTTGCTAGATTTAAGCTAAATCTAGATTTTACCCACGTAGAGCTTTCTTGAAGAAATCTGAATCCATGAGCAAAATCCTTCCAAAACCTAGATCCACAAATTTCAACCATAAATATACTTATTCAACCGAATAGAATCGTTCCCCAACACTTTACATGAAGATCTCATCTATACCCAAAAACCGGAATTTCCAAAGATGAAGAATTAGAAGCTTACCTTAACCAATAGCTTGAATCCACCACCAACACACCTCTAGGTTACCAAAATACACCACAAACTCCAAATCTACAAAATGGAGGGTGGATGAAACCCTAGATATCTTGATGAAGAAGGATCACTTGATTCTAGGAGAAAGACACCCAAAATGAGTTAGGGTTTGATTTTGGGGTTTGGGGGTCGGTTTGGGAGAGAAATGGGGGAAGGATTTGAGGTTAGCGTGAAAAATGGGGTTTGGGGCCGATTTTTCCCGTTTTTGTGCACACAGCGGCTCCGCGTGGGTGGCGGCGCGGGTCCACCTGTGCAGAGACCCGCGCGGAGCACTGTCGCCTGAATTTCTTGCACGAACACTGTTTTGGTCATAACTTTTTTGTTTTAGCTCCGATTTTGCTCCGGAAAAAACCGTTGGACTCGTAATTGAATACTTCATCTATAAAGACTATAAAATCTAGGATTCAAGTCCAAAATCCTATATCTTATTTTTCCTTATAATACTGATTCCCGTATTAACCTGAAATGATACATTTCTAAAATCGGGGTGTTACACTATTGGTGAATACATTGTTGATTTGATTGTTGTTGCAATAGGTGTTACTACAACACTGGATATTGGCATCATCGGCTCAATCCTTGGAAGAATTTATGAAGATAGATTTTGGAGAGAGGCATCTTCTAGTACATTTGCAGATGATTGGTGATGGAAGATACATTTGAAGATGCCTTGTATTGTTCCCTTAAACATCTTTTACTTTTGTTAATTAGACTTAATATGACTAGTTATTAACCAATGGACAATTGCTTTTGTACTAGCAAGCATCTTTTGATTCCTTTAACTTAGTATAAATATGGGTTAAACTTCAGTTGTAATGCATGACCAAAATCTGAATCAAAGTTTCTCACAAGCTTTGTATTCTAGTAGTTGCAATCTTAAGTAGTTGTTCTTATTTACGGTCAGATATTGCTACAACAACCTTTAGAACATTCACTTTACTTTTCTTCCGAATTTACTTTTAAGTCATTTACATTCATGTCATTTACTTATAAGCACCTACATCCACTTATGATAGGTTAAACACCTTAGTGTGAGTGTAAGTGAAGGTTGTGAGATTAAGCCAAGTGTTAGTGGATATTTACTTTATTAATAGCAATTTACTTTACTATTCACAAGTGGTACAAATATTTTATCTAGTAATCTTTGACAAATTGACACGTGTTATTTTATTTAGATGAATTGGACTTAAAATTAAGAAAATGCAAATGTTTTTACTAAGTATGTTATAGAGGCTACAGAGAGTTGTAGCAACCTTAGGGGTTGCAAAAATATATGGAAAAAAAAGGCAAGATCTGTACTAGTTTGGTTCTTGATGCATCACCACGTGCACTGCCAACATATGGTCTAATATGTACTTCATTGAAAGGTTGTTCAATCCAATAGTGTTGTAGAAAGCTATTATTTCAGCACCCTTGTGATGCTGTAACAATGTTCACTGCACTCTGTTTTCTGAAATCCAACCTGATCTTGCACCCATGCTATATTTTATTTATTATTACATTTCAGTATTTGGTTGCCAACTCTCAAATGATATTTTTTCGATTTTACTCTTGAAATCATGTTTTAAAGTTGACTTTGGTTACTCTTCTTGCTTTGAAAATACCTGAGGTACGATATCTGACATTACTTACCATTATTAGTTGCTTTGGACGATACTAGTGAGCCATGTATACTTGCATGATTTACCAGTTGCTATAGCCTTTTGAGGTTATATTCCACAAATACCACATACCATTTGATTCGGTTGCAATATAATTTATTTTGGTATTTGTGTCATTAAGCGTTAGTGTAGTGATTTACATGACATCAATGTTGTTTATTAGTTAAGTTTGTAACATCCCAAAATAGGGTGAATAAATAATTTTGAAAAATAAAATAAAACAAATAAAATGAGTTTTTATTTTATTGGGCAAAAAATATGAAGAAAAGAGTGAAAATAGGTCAATTATGTCATTTAATGAAAGTGATAAGTGAAACAAAGGGGTTTATACTCACTTTGACTGAAAATATTAAAATATTTGGTGAATAGTGGTTTATAATGTAAATCTGGCGAAAATAGTGAGAGCAGGGAGTTGAATGTAATAGTCAAAAATTTAAGGGAGCCAAATGTAACATTTCTAAAAAATGAGGGACCTATTATGCCAAAAGGACATAACATGTTCAAATATGATTTGTGATGTTGACTTTCCGATACTGCTGTAAAAAAACGTCCGATTGGCTCTCTTTTTCCAACTAATACGTCTCGTTTTTCTCCATATAATCAAATAAGGTCAGCCCAGGGTCATTTGGGTTCAAGCCACTTGAAATTTCGATAAGTTTTGATAGAGAAATCTGAGTTTGAAGGTCAAAGTCAAACTTTTCAGTCTTTCATTCGTTCAAGGTAAAATACTCAACTAAACTTCTTGATTTTTATGTCTATCGCTTTGTTTTTAAGAGGTCTATCGAACCCTAGTAGCCTTTTGTTTCAGATTTGTGTTTTTGTGGTCCAAATCATTGTTTAAAGTTGTTGGATTTTAGTTTTTAAAACCTAAACTTTAAATGGGAAAATGAAACTCATTACTTAACGAAAATTAATGTTTTTTTTATGTCAAAGTGTTAGTAAAAATGTTACCAAGAGTTTGGTGCAAAATTAATGTATTAAAGCGGCCAAGAATCGAGCTATTTTGGGCTTAAAATTTCTCAAAAGAAGTAGTTCAGATGGCTGGATACATGCTAGGCTCTGCCACGCTTGCCTGACAGCGAAGAACCCGCCAGGTAACTTCTCTCTAGTAGGCTTCACTTGTACGTTATCCTTCCTAACCTTACCTCGACTCTACTCTCCAAGCTTACTGCTCGACGCTTGCCTGACATATCGGTTTGAAGTTTCTTTGATCACCTAGGACAGACAATCTTTAGACGCAATGGTGATTCTGCTATTATATTCATTTTTAATTTATTTTCGTCATAAAAAAAGGGAAGGGGAGCAGATTCGACCGCTTGACTAATCCTATAACAATATATGATGTTAACCAACATGTTGGTGAGTCTTTGTTTATAAATGACATAAAGAACTAATTTGTAGATTATTGAGTTATTTATATAAATAAATTACAAATTTGATTTTGACCATAAATTTTTCTGAACATTTCATAAGTACCCTTGGACTTATAAAATGTAATATTGACCATATTTATTTTATGGAAATTACTAAAATGACCTTATGATTAGGAAATCTATATCTTGGAAATATACTTCAAGTATTTTTCTTATAGAATTACTGAAATGCTCCTATATTTTTTTAGGATTGGTATTTTAAGTATTTATATTAAGGAGGTGATTAGAATAAATCATTTATATTTATGTGATTTGATAATGAGATTTAAAGTGTCGTAATCAGAAGAATTATTATCGCGCACTTTGATTTTAGAGGATTTATATAAATTATTTAAGGAGAGACGTCTATAATAAGTCGTTTGATTATTTAGATGATTTTGAGTTTAATATTTATTATGGAGATTTATAAATTATAAAAGTGTTAATTTGACGTTTTGTGACGTCATGGAATTATAGACTTGGGGTTTGACTAAAGTTAGTCGGGATCGACTAAGAGTTGACTTTTATCTCATTTGCCCCATAAGGATTTTAACGATGAGATCAAATTGAGAAATTTGAGACATATTAGGATACTGAAATATAGAGTTTGACTTTGGGCCGTGTCTAGTTTGACCAAGGTTGACCGTAGGTTGACTTTTGGGTTGATTAGCCATTAATGGACTATTTGACTAAATTATAGGTTACCGGTCAGGGGCTTTCACAAAGCAACCTACATTGTTAGGTGAGTCTTTATGAGAGTTACAATGAGATGCATACCTATGTACAAAATTATTTTTGAGCATTATATGATTTGTATGGTGAATGTTATGCATCATAAGGTTTAAATAAATGTCATCGGTATATGTTTACATGTATGTGAAGTTTTATGGAGCATGCATGCTAATTGTTTTCTGGTTTTTAAATGTATTTAGCATGCTTGAGTTTTTAGTTGATTTATGTAACACCATCAAATTTGGAAAAATCAACTAATTTAAAATTTTCAATAATACATCAAGTGAAGGATAAAATCTCTTTCTACAAATCAATACTTGGAATACCTTAAATGGAATTCTAGATTTAACCTCAACAAATAATAAATCAAGTCTTATATAAAGACTAAATAAAGGTCGGGCGTTACTATACCCATCAGCAATTGTTATCTCCAAATGAGCGGAAGACATCACCCATTAGCTATATCCTTCTCCTGCGTTTAACTAGCACTCAACTCTTCACAGTGTCGCTAGTACCACTCCCAACAATGACCTGATGCACATGCCGACAAATAAAAAAGGTTAGGCTTAATGCCTAGTGAGTTCAAAAGTTTTCAACATTTATATGAAACAATAAACTGAAGAATGCTTTTTAATTCACGGTTTCTAAAAAGGAATGTACAAAAATGTAAAAGTAACACCTTTCCTAAAACCCACTATTTTCGTTATGAAAAGATTCTTTCAAATATAAATTCAAAACCCAATACTCACACAAAACGTGAATAATGATAAATGCTCAAATATTGAAATTCGGATAAAACTTTATTGTCCAAACTACCGAAATATGAGTAAGACTCAAGCACCAAAATTATAACGTATGGAGAACACCCCATACTCAAAATGTCACCGAAAAACATGGATAAAACTAAATAACGAAAACAACACCATGTTCGTCCCAAATAGCAGTAAATAAACAAGAAAAGTATTGTAGAAGGGGGGGTTGAATACAATACACACAGTTTTTCTTTTAATGTAATTCTTATTTATTTAAAATCAAGAATTACACATAGAAAACTTTTGATTGTTGCGGAAGATAATAGATGAAATCTATTCAAACAATCTTACACAAAGAGAATAAAGAACAATTGTAAAACACTTAGAAAACAATTGAACTTCGTAGAGAGAAAGTTGCCAGGCACTTAGAGAACTTGAAGGTTGTAGAACTGGTTATCTTGCATGTAGAACCATCCTCCATATTTATAGTGCCTCATGCATTAAATGCATGAGACACCTGTTGAGCAAAGGATGGACACAAGTCTTCAGCAAGGTAGAGGATGTACCTTTTGTCTTGAGGTGTTTTGGCTTGAAGTGTTGACCTGCAGAGGATGGTGGAGACCTTTCCTTAAAATAGTGTAAAATACAAAACATACTTTTTCAGATCTTCGGATGAGGTCCACGTCAATGCAAGATATCACAAAGATACTTTGTTAGAAAAGTACAATGTGTTTGAGAAATCTTCAGGCCTTGAAGATTAAGAAGTCTTCGGTTGCCGAAGAGTTTTCGGCTCCTGAAGACTGAGAGGTCTTCGACTCCTAAGACTGAGAGGTCTTCGGCTTCCGAAGATTGAGAAATCTTCGGCTTCCGAAGAGGTCTTCGGCTCCTGAAGACTGAGAGGTCTTCAACTCCTAAGACTGAGAAGTCTTCGACTTCCGAAGATTGAGAAATCTTCGGCTTCCGAAGAGGTCTTCGGCTCCTGAAGACTGAGATCGGTACCATCCTGGCCAATGGTGTTGATCAAGTAGGCATACTTGGCTTTAGACTGAGGAGTCTATCTTCAATCTGCATTGAGAGATATTCTCCTTCTTTCTCTCCTTCGGCTGATCTTCGACTTCACCGAACATTTGTATAGAAACCAAGTTGCTTAAAAGAACCTCAAAATATTCTAAGTATGATGATATAAAATGGAACATCGGGAAGTCATCTTCAAATCTTCAGATGACCCAACAATCTCCCCTATTTGAGGATGACATCCATACTAAAGAATAAAATTAAGAGTATACTGAATAATTCAATTTGACCCATTTTTACTCTTTTTGGGTTCTTTTCACATAGACCATTCTTTTTTTTTTTGGTATATCTAACACTTACAAATGAATGAAAAAGTATAGCTATACAAACGAATAAATAAGTACAATGAATAAAGAATGAGAGAAAAAAAATATATACAAAGATAAGAAGACAGTAGTCGGAATTGATTGAACTTAAGTGAGTGGTTGCTCCTCCTCAATTCATACTCCTCCTCAACTAATGTCAGGTGGTTTTGATCACACAGTCCATCGCAAAAATTAGTTTCAACAGAGTTTAAGCTTGAGTGGTAAGTTGCTCCCCCTCAACTAAAACCCCCATCAACTAATTCACGGTGTCGGAAAGTAAAAAGTCAGAAAGTTTTCAAGATCCTCCGAACCTGCTCCTGGAAAGGCAGATTCATCCTTGGATCATGCAGAAGCATCGGGACTGAGAATCCTGGGTGATAGGCTGTGAGGTGGAGAAGAAGCACCTTGGATTAGGGAGGTGTCCAAGTCATCCTTATCAACCAAGGAAAAGGTTGATGAGGGAATAATAGGGGTCCCCGATTTTAAAATTGTATCCTTTTGTGAGGATACAAAGGAGGTGGCTTTGGGTTTAGCAGAGTCCCCGGGCCCGGATGGGAAAATTTCAACACCTGTCGATTGTGGAGAATCAGTGGGTGGAGAATGAGTGACCGGGACAACAACCGAAGGTTCTTTCAGTCGTATGGTCATCTTAGCTAGTGCGGAGGTGCCGAAATCCTTTGAAGATTCTTTCTTGCTAGTCGGATTCACTTGGGACAGGGAAGATGGGGCCACTACAGATGAGGGAGCCTTGGACACCGGAGTGTCTTTAGCATCACCCCATTGCAGATCGAGAGATTTTATGAAGAAGAACATACCTGGAAGTAAGAGCTCGAATGGTAGAGAGAGAGACCTTGTTGAGAGAGGTCTTATTGACTGTCTAAGTGTTGGTAGGAGAGTCATCACCAAATCAATTTGTGACACAATAATTTTTCTCCCCTATTTGATGATGACACCAACACATAGAAAAAAATGGTACCGACACTCAGAAAAATTATAAGACATGAAGAACTCATAAATTCAGTGGCCCATTGTTTTTTTTTATGGGCTCTTTTCTTTTTTTTTTGTTGTTTTTTTAACAGGAAAATTAAAAGAAAATAAAGACAGAAGGGGGGGGGGGGTAGAAAACGGTAGGTAATTATGATGAGGGATGGTAGGGATAAATGGAGAAATTATGGGGAAGGGAAAAGATATGGAAGAAATTCCGGAGATATGATAGGAGGTGTAAGAAGGAAAGGATGGGATGGGATGGGTAGTAGGTGTAAGAAAAAGAAGAGGAGATGGGTAAATCTTGGGAGTGAGAAAAAAAATGTTGGGATGGGTAGGGGGTCGGCCGAATGGGGGGTGTGGGGGGGATTTCGGTTTGTAGAAGGGACTGAAAAAAATGGAGGGGTGAGAGTGTGAGGCCGAGAGAAAGAAAAAGGAAGAAGGGGGATGGGGATGGGGGGTTTTGGTTCGGTGGGAAGGGGTGGGGGAAGGAAGAAGCCGAAAAAAATATATGAAGGGGTGGGGGTGTCTTCGGTTTAGAGGGGGAAAAATGGGTGGTACGGGGGGTGAAGGGTGGGTATAGGCCGAAGGGGGGGTGTGGGGTAAGGGATTTGGTGAGGTTTTCGGTGGCAAGGGTGGGTAAGGGGGGTTCGGTGGTGTGTGGCTTTGGTGGGTAGAGGGGGAAGGGGGTTCAGCCGAGGGAGGTATAAGGATGGGGTTCGGTTGGTGTTGTGTTTGAGGTCGAAGAAGGTGCAAGGGGGTGTTGGGATTTCGGTGGCTAGGTGATTGGGCCGAAGAGTGGGAGAGGAGAAGAGGGTGTTCGGTGTTCAGAAGTTATAAGGGGGTCGGTTGGGTTGGTGGGATAGGGGGAGGGGGTATTTTGGTGGGGAGGGAGAAGAGAGAGAGAGCCACCGAAAAAGAGGGAGGGAGGAAGAGAGAGAGAGGGACCGAAAATAGAGAGAGAGAGAGAGAGAGAGAGAGAGAAGAGGGATTCGGTGGTGGTGGTGAGAGAGGAGAGAGAGAGCCGAGTGAGGGAGAGGATGAGGGGGGGGTTTGGTTCAGTAGAGAAGAGAGAGACACCGAAAATGAGAGAGAGAGAGGGGATTTTCGGTGGATGGTTGAGAGAGAGAGGAGAGGGATTCGGTGGGGGTAGGTGAGAGAGGAGAGAGAGAGCCGAATGAGGGAGGGGGAAGAGAGAGAAAAAACCGAAAGAGGGAGAAGGTTAGAGAGAGAGAGATACCGAAAGAGAGAGGGAGAGAGACCAATAAAAACTTTTTTTTATTTTCTATTTTTTTTCTCTATTTTTTTTATTTTCTAGTTTCTTTTCTCTCTCTTTTTTTATTTTCTTTTCTTTCTCTCATTTTTTTTTTGATTTTCTTTTCTTCTCCCTTTTTTTTATTTTATTTTCTTTTCTTTCTCTCATTTTTTTAAGAAAAAAAAAATAAATATCGGCATTTAACATACTGAGTTCTCCGATTAGGAACTTGAACTAAGCTTCATCAAGTGGTTTGGTGAAGAGATCCGCCAGTTGGAGGTCCGTAGGGATGAAATGTAACTGGATATCACCTTTGGAGACGTGATCCCGAATGAAGTGATACCGGATGTCGATGTGCTTGGAACGAGAGTGCAACACCGGATTGTTTGCGATTGCAATCGCAGTTGAGTTGTCACACATAATCGGGATATGAGAGTACAGTTGATTGTAGTCTCTCAGTTGGTTCTTCATCCAGAGGATTTGAGCACGACAACTTCTAGCAGCTACATACTCAGCCTCAGCAGTAGAGGTGGAGACTGAGTTATGCTTCTTGCTGGACCAGCTAACAAGCTTGCCACCAAGGAGTTGGCAGCTGCCAGTGGTGCTCTTCCTATCAATCTTTGATCCAGCAAAATCAGAATTTGAATACCCAATTAGATCAAAACCTGAGTCTTTGGGATACCAAAGACCCAGATTCATGGTACCTTTCAGATACTGAAAAATGCGTTTAACCGCAGCCAAATGAGATTCTTTCGGATTGGCTTGGTAACGCGCACACAGACAAGTAGCAAACATGATGTCTGGTCTACTAGCAGTAAGATAGAGAAGGGAGCCGATCATGCCTCGGTAGTTGGTGATATCCACAGATACACTTTCCGGATCAGCATGGAGTTTCAAAGGTGGTGCCATAGGAGTTTTCATGGGGGAGGAGTTTTCAATATTGAACTTTTTCAGAAGATCATGTGTGTATTTACTTTGATTTATAAAGATTCCTTCTGAAGATTGTTTAACTTGAAGTCCTAAGAAAAAGGTAAGCTCCCCCATCATACTCATCTCATATTGGCTTTTCATGAGAGAGGCAAACACATCACATAGTGACTCAACGGTGGCACCAAAAATGATATCATCCACATAAATTTGAACGAGAATAAGATTACCTGAGGTTTGCTTGATGAACAGAGTGTTGTCAATTTTACCTCTTGAATACTTGTTCTTTAGGAGAAAGTCAGCAAGAGTGTCATACCAGGCACGAGGAGCCTGCTTTAGACCATAGAGAGCTTTGTCTAACCTGTACACATAGTCAGGATGGACTGGATCTTTAAAGCCTGGGGGCTGTTTCACATAGACTTCTTCAGCTAGCTCCCCATTCAGAAAGGCACTCTTGACATCCATCTGGAAGACTCTGGAGTTCTTGTAGGCAGCATGAGCAAGGAATATTCTGATGGCTTCAAGTCTTGCAACTGGAGCAAATGCTTCATCATAGTCAATTCCTTCCTCTTGCCTATAGCCTTGTGCAACCAGTCGGGCCTTGTTTCTGATCACCGTGCCTTCTTCATCCATTTTGTTCCGAAAGACCCACTTGGTTCCTATGATGGTTTTTCTGGAAGGACGAGGAACCAATCTCCAGACTTTGTTCCTTTCGAACTGAGAAAGTTCTTCTTGCATGGCAGTGATCCAACATGGATCAGCTAGAGCTTCGTCAACTTTCTTTGGTTCAATGAGGGAAAGGAAGTTCACATAGAGACAGATGTTTCCAATACCTCATCTGGTCTGAACACCAGCTTTCTGATCATCGATGATTTGATCAATGGTGATCTTTTGTCCATTTTAAGGCAGGAGGTAAAGGAGGAGGGTAAGAAATTTGTAGAGGAGAGTTGGAAGGGATATTTTCAGGAGAGATGGATGGAAGATCGATAGGTATAGGTGAAGAATGAATGTCAGATTGAGAGACTGGGATGATTTGAAGTGTATTTTGAGGTTGGGTAGGCTGAGGATCATCCTCTTGGAGAGAGGAAGGGTTGTGAGATGTAGAATGATCATTGCTTTGGTAGAGAGAAGTGGGAACAGTATAGGGAATGTCTGATGATGTTGGAAGAGGACGATCACCAACACAAGAAGATATCCAACGGTTCAATTCTTCATCATCACAAGAGAGTGATGATATCTTGAGGTCATCAAACTTGACATGGATGGATTCATCAATGCACTTTCTTCTGAGGTTGTAGACTCTGAAAGCTTTGGAAGTGAGAGAATATCCCACGAAGATTCCTTCATCAGCTTTGGGATCAAATTTTCCCAAATTTTCTCTATCATTGAGAATGTAGCGGACACACCCAAAGACATGAAGAAAACCAATGTTGGGTTTTCTACCATAAAAGACTTCATAAGGAGTCTTATTGTGTCTTTTCACAATGATGGACCAATTTTGGGTAAAGCATGAAGTGTTAATTGCTTCGGCCCAAAAATAGGTGGGAAGATGAGATTCACTCAGCATGGATCGGGCAGCTTCACATAGAGTTTTGTTCTTTCTCTCCACTACACCGTTCTGTTGTGGAGTTCTGACAGCAGAGAAGTTCTGAGAGATGCCTTTTTCATTGAAAAAGTCATCTAACATACTATTCTTGAATTCTGTTCCGTTGTCATTTCTTACAGATCTTACCAGCTGCCCATTCAACACTTCAGACTTCTTGATGAACTTTATAATTTCTTCAGTGGTGTCCCTTTTATACCTGAGAAAAAAATACCCAAGTGTAACGAGTGAATTCATCAATAATAACAAGAATGTACCTTCTACCACCCAGGCTTGGGGTACTGACTGGTCCATACAGATCCATGTGGAGCATCTGAAGAGGTTGAGAGATGGAGAAGCATTGCTTGGATTTGAAGGAAGATTTTGTGAGTTTCCCTTCTCACATGCAGCACACAACTTTTCTTTCACAAAGGATAACTTTCGTATGCCCGTAACAAGCTCTTGGTTTGAAAGGACATTCAAAGTCTTGAAGTTGAGGTGAGAGAGACGCTTGTGCCAGAGCCAACATCTTTTTGCAGAGTTTTCAAAGACAAAGCAGATGTTTGTTCCGAAGGATGAGCTATGTCCCATGTCTATGACATAGACATTTTCTTTGCGGTAGCCAGAGAGTACGGTTTCCATCTTTTTGTTGAAAATGATGCATGAAGATAATTCAAACATCACTTTGAACCCCATATCACATTGCTGACTTATGCTTAGGAGATTGTGCATTAAGCCTTCAACATAAGCTACTTTATTAAAGATGATGGAACCATTTGAGAGTGTTCCATAACCTTTAGTACTTCCTCTAGAGTTATCACCAAAGGTGACAGAAGTACCTTTGGTAAGCACGAAGTCAACAAGAAGGGATTTGTTGCCGGTCATATGTCTTGAGCACCCGCTGTCGAGATACCAGATTTGTTGGTGCCCTAGACCCTGCAATCACAAGGAAATCAGTTATTTGGTACCAATTTGGAAATGGGTCCTTTTGAGTTAGAAGAAGAAGGAGAATCCTTGGAAGCATTTTTATCAATTATTTCCATAGGACAATCCTTAGCAAGGTGAAAGGTATTACCACAGTTATAACATTTTCTATAGATAAAGACCTTTTTGGAGCTTTGATCAGCTTCCTTGTGATGACTGGTCACATTGACTTTTATGCCTTTGAGGATATAGAAGTGTCAAGAGGCTTAGGACCCAAGATACCTTTACGAGACTTAGCTGAAGGAATAGAAGAGGGTGTCTTGGAATTCAGCTTTTTCAACATCACTGGTCTTGGGATAGGAAGAGAAGAAGATTTCTTTGAGTTTTTCTTGGGAAATTTCTTTTTGGGAGGAAGATCGGCAACCGATTTTCCTTTTTCAGAGGAAGAGAATTTATTTGAAGAAGGTTGAGGAGTTTTGGTTGGAATTTTGGAAGGTTTGGGTTTTGAAGAGGAACCCTCATTTATTTTCAAGGAACACATAGACTCAACAATGGGCTTAAAAGGGTCATTTGAGTGTTGGGCTTCCTCACTCTTGTGAGGTGAATCAATGCTCTTAGCTTTGATGAACATTCCAAACTTGAGATCTTTAGAGAGGTCAGAAGAGTCCAAAGGTTCAGAGTTGTCATAGTTCTCTTCAGAAGATTCATAGAATGAGGGAAGAGAGAAAGAAGCATGGGTGTCAGATGGAGGTTCAAGGTCAGATTTCCCAAAGCCTAGTCCAGACTTGTCGTCACAAGATATTTGATCCTGGAAAATCCTTTCTAAGTTTTTGGAGGAACTTGTCCACCTTTTTACAATTTCTTGCTCTTCTTAAACCTTTTAAGAAGTTTATTTTTCTCTTTAGCAAGAGTAAAATTTATGGTTTTCAAATCTTCAAGCTCAACCTTGATTTGGTCAAAGTGTTTTAGGTGAGAAAGACAAATTTGCAGTTGAGAAGAAAGAGATTTTATCTGAGCATTTGCATTTTTCTTTGCGTCTTTGGCTTCATAGAAGTCAATGGTCAAAGAGTCAAAAGCTTCAATTTTCTCAGCATCAGATAGAGAAAAGAAAGGATGTACCTGAGTAGAAGAGGTAGAGCTCTCGACAGTAACAAGAGCCATAGAGGTGGAAGAAGTTTCACAGTCATCAACATCATCTAGTTTAGCCATGAAACAAAGGTTGGCCATTTCCTTGTCACTTTCGGAAGTTGGTTCATCTGCCCAATCATGAGATTCAGCAAGAAGAACTTTTCCTTAGTTGGCTAGAAAAGAATTTCTTTCCTTCTCTCTTTTGTATTTGGCCTTGTACTTTTCAGCACAGTCAGAGTTTGAAGGAACAGACGAGTTTAACTTTTGAAAAGAAGGTTGGTAGGAATCAGACTTGGTTTTGACAGACCTAGAGGATGTACGGTTAGAGGAGGGCAGTCTAGATTTATCAGAGGACCTACTTCTGCATTCAAAAGCAAAGTGTCCCTTCCTCCCACACCTGTAACAATCCTCATTTGATTTGTCAGAGGGGGTGGTTTTAGAAAAAGTAGAAGAGCATTTTCTAAAAAACCTGGATTTTCCAGAAGAGAAACGAGGCTTGCCTTTTGAAAAACCTTCCAGCATGGCAACACCTTCTGACAGCTGACCTACAGAGGTCTCCTCTCCTTCATCATCAGCCTCACTAAGATAGGCGTATGAAGGGTCATTGGGGTCCTCTTGACTATTGTTGTCAGAATCAGAGGGATAGGTGATCCTAGGAACACACATAGTATTTTTGGAAGAATCACTTTTGGAAGAATCACTGACAAGAGCTAGAGAAGAGCCTTTGATGTCCTTTGTGATAGACTTCCTAAGAAGTTTAGTCCGCTCATAGTTAAATAGAATGCCATACAAGGCAGTGAGAGGCATGGAGTCAAGATCCTTGGTAGATTTGATACAAGTACAGATGTTTTCCCAAAAGTCAGGAAGAAATTCCATAAACTTGCACAAAACTTCCTCATTATCATAGATGCGACCCACAAGTTTAAGATCATTGAGAAGACTGTTAAAACGATTGTAGTAGTTTGAGAGAGATTCACCCTTTTCATGAAAAAAGAGTTCATACCTTCTTACAAGAGCAATCTTTCTGCTCTTTTTCACCTCAGACGTACCTTCATAGAGAACACACAGAGTGGACCACATTTCTTTAGCAGTTGAAAAGTTGACAAGGGAGTGGTAGACCTCATCAGGCAGAGAAAGGGCAATGACGGCTCTGACTTTAGTATCAAGAGCTATAAGACGTCTGTCTTCATCATTATATTTACTGGGATCCTTTACAATGTATCTCCCATTTGCTGGAGTTCTTTCTTCCTCAGAAGAGTCCTCGTCAGCATTTCCCTTATCTTCCTTTTTGGCATTGCACCGGTCCCAAACCCTAGGAAGAAAATGACCTTCATGTAAGATAGTAGGATATCTGCTGTCAACTCCTTCTTAGAAGAGTATCATACGACTTTTCCACAAGAAGAAGTTATTGGGGTTAAACCTTGGTGGTTTGGCTATAGAGCCATTGTCGTATGAAACAACAGTGGTGTTTTGAGAAGAAACATTGTTTAAAGAGGAAGAGGAAGAAGAGGTTGCCATTGCGGATCTAGTTTATTGAGTTAAACTAAACCGCTCTGATACCACTTGTTGGTCCCAAATAGCAGTAAATAAACAAGAAAAGTATTGTAGAAGGGGGGTTGAATACAATACACATAGTTTTCTTTTAATTTAATTCTTATTGATTTAAAATCAAGAATTACACATAGAAAACTTTTGATTGTTGCGGAAGAGAATAGATGAAATCTATTCAAACAATCTTACACAAAGAGAATAAAGAACAATTGTAAAACACTTAGAAAACAATTGAACTTCGTAGAGAGAAAGTTGCCAGGCACTTAGAGAACTTGAAGGTTGTAGAACTGGTCATCTTGCATGTAGAACCATCCTCCATATTTATAGTACCTCATTCATTAAATGCATGAGACACCTGTTTAGCAAAGGATGGACACAGGTCTTCAGCAAGGTATAGGATGTACCTTTTGTCTTGAGGTGTTTTGGCTTGAAGTGTTGACCTGCAGAGAATGGTGGAGACCTTTTCTTAAAATAGTGTAAAATACAAAACATACTTTTTCTGAGGTCCACGTTAATGCAAGATATCACAAAGATACTTTGTCAGAAAAGTACAATGTGTTTGAGAAATCTTCAGGACTTGAAGATTAAGAAATCTTCAGTTGCCGAAGAATTCTTCGGCTCCTGAAGACTGAGAGGTCTTCGGCTCCTGAAGACTGAGAGGTCTTCGGCTCCTAAGACTGAGAGGTCTTCGGCTCCTAAGACTGAGAGGTCTTCGGCTCCTAAGACTGAGAAGTCTTCGGCTTCCGAAGATTGAGAAATCTTCGGCTTCCGAAGAGGTCTTCGGCTGCTGAAGACTGAGAGGTCTTCGGCTCCTAAGACTGAGAAGTCTTCGGATTCAGAAGATTGAGAAATCTTCGGCTTCCGAAGAGGTCTTCGGCTCCTAAAGACTGAGAGGTCTTCGGCTCCTGAAGACTGAGATCGGTACCATTCTGGCCAATGGTGTTGATCAAGTAGGCATACTTGGCTTTAGGCTGAGGAGTCTATCATCAATCCGTTTTGAGAGATATTCTCCTTCTTTGTCTTCTTCGGCTGATTTCGACTTCACCGAACATTTGTATAGAAACCAAGCTGCTTAAAAGAACCTCAAAATATTCTAAGTATGATGATATAAAATGGAAGATCGGGAGGTCATCTTCAAATCTTCAGATGACACAACACACCTTTCGTGATGGGGGAGACCCGATTTCTATGGTTAGTAGCAGAACACAAAAGCATGCCACTTTCTAAGTTACTGAGCTCATCATACTAGGACCCATGGCCATGAGCTCGCCGAATCGTACTAAGATGTGGATGAGGGCACTCGATGATCATAATCATACTCATTCACTATGATTACATTTACGGCCCATGGCTAGTATCCGGCTCCACATAACCGTACCAAGTTGCCTCCAATAACCCAATGTCTCAACTAGTTACAAATAGGAAATAATTATCCCATAAAAACAGACTCATAAATTATATCACAGGGTCAATGGCAAATGTTTGACTCCAAGTGCCGCACCGTAAGGCCCTCAATGACCCCATGACTAATCATGGTCCCAACATGGATACAACCGTCTCATTTAAAATAATAAAGACTGACTCCTATGCCTATGGATCCATTGCGTTACAGTCTATAACATTGCATGACTCAAATTGAATGACCAAAACACTCAAAACATGTAATTCCTAAATGATATGTATTAAATGCAACAACATACTCAAACTCCACAATCGGGCTATTAAAACCGGACAAATGTCCCCAACACTCATCTTAGTCAAAACCAAACCAAAAGCTCAACAGTTTACTAGACTGTACAATAAAAGTCAGCGTTAATAATAAACACATTTAACTAACGGTTATGCAAACGCAACGACCAAAAGTGTGATTAACCCAAAACTCATCATTGGTTGAGACAAACCATTTTCCAAATGATTTCAACCCTTATATTTTCCAGAATGCCTCATAACACAATAATATTCATTTTCTAACGGTTTATAAGATCAAATACACTAAAAGGATATTTACGGCAAATTGACTTCCATTTATACATTAATTCATCAAAAGAACCTATTAAAATGATTGCCTTATTAAAATGTCCCAAAAACCCAAATGTGACATTTTACATTATTTATAAAATAAAATGTATCCAAAAAGTAAATTTCATCAAATAAACAACACATTTGATAAACTCCAAGTAAAACAGTTTAATACTTCAAAATGGACATTTTTGGCATGTACAAAGTTTTCACAAATCAACTTGAACTCACATTGCTAGATTTAGGCTAAATCTAGGTTTACTTCCAAAACTTGAATCTCCTTTGATGAAGACTTGAAATATCCAATCAATATCCCTAGATCTTAGATCCAACACATCAAAAAGGTTTCCTTCACCAGACAAGTCATCAAAATCACACCAACGTTGAAGGCTGAATGGGAAAATGATGAAAGAATCAAACCCTAGCTTAACAATAATAAAGATGGGAAGTTTACCACCATAAAATACTCTTGGATCTTCCAATATAATTACATTCTCTTGTTCTAATTTTGAAGAGATCTTAAAAACGAGATTATAGAAAAAAGAATCACCCAAATCGAAGTTGAGATGAAGAAGTTATGAGAAAATGAAGAAAACCCAAGAAAATTGCGTATTTGTAGTTCCAGCCGCCCACGCTAGTTCCACGATAGTTCAACTAGTGTGAAACTCGCCCGAGAGACTTGGGTTTACATCAAGGCAGCACCCAACGCGAGTTTGATTCTAGTTTGAGGCAAAGAAACTCACGTGAAAGTCGCCTAGTCACTGTTTTGGCCATAACTTCTTCGTTTTAGTTCCGATTTTGCTCCGAAAAAACCGTTGGACTCGTTTTTGAATTTTTTATCCCACAAGACCATAAAATCTAGAATTTAAGCCCAAAATCTGGTTTCTTATATTTTTCTTGAAAGACCATTTATGTGTTAACTGGAAATTATACTTACCTAAAAATCAGAGTCTTACAATTTAGATTGTACAAATGGTATATGGTTTGGAGTATGGGATGTCAGTTTGGTTTGTCTCACTTAAGGGGAGACACGACCCCAAAATGGGTGATTGCCTCTGTGTGAGTCATACACACCAAGGAATGCTTGTTACATGGCAGCACGACCCCGTAATGGGTTATTGGCTATAGGTGAGCCGAACACACTTAGGGAATGCTTCAAACTTATCAGTCCTTACTCGATGAGACAGTTATGAGATCTCGTTTCTTTCAGTGTTGCATGCTTTCAGCATGAACGCTATTTTATATGAAGTTTGCATGTTTGATAAGTATGACAAGATGACAATTCAAGATCGATCTATTCTATTAGAGAGAAAGTAGAGAGAAAAAGTGAATGATGCAAAGAATATGTATTTCTCAAGTATGCGCTAAAGGTCTTACACAACACAAAGGCCACAAGGGACTTAAATACCCTTGGCCAATACAAGATATAAAATCTCTTAGAACACATTATTAGCACAAGACTATAAATACAATGATTACTATAAAATCTGACTTAACAATCTCCCCCTTAGTAATCATTGGCGCTCCGGTCTTCAATGTAGGCTGTTACACCCATCTTCGAACTCAAAACAAACCTTCTAAGTGGCTTAGCGTAGCTTCTTGACTAAAAAAAAATTTCTTCTCAGCATCTTTCAGTGTATGTTGTCTTTGCTGCCTTGACAAGACTGGACCAGTTTGTAATAATCTTGGAGGAACAATCGGTTCATAAACAGGAACATCAGCTTGTGCTCTAGACGACGCACCTCTTTTAAATGTACTTGAAGGAGCTGTGGTGGTCAGAGATGGTACAACATAAGGACAAGTATAGCTGAAGAAATATAATCTTGAGCAAATAAACTTTGAACTCTTTGTCTCTTTAACTTCTCCCCCTCATGACCTTGATGATGTGAATCATCTTGGTCATGTCTATGCTTGAGAAGAGACAGCTTCATATCTGATGATCTCTTTTACTCCCCCTACACAAATGCACTTTCCACTGTATTCACTTTATGTACTCCCCCTCGAAATGAGATATGATCAGACGTTCTTTCAGAATTTTCTCCTTATTCACTCCCCCTCGAAATATGCATAGACCCGCTTACACATATATGAGAACACAAGTATCGAAACATCAATCGTAGAAAGAAAAATATATAAAATTTTAAACACTATACAAATTAAATTATACTCAGTAAAATATCACAGATTAATCAATCAATTGAAATCAAGTGTGTGTTTTTGGATACAGATACAAGTTTCATTGCATAACAAGTTAATACATGTTCAGTTTCAAAAACTTTCATCAATCTATTCAGTGTGCTAGCATGCGAACTTTGATTAGCTTCAAGTAAATGTAATTCTAAAAATATAATAGAGAACTTTGCCTTTACTCATACTAAGCTGCCAAGAATAAAGACTTTCAAAAATTTATAGGTTTATCGCAACTTAAAAATATCACCAAGTATCATGAGATGTGTGCTCGTTGGCATCTTCACATTGTTGTGCTCTTTGGCATCTTTTAGCGTTGTGGACATTGGCATCTTTTAATCAATAAGTTTGGTAAGTAAAAAATATGTCGTAAACGTAACTTTCTATCTGATCCTATTGTAGGATTTGGGTTAGCCGCTCCCAGACCAGTTGACCTTAGGGGACTAGGTGTCAAACACCCCTTGGAACTTACTCTCCCAGATCAGAAAGGCTACATCGACACATCCTAAACCCATTCATACCAGTAGAACATGACTTTCGATCTGGTTCTATAGAAGGATTTGGGTTCGATCACTCCCAGACCAATTGACCTTAGGGGATCAGATGACAAGCATCCCACAGAACTTACTTTCCCAAACCAGAGAGGTCACAAGTACAAACTTTTAAACTTAGTGATTTCTGTATTTTATATATTTAATATTCATCGCAATCACTTGGTTTTACATCTAAGTGCTTAGCCTATATTTTCATTACGATCCATAATTCTGATTTTTTAGGTTTTCTAAGCGTTGTAAACTATAAATATTCCGAATGATACAACTTTAAAGCATTCTCAAAAATTTCAAACATGTTTTGCTGACCTTTTGATTTTTGTAAGACTTGAAATTTGAACATATAAAACTTAGAGATAAACAAAGCAACTTGAAAATTTATTCTAGACACACATTTTATTCAAAAGAAAGAAGAACTGAAAAACTTTTACTTTATAGAATAAAATTTGTGTAGGTTTAAACTTTTAAATTTAACATGCCGAGTTTTGAAAGCAGAAAATTAAATAGTTTTTCGTCAAAGGCTTTTGTAAAAATATCGGGAAGTTAATATTCAGTTGGAACAAAATATAATTCAATAGCACCTTATTCCACATGATGTTTAATGAAGTGTTACCTCATATCCATGTGTTTGGTTTGCACTTATTCAGGTTTTGATTGAACTAGCTCAGATTCTTGAATAGCTTGATGTAACTGGAACAGCATCACTGTCAGAGATAGGTGCAGCGGAATTTGAAGTAGATGCGCTCACAGTTTCTCATATGTCCAGAAGATAAACACATTGAAGAGCGAGTCCTGAGCTGCTTTACTCAGAAGTCATTAACATTTAAAGAACGAGTCCTAAACATATATGTTTAGAAGTCGAAGTTATGAATTCCCTTTAAGTTTTGGAAGCCTGCAACACATATTTAGCTTTTAGAATCCACTGAAATTTGGATCCAGATTTGTTAGTTGCATTTCTAAAACGAGATAAGTTGTTAGATTTGACAATCAAAGCATGAGTAAAATTATCAGAGAAATGACCATAATCAACAGTAGAGGACGAAGCATAATCATCTGAACTAGAACCAGAGGAAGAATATGAGACATCTTTTGCAATTTGAATCATTTGCTTTATTGAATATTTGTTGGATTTATTACAACCCGCAAATGTATCCTTATTACAAAGATTATCAACACATTTATCCTCTAGAATTACAGATTCATTTGATTTTTGCTTGACCCTCGATATATGCCTTGTAGAAGTCCTCAAAGTCCTATCTGAAACATTAGAATCAAAAGAATTAGAATTTTCATAAATGACATTAGCTTGCTTCTTTGACTTCCTTGACCTTCTTCTTTTACGCTTTGGTTTATAATACTCATCATTTAGCGTAAAAGATTCATCAAGAAATTCCGATTTAAGATTTGAATGTGAAGAAATAATTTTACCTAAGAAGCCCAACTGATCAAACAATAAACCTGAATTTGCCTCGGAGTCAGAAAAATTTTCAGAAAAATTTTCAGAAAATGACAAGTTTGAACAAAGTTTGCGCGACCCACTGGTAGCGCAAAATGCATTTTGCGCTACCAGCTGCTGGCGCAAACTGTCAGTTTGCTCTACCAGTGGTTGGCGCAAACTATCACTGATTGGAACTTCTTGCACATTTTCCTTAGAATCAGTAGAAAATCCAGAATTAATTTTGTCATCAAGATCTTGTTTTTGAGAAATTAAAGTTTCTTCAAAACTTGATTTCATAATAAAAAGAAGTAAATCGTTTTCAAGTTCGTTTTGAAGACTTTGTTCTTCCATTTTAACTTCAAGATCAACGATTTTGCTCTCTAACACTAATGGGGGAATATATCTCTTAGTATCATAAGAAACTGAAGATATATTTTCCTTATTAGCGTTAATTGCATATATATATAGAAATAATCGTTTGATAATGAAGATTTAATGGAAGATTTGACATTTAAAACATTTTGAGATCTTCTGGACTTCTTTGATTTTTCAGGAAAATATTTTGCATTTTCGCGAGTATAAACAAACGGAAGTTCCATTTTAGTGTTATTTATTCTTTTCTCATTTTCGATTTCTAAGATTTGCTTTTCATTTCTCCAATCAATTTTAAATTGAGGAGCATATCGAGCAAGTCTTAAATAATCGAATTTATATAAAGTGGGAACCTTTTCTATAGCTTGATTTAAAAAATGGGGATTTTCAAAACCAAGTCCCCATTTTTCTTTTATTGAAGCATAACTCCGTGGTTTATTCATATAAATGGTTTGCTCAGTTTGATCTCGCAGATATAATTTTTCTTCCAACTCATTTATTTTATCCGAAACATTTTCTTTTAATTTTGTCATTTCCGTCAAAGAATCAAGAAAAGTCTTATTTGAAATTTCTAAGTCATCCAATTTCTTTTGAAATTTCTCTTTTGTATCTGACAAAATAAATTTTTCATCTTTCAAAGAAATTTGCAATTTTTCAATCAAGATAGACTTTTCTTGATTAATATGCTTTTCAGATAAAAACTTTAAACGTAAGTCATGTATGGCAGTGATAATGACGTTCATTTGCGATGAAATAAATTTGTAATGAAATTCTGAAAGTACCTCAGATTCATCAGTTGAAGAATCTTCATCATCATCGTCACTGTCATCATCTCCGATAAAGCACATGGCTGCAGTTTTCTCATTTTCTCCTTCGTTATCGGAGTGATCTAGCCAGTATTCGTCTTCAGCTAGCAGAACGATTCCATTGTCTCTCTTTTCGGTAATACGCCGAATCCCGAACCACCTTTACTCGACACTCCTTCGCAATGTGACCCGGCTTTCCACAGTTGAAGCACGCAGTAGCTTTCTTAGGTTCGGGCACTTTGGCAGGCTCGTTCTTTTTAGACCCCGAAGTGAAGCGAAGGTTGTTGGAACCCGACCGATGCTGGAACTTCTTGTTGTAGTGCTGGGAGAAAAGAATCATTGCTTTTTCTAGCGCCTCGTCATCGTCATCAGTGGCCCCGTCATAAGCATTCTCAGACAATGCCTGTTCAGCCAATTGGCTCTCGAGGAGTGCAATCGGGTCCTCTGTCTTTGGCTTGTTCTTCTTATCAAGCTTGGCTTTCTTCTCCTTGACGATGCTCTCATCTGTCATCAAAATCTCATAAAGCTCTTGTATTTGCATGGTAGAGACCCGGACATCATTTCTCAATCGGTGGCATGATTTGTTTCATTCTGGTTGAAGAGCGTTAAGGAACTTCAGATTAGTCTCTAACTTAGTCTTGGTCACTTTGATTTTTTGCAGATCGTTCAGCACTACCCAGAACCTGTCGAAGACACTCTTCAGAGACTCACCACCCTTGGCTTTGAACTCCTTAAAGTTGTTCATGTAGAGCGTTTGCCGGAGTTGTGTTGCAACCGCTGATCCAAGCATAATCTTCTCTAACTGTGTCCACATCTGCATTGGATTGTTCTTGTAACAGTCAATCCGGTTGTAGACAGGATTTGGCAAGGCTAGGATCAAATTAGACTTTATCTCCCGATCGGCTTTATACCGCAAAATCTCTTCGGGTGTGTACTCGTCGGTAGGCTTCAAAATCCTAGCAGCCTGTGTAGTTGCAGTTGCGGGAATCTCTTTCAAGGGCTTTTCGAAAGGTCCTTGAGTGAGTGACTTCATCATGTTTTCTCCGTTTGCTTGACGCTCGATGAAGTTAATGAACCGATCTTGCCATTGAGTGAACTCATTCTCGTTGATCAAAACCGGAGGACAAGTGTCCGTTCCCAACGACATCATGATGTCGTTCTTGTAGATCTGAGCTTGAAGAGAAAATTTTGAAATATCCATAAAGTCAGTAAACTCAGAAAAAGCTAAGTCTGGAAGCAGAGAGAGGCTGGCGCAAACTGGAGGTTTGTGCTAACAGTAACTGGCGCAAACTTGTTTTGTGCGAGAAGAAGGTGGCGCAAACTAGAGATTTGCGTGAGGAGAAGATGGTGCAAAGAAGACTTTTCGCGAAGAAATGATGGCGAGATTCTGAACTTGGCGAAAAACTAAAGAAGAATCCTGCGCAAAGTGGGATTTTCGCTAATATAAAGTAGCGCAAATTTGACTGAAGATGACGAGATTCTGACTTTTACTCCAGAAACTGAACCCCTGATCAACTGAATGATGTTGGCGAAAACCTTGAAGAACTAGCGCAAAAATAGACGATCTAGCGCAAAATCGAGATCTGACAAAAAATGAGACAAAACCTTCTAAATCTGAACACAAACTCAAATCTAATGGTTTTTAACCACTCAGATACGATCGATTACACTTTTCTAATCAAAATTTACAATCAATTAAAAGCAAAAATCATAAACATGCAGAACTCAATGAACGAACAGTATCCTAAAGTCGAACAAACTAATTTCTCATAAACCTTGAAATTGACCTCCAAAAACCGATTTTCTTGAGAATCGATGTGAATCAAAGATGTTCTGCTACTGAAACTGGATCCAACGAACCAATTTACAAGAAAATTCAATCAAAATTCAATCTGAATTTGATGAAAAATCAAAAAATGAGATTTTCTTGAAAAAATCAAGAAAATCAATCAAATTTTCTGATTTAAACTCAAATTCAGAAATCAAATCTTGTTTCTCTCAATCCTCTCAGAAAAGATTAGGCTCTGATACCAATTGACAATTCAAGATCGGTCTATTCTATTAGAGAGAAAGTAGAGAGAGAGAAAGTGAACGATGCAAAGAATCTGTATTTCTCAAGTATGCGCTAAAGGTCTTACACAACACAAAGGCCACAAGGGACTTAAATACCCTTGGCCAATACAAGATATAAAAACTTTTAGAACACAGTATTAGCACAAGACTATAAATATAATGATTACTATAAAATCTGACTTAACACAAGATATGATTTCACTCAAGCAAATCATGAACTCACTGACATTTATAAGTTGACTATAGTATGCATCTCAGAGGCAGGTAATTCGAGGTTGGATAAGGGCAAAGGACACGCTTAGAGACTTAACTATTATTATTATAAATTCTGTCTTTTTATTTAGAATTTTATGTATGGATTTGTTGTAACTTAACTTGGTATGGGAAATGTTAGCTCTTAAGTTACATGTTTATGTCTTTTGGAGACTTCCACTGCGAACGGTTTCAAATTTAATTTACTCGCTAATTTAGATTACTTTTGGAGAAATTTGTTTTAAATTATGTGACATTTCTCATGGTAAAATGAGGGTGTTACAAAGTTATAATATAGGTTAAGAGGTGCATTGTGAACACTCGTATAAACTGTTTATTAGTTAAGTTATAATATAGGTTTGGAGGTTCATTGTGTACACTCGTATAAACTACATTGGACCTAAGATCCCATAAATGGGGGGTCAAGGGGGTTGCACCCCCTTGCGAATTGCAAGGGGCTGAAACCTTTGACGACAAGGTGCAGACAATGCCCCAACCTGAAACAATATGCAATAAGTAAGATTCAGAAGGTGTGTAGTTTTTTTTAACTTCTCTTTAGAATGCCAGACTTCGATTCATAAGACAAATCACCTTCTGATTTTGGTGTAGTAACCGTTGTTGATCTTGTCCGTTGGTAGTTATTTCAATAAATGTTCTTATATTCAAATAACTACAAAAACACCCTCAATTAACATTTTTTACAAACCATGATGGCTATTTTGTATCTTTAAAACTGCGGTGGACGAAAAAAAAACACCTCGATTAACTAAAGAATAACTACCTATTTAAGGGTTTTTTTTATCTCAATTAAACATAACAAAAAACGCAACATCCGTATATTTTTGTCCTTGATTTTGCCTTGAAGTTGGACCAACCCTGGTATAGTTTTTGTTACCCATATGCTTAAATAGGATCAAAATATTACTTACGAACAGTAATACCATTTACGATCCAAGTTCCTACTACATCGATATCTATTCCCTATACCCATTATTTAACATATCATGCATGTATATCTCAATGAGGCATCAGACATATAATTTACATCTTATGCTAGTGACAACATAATTCATAAACATGCATCGTCATCATTATTCAATTTATGCTTACATCTGAACATCATATATGTAGCATCAAGTTATCATTTTAATAGTAAAAGACAAAAAGATGCTAAATTGACAAAATTGCCTTTGACTTAATGGATTGGAAGTTAACATCGTTAGGACAAGGGATCCAAAACGAAACAAAATGCAAATCACAGGGATGTCGGGTGTACTTATTTTGAAATATGGATCATATCTAGCTTCTGAGCAAACCACAAAAAACAACTATGTAATTTACTCTAAATAATAATATAAAAAAACGATAAACAACCGTTGTCGGCGATGGAAGCACAATACCGCCACAATGACCATCCTCGATTTTCTAATGAAAATAGAAAAAAATTAAGAAAATAAGTAAAATAGCTAAAATATCCTTAATTTAACAACGGGAAGAAAACCAATAACAACACACGTTATAGACAAATTTGAAATCAATGAAACGTTCTTTTTAGTAATTTTAAATATTGTTAATTGGATATTATAATGTGTAGATTGTTTCTGGTATGCAAGGTATGTATATATGAATAATTGTGGATTAATGCAAAATGTTTAAAAACAAAATTTAATTGTTTAATGCATATGACATATTGACAATGAGTGTTTGGTGATGTAAGCATGTGATGTGAGACCCCTACACAAAAAAGTAATTGCAATATGAAAATAGTATAATTAGAGCATATACAGTGTACGTGTTTTTCACCCAGTTTTTTTCATAGTTTTTTTCTTACACATTATTGCCACATCAACAACTTAAAAACCTTTATATACCTCCACTATGTGAAAAACCTCACCCAAGTTTTTTCATTACTTTTTTAAACTATTCAGGGTCCTACTATTTTAACTTTATATCATTTTTAATCTTATTTTTAAAAGTATGTACAATAAAATTAATAAAAATTAGGTTATTAAGAAATATATAAAAGTTATATAAAAAGTATGTAAAATAAAAATTAAAAAATGTTAAATTTAAAAGTATGTATAACCGAAAATAAAAATTGGGTCATTAAGAAATCTGTTATAATTGTATAAATATGTCAAATTTGAGATATTATTTTAAAAATATAAAATATAATTACTTTCATTATGTATTTATTTATATTATTTATTTAAATATATTAATAAATAAAACTGGTTAATAAACAAAACTGATTAAATACGAAACTTTTATAAAATTCTATAAAGTTAAAATTGATTAAATACGAAAAAGTAGGTTGTGCAGTTACGAGCTATGACGAAAAACCTCAACTGAAAAACCTCTCCACTATGTGAAAAACCTCAAAATGAGGTTTTTGCTTTTTAAAAAACCTCCCAAAAACCTCACGAAAAACCTCCCAACAAGCACATTGTGGATGCTCTTAAGTTGGTATGTGTGATATAAAATGTGTCACATGTTCAATTCAGTTGATTGGGACAGAACACATATGTAATCACTTTTTATTCATGAATACTCGATATTCTTAGAAGATTATTAAATGATATTTCTTTTTTGTTGTTTGGCCAATTTAGATCATAAATAATAAGATATCACTTAAATTAATAAATTTGGTTTGATATATAATAAAATTTACGTTAATGTGTTTATTGAGTTTGTGAGATTCATGAGATCTAAACCTATATCTTGTGAGCATCAAGTTAACTTTGTGAACACAAATGTGAACATATTGCAGATCTACGGGGCGGAGCCAGGATTGAGGATCAGGGGGTCATCATTGGCATACGATCCATCAACAGCGTCATAAGTTCATGATCATAGTTATAAAAACTTATCAAACTTAATAAAGTTAAATAATCACGAGTATAGTGATTCACACAATCAAATTGTGAAACAAGCAACAAGCAAGGGATGTCCAAGAAATTAAGAAAACATACTCTCTACATAGCTTGCTTACGATTTTTAACCCACTCGAAGAACGTATCTAACATTTTTCTTGGCAACATATGGTTTTAACGTCACTTACCTTATCGAGTGAGCATTACAAGTAACGAGAATCATATGTGGTAAGTGGCAAGACAATGACCAAAACTCTTACACGATAAGTGAAGTGGTGACTCTTAACATGTGCTGTTTTGATGGTCAAGAATCTTACCAGATAAGGTAAGTGAGTGTGTTAACTCCTACCCGACAAACACTTATCCGATTGGCGATTGATAAACGATCACTAAAAATGCTAAAGCAGCTGAACTAAGAGTTTATGGAGGAACATTAAACATTTTATGTTTGGAGCTAAACTTTGCAATTATCAACAGTGTTGGAAAAATTTAGTAAAACATGGGTTTTTACTAACTTTGGACACATTTAAATACATGTATATGTATTGTATATATCTAACTCTTCGTGGGTTTGTGTTCTCCTATATGAGAGTTTCGAAACGATATATTATGTGTCAAAAACGGAATATGTGTGAATGAGATATCGATGCTCAAAGTTGAGTATTTGGGATGAAATTGGCAAAAGTCAAGTGGGTGTGGGAATGTGTCCCACATAGGAAGGAGAAACAAACATCTTGTGGGTTATAACCATGAATGTGGGAGGGGCTTACAAGCTTTTTGTTTGGTTTTACTCCAACTAATGTAATTCACATATAAACTCTTTTAACTGATTCATTTATGAACTAATTAACTGTAGTTTCATATGTGAATCAGTTGAACTAATTAACAGATTCATATATGAACCTTTGTGATTCACATATGAACTAATTAACAGTTAAAAGAGTTCATATGTGAATTACACTGGTTCATATATAAACATGCATATAATTCATATATGAACTCGTTCCGCGTATTTTACGAAACTACCCCTCTATCTTCTACTGACCACACAAGGAATTATCTGGTGCTTCACAGTCAATGCCACAAATGTTGACCAGATAAAGGGCTAGGATCATTTCTTTATTTCTCATATTTTTAGCATTTCTCAAATGAACCTAATCCTATATATATATATATATATATATATATATATATATATATATATATATATATATATATATATATATATATAAGGTTGGGTTCCGGTTAGAATGAAAGTTATGACGAGAAGGGTAAGAAGAGTTATCCACCCTTGATCAATCTTAATTGAAGATCAACGCTAATGATATGCACCGAAATGTACCAGATCAATTCCTATGAGAAGCGCAATTCATGGGGTGAGGGTGAGATTAAAAATGATCAAGGGTCCAAATATCTTCTCACGTTTTTTACCTTAACTCCTATTTTTACACGATGCTTTATGTGCGTGTATATATATACATATATATATATATATATAGAGAGAGAGAGAGAGAGAGAGAGAGAGAGGAATGTTCAAATAAAAACTCAATCTTCATTGTGCACGTGAGGACGAATCTCAACCCTTTCATCTCTATTGATCCAACAACTCATATTAAATAGTGTTTTTAATTAAAATTAGATTAGGGTAAAAATGGAAGATAATTTAAACTCACGCCTACCATATTTGACTTGTTATTTTCTTTTTTAATTAAAAACTTTTACCCACTTAAATTTTAAAAATAAATTATCTTAAAAATTACTAATATTTTAATCAAACAAATTACATAAAAAAACGAGAATTTCGTGCTCTTCGATATGACATCCATCTCGATATAATTCTTTTTTTGTTTTAACCGTTTTTTACGTGAAATGTTATATATGTGTTATATTCATTATGAATATTTATGTACGTTCAAATGTGTACAACAGATCGACACCGTAAGTCCGTAACTCGACAATCACCTTCTTCAACACTTTCTTCACCGTCGTAAGGCACCGCGTTCTTCATCACTGTAACCCAACACCCATCAAGACGAATCAAGAACCTATTGAGTTACAGCTGTGAACCGGGGAACAAAAGGGAGTGCGTCACGTCTCCACACCTTCACGGGTCATTCATGTATTATTCATCATGAATAATGTATCATTCAGGATGAATAATACAACATTCAGGATGAATAATACACGATTCATGAATTCATGTATTCTTGTTAGCTCCAATTGTCATTCATAGAAGTATTGAAAAATAAGCTAAGTATAAGAACCACATAAGACATCTGCCACATACACCAAAACTCAACAAAATCACAAGATCAGAGCCTCTGTCGGCTATCTTCCAAAGAAGAAGTTAACCTGAAGATCATCATCTGACCGCAGAGCCTCTATGACCCTTCACAGAGCCTCTGTGGTGGAAACCTCTGGAAGAAGAAGACTTGTACGATTCTTGAAGAAACAAGACCATGTAACAACCCAAAACATAGCATAATAATTTTAAATAAAATCCAATCCCAAAAACGGGTCCCAATAAAAAGTTTCAATAAGAAAGGATTTACACGATCCACAACATGTCTATTACAACCGAGAATCTATATATGAGCTATGACTATGCCGCAACTAAGACTCCCTCTCCTGCTTGCCAGTTCCTAACACTTCTCTTTCCCTTTGGAAGATCCCGGAGTCACCCTGTTACTTGAAAACGATTTTTAAGAAAAGTGGAAACGAGGATTAGACCGAAAGGTCTAATGAATTCCCAACCTCGTCCATTTTATAGCAACAGATTACACAATCGAAATTTCGAGTTAGATCAAAGACCACATGTCACCGTAGGTGACTAGTGCCACATAGAAATCCTTCGTCAAGAAACAGGACTACTCGTCCTCGAGACCCCCCCAGTAGATCCCCATACGGCCCCCTCGTCGATGTCGTTACCGTGTGTAAGAAAGCGAATTTCAAACACACGGTTTCAACCATCCCCGATGGTTGAATATAATCCATAGCATTTGGTTCATTTAAATAATTCCAATTCCCACAGGATGAAAACAACGAGAAAGTATGTATGCTTGCTATTGAAGTAAAACACAATTCAACACAGTTCAAAGTAATATTTAAATGAAAGTGATAAACATAGTAGAATCAACAACAAAAGCCATTTCCAGTTTAATAAGTTTTAACATGAGGGAACTCACCTGTTTGGATGAACTTCAACCCACACGAACAACTATTCCCTAACAAAACGAACTCTTATATTTCATTATAATAAGACCATTATAATTATGCTACTCTCTAATAATTCATCACTCACTAATCGATCAAAGGAACTGAGCTAATGGCACTTGCCGGTCCCCTTCGACCCAGCCCGGGTAGCCCGGGTAGCCCCGGTCGAAGTGGCCCTGGTCGACCCACCTCGGGTAGCCCCGGTCGAAGTGACCCCAGTCGACCCACCCCGACCCACCCCGGGTAGCCCCGGTCGAAGTGACCCAGGTCGAACGATAATCCTTCGAAGATAAATCCCAACAGAGTAAACAATCGATTTTCGTCCCACAGTCCATTCTTTACAGAATTAGTTTAACACACACCCAGATTAAAACTTAATCGATTAATCTCTAATTCTAACAATTTTAATCCCCAAACCTCCCAACAATATCGATTCTTTAGAATAAAACCCAAGTTTACACAGACCAATAATCGCCCCATCTCAACTTTAAAATGAAAGGTTTCAGTTAATAATAAGGGATTTTATTGCTTACTGTCAGGATCTTAATTCTAAACAAGAATAAACACTCAGAAACAATATTAAAGGAGTTTGCGGAATAAAACTTTAATATTCAATAATCTATGAAAACAGTGAATCAGAAGAACAACTTGTAAACTTTATTGAATGATTGTAAAGCTACAAGATTCAACACTCAACCTCAATATTGATGAACAGGCTCACCAATACGAATTCTACTTATCTAGAATTAGGATTACAAACCTTGAGGTTGATTCTCTCTATCAAAACAAAAATTTAGAATTCTCTAAGCTCTTCTCTATCAATTACAAACTATTCTATATATACTGAAGATAAAAGATAATTACAAATAATAAAAGATCTTCAAAATAATCTTCCATCTTTATCTCCAAGCTTTCCATAATCTTCAAACTTGATATGCACGAATCTTGATAATCTCATAAGCAGCACTAAGTCTTCAGCAGCATTAATACTTTGACTTAGCAGTACTAATCTTGATCAGCAGTATTAACTTCAATCAGCAGCATTAATCTCAGAAGTAGTAATCAAGTTCTTCTAGCAGCATTAACTATACTTGTATATTTCTGAATTTCCCAACAATCTCCCCCTAACTTGACTTTTAGGAAGAGAAGTCAAGTTCTTCAAATAGTCTTCTTAGATGATCCCAAAACTTCATGGCTCATACACCAATATTTGCATCCAACCCCAAACTCTGATTGATTGTTCTTTGAATCAAATACTTAGCCATCTCTGAATTTGGAACACATCCTAGCTTCTTCTTCAACATTGCATGAAGCTTTAGTCTGCTGTGATTGTACACTCTATCCACTAGGAAGTACTCTATGTGATTTAGGTCCATAGTTAGTGCATATACTCCACTAGTTTCATATAGAGTCCAATTGTTGACAGTTTTGAACACATTTCTGATGACATGCTCCACTTCTTCAGGTTTGAACATCATACACAGATACTCCATCACTAATTTTGTAATTGAAATCTCTGGAGCTTTCAGTTGATCTGCATACAACTTCATTCCTATCTCAAACATTTCTTCAAGATCTGACCTGGAGCATGTTCTTACAATCTTTGCCCAAGTATTGAACACCTCATACTTCTCATCTTTCCTCTTGAGACTAATGTATTCCTTGCCATCAACCTTCATTGTGTCCCAAAGAATGACCTCAGGAGGCTTCACACCAACAGGTTCTGCTGAAATAGGTTCAGGCACTTTGTCCATCACTACCATGTATAGATTTACATCATCAGTTCTTGCTGGTTCATTCTTTTCAGATGACTTAGGTGCCCCTTCTTCTTCAGCAACCTTCTCAGCTTCTTCTGTAGCTATTCTAGGCTTCTTGGTTGACTTTCTCCTTGCCATCATCTTGGTTCTTTTTAAAGTCCTTAGACTTTCACCAAGAGTGGCTTCTTTCTTTGGTGGTGTTTCTTGCTCATCTGGAAAAGGTTTTTCTATCATAAAATCATTGCTTTCTTTCATTCTCTTCTCCATCTCCACCCTTGCAGTTTCATTCCCTTGAAGCTTTAGCATCTCTGAATCATATAGCTCTTTAATCTTCTCAAAAGACATCTTTGAGAACATCTCCTTTCTGACTCCTACAACACCCTTGAGAAATGTAATCATCTTGTTTCTCTCTTGAGTACCAAGGAATGTCTTTGAGGGTTGTCTCTTCTTTGAAGCTGTTTTGACCACCACATATTTCTTCAGATTTGCAGCTTTCTTCTGTGCAATTTCAGTAGCCAGGCTTTGTTGATAAGCTTCATTCAATTCAGCAGCTAGAGCCTTAGCCATTTCCCTGTCTTTTTCAACCTGGACTCTTTCTTCTTTTTCAATATCAGCCTGCATCTTCTTGGCCAAAGCTTCATCTGACTCAACCAACCTTTGCTTTTTGATTGGTTGATCAGATTCCACCATTTTAGCTTTGCCTTTGTCTTTGCTCACCTTCTTCTCTACACTATCTTTCTTGATCACTTCACCTTGTTCTTTGATGACAAATCCTTTGGCCTTTGAGATGACCTTGGGAGTATCATGCTTGGCTTTGATTAAGGTTTCTGCAATCTCAAGATCTGTCAGAACTTCTTGCACTATTTATGTTGCTTCTTTCAGTTCAGCAGTATTAACAGTTTCTGCTGCTTGGCTTGAACCAGCAGCATTAACAGTTACTGTTGCTTGCTCTTTTACTGCTTCTTGTACAAACTCAGTTTCCACTGCTTTTTGCTCCCCCTCAAAATCATCTTTCTCTTGCTCCCCCTTTTCTTTGACATCTTCCATGTTGACATCAGCTTCTGACTCCCCCTTTTTGGGAGCATCAGTCACTGGTTTCCTCCTTCTTAGCACAAACTGTTTCTTCTTCTTTTGCAGAATCAATTTCTTCACCATTTGCTTCAAGTTGACAATCTGTTCTTGTTGAGACAGAACTATCAGTTTCAGCTCTTCTATATCTTGTCCCTGTTTGATTACATCCATGTTTATGTTTCCCATTGTTTCCATCAATTCATAGTAGTTATATCTGTCCTCACCTTCTCCAGAAGTGTTACCCTCTTTTGAAGGATCATCGGATCTTTTTGTAGTAGAGGTCTTCTGCCTAGCAGAAGCACCTGCTACCCCCGTGGTTTCTTGGCACCTGGGACCTTTGGATGATTGCTAACCCAAAGTTGCCATGGGGAAGGTCTTATTTATGTTACCACTGACCTCCTCCGTGCTAGCAGGAGTAGTGGCAGCCTTAGCACCCATATGCTCAAACATCTCCTCATTGTCTCTGTCACTACGGTGGCATTCGCCCAGAACTGTCTTTGATGCTCTATTTATATTGTTGGTGACACAATGAGAGCATGGGCAATGTGGCTGGACTTGAGAAAATCCACAATCTGGTGGAATCCAGCAGCTTGTTTCGGCTTCTATAGCATTGCAATCTCGTTGTGCTCATCAATGAATGCCATGGATGCCATTGTGCTTGAGTATGCTGGACTTCACCACTTGGTGTTTGAGAGAAAATGGTTAGAGAGCAGATGAATAGAAAGCAAATAGTCGTTATGAACTTTTGGGCGGGCAAAAAGGGTATTTATACGATTTGGGACATAAGAAGTATTAACTCCTAGCAGTATTAACTAACTAGCAGTATTAACTGAGAGCAGTATTAACCACTAGCAGTATTAACTTAACTAGCAGTATTAACTGAGAGCAGTATTAACCACTAGCAGTATTATCTTAACTAGCAGTATTAACTGAGAGCAGTATTAACCACTAGCAGTATTAACTAACTAGCAGTATTAACTGTACACTGCAGTATTAAACCTGCACTGGCAACATTAACCATACTTACACTTTTTGAAGCTTAAGGTACTCTGAGCAAGGTACTAACTTCCTGAGAAAGATGTTAGTAGCACTGAAGAATAAACCAATAACAGGTATGTAAACACTTTTTAAAACATGATCTCATTCAGAGTTGATCATTCCCACACTTGTGACCAAGAAAGTGAATCTACCCACATCAAAAGCTTTAGTGAATAGATCAGCAAACTGGTTATCAGTATGAACTTTAGCAACTTGAATTAGCTTCTTTTCATTACAATCTCTGATAAAGTGATACATGATCTCAATGTGCTTTGTTTTGAAGTGCTTGACTGGATTGTTAACAATGCTTATAGCACTGCTATTGTCAATGAAGATTGGAGTGTGAAGAAAAGTTACCCCATAGTCAAGCATCTAATTTTGAATCCATAGAACCTGAGAGTAGCAACTTGCAGCAGCAATATACTCAGCTTCTGTTGTTGATAAGGACACTGTGGTTTGTTTCTTACACTGCCAAGATACTAGTCTTGCACCCAAAAGTTGACATCCTCCTGAGGTAGACTTTCTGTCCATGTTAGCACCTCCCAAGTCACTATCTGAGTAAGCAATCAAGTCAAAGTTGGATTCATAAGGATACCAAAGACCTAATCTAGGTTGCCCTCTTAAGTATCTGAAAATCCTTTTAACAGCTTGCAGATGTGATTGTTTTGGCTTGACTTGGAATCTGGCACACAAACACACTGGAAACATGATGTCTGGTCTTGAGGCTGTGAGATACATGAGAGATCCAATCATTGATCTATATAGATGGACATCAACATCCTCCCCCTCAAGATCAGCAGTGATCTGTTTATGAGTCTCCATAGGTGTGCTTGCTGGCTTTGAGTCTGTTAATCCATATTTTTCCAGGATGTCTTTCACATATTTTGATTGGCTTATGAAGATCCCATCTTTCTTCTGTTTCACTTGAAGCCCAAGTAAGAAGGTAAGTTCACCCATTGAACTCATTTTAAAGCTCTTGTGCATCAACTTTTCAAAGTCTCTACACATCTGATCTTTTGTGGATCCAAAGATGATATCATCCACATAAATCTGAACCAATAGGATGTCCTTCTTACTTCTTTTAATGAAGAGGGTCTTGTCAATTATTCCTCTTTCAAACCCATTCTTCAAGAGGTAGGTAGACAGAGTATCATACCATGCTCTTGGGGCTTGATGCAGACCATAAAGTGTTTTCTTCAGTTTGTATACTCTGTCTGGATATGATGGATTTTCAAATCCAGGGGGCTGACAGACATATACTTCTTCATCAATTGTACCATACATAAAAGAACTCTTCACATCCATTTGGTATACCTTGAACTTCATGTATGAGGCATAGGCTAGAAATAGCCTAATTGCTTCTACCCTTGCCACTGGAGCAAACACTTCTTCATAGTCAATGCCTTCTTCTTGAGTGTACCCTTGTGCCACCAGCCTTGCTTTGTTTCTTATTACAATGCCTCTCTCATCCTTTTTGTTCCTGAAAATCCACTTGGTGCCTATAGCTCTATGACCTTTTGGAAGGTCCACCAAGTCCCAAACTTCTTGCAACTTGAACTGCAGTAACTCTTCTTGCATAGCTTCTATCCAACTGGAATCTTTCATAGCATCATAAACCTTCTTAGGCTCAATCTGAGATAGAAAGCAGGAGAGTACTGTGTGTTGCTGATCCTGCAGCTCTTGAAGTCTGCTTTGATTCCTTGTTATCATAGGAGAAGAGATGTCTCCTATGACCATCTCTGGAGGATGATTCTTTTGAGTTCTAGTCAGATGACTAGGTTCTTCATTGATTCCCACATCCAGATTGGAATCATTTAAATCAGCTGAGGGGATCTCATCAGCTGCTTCTGTCTCTTCATGCACTTGATTCTCCTCATCTCTTCCTTCTTCTTCACTCTGAATTGGTTCAGTCATTGTCTCTTTTGCACAGACATCAACAGGCTCTATTGTAGGTATGGGAAAGATCACAGACTGAGGAATAATGTCTTGTACTTGTTCATCCCCTGATCCTCCACTTCCTGAACCTGCATGATAATCACTACTGAAACCCAAAGAGTTAGTTAGTGAATCAATGTCAAATAACCATTGAGGACCAGATCCAATAGGATTTGGTGTGTTCTCATTGCACTTGACATTGTCACTTTCCTCAATTATTCTAGAAGAATTATTAAAAACTCTGTAAGCCTTACTCTGAGATGAGTAACCAACAAGAAAACCATCATTAGCCTTGCTATCAAACTTTCCTAAGTGAGTTTTGGTGTTGAGAATGGTACAAGGACACCCAAAAGGTTTGAAAAATCCTATAAAAGGTTTTCTGTCATTTAAAAGCTCATATGGTGTCTTGTTTTTAGGCTTGACTACTAGAACTCTGTTTTGGACATAGCAAGCAGTATTAACTGCTTCAGCCCAGAAAGTAATTGGAAGTTTTGAATCAGCTAACAGAGATCTAGCAGCTTCAATCAGTGTCCTATTCCTTCTCTCAGCAACACCATTTTGTTGTGGAGTCCTAGGAGCACTGTATTGCCTCTCAATTCCTTTTTCCTCACAAAAGGTGTTTAGGTCATGATTTTTAAATTCAGTACCATTGTCTGACCTAATGACTTTTACCTTTTGATTAGTTTGGTTTTCAATTCTTAGGATAAAGGATTTGATCAGTCCACTTGTCTCATCCTTAGTCCTTAGAAAATATACCCAAGTAAATCTAGAGTAATCATCAACAATAACTAGGCAGAATGATTTCTTACCAATACTCATAACATTTGTAGGACCAAACAGATCCATATGCAACAACTGAAGAGAATTAGAGATTGTGTTCAACTCTTTGGACTTATGAGAAGTTTTGTGTTGTTTGCCTTTGAGACAGGCAACACAATGATCATCACATGAAAAGACTTTGGAAGGTAAACCTCTTACAAGGTTGTTTTTAACAAGTTTATTCATTGTTTTAAAGTTCATGTGACACATCCTTCTGTGCCAAAGTGATGATTCATCCAAAGAAGCTTTTGAAATAAGACAATTAAGGGATGAATCAGCTGAAACACTTTCCATATCTAAGCAATATACATTATCCTTTCTGGGAGTTCTTAGTAGTATCATCTTTTCATCAACTAGCTTGAATCCAGGAGCAAGGATAATGCATTCAGAATCTGTAAATAATATACTATGTTGTTTGTCACAAACCTATGATACACTTAACAGGTTGTACCTTAACTGCTCAACATAGAATACATCTTCAAAGGTCATTTTACCTTTGGTTACATCCCCCTTACAACTTATCTTACCTCCATCTGGAGTATTACCAAAGGAAACATGACCACCATCAATTTTCTTGAAATTCTTGAGGCATGACATGTTCCCTGTCATGTGCCTTGAGCAACCACTATCAATATGCCAGATACTCTTCCCCTTGAGCTGCTGGTTGCTCTGCACATAAGATTAAACAACTAGTATTGATTGGGAACCCAAGCCAAAGTGGTCTTGGGTCTCCCTTTCTCATCAAAGTATTTACATTCCTTTTTGATGAGGTTTTTAAACTCAGAGCACTCTTTATTAGAGTACTTTGTCAATATGATTGGCTTAGCAGCACAAACACTAGAAGCAGTACTAACCTTAGAAGCACTAACAGAGTTAGCAGTACTAACAGGTTTAGCAGTACTAACCTTGTTAGCAGCACTAACAGAGTTAGCAGTACTAACTTTGTTAGCAGCACTAACAGAGTTAGCAGTATTAACATTTGCAGAAGTACTAACTATGTCAGCAGCACTAACATTGATAGTAGTAGTATTACTTCTAGCAGCACTATCATTGTCAGCAGTACTATTTGGGGTAGCAGTACTAACAGTTTTAGTGCATTTAGGAACCCACATATTGACACTTTCTTTAATAATCTTTTTCTTCATGTGGCTTTTAGGTTTAACAGATTTCTTAGCCACATGGTTCCTTTCAATCTTCCTATAACCAAAGGGTTTTTGCATAGATCTTTGAAAATTCATCCTTTGGTTCATAGGGTTGAAATAACAGTTTTTGGCAAGATGATTCAATTTGCCACAGATAAAACAAGGTTTTGGTCTATTGATTTTACTCAAATCAACCCCTTGTTTTTGTGCCCACTGATTATTCCAGTTTCTTTGATTTCCCCTCTTTTTATCATGTTTTTGGGGCTCATTCTTCTTGCATGCACACTGTTTGCAAGGACCTGGATTCACAACTGTGGTCTGTTTGTAATGGACCTTACCAGACTTTCCCTCTGTCTTCTCTATGTCCTTGGATTTGATCCAAGCCCTTCCACATTCCTCATTTGGTGATAATGTTATTCTCTAGAGGAATCTCACCACTCACTTTGTTCTCCTTACTCTTACCAACCTTTTTCTCAGTCTTATCCTCAACAACTACTTCATCTAGGGGATCTATCTCAGTGGCTCCCTCAGGCAAGTCCTTCTTATCTTTGGTTTCTAGCAAGTCTGAGGTAGGAGGAATGTAATTGTTGTTATATGGTGGTGGTGTGGCATTATACCCAATTCCTCTTCTCAGCTTATCATGAATCTGAGTTTGTAGTAAAGAGTCCATTGCTTTAGAAGCATTGGAAAACTTTTCTACATCAAGCTTAACCTTGGTTAGCTTCTCTCTCAGCTTTTCACTCTCCTCTTTAGATTTGGTCAGTTTAAGTTCTAAATCCTTTTTCTCCCACTTCCAGTAATTGGTGTCATATGAGTGTTGGAGTTCATTGGCTTGAAAACCTTTAATCTGTTCCTCAAACCTCTCAACAATTCTCACATAGTCCTTTATATCCTTTTCTAATCTCTTAAGGTCATCACTCATCTTCTGGTTGTGATCCCTGTACCTTTTAACAGTGTCTATGCAACTTTTAGAACAGAGATTAGAACTTACCTCAGATGGGAGATCAGATACTTCAGCCATAAGTGCTTGATTTTGGATAGCCTCTTCTGCTTGATCACTCCAGTCAAACCCCATTCCTTGTTGAGAAACAAGGGATTGAGCAGAGTTTCTGTTATGGTTGAGGTTTCCAGACTGTGCTTGTTGGTGGTTGTTGTTGTGATACACTCCACTTCTGCATTCCCTGGCAAAGTGTCCCTTCAGATGGCATTTGTAGCACTCCACCTTTGATTTATCAAACCCTGCACCGTCTTCTCTTCTTTGGAAAAAGTTGTTCCTCCCAGTCCTCTTTATGAACTTCTTCACCCTCATGGAAAGCATGGCCATCTGCCATTTAATATCCATCTCTTCCAGATCATCAGGATGAAGTTGTTCCAAATCATCATTAATTGAGGAATTTCCATGGCTGGCAAGAAAGGCTTCAAACACAAAATCAGTGCCTTTTTCTTGATTTGCTCCACTAGCAGCATTAACTGATTCAGGATTAGCAGTAGAATCAATTGATGCTGATAGGAGTGCAGCATTATGAATATATCCAGAAGGCTTCTTCTTTGCCTCCACCTCAGCTTCAAACACTCTAAGATCATTGTACAGATCATCAAGTTCTTTCTCTTCCAACTGATCATTCTGTCTGAATGAAACAGTGTACATGGTCCATTCATCTCCAAGGGACCTTAAGAACTTTCTGTTTACATCATCTTGATCAATCTGTACTCCCATAGTAGCTAGTTCACCAATCAGTTTGTTAAACCTGTCAAAAGTTTGAGTCATGGACTCATTCTTAGTTGACATAAAGTTTTCATACTGTTGCTTCAAGATTGCCTTTTGATTTCTCTTGGTACTTTTGGTACCAGAGATCTCTTCTCTAGAGCATTCCAGAGCATCTGTGCATCAGTGTAGTTACAGAATTGGTGTTGATATTCATTGGGAATGGCCAAGAGCAGTGTGCTCAAGGATTTCATCTATGTTTGTCTTGTCTTTCTTTCTGCATCCGTCTTTGGTGGAGTTCTTTTTCCATCTTCACCAATCTTTCCTGCATCAGATGGGCCATTCTCAATGATGTCCCACATAGAGTAATCTGTGAGGAGAATGTATTGCTTGATTCTAATCTTCCACATGTCAAATTCATTGGGTCTGAGCATTGGAACTTTTGAGACCAGAGTACTGTTTGATTCAGCTGTGTTTTCCATGATTAATAAGATTTCTGAGAATACTAGCTCTGATACCACTTGTCAGGATCTTAATTCTAAACAAGAATAAACACTCAGAAACAATATTAAAGGAGTTTGCAGAATAACACTTTAATATTCAATAATCTATGAAAACAGTGAATCAGAAGAACAACTTGTAAACTTTATTGAATGATTGTAAAGCTACAAGATTCAACACTCAACCTCAATATTGATGAACAGGCTCACCAATACGAATTCTACTTCTCTAGAATTAGGATTACAAACCTTGAGGTTGATTCTCTCTATCAAAACAAAAATTTAGAATTCTCTAAGCTCTTCTCTATCAATTACAAACTATTCTATATATACTGAAGATAAAAGATAATTACAAATAATAAAAGATCTTCAAAATAATCTTCCATCTTTATCTCCAAGCTTTCCATAATCTTCAAACTTGATCTACACGAATCTTGATAATCTTATAAGCAGCACTAAGTCTTCAGCAGCATTAATACTTTGACTTAGCAGTACTAATCTTGATCAGCAGTATTAACTTCAATCAGCAGCATTAATCTCAGAAGTAGTAATCAAGTTCTTCTAGCAACATTAACTATACTTGTATATTTCTGAATTTCCCAACACTTACCTCTTGAAGAACCTCAACCAGAGACATGCTTTCCTTTTCTGATTTCACGATTCCAGACTCCCTCCCAAAAGCTCCCAAGTCGCCTTCCTCTCTGCTCTTGCGCCGCTTCCAAGAAATGACCCAGACTGATAGGTAATCTAGGGTTTTGAGCCCTTTTTATGCCCTTATTTGCAACCAAGCCCCTCAACTTCTTTATTTTCACACTTTTGCCCCAATTATTACATTCTCATTTAATCCCCAAGGATTTAAGATCGTTACCACACTCCCCCCTTAAAGGGATTCCGTCCTCGGAATCTCCTTATCGAACAAGTATGGGTATTTGGATTTCATTTCCGATTCTAGCTCCCACGTCGCTTCCCGTCCTTTGTGAAACTTACATTGTACTTTCACGAGGTCAATACCCTTCGTCTTTAGTTGTTTAGTCTTACGATCAGTAATAGTCTCTGGTTCTTCGACGAAATTCAGCTTTTCATCCACCCGGATGTCTTGTAAAGGTACAACCATATCTACGTCTGCTAAACACTTTCTCAAGATGGAGACATGGAAAGTGTTGTGGATACCCTTTAGCTCTTCGAATAAACCCCGACACGTTCAACAATCTTAAACGGCCCAATAAATCGTGGGCTTAGCTTCCCTTTCTTCCCAAAGCGGATTACCCCTTTCCAAGGTGATACCCTCAACATCACCCTATCGTCTACCTGGAGTTCTATATCCTTTCGGCGTTTATCGGCGTAGCTCTTTTGACGGTCGTGTGTCACTTTCGATCTCTCTCGCACTTGAATGATTTTATCCGCAGTCATATGCACTAACTCTGGCCCAGCCAGCTGCCTTTCTCCAACCTCGTTCCAGCATAAAGGAGTCCGACATTTCCTACCATAAAGCATCTCATAAGGAGCAGCTTTGATGCTTGCGTCATAACTATTATTGTAAGCAAACTCAATTAGTGGTAGATGGTTCTCCCATGAGCCTTGGAAATCCAGGACGCATGCTCTCAACATATCCTCTAGGGTCTGAATAGTCCGTGCGCTCTGACCGTCGGTTTGAGGGTGATATGTCGTGCTCATTTTGATTGTTGACCCCATTTCTCGTTGGAAGCTCTTCCAAAAGTGTGAAGTGAATCGACTATCTTGGTCGAACACAATCGACAAGGGTACACCATGGCGGACAACAATCCCGTCAATGTACAGTTTCGCGAGCCTTTCCATATGTAGGTTTCCTTGATGAGTAAGAAATGCGCTGATTTGGTCAGCCGATCCACAATGACCCAAATCGCGTCATACCCCTTCGGGGTTCTGGGTAACTTAGTCACGAAATCCATCGTGATTTGTTCCCACTTCTAGACGGGAATTTCCAACGGTTGAAGTTTCCCATATGGTTGTTGATGCTCCGTCTTTACTTGCAAACACATCAGGAACCTCTCCACGTAATGAGCTATATCTTTCTTTAGTCCCGGTGTCAGGATCGAAATTCTAAACAAGAATTTAAACTAAACACTCAGAAACTATGTTAAAGAAGTCGCGGAATAACACTTTAACAATAAATCAATCAAACAGTGTATGAACTCAAATCACAAGTTATATTGAATTAACTTAATGATTACAAACAAAACCTCAATCTGTTGAACAGACTCACCATACGTTCTATACTTCTCTAAAGAAAGGATTAAAACTAATCTTGAGGTTAATTCTCTCTAAACGTATATGCAAAACTTGTTAATCTATCAAAAACTACTAGACTATCTATACAGAACTGATTACAAGATAATTACTAAGGAAATATTGATCTTCAGCATCCATTCCATAATTATCTTCATCATTATCTTCAGCTCCTAGTCTTTCGTTCCAAGTCATCATTATCAACATCATCATCATAAGAAGTATTAATCATCCAGCAACATTAATCTTCAAGCATTACTAACTACTAGCAGTACTAATTTTCCAAGCAGTACTAACTATTCTTCTAGCAGTACTAACTTTTCAAGCAGTAGTAATACTACTAGCAGTAGTAAAATCTTCAGTAGTATTAATCTTTAACACTTCAGCAGCATTATCCAGACTTAGCTCATATCTGACCCAACAATCTCCCCCTAACTTAACTTTTGAAATCCAGAAGTTAAGTTCTTCAAAATTTGATCTTCATGATGCTTTCAAAACTTCAGCACAATTTCCCAGATTAGGATCCAGACCTAGACTTTGATTGATAGTTCTTCTTATTACTATTCTGGCCATTTCTGAACCCTTAGCACATACCAGCTTGGCTTTCAACATCCTTTGCAGCTTTGCTTTGCTGTGGTCATATACCTTATCCACCAAGTAGTATTTATGATAGCTCTTATCAATGGTTATCACAAAGACTCCACAATTTTCAAACAACATCCAGTTATCTATTCTTTTAACTCCATTCTCAAGATGCAAGTCTTTGGTAACATACTGCACTCTTTCAGGATCAAACATCATGCACAAGTACTCCATGGCCATCTTTTTAATGCTCATCCCTGCTCCTTTCAGTAAATCCCCATACAAGTTCAAGCCAACCTTATACATTTCTTCCAAATCCACCCTGTTACAACTTCTGATTATTTTACCCCATGTAGCATATACTTCATAATGATCACCCATTCTCTTTATTTTGAAATACTCTGTTCTTTTATCCACTAGAGTATCCTAATGGATAATCTCTGGAGCTTCCACAGAGATGGGATCAACTTTCACTGGTTCTTCATTTGTTATTGTCATGTACAACTCAAACTGTTCATCAGACTGTCTAGGCTGTTCTGATTGTTGAGTTGTTGGCTCTTGATTCTGCTCATGCTCTGCAGAAGGTGCAACAATAGGTTCTGATGGTTCTGCTTCTGTTCTTTCACTTTCCTTCTCCTTCTCAACCTCTTTAATTCTTGGCCTCTTTGCCTGTTTCTTTGAAGCAATAGACTTCATTCTCTTAACAACTCTGATCTTCTGGGCTAGTGTTTCTTCTTTCTTGACTTCTGCCCTTTCTTTTGTAGGAGTACCTTCTTCACTGTCAGGGAAAGGTTGTTGAATATTCAGATCATGCCTTTCTTTCATCTTTCTTTCAAACTCAACCCTCTGACTGAAGTCTCCTTGAAGTTTAGCCATCTCCTTTCTGTACAAGTCTTCAATTCTGCCATAAGACATCTTAGCAAACATTCCTTCTTTGACTCCAACAGACCCTTTTAAGAAGTTTATCATTTTTCTTCTTTCTTGTGTTGCTTGAAATGTCATTGAAAGCTTCCTTTGTCTTGTCTTTGATGGTTGCCTTTGCCTAGATGCCTTCATGGTAACTTTCATCTCAACAAGCTTCAAACTCTTCTGATATTCTTCACTGAGCTTTGTAGCCAAATCTAATGCAATTTGTCTGTCTTTAGCTTGTTGAATTTATTTTTCCTTTTCTGATTCCTTCTCAAGCTGTGAACTTAACTCTTTTGCCAGTTCTTCATCCAACTCAATTTGCTTCTTCTTCTTCAATGGTCTCTCAGGCTCAACCATTCTCTCTTTGCCTTTCTTCTTGGCCTCTGTCATGCTTATCTCATTCCTTTTCTTCTCAGTGCCTCCCTCTTTGATGACCACTCCCTTAGCCTTTTGAGTAGCCTTGGGAGTGTTAGTCTTTGCCTTCAATAGAGTCTCTGCTATTTCTATTTCCTCTATAGACATACCAGTTTCTGCTGCTTTTGCAGTTTCTACTTCTGGTGTAGTTACTGCTGCTGGTTCAGTTTCTGCTGCAATATCAGTTTCTACTTCCTTTTCAGTTTCTGCTTCCTCCATTGTTTCTGTTGCTATTTCTGTTTCTGCTTCTTGGGCAGTTTCTACTGCTTCTTTCTCTGTTTCAGCACCAATCTCCCCCTCAAATTGAGATTCCATGCCAACAGAGCTTTTCTTTTCACTTTCATCCTCTTGAGTCTCCCCCTTTTTGGAAGCATCATGATCAATGCTACTCTTCTTCAAAACAAATTGGGTTTTCTTCTTTTTGTGCACCAATTTGAGTACCATCTTCTTGAGTTTGGAAATCTGCACTTGTTGAGAAGAAATCACCTTTTTCAATTCTTTTATCTCCAAATCTTGATTGTGAACTTCCAGACTTATTGTACCAAGAGTATCCATCAATTCTTCATAGTTATATCTGTCCTCACCTCCTTTAGATGTTTTTACCACCCTTGAAGGATCCTTGGATCTTTTGGTAGAGGCATTCTGCCTAGCAGAAGCACCTTATACCCCCGTGGTTTCTTGGCACCTGGGACCTTTAGATGATTGCTCACCTAAAGTTGTCGTGGGGAAGGTCTTAGGTATGTTCACACTGTCCTGATTCACACCTTGTGCATAATCAGTAGTGTGAGCCTTACTTCCCACATGCTCATCCTTCTCCATATAGAGCACCTTCTTGGGGTTGGGAGACACCCCTATGGTTTCCCTTTCGATATTCTCTGATGGAGAATGCTCCATCAGAGGGCTTGTAGGCTTTGGGGGTGAAAATACAAGAAGGGAAGGAACCTTCTGTACCTTTTTTTGTATATATATTTGTGTGATGGGGGATTTTGGCTTGACAACAGGGATCTGAGGAGTATTGATTGAAACGAATGGTGTGGGTAGGTCATCAGTTGGGTGGTTAGATGTGGGTTGTGACCCTGATGCCTCACCATGGGAATGAGACACCACCATCATTGTAGAGAACAATGGTGTGTCATTTCCAGAAAAGTCCTTACTAGGCCTTTTCATGTTAGAAAACACCTTCCCTTTGAGAGGTTTTGGTACATACACCTCTTGAAAAGAGGGTAGATCCGTCAATTCATTGTTCAGTACTTCTTGTACAAACCTTGGATACATATAGAAGCTTTTGAATTTGGTATCCAGGTTTGACATTAATCATTGAAAATCATTTGTAAAAATTAAACTTTCTAGAGGTACCTAAGCAGACTAGAGCATAAGCTAAGGTACTGCTGAACTCACTCCATCCAGTTGTTTTTCTAGAAATACAATGTTGCAGAGTATGAACCAAAAATCTCCACTGAGGTGAAAATCTGTTTTTGAAAAACTTATAGACCTCTGTTGGACCTTCATACCCCATTCAACCAAGTACTTGGAAGAGATCTTCCTTGGAAAGAGAGGTAATACCTGAGGCATCATCTAGTCGTAGATGAATGCAAATACAGCCTTCTGTGATGGTTAGAGGTTTATCACAAACCCTTGATTTGATGACCTGATTGCCATCGTCAGTGTGAATGGAAGCATTGGCCCAGAATTGTCGCAGATGTTCCACATAGATTGTGGGATTGACAGTTAAAGCGTAGGCGATGTGTGAGGATTTTAGGAAATCCACAATCTGATGAAAACCCTCTGCTTGCTTGGGTTTCTGTAGCATTGCCAACTCATTGTGATCATCAACAAACATCAGTCTTGCCATCGTTCTTGGGATCGAAGCAATACTAGGGTTTATGCACTGGAAAGCAATAATTTGAGAGAGAGAGAGAGAGAGAGAGACAGAGAAAGAACACTCGTAGTAAATTCAAAGAGCCGTTTGGATTTTGGTGGTCAAAGAGGGTATTGATAGGTGGAGGGTTTCAGTTAGAAGCAGTACTAAGTACCTTAGCAGCATTAACACATACCCACAGTATTAACTCATATTAGCAGTAGTAACGCATACTGGCAGTATTAACACAAACTAGCAGTATTAACACATACCAACAGTAGTAACACTGATTAGCAGTAGAAATAAGGCAAGCAGTAGTAACTTTGCACTGGCAGTATAAACCACCCAGCAGTAGTAACCATACTTAACCATATTTGAACTGTCAGAAAGAGTAATAGTGAGAGCAGTATTAACTGAACTAGAAGTACTAAGTATCCAATTCAGCAATGTAATCTAGAACATTTAAACACACATAGTTAGTAGCACCATGCACATTACAATATGAGAAAGTAAGCAGGAAGGAATCTATTAAGAAATGGTACATAAAGAAAATCAAAAGAGGGTTATTCAGTGTTTATCATGCCTACACTTGTGACCAAGAATGTGAATCTACCCACATCAAAAGCTTTGGTGAATAGATCAGCAAATTGGTTACTTGTGTGTACTTTCAAAACCTGAATTAGCTTCTTTTCATTGCAATCTCTAATGAAATGGTACCTGATTTCTATATGCTTGGTTTTAGAGTGCTTGACTGGATTATTAACAATGCTTATAGCACTGTTGTTGTCAATGAAGATTGGAGTGTGAAGAAAAGTAACATTATAGTCCAACATCTGATTCTGAATCCATAGCACTTGAGAGCAGTAGCTTGCAGCAGCTATATACTCTGCTTCTGTTGTAGAGGTGGACATTGTGGTTTGCTTTTTACACTGCCATGAAACTAGTCTTACACCCAAAAACTGACATCCTCCTGATGTAGACTTTCTATCCAAGTTTGCACCACCCAAATCACTATCAGAATATGCAAGTAGATCAAATGGTGAGTCATGAGGATACCAAAGACCCAACCTAGGTTGTCCTTTCAGATATCTGAAGATCCTCTTGACTGCTTGAAAATGAGATTGCTTAGGTCTTACTTGAAATCTGGCACACACACAGACATCAAACATAATATCTGGCCTTGAAGTTGTTAGATACATGAGGGAGCCTATCATAGATCTATAATGATGAACATCTACATCCTCCCCCTCAAGATCTGCAGTGATCTGTTTGTGTGTTTCCATAGGTGTGCTTGCAGGCTTTGAATCTGAAAACCCAAACTTTGTAAGTATATCCGGCACATACTTGGATTGGCTGATGAAGATACCATCTTTCTTCTGTTTAACCTGTAGCCCAAGGAAGAATGTAAGTTCACCCATAGAGCTCATCTTGAATCTTTTATGCATCAGCTCCTCAAACTCCTTGCACATATAATCTTTTGTGGATTCAAAGATGATATCATCCACATAGATTTAAACAAGTAGGATGTCCTTCTTCTTCCTTTTGATGAACAGAGTTTTGTCAATGATTCCCCTTTCAAAACCATTTTCCAAGAGATAGGTAGACAGAATGTCATACCATGCTCTTGGTGTTTGATGTAGCCCATAGAGTGTCTTCTTTAGTTTGTATACTTTGTCAGGAAAGGTAGGATTCTCAAACCCTGGAGGATGACAAACATACACTTCTTCATCAATTGTCCCATATAGAAATGTACTCTTGACATCCATCTGAAATACTCTGAACTGCATGAAAGAAGCATAGGCTAGAAACAGCCTAATTGCCTCAATTCTGGCTACTGGTGCAAATACTTCTTCATAATCTATTCCCTCTTCTTGGGTATACCCTTGTGCCATAAGCCTGGCTTTATTATTTATTACAATTCCTCTCTCATCTTTCTTGTTCCTGAAAACCCATTTAGTACCAATTGCCCTTTGTCCTGGTGGAAGGTCAACTAGATCCCACACATCTTGCAGCTTAAACTGCAGCAGCTCCTCTTGCATTGCTTCTATCCAGCTTGGTTCTTTCATTGCATCATAGGCCTTCTTGAGTTCAATCTGAGATAGAAAACAAGATAATAACCCTGACTGCAAGTCTTTCAATCCTCCTATCTTACTTTGATGCCTTGTGATCCTAGGAGAATTGATGTCACCAATCACCAACTGAGGAGGATGATTTTTCTGAGTTCTTGTTTGATGTGCAGCCTCCTCATTGATATTTGCATCCAGATTAGAGTCATTCTTCTCAGGAGTGCTTCCACCAAATACTGAAGAATTTTCTTCATAAGTATCATCTTCTGACAGTATGGGCATCTCAGGACCTGTGTTTCCTGAATTATGAGCATCCTCTTTATCACTCTTATTCTCTTCATCACCTTTATCCTCTTCATCACCTTTATAAGCTGCATCATGTTCTGATTCAGAGTCATCTGTGTCTGAATCATCTTACTTATCTTGCTAGCAAAATTCAACATGATCAACAGTAGGTATGGGGAACAGCACAACTCTTGTTTCTGTGCTTGTACCTGTTCTGAATTTGTTCCTATAGTTTGCACATTACTAAAACCCAAAGCATTAGTTAGTGAATCAATGTCAAACAACCAATCAGGACCTGTACCAATTTGATTTGGTGTGTTCTCATTGCATTTGGCATTGTCACTTTCCTTTATAATCCTTGAAGAACTATTAAATACTCTATATGCCTTACTCTGAGAGGAGTATCGAACAAGAAATCTATCCTCAGCTTTGCTTTCAAACTTGCCTAAGTGATATTTGGTGTTGAAAATTATGCAAGGACACCCAAAAGGTTTGAAAAATCCAATAAAAGGTTTCTTCTTGTTAAAAAGTTCATAAGGTGTTTTTCCTTGGGATTTGACTACTAGAACTCTGTTTTGGACATAACAAGCAGTATTAACTGCTTCTGCCCAAAAAGTAATTGGTAATTTTGAATCTGCCAACAGAGATCTAGCAGCCTCAATCAGTGTCCTATTTCTTCTCTCAGCAACACCATTTTGTTGAGGAGTTCTAGGAGCACTGTATTATCTCTCAATACCTTTAGTCTCACAAAAGTTGTTTAAGCCATTGTTTTTCAATTCTGTTCCATTATCAGATATGATGACTTTAACTCTTAAATTAGTTTGGTTTTCAATCCCAAGGACAAAGGATTTGATCAGTCCACTTGTCTCATCCTTAGTCCTCAGAAAATATACCCAAGTAAATCTAGAGAAATCATCAACAATGACTAAGCAATAGGACTTCTTTCCAATACTCATCACATTAGTAGGACCAAAGAGATCCATATGCAATAATTGAAGAGGTGAAGAGATTGTATTTATTTCTTTGGACTTATGAGAAGTTTTGTGTTGCTTGCCTTTAAGGCAAGCAACACAATGATCATCACATGAAAACACTTTTTGAGGTAAACCTCTTACAAGGTTGTTTTTCACAAGAATGTTCATTGTTTTAAAATTCATGTGACACATCCTTCTGTGCCATAGAGATGATTCATCTAAAGAAACTTTTGAAAACAGAGAGTTTAATGATGAATCAGATGAAACATTCTCTAAGTCCAAACAATAAACATTGTCCTTTCTAGGAGTTCTAAGTAGTATCATATTTTCATCAACTACCTTGAATCCTGGAGCAAGGATAATACATTCAGTCTCAGTAAATAGTATACTATGTTTCTTTGTGATACACTTAACAGGTTGTATCTCAATTGCTCAACATAGTAAACATCTTCAAAAGACATCTTACCTTTTGAAACCATACCTTTTCCACTAATCTTACCTCCTGCTGGATTGTCACCAAAAGCAACACGTCCTCCATCAAACTTTTTGAAATTTTGAAGGCAGGCCATGTTACCTGTCATGTGCCTAGAGCAACCACTATCTACATGCCAAATGCTCTTCTTCTTGAGTTGTTGGTTGCCCTGCTCATAAGATAAAACAGTTAGTTTTTAGAGGGAACCCAAGCCAAAGTGGTCTTGGGTTGTCCTTTCTCATCAACATATTCATAATCAGTCAGATTGGTCTTGATAAGATGATCAGAATTAGGAATTTCATGGCTGGAATACTTTGTCAAAATTATAGGCTTGGCAGTATTAACACTGGTAGCAGCACTATCCTTGTTAGCAGTACTAACTTGGTTAGCAGTACTAACTTGGTCAACAGTAGTATTGCTATCAACAGTATTATTTCTGTTAGCAGTACTAACAGGTTTCTTGACTTTTGGAACCCAAATCTTGACAAAGTTGTTTGCTTTCTTATTCTGTGAGTTACTCCTTGATTTGCTTGGAGTGTTTTCTTTTGATTTAGCAAACTTATTCTGAATATGAGATTTCAAAGGTGATGTTTTCACATTCTCAGCCATGTGATTCCTTTTTGATTTCTTCCTATAACCAAAAGAATTTTGTGTTTGACTTTGAAAAGTAAATCTTTGGTTAATAGGATTGAAATAACAGTGTTTGGCTAAATGATTCAATTTGCCACAAATAAAACAAGGCTTTGGTCTATTGATTTTGCTTAGATCAATTCCCTGTTTTTGAGCCCACTGATTATTTCTGTTTCTCTGATTTCCCCTTATTTTATCATGTTGATGGGGCTTGTTCTGTTGACAAGTACAGGGATTTACAACAGTGGTTTGCATATAATGATTTCCCTATACCTTTTCCTTTCCTTTCCTAGAGGTCTCAACTTTCTCACTCTTACCATTCTCTTTCTCTGTCTTGGACATCTCCACTTTCTCACTCTTGATAAATGGTTCCCCCCCCCCCTCTCATTTGTAAGAATGTGGTTTTCTAAGGGAGTTTCTTTATGGTCTTCCTTATTCTTACCCTCAGTATTCTCTTCTTCATACTCTGTCTCAACCACTACTGTATCTAGTGGATCTACTTCAGTGGCTCCTTCAGGTAATTCCTTCTTATCTTGTCTTTCTAAGAGGTCTTAGGTGGGTGGAATATAATTGTTATTGTAAGGTGGAGGGGTGTTGTTGTAGCCTATTCCTCTTCTCAGTTTGTCATGAACTTGAGTTTTGAGTAAAGAGTCCATTGCTTTAGAAGCATTGGAATATTTCTCAATGTCTAGTTTGGCCTTCTCAAATTCACTCCTAATTTTCTCACATTCATCTCTAGACTTTTCTAATTCAATCTCTAACTGATTCTTCTCCCACTTCGAGTAGTTGGTATCATATGAATGTTGAAGTTCATTGGCCTGGTATGACTTATTTTGTTCTTCAAAATTCTCAATGATCAAACTATACTCTCTTCTATCTTTCTCCAACCTTTTAAGGTCATCACACATGCTCTGATTGTGATCCCTGTACTTTTTAACAGTTTCAAGACATGTTTTAGAGCAAAGGTTAGATTTTACCTCTGTGGGAACTGCAGTGCTTGGTTCTGAATTGCCTCCTCTGCTTGATCACTCCAATCAAAGCCCATTCCTTCTTGTGAGACAAGAGCTTGAGATGGATTCCTGTTATAGTTAGTGGACTTTGATTGTTGATTGTTGCTTCCATGCTGTTGAGAAATTACTTCTCTGCATTCTCTTGCAAAGCGTCCCAGATTATGGCATTTGTATCATTCCACCTTGGATTTATCAAATCCAGCACCATCTTCTCTTCTCATGGTAAAGTTGTTTCTACCTGTTCTTTTAATGAATCTTTTGACTCTCATGGTGAGTATTGCCATTTGCCACTTGATATCCATCTCTTCAAGGTCATCAACATTGATCTGCTCCATATCATCATTGATAAGAGAAAATTTAGCATGACTAGCAAGGAATGCTTCCAAAACATAATCATTAGATCCATCCTGTTTTGAGCCATAAGCAGTGCTGACTGATTTTGTACTAGCAGAAGAATCAGTAGTAGATGATAAGAGAGTAGCATTGTGAGAGTATCCAGATGGCTTCTTCTTAGATTCAACTTCTGCTTCAAACACCCTGAGATCATTGTAGAGATCATCAAGTTCCTTATCTTCCAGATTATCATTCTGTCTAAATGATACTGTATACATGACCCATTCTTCACCAAGAGACCTTAGAAACTTTCTGTTGACATCATCCTGGTCCATCTTGACACCAACAGTGGACAATTCTCCAATCAACTTGTTGAATCTATCAAAGGTTTGAGTCATAGACTCATTCTTTGTAGACATAAAGTTTTCATATTGTTGCTTGAGAATTGATTTCTGATTTCTCTTAGTGCTTTTAGTACCTGAAAATATCTTCTCCAATGCATTCCACAGGATTTGAGCATCAGAACAATTGCAAAACTGATGTTGGTATTCATTAGGAATTGCCAAGAGCAGAGTGCTCAAGGCTTTCATCTCAGTCTGCCTCATCTTTCTTTCTCCATCAGTATTTGGTGGAGGTCTCTTTCCATCTACTGCCATCTTTCCTTCATTTGAGGGACCATTCTCAATGATGTCCCACATTGAGAAGTCTGTGAGAAGAATGTACTGCCTGATTCTGATTTTCCACATGTCAAACTCATTGGGTTTGAGCATGGGGACCTTTGAAACAAGAACACTGTCATGTGATCCGTCCATGATGATTATTGATTTCTGAGTTCCTTAAGCTCTGATACCACTTGTCAGGATCGAAATTCTAAACAAGAATTTAAACTAAACACTCAGAAACTATGTTAAAGAAGTCGCGGAATAACACTTTAACAATAAATCAATCAAACAATGTATGAACTCAAATCACAAGTTATATTGAATTAACTTAATGATTACAAACAAAACCTCAATCTGTTGAACAGACTCAACATACGTTCTATACTTCTCTAAAGAAAGGATTAAAACTAATCTTGAGGTTAATTCTCTCTAAACGTATATGCAAAACTTGTTAATCTATCAAAAACTACTAGACTATAGATACAGAACTGATTACAAGATAATTACTAAGGAAATATTGATCTTCAGCATCCATTCCATAATTATCTTCATCATTATCTTCATCTCCTAGTCTTTCGTTCCAAGTCATCATTATCAACATCATCATCATAAGCAGTATTAATCATCCAGCAGCATTAATCTTCAAGCAGTACTAACTACTAGCAATACTAACTTTCCAAGCAGTACTAACTATTCTTCTAGCAGTACTAACTTTTCAAGTAGTAGTAATACTACTAGCAGTAGTAAAATCTTCAGCAGTATTAATCTTTAACACTTCAGCAGCATTATCCAGACTTAGCTCATATCTGACCCAACACCCGGCCACTAGTAATCTAGTCGTAAATCTCCGTACATCTTGTTCGTCCCTGGGTGAATCGAAAACTTTGACTTATGAGCCTCCCCTAAGATAACCATTCTCAAATCCCCAAGTCTCGGAACCCAAATCTTTCCACTGTAGCACTTCAGTCCCCGACTGTCCTCTATTAATGAGCTGGTAAAACCGACCACTCTTTCAGCTTTAAGGTTCTCAGGCCTCAGGGCTCCCACTTGAAATCTCTTAATCTCTTCCAGTAGAGTTGGTGTCGCCTCAACTCTCGTATCTACCATCATCAGATTTTCGCTTCTTTCCTTCCGACTCAGAGCATCTACTACTACGTTGGCCTTCCCGGGATGGTATTCGATCTTACAGTCATAATCGGTTAGCAACTCCATCCATCTTCGTTGGAGCATATTTAGCTCTTTCTGATCGAACAGATGACATAGGCTTTTGTGATCCGTGAAGATTTGACATTTCGTTCCATAAAGGTAGTGCCTCCAAATCTTCAGCGCAAAAACCACGGCGGCCAACTCTAAATCGTGAGTAGGGTATCACGATTCGTGATCCTTCAACTGGCGTGATGCGTAAGCAATTACCTTTCCCATTGCATAAGGACACATCCCAAACCTAATCTAGACGCATCACTATACACTACGAAGTCTTCCGTACCGTTCGGCAGGGTTAAGATCGGAGCGCTGCTCAACATATCCTTAAGTCTCTGAAAGTCCTCCCTCTGAGATTCTGTCCATACGAACTTTACATTCTTTTTCGTTAACGAAGTTAGCGGAGTGGCTATTCTAGAGAAATCTCTAATAAACTTCTGGTAATACCCTGCTAATCCCAGGAAACTTCGGACTTCTGACGGATTCTTTGGCGCTTCCCAACTACGAATCGCTTCCACCTTTGTCGGATCCACTTTGATTCCTTCTTGGGACACCAGGTGCCCAAGGAACTGCACTTCTCGCAATCAGAATTCACATTTCAAGCATTTCGCATAAAGTCTCTATCTCTTTAGCAAATCCAGTACTGTTCGTAAATGTTCCTCGTGTTCCTTCTCGGTCTTTGAGTACACTAGAATATCGTCGATAAACACTATCACGAAATTGTCTAAGTAGGGTTGACACACCCTATTCATCAAATCCATAAAGGCTGCAGGAGCGTTGGTCAACCCAAATGGCATTACAAGGAATTCGTAATGCCCATACCTTGTACGGAAGGCTGTTTTCGGTATATCCTCTTCCTTCACCTTGAGTTGATGATATCCTGACCTTAAATCTATCTTGGAGAAGAAACTTGCCCCCCTTGAAGCTGATCGAATAAGTCGTCTATCCTGGGAATCGGATATTTATTCTTGATCGTCAGCTTATTGAGCTCTGTGTAATCTATGCACATTCGCATAGATTTGTTCTTCTTTTTCACAAAGAGGACTGGCGCTCCCCACGGAGAAGTACTAGGCCTTATAAACCCCTTATCCAACAATTCTTGCAATTGCGACATCATTTCCTTCATCTCCGAGGGTGCCAGTCGGTACGGTGCACGCGCTACCGGAGCAGCACCAGGCACCAGATCAATCCGAAATTCGACTTGACGATCAGGAGGTAGATCTGTCAAATCCTCCGGAAACACTTCTGGGTACTCGCTCACTACCCGCACTTTCTCCATTCTACCCTTTTCTTTCTTAGCATCTATTACGTATGCTAAGAATCCCCTACACCCTTTTCTCAAACTCCTATTCACTTTGATCATGGAAATCAAGCTAGAATTTCCTTCCCGTCTATCCCCGTAAATCACTACCACCCCTTTCTCCGATAAAACCATACGAATCATCTTCTTGTTACAGACAATACTAGCATCATTTCTAGCCAGCCAATCCATTCCAAGAACCACGTCGAACTCTCATCGGCATAGGGTATAGTACCACCGGTACTAAACTCCCTTCTATGTCTATCACACATCCCTCAAACACCTCCCTAATCGACACCTGATTAGCATCAGCGGTTTCTACATTAAACCCTCTCCCTAAACGCTTAGGCTTTAACCCCAAACACCGAGCAAACGCAGGAGATATAAAAGATCAAGTCGCCCATGAGTCAAACAATACTCTAGCACAAGTAGAGGTTACCAGAAACGTACCTGCTACCACATCAGGAATCTCTTCTGCCTCCGTTGCCGTCATATTAAAGGCCCTCCCTTTCGGACGAGCCGGCTCCCATTTCCTTTCTTCCTTTTTTCCTCCCCCACACTCCCCATTCTGAACTGGTCCACCCCGCTTAACCTGCGGGCACTCCGACCGGAGATGATCTGGCGATCCACACTGGTAACAACTTTTCTTGTTTAGGCAATCCCTATACATATGCCCTGGCATCCCACACTGAAAACACGATCTGTCTCATGAACCACAATCTCCCCGGTGTATTCGATGACACTTCCCACAGGGTTTCTCTCCAAACCCTCGTCCCCCTCTCGGTTCTGGTCTAGGATTCTTTCCCTTTTTCAGATCTGATGTTGACCCATCCCACTTCCTCTTTTTCTGTCATTTCGACCGCATGCACGGAAGCCTGGAATGTAGCCGGTTCCTTAGCAGAGACCCACTCTCGCAAACTGCTCTTCAACCCAAAGATGAAACGTTCCACTCTACTTTCTTCGTCTGGCAGGTAAGATCCCGCAAAGCGAGACTTCTCGATGAACTTAGTAGTGTACTCCCTTACCGACATATCCTTCTGTTCCAATCCCAGAAATTCTTCCTGCAACTTCTTCACTGCCGCCAGAGGACAGAATTGAGCCTTAAATTTTCCCACAAAAGTCTCCCATGACATACCTTCTGCTGCAGCCACCCCCATTCCTCTTGTCTCTGCATCCCACCACAACGTAGCTTCAAACCTCAGCATAGATAAAGCGTAAGTTACCTTGTCTTCCTCGGCGCATTTACTGGTGGCAAACATCAGTTCCATCTCTTTGACCCATTTCATTACCAGGACTGGGTCACAATCCCCTTTGTAAGTAGGAGGTTTGCAGGCTGCGAACTCCTTGTAACTACACCCCTTAACTGCCACCCTGGTTGCTGTCACATCCATCGTTGAAGAGTTACCCCCGACTTCAGTTGCCGGCGGGCTTGACAGCACAGTCACTTCCCTGTTCTCGCTTTTCTCTCTGCTTTCTGAAGTTGATTTCTCCTGATGGGCCAACAGCGCTCGCAGAGTCTCTTGAAGCTTTCCTATTTCTGCAGCAAACGTCTCGTGAGTCACAAAAGCTTGGTTTCGACCCCGACCACATGCCCTTACGGCTCCCAGCCCTCTTACAGTCGTTGAGCTCTCCTGGTGCCATGATTCCCCATCCCCGAGAACCTCAGCACTTCTCGCCCTGCGGTTAGTTCGGGTGTTAGCTCCTCCCCGATTTCTGGCATTATTTCCTCCACTTGGGTCGTATCCCTTCGAGTAGTCCTCGTCGGACCACGCCCTCGACCACGGCCCCGTCCCCAAGTTGTCGACCTTCCAGGAGGACCTCTCGGTATCTCAGCTCGAATCTCATCTTCCGGCATATTCTCCTCGACCGGACCTGCCCTACTTCGTAAAACTCGTTCCGACATGACTACAACTGATACAACACAAAGATATACTTAAATTTTACAGCCCTATATGCAACAAGATTTCATAGACACGCACACGTACCTGTAAATTTGCAATTACAATGGCCAGTTGTAATCCCAAATCTACCTTACATGTTAGTCCCTATCTCTCGTTACAGATGCTCCAACAAGGCCACCTAAATCGCTTAAACTATGGCTCTGATACCAAATGTAACAACCCAAAACATAGCATAATAATTTTAAATAAAATCCAATCCCAAAAACGGGTCCCAGTAAAAAGTTTCAATAAGAAAGGATTTACACGATCCACAACATGTCTATTACAACCGAGAATCTATATATGAGCTATGACTATGCCGCAACTAAGACTCCCTCTCCTTCTTGCCAGTTCCTAACACTTCTCTTTCCCTTTGGAAGATCCCGGAGTCACCCTGTTACCTGAAAATGCTTTTTAAGAAAAGTGGAAACGAGGATTAGACCGAAAGGTCTAGTGAATTCCCAACCTCGTCCATTTTATAGCAACATATTACACAATCGAAATTTCGAGTTATATCAAAGACCTCATGTCACCGTAGGTGACTAGTGCCACATAGAAATCCTTCGTCAAGGAACAGGACTACTCGTCCTCAAGGCCCCCGGTAGATCCCCATACGGCCCCCTCGTCGATGCCGTTACCGTGTGTAAGAAAACGAATTCCAAACACACGGTTTCAACCATCCCCGATGGTTGAAGATAATCCATAGCATTTGGTTCATTTAAATAATACCAATTCCCACAGGATGAAAACAACAAGAAAGTATGTATGCTTGCTATTGAAGTAAAACACAATTCAACACAGTTCAAAGTAATATTTAAATGAAAGCGATAAACATAGTAGAATCAAAAAGGAAAGCCATTTCTAGTTTAATAAGTTTTAACATGAGGGAACTCACCTGATTGGATGAACTTCAACCCACACGAACAACTATTCCCCAACAAAACGAACTCCTACATTTCATTATAATAAGACCATTATAATTATGCTACTCTCTAATAATTCATCACTCACTGATCGATCAAAGGAACTGAAAGGAACTGAGCTAATGGCACGGGGCGGTCCCGGTCGACCCACCCCGGGTAGCCCCGATCGAAGTGGCCCCGGCCGGGTAGCCCCGGTCGAAGTGACCCCGGTCGACCCACCCCGGTCGAAGTGACCCAGGTCGACCCACCCCGGGTAGCCCCGGTCGAAGTGACCCAGGTCGACCCACCCCGACCCACCCCGGGTAGCCCCGGTCGAAGTGACCCAAGTCGAACGATAATCCTTCGAAGATAAACCCCAACAGAGTAAACAATCGATTTTCGTCCCACAGTCCATTCTTTACACAATTAGTTTAACACACACCCAGATTAAAACTTAATCGATTAATCTCTAATTGTAACAATTTTAATCCCCAAACCTCCCAACAATATCAATTCCTTATAACAAAACCCAAGTTTACACAGACCAATAATCGCCCCATCTCAACTTTAAAATGAAAGGTTTCAGTTAATAATCAGGGATTTTATTGCTTACCTCTTGAAGAACCTCAACCAGAGACACACTTTCCTTTTCTGATTTCACGATTCCAGAGTCCCTCCCAAAAGCTCCCAAGTCGCCTTCCTCTCTGCTCTTGTGCCGCTTCCAAGAAATGACCCAGGCTGATAGGTAATCTAGGGTTTTGAGCGCTTTTTATACCCTTATTTGCAACCAAGCCCCTCAACTTCTTTATTTTCACACTTTTGCCCCAATTATTACATTCTCATTTAATCCCCAAGGATTTACGATCGTTACAACCATGTGTCTCTCACGTGTTCCTACTGTACAAAGATTCTCAAGATCAAATAGTGCGCACACGATGGATTACTTTTCAGGTTTCATTCCTTTTATGGAATGGCAGCATTTGTCTTGTACTATTATGTGCTCCATTATCTGTATATGTAGGGAGCACATCTTGTAATTGGCACACAACACAGCACATAATTGTATACACGCCTGAATTGTAGAGAGAAATCTGTTGGGAGCATTTTTACACACACTACTGTGTGTTCTTGGTGTATTTGCAAGTTAATGAGATGAACTTTGAGTGAATCATTCTTATTGTTTTACATTTATCTTTGTTACTTGTTTGCGTGTAATTCTACCAAACAAAACCATTCTTATGCACTAAAACGCTTCCGCATCTTAATCTGTTTTGCATATTTTTGGTTTATATTATTGTTGAGCTAAACTGGGCACCAATAATTCTTCATCTAGAATGTTGTATTATTCATCATGAATAATGAATGAACGTTCACATTTGTTATTCATACTGAATGTGGGACACTCGGGGATGTGCATATATATATTCATAATGAATTAAACGAAATTTCGGTTGTGAATCGGGAAACAAAAGAGAGTGTGTCATGTGTCTACACCTTCACGGGTCATTCATATATTATTCATAATGAATAATGCATCATTCATGATGAATAATACAGTATTCAGGGTAAATAATATACGACGATTCATGATGAATAATACATGAATCATGAATTCGTGTATTATTCATCCTGAATGTTTTATTATTCATCCTGAATAATGTATTAATCATCATGAATAGTGAATGGACATTCACCTTTGTTATTCATACTGAATGTGGACACCATGGAACGTGCATATATATTCACTCTTGATGTAACACATATATAACATTTCACATAAAAAAATGTTAAAATGAAAAAAAAATTATATCGAGATAGATGTCATATCGAAGAGCACGAAATTTTCGTTTTTTTGATGTAATTTGTTTGATTAAAATATTAGTACTTTTTAAGATAATTTATTTTAAATTTGAAGTAGGTAAAAGTTTTTTAATTAAAAAAGAAAATAAAAAGTCAAATAAGGTAGGCGTTGATTCAAATTTCCAGTTTTGTCGCTAATCACTTCTCATTTAATGTTATTATGTTTTAACCATTGATTAGTTTTCTAAGTTTTGATCAATGGCTAAGATTTGTCCTCACGTGCACAATGAAAAATGAGTTTTCATTTGAACCCACCCTTATATATATATATATATATATATATATATATATATATATATATATTAATATAAAGATTATAGCAACTTTTTTCCCATAAAATATAAGATTAATGTTTAACTCTATAAATTTGTAACAAATGCTTACCTCCTTTTATCAGTATATACTCACGACTTTCTTCACTTTAACATCCTCTTATCAATGTCTGATAACCAAACCTAACACCACATTTCAATATTTTTGAATACTCGGTTATTATGATAATATATCTTTCTTGTGGTTTTTACTTTACATATATATAAAGATAAAAGTTAATAAAAAAAATTTCCAGAAAGAGAGACAACTAAAATGAGCTAACCCCTATAAAATAGATTTTTTTGCAAAAAGATGAACAACTCAAATGAGTCAATCCTATTAGTTCATACAAAGAAATTTCCTTCTTTGATATACCCACTTTATCCTCTAATCTTTCATATTTCAACTAATGTAGCCATATGGGATAATCAAAATCAACCAAATTTCATGATTTAAGTATAATACTTAAATCTCGTGTGTCAACTCATTATTCTTTTAAAAATAAGGATGTCTAAAATAACCCAACCATATGAGTTTACACAAATGAATCATCTCCTCCGTCGATATGCCTACTTCCTCATTTTATATACATACATTCTCCTTCCAATCTTTCATCTTTACATCAATGTGTGATAATTATAATCAATCATATTCTAGGATTTGGATAAGTTTACTTTAATTGATATAATAGATAATAGATAGATTACATTATTTAAAAATGCTTAATTATATAATGAATTGTTTTATCATGTAAATTAAATAATATAGTCATGAAATATTCATGGAATGCTTTAGCCTTTTACATTCATTCCTTTATTTTTATATATACACACCTTTCAAACTATCATCCTATAAAACCTACCTCATTATCTACGTCGTCCCTTGATAGTCCAAGATCAACTAAATCCTAGAGAGAGAAAGTAGAGAGAGAAAGTAGAGAGAGAGCATGAAGCGCAAAGTAACAATGTATTCAAAGTAAGCGTGAATGTGTTACAAACAACCAAGACCAAAGGGACTTAAATACCCTTGGTCAATACTACACAGTATTAGACACTAAACACAGTATTTGACCAAGCCTATAAATACAATGATTACTATAAAATCAGACCTAACAATCTCCCCCTTAGTAATCATTGACGCTTTGGTCTTCAAAAACCATCTTCTAAATCAGCATGGACCAACTAAGCGACTTTGCGAAGCTTTCTGACTTTTAAAAAAAAATTCTTCTCAGCATTTTTCAGTTTGAGTTATCTTTGTTGCCTTGACAAGACTGGACCAGATTGGAATAAACTTGAACGAATAGTTGATTCATCAGCTTGTGTTCTAGACGACACACCTCTTTTAAATGACCTTGAATAAACTGTGGTGGTCGGAGCAGGACAGCAAAAGATGTAGTATAACTGAGAAAATAAAATCTTGAGCAGCAGAATCTTGATCAGCAGATTAACAATTGAACTCTTTGTCTCTTTATCATCTCCTTAACTTCTTTTAACTTCTCCCCCTCATGACCTTGATGATCTGGATCAACTTGGTCATGCATATGTTGGAGACGAGACAACTTAAGATCTGCAAAATCAAAGAAACGGAGAAAACAGGAGAGGTTTGCGCTAACCATTGGTGGCGCAAAGTAAGGTTTGCACTAATAAAAGAAAGCGCAAAGTGAGGCTTGCGCGACATGCAGGAAACGCAAAGTTTGCTTTGCGCTAGAAGCTGTTGGCGCAAATTCAACTTTGCTCTACCAACTAGTGACGCAAATCTGACTTGGAGTCGGAGAAATTTTACCTGTTAAGCTCTTTGACTCCCCCTACACAAATGCACTAAATTTGACAATTCAAGTTAGTATTCATATAGAGGATCAGATACTCCCCCTCAAAAACATATATGATCATTAAGAAAATTCTCCTTTTTCACTCCCCCTTGAATAATGGTCAAACCCATTTAGATATAAATGAGAACACAATGATTAAAACATCAATGTAGAAAGAAAAATATACTGAATATGTATTTTGAAACGACTAAATATATAAAAATTTAAACAGAAACAAATAAAATTCTACTTTGTAAAATATCACAATAAAATCCAACAGATGAAATCAAATGTATGTTTTTGGATACAGAACCAAGTTTTATTGCATATCAAGTTAAGACATGTTCAGTTTCAAAAACTTTCATCAATCTATTCAGTGTGCTCGCATGTGAACTCTGATTAGCTTCAAGAAAATGCAATTCTAAAAATATAATAGAGAACTTTGCATGTAATCACACTAATCCATCAAAAATTCAGACTTTCACAAATTTACAGGTTTATTGCAACTTAGAAATATCACCAAGTATCATGAGATGTGTGCTCATTGACATCTTTTAAGCTTGTGCTCATTTGGCATCTTTTTAATCAACAAGTTTATTAAGTAAAGAACATGTCGTAAACGTAACTTTCTATCTGACCTTATTGCAGGATTTGGGTCAACCGCTCCCAGACCAGTTGGCCTTAGGGGACTAGGTGTCAAGCATCCCTTAGAACTTAATTTCCCAGATCAGAAAGGCTACATCGACACATCCTAAACCCATTCATACCAGTAGAACATGACTTTCGATCTGATTCTATAGAAGGATTTGAGTTCGATCACTCCCAGATCAAATGACCTTAGGGGACCAGATGACAAGCATCCCACAGAACTTACTTTCCCAAACCAGAAAGGTCACAGGTATAAACTTTTAAACTTAGAGATTTCTGATTTATAAGAATTTAATAATCATCTCAAACACAAGGTTTTACGTCTAAGTGCTTAGCCCATATTTTCATTACGATCCAAAATTTCGACTTTTTAGGTTTTCTAAGCATTGTAAACTATAAATATTCCGAATCACACAACTTTAAAGCAAAATCAAAAGTTACAAACATGTTGCTGACTTTTCGACTTTTGTTAGAGCTGAAATTTGAACATATAAGAACTTCAATATAAACAAATCAACTTGAAAATTTATCCTAGACACACATTTTATTCAAAAGAAAGAAAATTGTAAAACTTTTACTTTATAGAATAAAATTTGTAAAGGTTTAAACTTTTAAAACAACATGCCGAGATTTTAAAAATAGAAATATTTGATCGGCAAGTTTATATTCAATTGAAACAAAATATAATACAATAATATTATCTTTCACACAATGCAAAATGAAATTTGTGTCTCTTTTGAAAAATTAAAGTTGAACAAATTCTAGTAGAAATAAATTTGCTCAGATTCTAGAAAAACATATGAGAAAACTGGAACAATCATCATTATCAGATATAAATGCAGCAGAAATTAAGATAGATGTACTCACAGATTCTCATTAGTCATAAGCTTAAAAGCTTTGAAGAACGAGTCCTAGACTGACATGTCTTAAAATTGTGTATGAAAGAATTTAGGCACAATGATTGTGTTTCATAAGGCTCAAATTGTGTAAAATGTTGAGAAAGCAACATGTATTACACGGACTCAATGTGCATGAAAGAGGTGCGAATGTGGGGCAACTTTCCTTCTTTTTCAATATCGAAATCTTTCGAGTGAAGATTAGATAGCATATATGTTGCGTCCCCAAAGAAAATGAAACATTTCTTTGTTAAGAAGGAAATGAGTGGTTGGTGGGGTTAATGCAAGAGTTGGCATGCGCTCACTGCCTGTTTCAATGATGGTCACCAAAAAATGTGAACCAATCAGTAGATGTGGTTGCCCGGCTCAGAAAGTGGTTGGTGCAGAGTTCTTATATTCTTTTAACTCTGTTCTCACACCCTCTTTCTTTTTATCATTTAAAGCTCACTTCTAACCAAACTCTCATTTCCATTTTTCCGCTCCACACAATGAGAATAACTCGATCGGATGAGTTATCTCCCCCACTCTTTGATTTATGACCCCTCACCCCTCAATCACTCAAGAATAACTTCCTTGGTAGGAAACACTGGTTGACGTGAATCCATGGAAGTTCTGTTAAAGCTCACACTCGAATCCCATGTAAGTCCTAGAAAAAAATGATTGCTCAACAATTTAATTGAACAGTTAAGCACAAAGTGTATGATATCATTGTCAAAATGTATGCTCATGAAATTTGAGCAATTGAACTTTGAAGATTTCTCAAAACAAATATATTGAATTAATGAAATGAAATCAAGAGAATTGTTTTGAGAATCTGACAATGTATCAATCAGATCAAATGAAATGGGTAGGTTATCAAAGAACTGGATATTTTGTTTATATGAACGAATATAAACAATTTAGCAATGAAAGCACAAATTTAGAAATGATGAGTGATGCTCAACAACATTGAATTTCAAACGAGGGTATTACTATCGAAAAAATTGTTTCGTTATGAGACATGGTAATAACAAATTCAAATGAAATACTGAACCGGTGTGTATGAATACTTTATAGTATAAAGACAAGATAATACACAAGTATTGATCTTTGGAAACACACGGTCAGTTAAACATTAAAGCTCAAAATTTGAAAAACATTTAAAGTCACACTTCCAAATTCATGAAATCTTTTGAGAATCAGAAGTGGTTTGAACATTTAAGAAACTGTTTTTCATGTTCGAAAGTTGTTCTTCTATCAAACAATCAGAGATCTAGATTAGAAGATATTTACCTTTTAAGATCCCCCTTAAATCATGATAGAATGATTTAGATCTTTTAAGCTCCCCCTGGATATTAGCAGAATATCCTTCTCTGATCATTGAAAAACGGGTCCTGATCTGTTATTTGATCAGAAGCCATCACCTTTACTCCCCCTATAAATTATGCAATAGTAAGTTTATCAATGAAAACAAGATAGATATCCACAATTCCTTTTGGAATGTAGTCCGTCATATCAGTAAGATTTATCAGTGAAAATGTACAGGATAGAGATCTACAATTCCTTCGGGAATGTAGTCCGTCATATCTCTCTAATGCATTTTTTAGAAAAGAAAGTACTCCCCCTTGATGGTTGATTTCCTCATTTGAGTATTGGAGAATAATCCTCATATCATGACAGGAGTAAAGGTCTTTAATCGTTGAGGTACGGGTCCTAAGTTGATGTGCTTAGAAGCCATAGTCTTGACATTGAGATGCGGGTCTTGAACTGTGTTATTCAAGAGCCATTATTCTCTTACTCCCCCTTGACTTGAGGTGCCTGCAACACAGAATCAATTTTCTTCTTTGGTACCCACTGGTATTTGGGTCCAGAAATGTTAGTTGCAGTTCGTGTGGGGGTTATAGAGTAAGAACCATACCATAAATGATCATTCGTCTTGTGAATATGATCATGTGTACCACAATAAGAACAATAATATTTATTACCTGAAAACATGAGTAATTGATCTCTTGAGTATATATGGTCAGGTTTACCTTTATGCTCTTTGTTCTTCTTTGCTTTATGTACATGTACACACGATGTGTTTACTTTCAGCTCATCTGACATCTCATCTTTAACTGGTTTCTTCTTCCATACCAGTTTCTATGACTTGTAACTTCTTCTTCTTTGAGATGTATCTGAACCATCTATATATTTATCATAGAAAATGTTAGTTCGACGAATCTGATCAAAATATTTAACTGACCTTTGTGAAGAGACAGATTTCTGATTTGAACTTGAAACAACCTTTTTCAAGCTCTTTGATCTTTGAAGCAAAGTTGTCTCTTTCTTTCACAAGCAGGTCAATCTTCTTTGAGAATTCAGACTTTGTTTTCTGCTCTTTTAGAGCATTAGCAGAAAGTTCAGATAACTTGGAAGTCAGCTTTTTGATTTCAGACTCAAATATGGATCGTTCTTCTTCAAATCCTTTCTCTGAATCGTTTCTTTGGCCTGATAATTCCTTGAATAATCCCACATTCTTTTGTTCAATGGCCTTCTTTTCTTGAGCAAACTTGTCTCTTTCCAAAATAAGTACTTTCTCAAAATCAGAAATTTGTTGAGAAAGTTTTATGCATTTAAGATCCACTGACTTCTTCTCTTCATAACACTTCCTTGAGAAATCTGAGAACTTGGTTGAAAAACCTTTCTTTTCAATCTCAAAATCAGCTTTATTTGCAGCAAGATTTTGTTCTAAATCAGATATATTCTTTCTAAGCTCAGTATTCTCATATTCCAATCTCATTATCTTCTCATCATTCAGTCCAGAAGTTCTTTTCAGAAGATCTTCATTGATTGTCTTTAAAGCACTAATTTCTTCTTTCAGAATGATGTTTTCCACATAATACTCTTTTGACTTTTTCGAGTGAAAGTCAACATCATAACCCAGATTCACATTCTCTAATTCAAGCTTTCTATTCTTCTCTTCAAGCTCAGCAAAATATCCCATATTGAATGAGTACATCAGCTTGATATGAAAGATCGTTCCCAAACTGTATATCAGAAGATCAAAAATCAGATTAAATTGAAATCTTTTGCAATATTTAAAATTTGAACAACACTTGTAATGGCACAAGACTAAGTTTTGCGTGAACTGTGTATGGCGCAAACCAAACTTCTCGCGAGCAGAGAGTAGCGCAAAGTAAGCTTCTCGCTATCAGTGTAAGGCGCAAAGTGAGCTTTGCGTGAGACTTGGATGGCACAAAGTAAGCTTCTCGTGATCCACGTATGGCGCAAAGTGAAGTTCTCGTTAGACACAAGAGACGCAAACTAGATTTGCGTGAGAGACTTTGCGTGATGTGATGATTGCGCAAACTTTGCTTTGCGTGATAAGCTGAAGACGCAAATGAAGTCTTTTCGTGAGAGCCTTGTAGCGCAAACGTATCTTTGCGTGAGAGCCTTGATACGCAAACTATAATTTGCCTTAAAACCCGGATAAGCTCACGCAAATGTCGATGAACTCGCGCAAAGCTAGATGAACTAGCGCAAAGCGTAGATCTAGCGCAAACTTGTATCTGACTTGCACATTTCGATCCAAATCGATTCAAATCTGCAAAATTGATCTCAAAAACTTATCAGAATCATCGACAAACAATACTAAACACAAATTCACTATCAATTTTCGATTAAAACCAACAATTCACACAATTTCGATCAAGAACCGTGTTCGAACAAAATTTCAAGAAAATTTCAAAAAACAAAAATTGACATTGAATTTGATCGAATTACGATATGTAATCAATACAAGAATCAATCCTAAACACAAATCAAATCTAATGATTCCATTTTCTTGCATCAAAAACGAATTTTCCACCAAAATTCGGATGAACAGTAAAAACACGAGTTCTTGAAAAATTTTCAGAAAATCTCAATTTTTTTCGATCTAACACTCCAGATTTCAACTCAAATCTTTAATCAAATTCATTTCTGAAAAGTTTGGTTCAGCTCTGATACCAATTGTTAATCATAAAATCCCAATTCAATCAAGCAATTACTCAAGAACTAGAGAGAGAAACAAGAGAGAGAAAGTAGATCTTGAATATTAACCACAAGTCTGAATATTACAATACGTGCTTCTTAGAATCTTCCAACAAAACCTTACAAAGCAAACACCTATTTATACCATCTAACTAACAAAGACTTAATGACAAAGGAAACTAAACATACTTTGACTATCTATTACAAAGACAATGTTGACTTTTACATCTTTGACTTTCCTATTAAATCTTGGATACAATATTTAGACTTAACATCCCTTAATATATATATATATATATATATAGATGTTGATATATATTAATTAATTTTTTATGCTTTAATTTTATAATTTTTTTTATAATTAGATTTTTTTTTTGCAGAAAGAGTGTCACTAAAAGTAAGACAACCCTACTAGCTTCTTATACACATCTCCTTTCAATTTAACATCTAAAATCCTATTAGTCACATGCAATTATTTCTTTTATATATATATATATATATATATATATAGGGGCCTAATCAAATGAGATCTAGGTAGTTTGTGGTAACCGTGAGATCCAATATGAGCCACTCATTTCATATAATTAATGTTATTTTTAAAATAAAGTAAAAGGATAATTTGGTAATTTAACAATTTGGATTTTTTTATTATAAATAAAATCATTAATTACGCAATCAATAATTACCTAATTGATTACAATTTACCCTACTTATCATTTTGAAACGGATGATAACCTACGCCTCTCCATAGTGGTATCACAGTGGTATCACAATGTATCACAGTGGGTATCACAATAGGTATCATAGTACATCATGTATGTATTTTGAGTATCATGCTCATGATTGTTTGAATATATATTTTTTAACACTGACAGTGTTTTTAGGTATCACATTGTGTATTATAGTTGTATCACAATAGCAATATAGTTGTATCACAGTACATCCTATATTTACTTTGGGTATCACACTGATGAATGTTTGTATGTGGGTCTCGGAGGTTAGATTTTAGAGAGAGGAAAAAATCATAATACCTAAAATGACCTTTAACTAAAATTTAAAGTCAATTTACCAAATATATTAATTTCCTAATTTATTCTTTGATGTATGGATGAGATTGGATCTCACGGTTATCATAAAATACACAGTTCTCCTTTGAATGACCCCCTATATATATTGATTTTTGATGATTTAATCTTTTGATTAGCACGTAATATATATATATATATATATATATTGATGTAAATAAAAATATATGTAGTTTTATATATTTGTGGATTCTAATTTCATTTATAAAAAAAAGAAAAATGAAATTAATAAAAGAAAGAAAATGAAAGGTTTGACAATTAATGTGTTGATTTAATATAAAAATAAATCAAAATAAGGAGAAAAAGATAAGTGTTGTTAAAAGCTTCTCATTGAACCACATTTTGGTTCTTTATATATATATATATATATATATATATATATATATATATATATATATATATATATATAGAGAGAGAGAGAGAGAGAGAGAGAGAGGTGGTTTCAATTGGAAACTTTGGAAATCGTCAATTTCATTGTTTAAATTAATGAAATTGGTTCATAAAGTTGTTTAATATGATCAAGTTATTTCATGTATTTCTTTTGTTAATGAAATTGCTTCATATATTTGTGTTTTTTATGTAGTTTCATCTATTTTTCTCATTCTGATGAAATTGTTTCATGTATTTTTGCTGTCTGATGAAACTTTTTCATTTTTACATAAAAAACACAAATATATGCAACCATTTCATCAATAAAAGAATTATATGAAACAATTTCATTAACTTAACCAATGAAATCGAGGGTTTCCACGGTTTTCAAAATTAGAGTGGTTTCCATTTGATCGCTCCCCTATATATATATATATATATATATTTTCAACAAATTTAAATTGGATCTCACAAATTGTATGGATCTAAAAAGAAGACCCTTATATATATACATATATATATATATATAGAGAGAGAGAGAGAGAGAGAAAGGTGGATTCATAAAAGAACAATATCTATTTAAGAAAACATGAGACCAAGTATATACAAAATCATATATAATTCACGCGACTTCCCGCGTCCATTTTCTTGGCCGTTAATGCCGAATCATATATGATTTTGCACATAATTTATTGTTTTCTTGCTTTCTTAAATAGTTAGCGTTCGCATTTGAACCTTCCTCTCTCTCTCTATCTATCTATCTATCAATCTATCTATGTGTGTGTATATATATATATATGCACATTCTTTTGTTAACCGCCTAATTAGTATAAACTGTGCTAACCGAGGTATTTTCGTCTTTTTCATATATTGTTACCACATTCTTTAATTATTTAATTCATTTACCATTTTGAAACAGATTACCATACAAAACCGTGATGAACTTTAAATAAAAATCATTGTTTCACCTTTGAACTTTGTTTAAACTTCCTTAATTATCTCATTCACTTTCTGGTTTCATCTATAAACTTTGGTAAATTTTTTGGAACAAGCCAAAGTTCATGCATGAAACAAACATTATGAATTTTAAATGTACGACTTGGACGGAGATCTTTCATTTCGAGAAATACGAGACATCTAAGTCATATAAGTAAAGAGGTCTATTCAGGTGGGGAAGTAAAATTAATCCTTGTTCATACATAGGCTTCTCTGGTACGAAGTGAGCCACTTCAAATATATTCATTGCTCTTGCCAAGAATATGGTCAATCAGACAATCTTAAGAGGAGCAATGTTGTAACACTCAGAAAAATCCTAGTAAGTATAACCGGGAACCCAACTGTTAGCCCCAAATCTGAACCAATGAAAGTATTGAAAATAACTCAGTCTTCATCTAAAGACTTTCAAGAGACATCAGCGGAGAAAGCAAGTCTATCTCTGAAGTCAGTTCAGAGTCACTCTGAAGAAAGCAAGTCTGTCTCTGAAGTCAGTTCAGAGTCAGTCTCAGAGAAAGCAAGTTTGTCTCTGAAGTCAGTTCAGAGTCTGTCTCTGAAGTCAATTCAGAGACAGTCTCACGGAAAGACATCAGAGAGCTCCTCATCAGAGATCCTATTTCAGAGCTCTGAAGATGTTCACTCTGAATTCCTTGACAAAGAAGAACACATGACACGTCACCTAGTGATAAGATTTACTTTCTAGAGTAGGTCATTGTTCAAGCATGTCTTGATCTTACCTTTTAGGTAAGACACTGTTCAAGCATGCTTCTATTTGTCAGATAAGTACACTGTTTACTTTATGGTTCTATAAATAGGACCATCACCTTATTGTTCAAAGTGTGCTTAAGAAGTCTTATAACTGATAATATAAGTTGAATATTTTATTCAAAGAATATCTTGTTTATCTATTATCTGTTTTATGAACTGTGATATTTGAATCTCCTTTGATATTAAACTATATTGCTTCCGTTGTTTTTACTCTTATTGTTTATATCATTGTTGTGAGATTAAATCTGGGATCCAACAATTGGTATCAGAGCCTCCTTTGTTTTCTAAACAAAGAAAGATCGCATCTGCATACTCGGATAGATTTACATCTCATTGATTCTAACTTTCAATATCTGTGCATGTTCATATAAACCTGGTTTATTAAAGAACACCATATGCTCAAGATTTGATAGTAAATCACTGTTCAATGCAAAAAGCATCAGTTCTTCAATTCTTCATCTTTTTCTTCAAAAATGGCAAGCTCAAGCATAAGTGCCATTTATACAGCTGGGTCATTAACAAAACCTCCTACACTTTTAAGGGATGAATATCCCCAATGGAAGATAAGGATGGTAAATTTCTTAGAAGGTATGGACAAGGATCTTTTTAGATCAGTGAACGTTGGACCTCACATTCCAATGGTGTTGGTACCAAGAGTTCCTGCAACAGCAGATACTGCTGAAATACCTGCATATTATGAAAAGAAAACCACAAACTTCACTGATGAAGAAACTAATATGATGGATAATGACTCAAAAGCTGTTAGATTACGTATAATGGCCATTCCCAATGATATCTTTCAAGAACTTGATTCTTGTAAAACTGCAAAAGAGATATGGGATCAGTTGTTAAATCAACTTGAAGGAGGCCTACAAACCCAGAAAAATAGAAGAAATCTATGCATCAATGAATATCATGATTTTCATGCTCTACCAGAAGAAATATTACACCAAACTTACTCAAGATTCAACATTCTTATCAACAAATGCAGAAAGTTTGGAGTGATAAGAACAAAAGAGGAAAACAACGTTCTTTTCTTGAAAAGCTTAAATGAAGAATGGTCACAACTGTCCATGTCTATACAAGCCAATCAAGATCTTGAGTCATGGTCATTAACTGACATTTATGGCACTCTTGTTGCACATGAAAAGGAAGTTATGAAGCAAAAATCAAAAACCTCTTTAGGTGGACCCCTTGCACTTGTCACAAAAAGGTTTGGAAACAAAAAGAATATCCAAAAAGGTCCTAATGGCAGAAGAAAATCATACAGATTCAGACTCAGAAGATGATATCAATGCCTTCGCCAAATCTCTTGCATTAATCACTCATCAATTTAACAAGAAATTTGGCAAGAAAGTATTTAAAGGAAGGAGAGAGAATGAAGAAAGAAGAAATCCTGAAAGAAGATTTCAACAAGATGGTGTCAGATTTCAACAAGAACCCAGATTCACTCCATATAGTGATCAAAAGGGTACAAACTTCAACAATAATGATGCAACACAACAATCAAGACCTCAACAACCATTTCAACCAAGGTATCCACAGCCACAGAGATACTTCAAACCTCAAGAACAGAAGCCAGAGAAAAGTACTGCCACTCTTCCAACAAATCAAAATGATGGAAGATGTTTCAGATGTGGAAAACTAGGCCATTTCTCTGTAAACTGAAGAGGAAAACTTGTAAAATATCAAGATTACTACAAGAACAAGTACAAGTACAACGTAAAAGAAAGAGTTCTTGTAGCAGAAATGGAAGACTGGCTATCAGACTCAACAACGGCGAGGAAGAGCCTACCAATCTCTGTGGTATGACTTTTTCAGATGGAAATCAAACTGATGGAGCATCAGAAGACAACTCTGAAAAGGTAAACTCTCTTTACACCTCTGACAGTGATCCTGAAATATATGCTTTTAAACTAATTAATGAACTTCAGGATCTAGAGCAAAAGTTTCTTGAAGAAAAAAAGAAAAGAGAGCAAGTGACAAAAGAGCTCATTTTTTTCAAAAGAGAAAAGAGTTCTGAAATCAGAAAAGAAAGAAATTTTTCTTGAAAAAACCAAACTTGAAGAAACTCACAAGCAAAAAGAAAAATCATTTTCAGAAGAAATAAGAAAAATTGAGAAAGTTTTAAAAGGAAAAGAAGAAGAAGTAAAGAAATCTAAGTATGAAAGACTCAATTCTATTGCCTTAACCAATTTTTTTCAAAAGGAAAGAGAAATCCTACATCAATCTCTAGAAAGAAAAAATCTTCGAATCAAAAGCTATGTTAATGCACAAGGTGTTTTCGACAAAATAAAAACTCAAATAGACTCTCAAGGGCTGGGATTCAATGAGTTGAATTCATTCACTGGAATGGAGAAAACTTCACTTTCTTCCACTTTCCATATGGGAAAGGTCCAAAGCTTTGAAGGTACATCTCTGAATAATTTCAAAAGAATGAAAACGTCAGAGGGATCAAAAACAAGAGCTTTGAATTTCAAAAATACTACATACTCTGAAGAAAAAAACTTTCAAAAGTCTGTGTTACAGATAAAAGGAGAAACTTCAGAGGTACTCTTCACAAAACCTCAAAGTAATGATCCCAAAGAAATTTTCAGATTTGATGCTTTTATCTCAAACGAATCAGAGACATCTGAACCAAGTACCTCTGATACAAGTACTTCTGAAAATGAATCTCAGAGTTCACTTAATCCGGATGCCCCTCTGTATTCACCAAAGTCAGATGAAAACATCAGAACTACATTTGAAGATGATGTTAAAAAGATATGGAAATAAAATGTCATGGAGGACTTAAAAAGAAAAGAAAGCATGAAACGGATCATTAAAGTCTCTAGAACAAAAGAAATTAAAAAACCAATAGAGGTAGCTATCTCTATTAAAACTAAGAGAGACTTTCTTGACTCTGATTCAGAATCTGATCAAGAGATTGATGAACAGATTTTTTGTAAACCAGGGAATGTAATTCAAAAAAAAATAGAAATTGTTGGCTCTGGTATTTTGAATGTTCCAATTTCAATTTTGAAAACCAAAACCAGAATACCAATAAGTCCTGATTTTGCAAATATGTGTTTACAAGCAAAAGCGTCTCTGGAACTTGAAAAGGAGTTACAAGAAAAGGCAAAGAATAAAACAAACACTTCTAAATCTTACACCTATAAAACAATAAAATTCTCTCCTGAACAAAAAGGCAAATGGACAAAAGTTAACCATATTGATCATGTTTGTGCAGTAAGCAGCAAAGAAAAGAAGATGTTTTTTATCAAGAAAAAGCAACTTGAAAAGAAGACTGTCTTTCAAGCAAAAAGGAAAGAAGTAGTTAGGGATACATGTAATATTCCTAGTGCTAGTTTCAAAAGAAGTCAAAATGTAACAAATGCTTTTAATAAAAAGAAAAAACTTTGCTCCTACTTCTTCTTGTTCTATTAATTGTAACTGCATTCATCTCTTGATAAAACTGAAAAATCATTTCAGAGGATCACATTGTCTTTTGAATCAATCTCTGAAAAATATCTCAGAGACAAAATTTCAAAAGAAGACAAGTAAAGGCAAGACATCAAAAGATGAGATGCCAAAAAGTCATACAAATCCACCAAAGTCTAACATAAAAGGACCCATAATGAGATGGGTACCTAAGAAACAATAATCTGTCTTGCAGAATCCGTCAATGCCAATCTGGTACTTAGATTCTGGATGTTCAAGGCATATGACTGGAAATAAGGAACTGCTATCCTCATTCAAAGCAAAATCTGGAGGAGCAGTTACTTTTGGAGGCAATGTGCAAGGACAGATTAAAGGATATGGTGAGTTATCAAGAGGAAATGTTTTAGTATCAAAGGTTGCTTATGTGGATGGATTAAAACACAATCTGATCAGCATAAGTCAACTTTGTGATCATGGTTTTGATGTGAAATTTCAAAGAAAATATTGTTCACTTCTTCACTCAAAATCAGGTCAAGAATTACTCAGAGCAGACAGAAAAGGTAACCTCTACAGGATGAATTTTACCAAAATCAAAGACACTGATTCAGAGAAACTTTGTCTTGTATCTCTGAATAGTGAGGAAGTCTAGCTCTGGCATAAAAAGTTTTCACATCTAAACTTTTCCTCACTTGATAAGTTAGTTAAACTTAATTTGGTTAAAGGATTACCATCTCTGAAGTTTAACAAAGATCATCTTTGTTTTGCTTGTGAAATGGGAAAAATGAAAAGATCTTCCCATAAAACCAAAAGTGAAAACAACTGTCCTAGACCTCTGCACATGCTTCATGTGGACCTCTGTGGTCCTATCTCTGTACAGAGTCTAGCAAGTAAGAAATACATTCTGGTTCTGATTGATGAATTTTCCAGATTCACATGGATAGAATTCATCAAAGCCAAATCTGATGTACCTGAAATTTTGATAAGATTGTTGAAAAGATTACAGGTTCTATTTAGCAGCAAAGTTCAGAAACTAAGAAGTGATAATGGAACAGAGTTCAAAAATGCCAAAATCAATTCATATCTATCAGAAGAAGGCATTACTCCTAACTTTTCTGCAGCAAGAACCCCTCAGCAAAATGGAGTAGTTGAAAGGAAGAACAGAACACTTGTTAAAGCTGCAAGAACAATGCTTGCTGGATCTGATCTTTCAACAAATTTTTGGGCAGAAGCAGTGGCAACAGCCTGCTTTACTCAGAATAGAGCAACAATTGTCAAGAGATTTCAGAAAATATCCTATGAACTCATTAACAATAGGAAACCTAATGTTAAATATTTTCATGTTTTTGGATGCAGATGTTACATTTTGAACGATAGAGAATCTCTTGGAAAGTTTGACAAGAAAGCTGATGAGGGCAAATTCATTGGATATTCATTAGCCTCAATAGCTTTCAGAGTGTTCAATCTTAGAACAAGGACCATCCAAGAGAGCATCAATATCACTTTTGATGACAATAAAAGCTCTGAACAACAAGAAAGTCTCTCAACACCTATCTCTGAATCATCAAGAGAATCTGAATTAAACAGAATATTTGAAGATTTCTTTGATGAAGATAACCCAAAAGTTATCTTCAGAGATAGACCAAGAGAGAATTCAGAAGGACCCCAAGAAACAGGTACAACCCTTTCTGGACCCTCTGAATTAACACCTTCTGCTTCACCAAAGGCAAATCAGCAAAGTGAATCAGAAGAAGCTGAAGATCAAAAAGAGGATGATCAAGGAGTGTCTGAAGTAACTCCAGAAACAAATAGTGAAGAAATTCAAGAATCTGCTTCACCATCTCGGGAACCAACTTCAGAGCCTCTGAACAGCACAACAGAGATGTCACCAACTGTCATCTCTGAAGCTCAAACTCCACCCCAAATTTTTGCTCCAATCTCAAGATGGACAAAAGATCATCCAATTGATCAAATAATTGGATCCTCATCAAAAGGAGTTAAAACAAGATCTGACACAATCAATGAATGCTTCTACGTAAACTTTTTTAGCACTATTGAACCAAAGAAGGTAAAAGAAGCTCTTGAAGATCCTCATTGTATTTTTGCAATGCAGGATGAACTTCAAGAGTTTGTAAGTAACAAAGTCTGGACCCTAGTTCCCCTTCCCAAAGGAAAATTTGCAATTGGAACAAAATGGGTTTTCAGAAACAAAAAGGATGAGGATGGAATAATAATCAGGAACAAAGCCAGGTTGGTTGCTAAAGGATATTGTCAAGAAGAAGGTATTGATTATGATGAAACCTTTGCACCTGTAGCTAGGCTAGAAGCAATCAGAATCTTCTTAGCCTATGTTGCACACAAAGGATTCAAAGTTTATCAAATGGATGTTAAATCTGCCTTTCTACATGGTAAATTAAATGAAGAAGTTTATGTCCAGCAACCACCTGGATTTGAAAGTACAGAGTTTCCTAATTATGTTTATTATTTGGATAAGGCTCTGTATGGACTTAAACAAGCTCCAAGAGCTTGGTATGCAACTCTGTCCACTTTTCTGATTAAAAATGGATTTGACAAAGGCACAATTGATACAACATTATTCATCAAAAGGTATAAAAATGAGATGCTATTAGTACAAATTTATGTTGATGACATTATATTTGGCTCTACAAATCAAAAGTATTGTGACAAGTTTTCAGAGTTGATGAAGAGTGAATTTGAGATGAGCCTCATGGGAGAATTAACTTTCTTTCTGGGCTTACAAGTAAAACAAACTTCAGAAGGTACTTTCATAAGTCAAACTAAATATGTCTCTGAAATTTTGAAAAAATACAAACTCAATGATTCAACTTCGATGAAAACGCCTCTAGCCACCGGAGTCAAACTTGACTCTGATCCTTCAGGACAATATGTGGATATAAAAACCTACAGAGGCATGATAGGTTCACTATTATACTTAACTGCAAGTAGGCCTAACATAATGTTTGCAACATGTATTTGTGCTAGATTTCAAGCAAATCCAAAAGAATCTCATTTATCTGCTGTCAAAAGAATTTTTAGATTCCTGAGAGGGTCACCCTCATTAGGCCTCTGGTATCCAAAACTTTCTAGTTTTGATCTAACAGCTTACACTGATGCAGATCATGCAGGATGTAAGCTTGACAGAAAAAGTACCTCTGTGTGCTGTCAGTTATTGGGCAATAAGCTGGTAAGTTGGTCATCCAAGAAACAAAACTGTGTTTCAACTTCAACTGCAGAGGCAGAATATGTTGCTGCTGCTAGTTGTTGCTCTCAAGTAATATGGATGAAAACTCGGCTCAGAGATTATGGCCAACAATATGAAAGAATACCCATTCTCTGTGATTCAAAAAGTGCCATAGCCATCTCTGCCAATCCAGTACAGCATTCAAAGACAAAGCACATTGATGTAAGGTATCATTTCTTAAAAGATCAGGGAACAATAGAAATTTATTTTGTACCAACTGATCTCCAACTTGCTGATATTTTCACAAAAGCTTTAGATGAACGAAGGTTCAATTTTTTAATTAGCAAGTTAGGAATGTTGAATATGTCTACCTAACAAGGAAGAAACTCAGAGTCTCTGATCAAATTATCAGAGCCTCTGAACCAAGTAGCGTATGTCAATATCAGTCTCTGAATGTTCTCCAAACACATGACAAGGGAAGAAAAATAAAAAGTTGTTCTTTTGTCAAGGGGGAGAAAAAAAACTTTTCAAATGTCATCTCAGAGTCTCTGAATTTTATCTCAGAATCAATGAAATTCATCTCAGAGTCTCTGAATTTTATCTCAGAATCAATGAAATTCATCACAGAGTCTCTGAATTTAATCTCAGAGTCTCTGAAATTGAGGATTTTTTTTCACTAAATCATCTGTCAAGGGGGAGTCAACAACTTTCAGACCAGTCATTCCTCAAACAAGAACTTCTTAATTAATTAGCAATTTTTGATATCATTTGAAATTAAAATTTCAGGTTATCTGAACCTTTTTATTACAAGTGATATCTTAAATTACTTCTCAAGGCGAAAGGTTTGTCTAGTCAGCAAAAAGAAGTTATTCAATTTAATATTGAAAAATGGCGCCCCATTCCTATTTTCTTGGAACCTACATCCGTAGGTACAACAATTTTCAAGGCCACGTGTCACAAGAGGGATGAGTGAAAGGCCAAACGGCTTTATCAAAAGGGTCAAATCACTGTCGTTTCACCTTATGCACTCAAGTGTATCTTTTTCTAAATTTGGATACAAAACTAATTTTACATCCGGATATTCATTTTTACAAATTACTCTCGAGCACTCTCTCTCTCTCTCTCTCTACAAATAGAATTTGAATTTCATCTTCTTCACTTCAACTCAAAAATGGCGTCTTCAAATGAATGGTGCAAGCTTTTTCCCAAATCTGGCGAATCTTCTAGACTGTATCGTTTTCCAATCAAAGACAACAATCACATGATTCAGCTTGATTCTCCTAAGTTTGAGGAACAATACGGAGAAATCTGCGAGTTCTTCTCCAACTGTGAACTGACTCAAGCCCTAACTGCTTTTACCAATGAATGTCCACTCTCGTTTGTTCAAGAATGGTATTCTTCTAGTCACTACAGCGATGCACATAAAAGAATAATCGGCGAGTTCGACATATCTCAAGTCGTAAAATGTCGGATACTCATCACTCCTACTGTTCTACGAGAAGTTCTCCCACTCCTAACAACTGAGGAACTTCAAATCACGCGTTTTGAAAAACGCCCAACTTATGAAACCCTTCTCCAGTTCATTCGAATGCTAGGTTACAACACTTAAATCACCAGATTGAGCAATTTCCGACGACAACATCTACCACCAATCTGGAACTTCATGTTCTCTGTACTAAACCGCACTCTCACCTGCAAACTGGGAAGCATGGATCAAGCAACACCCGAAATTCTGTCAATCATGTATTCCCTATTCTTCAATCGCAACTTGGACATGGCCGGCATAATTTTTGATATGATTCTGACATCCATAGAGAAGAAGAACAAATGCTTGTCAAAGGACCCTGAACAAACGACCCAATCATCCAAAGTTCCTTCAATAACATTCCCAAGATTTTTGTCTCTAATCATCCATGCGGCGATCGAGAAGCTTCATATTTTGATCGTCACTGAACAACCCAAAACTCCTTTCTACATAATGAACAGCTTCAAACCGACGATTCTCTCTGAAGGCTATCCAGAAGCAAGGCGGATCCCTCACCACATGCTGAATCAAGTAAATCCTCAATATTTAGCCTTAGCTTATTATCTTAGTGTTGCCCAAGGACTAGAACCAGTTCTGGGAACCCCAACACACTTAGGTCCTGAACCTGGAATGGAGAGTAAGAGCAACTCGGCTTCAGAGGGATCTGAGGACCCTGAAGTTCAGAGCTCTCACAAGAGTGAACCAGAGGGTACTCTTGCTAGAGAAACCGAAGTTGAGAGAGATGACAGAGCACTTGAAGGGACTGTCAATGAGGGAGTTATGGAATAAACCTATTCTGCTAGTGAAGAGGATAACTCTACTAGCTCTGAGGAAAGTGAGGATGAATCTTCAGAGACTAGCTCTGAAGATTCTCAGAGAGAAGAGAGCAAGTCTTTTACGGACTTAGAGAAACCTGAGAGTTCTTCCCCTTCCACACAAAAAGATGCCCCAAGGCACATATATTTTAGGACACCAACCCCATCTCCCAGTGCAACCACACAATCTAACCTACCTGATACAAAGGTAATGGTTATTGAATCAGAGGTGCACACCTCGAACCCAAACCAGCCAGCCACTTCAGAGGTACCTTTTTCCACCTCTGAAGTTCACATAACTGAGGAAACTCAATTTCTGAATAAGTCCTCTACACAGGACTTAGCCAATACATTCAGTACTCAATTGCCTCAGACTACATCAGCAATTCCTACACATAATGATGCCTCTGTGGCTCATCACTCACCCTTCAGGATATCCCGAAGTAGCTGTCCAACTCAGGGACAATGGCTTGACCTACAAGAACAAGGATTGACTTGCCTAGATCGCAAGCTCAACACCCACATTCACTTCCAGTCCTCTGAATCTGAGGAGGAGGACTTGGTTGAGAAAAGAACACTCAGAGATGATTCTCCGGAACATCAAGGATTGAGTGGAAGTCCTTCCAGAGACAACATCAAAACAGCTCTGAACGAAGGCTCCTCTGAACTCGAGGAAAAATTGGCTACATGTGTTGTAACCAATGTACCCCTCTCTGAACTTCTCACAAAATCTGAGTTCCAGAGATTCTGTGAGGAAGTCAGAGGCTCCATGAAAGAGCATAACTTTCAGCGAATTGACGGTTCAGAGACCTCTGCTCTTCGCTCTGAAAACACCAACCTCAGAGCAGAGGTTTCCACTCTGAAGACCCAACTTTTGGACTCCTCAAACAGAATCCAAGAGTTGGAACAAGAACTGTTCAAACAGAAGGCTGAATCATCCATGGAAGTAGCCGCTCTTGAAGCTCAGAATGTTGCTCTTAAAAATCAAGAAACTATAACCATTGATGTTCAGAAGGCTCTGGAAGAACTAAGGGACGAGGTAGTAGCCACCAGATCATCTTCACTCTCCACAGAACAAATGGCCTCTATCTCTGACCTCATCAAAACAACAATTCAAGCCTCTGTTCCAGCAGTCAGCGCACCATCAGCAACACCACAACCACCACCCTGGACTACTGAAGACCTCATCACCAAAAGTGATCTGGCCTCATTCAAATCCGCAATCATGAGCAGAATGCTAACATGTTCTTCCAAGATCTCTACTATTGCTCAGAAGCAGGTCAAAGCTACTCTGGAACTTCATCACTATAAATCAGAGGACCAGGTTGCTGAAATCAGAATTGCGGCTTCAGAAGTAATTGAATCCATTCAGAAGGCTCTTCTTGACCCCAAAGGAAAAGGAATCGCTGAACCAGACTCTCCCAAATACAAACGCAAGTTTTCTGGTGGGACTTGTAGCGAAGCATCGAAGAAAGCCAGATTTAATGATTTTGAGGACTCAGATGATGATGAGGCCTCTGAATCACACGATAGGGAGATCAGAGATACAACCAAACACACCTCTAAAGCTGCTCCCTCTGCACCAGTTCAAGAGAAGGAACCAGAGAGGAACACCACCTCTTCTGATGACAACCAAACTTTGCAAACATTCACAACACCGGTAATACTTTTCGCATCATCAACACCAGGTGTTCCAATCACTCCAGTTACCGATGCAACTCTAGAGAAAATTGGAGCTCTAGAAGAGGAAGAAAACGAACAACTTGTAGACTTCTCTACGTCCTCTGAAGATGTATTCTCATCACCCAAAAGACAACCAATGGTGATGAGAGATGTCTTTGACTCAGAGTCTGAGAAAGAACAGAACTCAGATTCTGACAGAGCGGAAGAAGCTGCTGGATATCAGATTGAAGTAATTGATGTCGAAGAGTATGTTTTCAAACACGCTCAACCTCATCATACCTCAACAGCTTCAGAATTAAGAAAATCACCAGAGATAGATGGATATATCTCTGAACAGCCTTCAGAGATAACTCAGTCACAGCCCAAGGACAAAGAAACCATGGTTGTTAATGAACAGGCTCCTCAAGAGAATCTTGTTCAGAAAACAAGCATCGGTTTACCAGCCAAGGTATTCACTCATCCTCCCACATTCTTAGAATCCACTCTTGAAGCATCGATAGAAGATCACTTTCGGCATATCTACTGCGAGTTCAATATGGGAGACACTCAAGTAATCCCTCTGAATCCAAGAATCAGAGAGGATATGCCAGACTACGAACGAAGATTCATACAGGCAAAGACATCACCAAGAAAGGCGGTTCTCAACGATGCTCCCATAATAAAAGTTGAGAAAATCACTGAAAAAACATTCGCCTTCAACAAAATCATATATAGGCATTATGTGGTGACTCGATCTGATCAGAAGATTTACGAGTTCAATGATAATGATCTCGTAAATCTAAATCCATATGATCTCACTCATCTATATGCCTATTACTCTGCGAGATACGATTCAGGAAGAAGGGAGATAAGAATGAGCATGGTTGAAGTAAGACGGGCAATGGAAGCTTATATCAAACACAAAGCCAAACGTGACTTTCATATTGCTCTGAAATGGGTGAAGAAAAGCTCGGAGTGACTGAACCAGTGGAAACCATCGAACACCTGGACAAACAGAAGACTGGATCAATCATTGAAGAACCTCTGGGTTTCATCTACAGAGTGAACCAAGAGAAGAAAATCTTTCTAGCTTCGCAAGTAGAAAAGTATTCTGATGAAACCTTGAAAGGCATACAAAAGTTGATTCAAGTAAAGAAAGAACAGCACAGAGCAGACCTACTGGCAAAACTAGACTTGGAAATTGGCTCAATGATTAACTTCAGAGAGCTCATCATGAAGTTTCATAGGATATGTTCTAGTGATAGGTTCTGATTATTTTTTGAATATTATTCTCTTTTGTAATTCCAAATTATTATGAGAAGTAATATTTACAGAGGATAACTTTCTCCTCTTCGCTTTCTAGTTTAAATATTCTTTGTCCTTTATTTATTTTCAGTACTTAGGGGGAGATTGTTAGCCCCAAATCTGAACCAATGAAAGTATTAAAAATAACTCAGTCTTCATCTAAAGACTTTCAAGGGACATCAGCGGAGAAAGCAAGTTTGTCTCTGAAGTCAGTTCAGAGTCAGTCTCAGAGAAAGCAAGTCTGTCTCTGAAGTCAGTTCAGAGTCAGTCTCGGAGAAAGCAAGTCTGTCTCTGAAGTCAGTTCAGAGACAGTCTCACGGAAAGACATCAGAGAGCTCCTCATCAGAGATCCTATTTCAGAGCTCTGAAGATGTTCACTCTGAATATCTTGACAAAGAAGAACAGATGACACGTCACCTAGTGATAAGATTTACTTTCTAGAGTAGGTCACTGTTCAAGCATGTCTTGATCTTACCTTTTAGGTAAGACACTGTTCAAGCATGCTTCTATTTGTCAGATAAGTACACTGTTTACTTTATGGTCCTATAAATAGGACCATCACCTTATTGTTCAAAGTGTGCTTAAGAAGTCTTATAACTGATAATATAAGTTGAATATTTTATTCAAAGAATATCTTGTTTATCTATTATCTACTTTATGAACTGTGATATTTGAATCTCCTTTGATATTAAACTATATTGCTTCCGCTGTTATTACTCTTATTGTTTATATCATTGTTGTGAGATTAAATCTGGTATCCAACACCAACCTTTGAATCCTTAATTTTGTTGCGTAGTTAAGCCTCTAGAATCTTTGAATCGCAATCTTGTGTCCTGAACATTTTAGTTAAGCATCAGAGTCAGTTAAAGGAAGGATTTTGGGCCCGATCAGTGTTGGGCGAGAGTGTCGTGCGAATATGACAAGTGTCATAGTCACTGGCTAAGGCGCTTGTGACAGCGATAGTGCCCGAGGGAATAACCGCTTGTCACTCTCGTCGGCATTGTACCGAGAGTGAGGGGACGCCCACGATAACGCCCGTAACAGTACCCTGGGCAAAGTCATCGGGCACTATCGCCTTCGGGGTGCTGAGGGTATAAATTTCACCCTTGCCCGATTTTATCCCATTTTTCTCTTCAAGGTCGATTTTGGAACGATTGTGGGAGCATTTAGGGTGATTTTGAAACCCTAGAATCTCTCTCCTCATTTATTTCTTGCTTGGGATTTGTTGGGAGCATTTATTGTTCATCATGATTACTTTGGGAGCATTAAGTGAGGATCTTCAAGCTATTTAACCATCATCTCATCTTCACCAACAATTTCTAGGGTTTTTCCATTTTCTAGATTTTACTCTAAAAACCTAGAGTGTGAATTTTCTAAACCTTCTGGTAAACTAGATACATGTCATTGTTTGTTTTCTATCATCACCCTTACATATTTTGTAAATGTAACACCCGTATTTTGATAAGCCTTGCCTTGCCTTGCCTTGCCTTGCCTTGCTCTTCTTTTCTAGTTTCTAATCGAAAACCCTTCATTATAAATCCTGGTGAAGTTAGAACTTTGGATCGGGAGCGTTTCGGGTCGAAAGGTCAATAAATTTGACCTCGGTACGGTGTGGGCGATTGTGCCTGCGATTGTGACAGGGTATCACTCTCGTGGGGCACTCTCGCGGCCCTTGTACCGAGAGTGGGTAAGAGCGGGTGATTGTGCCCGCGATTGTGACAGGGTGTCACTCTCGCGGGGCACTCTCGCCGTCAGGGTCCAAACTCCATTAAACCCCTTTTTCCCACTTTTCTCATTTATTCCCTTAACCCACTCTCTCCTAAACTCTCTCTCAACCGAACCCCACCCCCTCAAACGAACCCTAATCCATTTTTGGGGGTTTTCCCCTACAACCTGGTACTCCCTCATCATCTATACTTGTAACCTCAACCTCTTGAGCAAGATTCAAGTGTTCATCACCACTTTTTGAAGATTCATAAGTTTTGGGGTTTTGCTCAAAAAAACCTAAGTGTAAGCTCGTCCCCTCAGTTTCTAAGCTTCTTTATGAGTTATAATCACACCATGGATGATTTCCTAGTATTATGTTTCTCTAATTTCGTTTTGGTTGACTTTAGGAAAGTTAGGTCAAAATTAGAGTTTTGGTTATATGATGAGATCTTGTGTAAATGTTTGGGGAGCAATCATTTATGGTAGGAGATGTTTATTTATGGTCGAAAATGTGTGGATCTAGGTTTTGGAAGCTTGAGTTGAAGGGTTGGAATGGATGTCTTCGGAAAGCTTTGGGTGGGATCTATGCTTTTGGAGGCCAATGGTTGCGGATTGAAACCTAGGTTTAACTTAACCTAGCGAGGTGAGTTCAAGTTGATTTGTGAAAACGGTGTACATGCCAAAATGTTTATTTTAAAGTGTTTTGTGTCTTACATGAAATTCTTAACTGTTGATAAGTTTGGTTATTTTGAAAGTGTTTAACTTCATAAACTTATATAACACACATCTTTGGGATTTTGGGCATTTTGGATAAATAAATCATATATTTTGGTATCCTAATGATTTATTTTATGGAAGTAGGTTTGGAGTATAAGTGTATTTCATTTTGTGTTATGGAGAAATGCATGATTTTGTGTTATGGGACGTTTTGAAAGGTAAATGTTATAAACTCACTTGGAAAACGATTTGTCCCAATCTATACTACGTTGGAGTTAATTATATGTTTTGGAGCATGGGTTTACATAAGTACGGGTTGCTTATGTTTGATTTCATTTTTATGAATTTCAACGTTGGGTCTTTGGATTTGTTGAGCTTATGGCTCGGTTTGGATTTTGTTGGGTTTTGAGGACACTTGTCCGCTTTTAATAGCTCAATGTTGAGCGTTTGGTTATGATTTGAATTTACTGCATCTTAGTTGAGAATTACATGTTTTGAATGCATTAGTTCATTCGTTTTGAGTCATGTAATGGTTTAGTTAGTGCAATGGATCCATAGGCACAGTGTTCCTATGTCCCCGTTTTGGGCATTTGGTTCATCATTTGGCACGGAATAGGCATCGGGTCACCATGGTAAGTAAGGTGTGGACCTATACGGTCGGGCAGCGTCCCATGGGCAGTAAGGTGTAATTCCCTTGTGCTAGAGTTCCCCGTTTTGGAACTCTCAAGAATAGACCTAGAGGGGTTGATTTGATGTTTTCGAGTGATAGACTCAGAGGAGTCTACTTTTGTGTTCCGTCACGTACAATGTAATCGGGTCTTCCCCGTCACCAATAGGTGTGGTTTTGGTTATGGAGTTTTATAATCCATGTTTTCGGAGACGTTTGAGTATGGGTATTTATCTATGTTTTAAGGTTTTGGTTATTGAAACTCATTAGAGTTATTGGGATGTTTTGGAAGTTGGGATTATCTACGTTTTCAGTGTTTGATCAATATAAGGTCAGTTATGTTTTACGTGCGCCTTGGGTTTTGGCTTTATTTAAAGAGCCGTTTGTTTTATAATTTTTAATCACGAAAAAGGGTGAATGATGAAAAGGAGATTGTTTTAAGATTTAATATATTTCATTTTTGGTTGCTTTCAAATCAAATGTATCGCATTTTGGAATCATGATTTTAAATAACATTCTTAAAGTTATTGCATTATATATCTCTAATAAAAACTCTTGAACTCACTAGCCGTTAAGTCTAACCTTTTTATCTGTCGGCATATGCATCAGGTTCCAGTTGGGGTTTGGTTCTGGCAGTGCTTTGAGGAGTTGAGCATTAGACTTACACGAGAGTAAGTAGATTGATGAAGTCTTCCACAGTCGGAGATAGTGAATATTATTGGGTTTTAGTAGCACACGTCCCTATTATAGACTGTTTGCATAGAACGAAATGTGTGTATTGAAGTTAAATGTTAAATTGTGTTTGTAGATTAGTTACTTCACGATGTATGTAGAAAATTTTAAATTAGTTGCTATTTCTGGATTTGAGGGTGTTACAGTAAAAATCTCCTTGTTTGCTAAAATGTCATCACCTCCATATCTTGACAACTCATGAGCTTAGATGATAAGAAATGTTCTATTGGATACCTTGTTGACCCTAAATGTTTTATTTGTTAACTATATTGCTATTTGGTCTTTTCATGAAAAATACCCAAATTTGAGGGTTTGACCTATCCTAGGGATATGACTCCATAAAATGAATATTTGCCTACGGACGACTTGATACTTGCTATTGTGTTCTTGTGTGCATGAAAGCATTATTGTATAGTTTGGACATTCCTTATGAGAGGATATATGTCTCTTATCGGCTAAATTAGAAATGTTGGATTATTGTGTGAAAGTCTATTGATGACATATGTGGTAATTACGCTACGGGTTGCCTATAATGGTATTCTACGCACTTCACATGGATTAAAATGCCTTATGGCCTATTTAGAATATTGGATGAACCAAGTCGAGTAGACACTAGGAGGATATAGTCTTGGGTGCCACTGTATGAGTATGTACCTAGATCTCCGTCGTTCGGGGTAATGCCGGTTGTAATCCTCGAATGTGTCAGGCCTTTTTGGTGTCGCTCATGGTAGTTTGATACTAAGGTATATCGACTCTTTGGGTGGAACTTGATTAGTGATATGGGTCTCCCATTGACTTCAATCCTTGATTGTTTATTGGTAAAAACGTCATTTGCATCATACTACATGTATATTGTTAACTGTTCAAACTCACTAGGCTTTTTGGCCTAACACTTGTTTGATGTCGGCGTGTATCTCAGTTTCTAGCAGTGTTGGTTTTAAAAAGAATTAATCGGGGTTAGAGCGAGCTTGGGGAAGAGACTTTTGGGACACCATGTAACACCCATATTTTCTCCTTTAGAAGTGTTACGTAATCTGAAACAATTCCTCCAAAAATACCCCAAAATTACGACTAAATTTAAATTTTCAACACCGTTCGCAGCGGAAGTCTCCAAAATACATAAACATGTAACTTAAGAGCTAACCCGTCCCATACCAGGTTAAGTTACAACCAATCCATACATAAAAGTCTAAACAAAAGACTGAATCATAAATAATGGTAGTAGACAAGTCTCTAAGTGTGTCATTTGCCCTTATCCAACCTCGAACTACCTGGCCCTGATATGCATACTATAGTCAGCTTATAAAGCTCGGTGAGTTCATGGTTTGCGTGAGTGAAATCATATCTTGTCACACATATCAAACATGCAAACTTCAATTCGTATAAAATAATATTTATTTTCTGAAACATGCAACACCAAAAGAAACAAGACCTCATAATTATCTCCTCGAGTAAGGACTGATAAGTTGCAAGCATTCTCTGGGTGTATACGACTCACCTATAGCCAATAACCCATTATGGGGTCGTGCTGCCGTGTCACAGGCATTCCCTAGTGTGTACGGCTCACACAGAGCCAGTCACCCATTTCGGGGTCGTGCCTCCCCTTAAGTGTGACACACCAAACTAACATCCCATACTTCAAACCATATACCATTTATACAATATAAACCAACCGAAAACCCAAGCATGCTAAATATGTTCTAAAAACCGGAAAACAATTAGCATGCATGCTCCACATAGCTCCACATACATGTAAACATATACCAATGACATGTATTTAAATCATTATCATGCCTAATATTCACCACCACAAAATCATATAATGCTCGAAAATAAATTTGTACATAGGTATGCATCCCAGTGTAAGTCTCATGAAAACTCACCTGATTGCGTAGATCGACTACCGATAGCTCCTGACGGAAGACCTACACGTTTCATAGCACCATATCCAATTAATGACTTAATTTCTCTAAAAGTCAACAAAAGTAAACTATGGTCACACTCGACCCGACCTTAAGTCAAACTCGAAACCCGGGTCTCTACATCTGTCTCAAATAGCTCAATACGACCCTATCATTAAAATCAATGTGGGTTAAACGAGTCAAAAGTCAACCCTTTGTCAATTCATCAATCCCGACCAACTAGCATCAAAATCCAAGTCTATAACTCGATGACGTCTCAAAAAGTCAATTCAACCCTTCTAAAATTTTATAAATCTCCATTCCGAATTAAAGAGTCCCAATAATTATTTTAACCCGATAACGACACTTTAATTTTACTATTAAAGTCATCTAAACAACGAAACGACTTATTATAAACACATCTCCTTACGAAGTATGTAATTTATTTAAGTCCTCCAATTTTTCAAATTTAAATGCTCGATAATAACTATCCTTCATACGACGCCAAAAATATTATTTAAAAAAAACACCTAGATAAATAAACGATTTATTGTGACCCTCCTTTTAAAAAAATAATTAATTAAAATGCCAACTCCCAAATGTAAACTATTTCGGTAGTAAAATACTTAAAATACCAATGCTATAAATAATGGACATTTGGAAGTTTTATAAAGACAAATAATCAAAATATGGCTTAAATAGCCATCCCAAAAATATATGAGCATTTGGGTAATTCTATAAGGTAAATACTTGAAGTATTTTCAAGATGCCAATTTTTTTTAATCATAAGGTCATTTTGATAATTTCTACAAAATGAATAGGTCAACATTACATTTTATAAGTTCAAGAATATTTATAAAATCTTTAGAAAATAAGATCTCATAACTCCAAGGGCCACAATATAATTTGTCATGATGATAACTTAAGCTTCAAATAAATTTGGGATAACAATAAAAAATAGGAGATGCAGTAGCATACTGGTTGATGCTATGCTTTATGTAGGGTTGTTCTAAGGTTCAAGACAACTTCTGTCATTTTCCACCTTTTTTTTGGCAAATAATTAATTAAAATATTCCAAAAAGAAATTATAAAAAAAACGAGCAACATTTGGCAGCCATTGCTGCGTTTTTAAGGAGCTTTTAAGCTCCAAATTATCCATTTCTTGCTCTCTTTTTTCTTATTTATTTTTACATCAAATAATTGGTAATATTTTTATCATCATTTTAACATAAAGAACATAAGGTTTTATCAAAAAATGAGTTCCAATTTGTCATTTGAAGTTTAGAGTTTTAAAACTAAAACCCAACATTATTAAACACTAATTTTGACCATGAAACATAAGTCTGAGATAAAAGACTATTAGGGTTCGATAGACCACTTAAAAACGAAACCGTAGAACTAAAAATCATAAGATTTGGTTTAGTAAGTTACCTCCAAAAGACGAAAAACCGAGATTTCTTAGTTGAATTTTAAGCTTCGATTTCTCTCTCAAAACTCAATAAAATTACGAATGGTTTGAACATGCTCATTCCTGACATTTTATAGGCCCTGGGCGAGATGAAAAATTGGCCCCTCGATAACTACGAAATTATTTTCAATATATTGTTTATATCATTAAACATAACATTGAATTAAGAAATATTAATATTTCATATAAAACTGTTTTTCCCGTTATTTCTAGCACAAGATCAATCAATAATTATTTATAAATTAAATATTATCTATCATATCATTTTTACATAACATCGTTAATCAGTTCCACCATCGTCAAAGACATCTTATGACACACCTTTAATATATAGATTGAAATCATTTGATGCCACTATGTTGATAATTCGGAGTAACACTTTAATGTTTTTCATCATCATTTTAAACTTTTAGGGTTGAAACAAGCTTTTTATGAACCATCAATCTTAGAATCAAAAGTTCATGTTAGTCATAGATTGAATGCTTATTTTTGTTTTAAAGATAGGAGAATACTTAAGATCCATACATCCAATATTAGGTAATAAAGAGTCAATAATGTATGAAAAAAGAAGTGACTTTAAAATCCTATATATATATATATATATATATATATATTGGGTCGTCTCATATACTTTGGTAACTGTTTTCAAAAGATAGGAGTTTTCTTAGTTAATAACAAAAAATATATTACATTATAACACGTGGAATAATGAAAAAGAGTACGTGGAAGATGAGTTATGGAATATATATCAAGGATTATAGGCAAAAATAGTTTTTAAATATTAGTACTAGATTAAAAAAAACTTAGAAAAGAAATAAGCAACACTATAAAATGAAAGACTAAGTAATTTTTTACAAATTTTATTGTCCAATGTTATTAAATTAATACATGTTTGAGTCCTTAATATAATGTTATATTCTTTTTCGATCCTATTATATACTAATTTTTTTGTCTTTTTTATTTACAATATTTTTTTAACTACTAATACATAGTATATATTAAAAAAAATGGGTCCCTATTTCCTTTGGGCCCTGGGCGTACGCCCGGCCCGCCCTCCCCCAGGAACGGCCCTGGGTTTGAACCAAAATGATCCTCAACCGGTGCCCTATCTTTATATGTCAAGTGTTTTGGCCTATTAGTTGAAGAAATCGGACAAATCGCGATTTTTACGCAGTGAAGTCGTTTTCTTCAAACAGACTTGTACTAATGGCAAAGCAGGTCCTTGTACTTTGAAAAAGATGACATTATGCCCCCCCTGAACTTCCTGAAGTTTACGTTTACCCCCTCATATCATGATAGTTATTATGTTTGGTCCAAAAGTAATTAAAACCCTTATAACACTCTACTTAAATGGTAGATTTGGCCCCTCTTAACTCAATCATTTACACTTTTGGTCAAACAAAATAAAACTCATTTTGTTTTATTTCTCATTTCTCATTTTACCTTTCATAATTATTTATTTTCAAAAAAAATTGGATGTTACACACCAACTTATAGAAGATCTTTATTTTTGGTAGTTTTGGATGACACCCGAATTGTAATCTTGTTCCTAGTAAAATTAGATTATTATTTTCAATTACTTTGAATTACAAACTTGTAATTAACAGATGATTACATTTCCCATTTTTGGGAGGCTCCATGCTTTGGCATATTTATACCACTATTTTTGCTTCATGGAAGTTTTTGTTTGTCCCAATTTTGGGGCGTTACAAAGGTTTTGGGTTTCTAAATCAAATTCATTATCACTTTGTGATACATAAAAACAAATCAAACCCTAAATCGAATTCAAACAAAAATTTAGTTCAAATAAAAAACCTAAGTTGAATTCAAACAAAAATGAATCTTTATACAAAAAACTAAACCTAATATAGATTTCTACTCTCATTTCACGTATCGTCCACTCCCGACGTTACCAAGCTAGCACAGAAAAGTTCTCAGTATAGGAATCGGAAGGTGCAGGTTAATGGTGATTTTAGATAGAAGCAACAGCTCGTACCCTGATTTGAGGAAAAAACCGTTACGGGTAAACGTCAATAACCGGTTGCGGGCTTTTGATGATGTGAGGGTCGGTAAACAATATTCTTTGAAGGTTAACAACCATTCATGGCGGATGGAAGGGAGAAAGGAGAATATTTATCGATCTAAATTGGTCTCTGGTGATATCCGCCACCGTCCTCGACGGTGTGAGGTAGTGAATGTGTATTCTCGTGTAGAGGGAAGTATTGAATTCGTTCCAAATGTCTCGTGTAAAGGGAAGTATTCTGTAGTGGGTATGAGAGGGTAATGGGAATATTTGAGGGGAATCTATTGATTTTAGGAATATATGGGTGATGATTATCTTCCAAAAATAAAACAAAATTTGTTCCAAAATTGCCATCCATTTAATTCCATTTAATTTCTTTCTTTTTTCGTCAGTTTATAACCTCCAATTTAAACATAACCATTGATCAAAAAAATGAAAGACTCGGATGAGTTTGTAAAGTTGGTACTAATTAGTTGGTTAGCAAATGAATGTGGGTATATATATAAATATAGGTGGTTTATTATGCAACCCTTGCAACCTAGTCCTAGCCATTTGTGATTTCATCTACGGCCATGGTATGATCAATGGCAAAAAGGTGATTAATGATTCATTTTGAATTTTATTTTTAAATAATTAAGGGTAAATTAGGAATAAATGATACATGGAATCTTAGTATTCCAATTAATTAAAATTTTGGAGATATTTAGCGGGATAACGCTCTCCATTATCATAAACTTCCCACACAAATCGCTTAATGTTATGCGAGGAAACAAAGAAAGATAATTCAAACGATGACGCCTAATTTTTATGCAACATATTTCACTAGTGCATTTGATTTCTGATTCTAGTTATAAACTAATGAATATGAAGCAATTTGATTACTGAATATGGATTCATCATTGTTAATCTGGTTTCATGGACCGGGTGGATTTCTGAAATCTGGTTTCATATACCTGATGCATTAGTTGGACCTGCTATAACATTCGATTATTGTATATGGTTTCATCATTGTTAAAAACTGATGAATATGATGCATTTGGTTACTGAATATGATTTCATTATTATCCATTGGCCTTGCATACACAGAAAACGATGAATGAAAACCCTAAAAAACATAAAACGGTTGTGTTCAAGAAGGTATTCATCCAATCATGTCAATATGGTTACAACTAAAATAAACAAAACAAAATCCTTGTAAGTCGGGATAATATTCTGCATAAAATAAATAAATAAAAAATAGTAATTATCCTCTTCATGGATTAGGCGAAACTACCCTTCCTACATAAAAAAGAAAAAAAAATACAAAATATAGACGACCAAGATTGAGTTGTATTTGAGTGATATATATATATATATATATATATATATATATATATACACATATATATATACACATATATATATATATAGGATTAGGTTCATTTGATAAATGATAAAAATATGAGAAATAAAGAAATGATCCTAGTCCTAGTCAAAATTTGCGACTTTGACCGTGAAACATCGGATAATTCCTTGTGTGGTCTGTAGAAGATAGAGGGGTAGTTTCGTAAAATACGTGGAACGAGTTCATATTATGAACCTACAGTTAATTAGTTCATATGTAAATCAGTTAATTAGTTCATATATGAATGACAAAGGTTCATATATGAATTAGTTAAAAGATTTCATATGTGAATTACACTGGTTCATATATGAACATATAATTCATATGTGAATCATACACCTTTCATATATGAACACGTCCCGTGTATTTGTAAAAATTACGAAACTATCATTCTATTTTTGGAATAGCCGTAACTTTTGACCAGTCAAAGTCGCAATTGTTGACCAGTCAAAGACTCAATATTTGACCAGTCAAACCCGATCTTAACCGAATGAAATGCTAGAATTACTTCTCTATTTCTCATATATTTACCATTTCTCAAATGAACCTCTTCCTAAATATATATATATATATATATATATATATAGCCTTAAGTTCATTTGAAAAATAGTAAATGTATGAGAAATAGAGAAATGATCCTAGCCCTTTATCAGGTCAACATTTGCACCGGATAATTCCTTGTGTGGTCTGTAGAAGATAGAGGGGTAGCTTCGTAAAATACGCGGGACGAGTTCATATGTGAACCTATGTGATTCACATATTAACTATACGTTCATATATGAATCAATTAATTAGTTCATATATAAATCAATTAATTATTTCATATGTGAATATGTTAATTAGTTCAACTGATTTACATATGAATCTGCAGTTGATTAGTTTATATGTGAATCAGTTAATTAGTTCATATATGAATCAGTTAAAATAATTCATATGTGAATTAGTTAATTAGTTCATATACGAATCAATTAAAAGAATTCATATGTGAATTACACTGGTTTACATATGAACATATAGTTCATATGTGAATCATACAGGTTCATATATGAACTCGTCCCGTGTATTTGTAAAAATTACGAAACTGTCCTTCTATTTTTGGAATAGCCGTAACTTTTGACTAGTCAAAGTCGCAATTGTTGACCAGTCAAAGACGCAATATTTGATCAGTCAAATCCGATCATGACCGAATGAAAGACTAGGATTACTTCTCTATTTCTCAAATGGACCTCTCCATATATATTTACATATATATATATATTAGAAATAGAGAGAGAGAGAGAGAGAGAGAGAAATGATAAATGTATTAGAAATAGAGAAGTAATCTTAACCATTCATACGGTCAAGATCGGATTTGATTGGTTAAATATTGCGTCTTTGACTGGTCAATAATTGCGGCTTTGACTGATCAAAAGTTGTGACTATTCCAAAAATAGAAGGACAATTTCGTAATTTTTACAAATACACGGGACAAGTTCATATATGAACTTGTATGATTCACATATGAACTCTTTTAACTGATTCATATATGAACCAATTAACTAATTCACATATGAACTAATTAACCGTAGGTTCATATGTGAATCAGTTGAACTAATTAACAGATTCACATATGAACCTTTGTGAATCACATAGATTCACATATAAACTCGTCCTGCGTATTTTATGAAACTACCCCTCTATCTTCTATAGACCACACAAGGAATTATCTGATACTTCACGGCCAAAGCCACAAATGTTGACTAGATGAAGGGCTAGGATCATTTCTCTATTTCTCACAAACTTAGCATTTCTCATTTGATCTTCTCCCTATATTATATAATATAATATATATATATATATATATATATTGCACAATAATTTATGAGGGAGGATCATGTGCAGGGGCGGATGTAGTGTTAAAAAGGAGGGGGAAGGGACCCCACTCAAAAAGTCAAAATACTAAATTTTCAAGGTTAAAAACAATTTTTTTTTAATTTCTACCATAGATCCGTCCACTGATTTTTCGTATGGGACCCCATCAACCAAAAAACGTATCTCGAAATCAATCAAAAAACCAAAAAAAACTCTCGAAATCAACCAAAAAACTGAATAAGTCAATCAAAATCACCAAAAACACTTAGAAATCCCTTGAAATCAATCAATAAAACTTCAAAAATTCCTCTAAACGCTGGAATTAAGCTAAAAATATATTAGACTACTTTGCGAGCCTTCAATGTATCTTAAAGGTGCCCCCACCAGGAAAAAATCCTGGATCCGCCACTGATCATGTGAGAAGGCGAGAAGAATTCTGGACCACTTATCTCATTAAATTAATACCTTAAATAAAATAATCCTAAATTAAGTTAAAAATGATATAAACGTTACTTATTAAAGTGGTTATCTAATCGTGCGTCAATCCCAAAAAGATCTAGGGATATATACACACAAAAATGGATATGTGTTAAAGGGAAAAACAAATAGAACAACAATATGGAGAGAATAACAATAAGACAGAGAGAAGAAATCTATATTTCTCATTAATCATAGCCCCTTTAAATAGGGAGGAGTTTACAAAGAAAATGAAACATTCATTATGGTAATCTAATAATAAGAAAATATTATGTCAATCACTTCCTTTTGATGATGGCACATAATCCTTCAACACTCCCCCTTGTGCCGAGTCAAATGAGTGATGGTGCACAATTGTTGTCTCGTTAAAACCTTACACCAAAATAAAAACCCAGTGGGAAAAAATAAAATTCTGACGAAGGAAAAAGTACAACGCACCAACTTCTTTGTAATACATAGACTTTTCCTTCAGTCTAGTTTTCTCTTAGATTCGTACATTAATCGAGAGAGTTAGGAAAACATGATGATATATAAACAGTCGCCTCACTAAAACCTTACACCAAGGAACAAAACCCAATGGGAAAAATAAAACCTTGGTTAAGGAAAGAGCACAACATATCAATATCACAAATATAGTAGACTCCCCCTTTTGTCTACTACTCCCCCCTGATTTGTGCATTAATCCAGGGAGTTTGGAAAACATTTACGTTTACTTTCTACATGTTTCCCAATATATGGATTTAGGTAATGATTTGGTAAAATATGTCATGTTCTCCCGGCATCTTACTTGATTCAATTAAATCTCGAGGAGAGTTTTCTTATTGCTGATTGTATAAGACTTAAGCAGAATATGCTTTGTGTTATCACCCTTGATGTATCTTATGTTCATTCCTTCGATACATGATGCATTATTTCCATATATGCAAATAGGATACTGGTTGAACCTAAAATTACTAACTCCTCTAATATATGTATGATAGTCATTAATCATATACATTATCTCATGGAGAGTAATATTATTGGATCAGTTTAAGGAGGTAGTTACAAGGGTTTGCTTAGCTTACTTCCAAGCAATCGGCGTATTCCCAGTGGCAATTCTTTATCCAATTTGAGAACAACCTTTGTATGAGTCAGACAGATACCTAATATCAGCAAAGACATACCAAGAGGTTGTTTGGTGTTTTTTTTTATAAGAGCTAGTACTTTTGCTGCTTACATTCTAAGTAGGTATTGAATTTTCATTTTCATTATCAATCTCATTTTTATTTCTACAGGGAAAGTATAAGCCCATGTTAACAGTTCTAAAAGATTTACTTGATATCATTACAAATGACATTGCATTGGCGTTGAGCTAAATCTAGCTAATAAGTTCACTGAGAAATACAATATACGGTCAAGTGTATTGTGTTAAGTACGATAATGCGCATATTGTACTTATATAGGGAATTCCAGCTCCTAACACTTTTTCGTCACCATCCTTTAGACGAAATGGACAATTCCTTATATCCAACACTTTGACCAATCATGGGAGTGCTAACCGAATGCGCTTTGTCCATATTAAATTGCCTGATTATTTTCTAAACATATGCGATCGGTGAATTAATATTTCACAAACTCGGTGTCCTGGCTCAAATAGCTAGACAAACCCAAGTTTTCCCAAGATTTTTATCTCAAATTTAGATTTCAAGTTGCTTGTGGTTTCTCTTATTTCATCAAGAGTGCCTATTATGTTCATAACATCGACATATAAAGCTTCTTTGAAAATCTAGAACTTGTTTTTTTACATAAATACGCAAGGGCACAGTTCATAGTTCTTATATATCATTTCCCAATCAAGTGTTCACTTAGGGGGTTATACCACATCTGCATAGATTGTTTTAATCTATAAAGTGAGCGTTTCAATTTTATTGCAAACGCACTTCGTGGTTTAGAGTTACTTGATTTTGGTAATGTAATGCCATCAAGCACTTTTATATCTCTGAATCTAGATCCCCGTAGAGATATGTATTAACCACATCCATGAGTTGCATTTCCAGTCCTTCGGAAACTACTAGGCTAATTAATTAGCAGAATGTTATAATGTCCATCATGGGAGAGTAAGTCTTCTCGCGGTCAATCCAGGGCGTTATGAGAAACCTTGAGCCAAAGGAGAGTCTCATACATTATGACTTAATTATTCTCATTACGCTTTACGACAAATGATTTATCTATGTCTTGCAGGCTTTACACTTGGTAGGTTAGCACTACCAAACCAAATACCTGTTCATTTGTCAAATAATATGATTCTCCTGGATTGCTTATTTAGGCCAATTTGCTCTTTGTTGATATTTTTCAACTGAGCATGGTTCGATGTCAATGTGCTCTATCACCTCATAAGCAACATTATATGTGAAATATATCATCAATGAGTATGTATGATTTGTCCATCGACTCATATGCACTCTCATAATTCATTTGAGATTTCTTTGATCTTTGGAATCAATATTAACTTCGGAGCGTCCTCCAGTAATGATTCATAGACATAGTTTAATCAGAGACAATCTCATGAGAGGTTTATGTATTGATGACAAATAGTTGTGCCTTACTCTTCTCTTCCTTTAGATGAGTATCTATCGAACCAAGTAGCTTCCCCCATTTCCGTTTGGGAGCTACGACCTCAACCACACCTCCACCATGTGTGATTGCAACGTACTTTCCAGCGACGTTGTGCCCTTGTTTGGGGACTTTAACCTTGCGAGTATATTTGCAGCTCGTATATGTGATCTTGTCACTTATGGAATAACATTAAACGTATCAGATATCGAGTCTGATTCGTTTGACTTCAACTTTACATTATGAAGTTTTGGGATCAAAATGAGACAGAGTGGGAATATTCAATGACACTTCCTGTCGTTCCTACGGAAAATCTTTTTTCCTATCTCCCCCTAACGACGGAAGACTGTCTCATCAAAGTGACAATCCGCAAATCTAGCGGTAAAAAAAATCATCCGTCAAGGATTCTAATTAGCGGATAATATTTGGAGATTCATATCCAACAAATATACTTAATCATTTTAAAGACCCATTTTGGTGCGCTGTGGGGGCGCAATTGGCACATATACTGCACAACCAAACATGCGTAAATGTAAAATATCAGGCTGATATCCAGTTACCAACTGGTACACATGAGACTGGTTAGCTAGTAATAAGTCTCAAAATGAAGAAGTAAAGTTGCATATAGTATTGCATAACCCTAAACACATGTAAGTAAATCAGTGCGCATAACTAATGTCTTGGCTACCATCTATATTCTTTTGATGACAACATCTACGAGACCATTTTAGATATACATATGGGGGTATAGGAAACTCTACATTGATCCCAATACAAATGCAATAATCATCAAATCCTTATGATGTAAATTCTCCAGCATTCCAAGTCATGTAGACTTGATGAATTAATCAGGGTGGTGAGCCCTTAAACGTATAGCTAGTGCTAGGAGTGCAGTATTTCATGTGGACAATAATACGACATGCGTTCATCGTGTCAAAACCAGAACCATAAAGTTTTAATGGTCCGCATTCTGGATGTTTATGTCCATAAATATCACCTTGTATTCGTTGTAACAATGGAATATTTTTGTATTATGTCCTTAGCTTTAGGATGATCTCATTCCTGTCTTGGCTAAGGATTAGGGTATATACAAAAGTTCTAGGTATTCGAGATGGCATATTATGATGGCAATGTTGTTTCTTATGCTGCAGAAGTCAACAGTTGCAATTTGCCTCGTTTTGCCTATCACTCGAAAGAGAATGTGTCTATGTGTATTTTGCAATACACGGATCACTATGTCATAACCATGGTGTCCCACATGGTCATGTCGAAACATATATGTGTCATTTCCCTAAAGTTTTTTATTGGTGACAAAAATGTTTCGATGGCTCAATAATCTACTAGCTAGTTTGACACATATATATGTTTACTTTCAAATTCATTAAAACTTATGTATATATGCTCATTATAATTTCCATTTGATACGAATATCTTTACAAGGTTCCTATTGATCTTGTACCAACAAGAAAATGACAGTTCATTGTCTAAGTATTTCGGTTGAATGAATTATAAAATAAGTATTTGTCTATCATTTTAGATTGTGTGAGAGGTAAAAAAAATCAATTCTCCTCGATACATTCCTACACGGAACGGAGAATATTGAAATTTTTGCATTTGTTATGATGTATTTCTTTACATCTATAATGGTTACATATTCGATTACTTAGCAGAGAAATTAATTTTAATACTTAAAATTAATTTTCAAAGAAACATATGCTTAATCAATATTAAATATTAAATTAATATGTTATAGTTCATTTTCAACTTGTTCCCTTTTTTATAGAAACATTTTTTAGTGCATTTTTTATTTGATTGTCCATTATCACCTGGGATAATAGTTGTATCCCTACTCCAGGTGTTGAAAAATCCTTCCTGACTCTTACCAATACCCTGACCCTTTCTAGGGTCTCGTCCACATGGTGCATAAATATGTCAAGTTGTTTTTTAACTCACAATCATTTGGAGTTGTTTCCACCTCTAACGCTTTCATTATTGATATCGAGAATTTTCTTTGTCCCGACATATGTGGCGTTGTTATTTGAAAGAACTTTGTTATGTCTCTCAACCACTTGCAGTTGGTTGATGAGTTTGTCTAAAGGTTACATTCCAACTTATATTGGTTTAATAATATTTACCGATGTATGAAAAGTGAAAATAATGTTATGAATCATGTCATCTTCTATGAGCTCCTTGTCATAGAGATTGAGACGCATTTTGGGATACATCATTTCTTTGTTGAAATCAGTTACCTTTTTGTAATCGTATAAGCGGGTTTCATTTCGCTGTACGATTAGTTCGAGAAGTACATGTTCATGAATACTCCCGATTATCTCTTTCGGGGCATCCCACTGTTCTTTGGGGTTTTTAGTGAAGGTATTCTTATGAAGGTTATGATTTATTTATCGTCTCAAAACATGATGGTATTTGCTTGTACTTTTTCAAGAGGTTGTTTTAGGATCAATAGGAAGTTAATGGACTTTAGGTATTTTCTTGTACCTTTTCAAAAAGAGGTTTATATACTCATTTATGATACTCAGATTCTTTTGAGTTTACGACGTTGATTTTGGGATAAGTTGATTCAACCATTTACGTATATATGGAATAATATATGATTTTCTTTTTGATAAGACAGTGGATTGTGGTTATAATTATTATTTTATGTATGAAATTTCATTATCATAACCATATTGGATTTTTGTATGCTTTAATTTTATTGATAATACTTCATCAATATTTCAATTTGCAAAAACAAATCACTCAATCTATTGGATTTCCATGTAGTAGGGGAATCATATGGATTTCTTAAGTCCCTACAAACCTTAGGGCTATTTACATCCGTTTGACAAAATCCAATCGATATTTTGAGATTTATTTAATTTAAATATAAAATTATTAATTATAGAACATTTTGAGGCCAAAATGACTATGAGTTTGACATATAAAACCAATTTTAATACTTTAATAGTATTTTTGGAGCTTTTGTGAAGATACCAAAATATGGGGGTTGGAAGTGTAACTTCTAAAATTTAATTACAGAATTAAGAATTATGAGTAGAAACTCAAGATAAACATTTAAATTTATATATTAAATTTTATAAAGCATTCAATGTCAAAATGAATAAACTACAAAACATTTTAACAATTATATGATCCTCAATCACAAATATGACTACTAAGAATTCAAGAGACTTTAAATATACTTAAATACTAATATAATATTTGAATATTACAATGTAAATAATAGGAACATATTTACATATCCATATATAGTTGGTTTAAAATAGCAACTAGAATATTAAATAACCCATATCATTGAATTAAATAAATTATCATATCTTAAATTAGTTTGTTATAAAACAAGCATATATGATAAAAGTGTATATTTTAGGAATATTTAAACAAATATATAAATTTTTTTTATTAACTAAAATAAAATAATAATGAATTTATAAATTGACATACATATAGAAGATTTCAAAAGAGATAATAATGGTATTAGAAATCCATAATCAAGTTTATAAATATTTATTTCCCCATATAATTAAATTAAAAATGGCAAGCCAAGTTAAATAAATTAAATACCATCAAATTGTAGACATAAATAATATATTAGTCTAATTTAAAAAATACCATCAAATTGTAGACATAAATAAATACATAACATTATATGATGAAATTGACCATCTAAACATGTTTAAACTAATTGAATAATCATAAATAAATAAAAATAAAAATAAATTCAAAATTATAAATCTATCATATACATAAAAGCTATCATTCCGCATTAAAACACAATAAGTTAATATAATAAATATTTAATAAATAAAACCAATTTAATAGGAGGTGAATACAAACCATATTTCAAGTACATACGGTGAGCTACATCCGTGAAAATTAATTGAAGAATACGATTTTTTTTTACTAATTGTTTTTTTTTAACAACAATTCTAAAGTTGCATAGTCCCCAAAAAAAATTATTGATTTCAAATCAAATTAAATAACGATCAATTACTATTATAAAAAAAACCATATCACCATTAAAAAAATAGAAAGATTTTGAAAGTAATTGGTTACAACCTTTCAAATTGCCAGAACCATTTTTATGTTTATTAAAATTGATTGAGACCACAAACTAATAAGAATAAGAAAAAAAAATAAAAACTGAAGCATATAAGCATGATCATGGCTAAAAGAGTTAATCATGATTAATCATAATTCATAGACAAAAAAAATTGTAAGTTTTTGTAGAGATACTTACTTGAATTGCAATATTGAAAAAAACAGACCTTCTAATGGTGGTAGATTGCGAATAGAACAACCGTTTAATAGCGGCGGAAACGATTTGAGGGAGCGATAGCGCAAACGAGCTACGTGCTGATAACGTGTTAAAGGGAAAAACAAATAGAATAACAATATGGAGAGAATAACAATAAGACAGAGAGAAGAAATCTATATTTCTCATTAATCATAGCCCCTTTAAATAGGGAGGAGTTTACAAAGAAAATGAAACATTCATTATGGTAATCTAATAATAAGAAAATATTCTGTCAATCACTTTCTTTTGATGATGACACATAATCCTTCAACAATATGCATAAAAATGATATATTTTTTTCAAAAAAAAATGATATATACATTTTGAAATCTTTTTTTTAGAGAGAGACAATTTCATGAAGGAATCTACACGAAGGAGAAGAAGTTCATCTTGGAAGAAGATCTGATCAATTTGAATCATTACCTGATGAGATTGTACGTTATCTCCAATGCAAATTTAGATCTACTGCTTCTTCCCTCCTGGTTATCACTTATTATATTTGATCTTATCATATATGATCACTGGTATTAGATTTATATGTTTATCATTATTTTATCACATATGATATGTATAAAAATTCAAATATTGGAATCATATGTACAAAAATTCATATATTGGAATCATGTATTAAACGTAACTAATCACATGTGACTCAAATCGTGGATTCGAAAAATAGAGAAAAATGGTGAAAAAGATAATAGATTGATTATGGATATCATATGTGATATCTGATGAAAAATTGTGAAAAAAAAATAGACAATAGTGAAAAAAATCATATAAAATATGATTAAAAAAATAATGAATTAATTAAAATTAAAAGATAAATAAATTTAAAAGATATAAAGAGATTTTTAAGGAATTTTAAATATTGTGTTTGTTCCAATTATACCCTCAAGGTTTGACCAAATTAAAAATAGTAATTATCCTAATTTTTAAAATTATTTCTTATTTTTTATTTATGGTATTTTTCAATAGATTATGTGGTTTAGATTGATTTGACCACCTTGTTGTTTGAACCCGACCTAATAATTTGTTAGCAACATTTGTGGTAACGTAAAAGAAACTTCAAAAAAAAATTAATGGTAGCTTAATACCTTAGTACACCTCCCATAGATTTAGAAGATCTAAGATGTTGGGATCATGCTCAATACAAAGCTTAATGATAAGGATTTGACAATTGACTTATTGTTTTATTAGATATAAATAAGGGAAATTGACCCAAATGGCCCAAACGTTGAACTGGATTGGCCTCCTAGCCCAATTCTCGCTATGTTTTCGGAAATAGCCCAAGGGACGCAATGGAGCCCAGGGGCGCAATGGAGCCCTAGGGCGCAATTGCGCCCGGACGCAATTGCGCCCTAGGGCTCCATTGCGCCCCTGGGCACTTTATACTGAAAGTACGCCGACCAGCTCATTTTTAATTACTCGATCCAACCCCACTGCCGGAGCTGTCATTTTCTCTCGTCGACAAACTCCATTTTTGCACATTTTTAATTACTCAATCCACAAATGGCTGAGGTTAGTGTATTTTTCACTTATATTAATAGATTTTGGATGGTTTATAGTGTTAAATGGTTGTAGTTATCATTTTAATTTTTTGGATGATTTTTTTGGTATATTTTCATCTCCATTGTTAGATTTTGTTATTGTGTATGTTGTATAGTCTTAAATGGTTGTACTTAAAAGCATTATTTTGGATGATTTTTTGGTATATTTTCATCTCCATTGTTAGATTTTGTTATTGTGTATGTTGTATAGTCTTAAATGGTTGTACTTAAAAGCATTATTTTGGATGATTTTTTGGTATATTTTCATCTCCATTGTTAGATTTTGTTATTGTGTATGTTGTATAGTCTTAAATGGTTGTACTTAAAAGCATTATTTTGGATGATTTTTTGGTATATTTTCTTCTCCATTGTTAGATTTTGTTATTGTGTATGTTGTATAGTTTTAAATGGTTGTAGTTAAAAACATTATTTTTGATGACTTTTTTTGGTATATTTTCATTTCCATGGATAGATTATGTTGTTATGTATGGTTTATACTTTTAAATGGTTGTAGTTAAAAGCCTAGTTTTGGATGAATTTTTTTGGTATATTTTTATTTTCATTGATAGGTTTTGTTGTTATGTATGGTTTAAATTTATAGTTAGTAATAGCCTAGTTTTAAAATTTAATGTTGACATTATAGAACATTGTAAAAATTTACACATTATACAATAATCCTTTAATTTTTTTAAAAATTACACTTTTAAAAATTAGACATTACATATTAGAAATTTACACTTTTGGTGCCTTTAATTTTAAAATTTAGACTTTAGGACCCTTTACTTGAGAAACATACACTTTAGGTCCTATAAATTAAGGAATTTACACTTTAGGTTCGTTTACTTTAGAAACATTCAGTTTAGGTCCCTTAACTTTTTAAATTTACATTTTAGGCCCTTGAAATTTATGAATTGACACTTTAGGTCCCAAAAATTTAGAAACTGAGACTTTTGGTCCCTTAAAATTAGATAGTGACACTTTAGGTCCCTAAAATTTTGAAATTTACACTTTAGGTCCCTTTACTTTAGAAACATACACTTTAGGTCCCTTAACATTTGAAATTTACACTTTAGGTCCCTCTACATTAGAAACTGACAATTTAGGTCCGTATAGAAAAGTTGAATATTTGAAAATGACACTTATTATGCAGGGAAGAACTTTCTACACAGGAAAGTTGAATATTAAGAGTAAGATGTCCCTGGTGGACTCGATTCGCCAGAAATTGAACTCCCGGCGATTAGAGCTATTCAAGGAGACATGTTTCGGTCATTGGTTGCAATTGACCGATACATCTGCCGACCCGACCTTGGTCCACATATTCTTGCAGACACAGGTCTTCCCGGAAAATATACGGGATGACGAGATGATTTATGAGGTTGGTGAGCACGCGCTTCGGTTCGGCCGTGAGGAGTTCTGTCTTATCACAGCACTCCGTTTCGGACCGCACCCGAAGTTGCATAAGAATCGGTCCGGTGGGTTTGTTAGACGGATGTTCCCGCGAGGCCAGTTGACGGTGCGACACATCACAGATTTATTCAATATTATCGGCACTGCTGACGAGGGGCGGGCCCATATCGATGATGATTCTGCCGTCCGTATTTGTCTGATGATGATGGTTGAGACGTTCTTCCTCGGTCATCAGTTGTCCCAGCATATTCCCGACCCTGTACTTCGGGCAATTGATGATATGAGCGTGTTTAATCAGTATCCCTGGGGATCCTATATATGGGCGCACACCTACAATCAGATGAATAAAGCGATCTAGAAACGACCGGACCATAAATATAGGATGTCGTTAACTGGTTTTTTATTTGCCTTCAAGGTTAGTAAGTTGATATCAAATTAATATTTTTACAACCTACCCGAATTCCCTATTTCTAGAAAATATTTACTACTGTCTGGGTATTATAATTCACAGATATGGATTTTGGAGACCTTTCCTATGGCCAGCACGTATTATATATTGACCACCAGGATGCCACGTGCAGTTCGTTGGGCTAGGTCTTCGACAGTTATTGGTAGCTATCATGCCCATAATCTCATGGATGTCTCGACGGTAAGTTACATCTACTACGACCAAAAAATTGTGATAAGTGGGGCCCTCGTGTGGATTTCTAACATGGTTATTTTTCAATATATTAGGATGATAGGATGCCACGTGATCGCCTTGTTCCGACGCCGTGGGAGGAGAGTCAGGAATGGTATACGGAGAGCCATCGCTGGTTTAGTAGTACGGCGGGGCGTCGACAGACGAAGAGGGCTAGAGTTACGCAGGATGTTGACGAGGGTGAGAAGTCATTCTAAGTTATCCGATATGTATAATTTTTTTTATAAAGAGAAGTCGTTTTAGATTATCTGATATTTATGATAATGTTGTTAATTGTTGGTATAGAAGTTCAAACTGATTCAGAGGGAGACCAGACTGACGATGACGCAGGCATCAGCAGGCCACATGGGGCCAGCTCTTACGATGAGCCACCATTCCGTGCTGGGCATAGTCCAGCAGGCCACTATCAGCATAGTCCGCATGTTGACCCCTATGCTGATCGGTGGTCTGAGTTTACGCGGTGGAAGGATGATTACCATGACTTTCGGACTTCTCATCGCATTGAGCATGAAGATCTTGAGAGACGGCAAGCCGAGAAATGGGCATCTGATCGTGCATACCAAGAAAGTCTTGAGAGACGCATTGCCGAGATGGAGAGGCAGTTTAGCGCTTGGCAGGTAAGTGTTTAACTTAAATTAACGGACCTGGTTTTAAATGTTATCTTTTGAACCTTTACGTGGTTTAATATGCTTGATGCCAGATTCCATCCCAGCAGCAGGGTGGACAGCCCTCCCAGCCCGACGACATACCGCATGGGTTCGGATCTTCGTACTTCGGAGGGTCGTCCCAATACACGGATAATGTTAGTTATTTCAATCGTTTTTAAACCACATATGACATCATTTTTAAACCACATATGACATCACTTAGATTAATGTGCAGAGTTCATCAGGCTTAGGCACGTTTGATGACCTATTAGGATCTCAGTTCGTTACACCACCACAACAAATTATACATGTAAGTTATTCAATTTGGTGGGTAATTTGATTTTTATATTATGAATGGAAACTGAATATCCTCAATGTTATTTTGCAGGGCTCTGGGGCAGCGTACACGGGGCTTACACAAGGCCAACATACTCAGCATGTAAGTTAAGAGATTTGTTTGTTACATTTGCTATTTATTTAATAGAACAAAGTTGTGAGGACCCAACATATTTTGCAGGGCACATTCGGGGCGTTGCTCCATGATAGTGGAGCGCAACAGATGGGTTTGGAGGGGTTTGTTGGGGCTTTGTTCCAGGATACGCCTCATCCTGCAGTGTCCCAGGACACACAGCTTCGTCCGTCGGCCGTTGTTATCCAGAGGCTGCAGCGCGAGAAATATCCCGGGAAATCATTGCGCCCTCCTTTCACCGCTTTGCCTCCTACTACACGCCCACCTATCCAGCGCCGCCCATCGAAGGTCCCTCATCCTCGTCAGCAAGCAGATGCTGCCACCACTTCTTCTGCTTCCAGTTACACTTCATCCGCTATTGCCAAAAGGTGGCATGATAATGATTTGCCGGATTATTGGCTTAGGTGCATACCCACCCATGCTGTCGGACGGGACTGGTGGGGATTATTACTCGGTCTGCAGGGCTCGGGGTGGCTCGAAAATGATGTTAGTACTAAAACGTCATTTCAGTTTGTCTATCATAATGTCCATTTATGACTTAACATTTTTTTATTTATTATATAGCACATCGACGGATGGGTTCGGTTTATCCGCGAGTCGCGTTCGCCCAGTGTCACTTGGACGGTGATGACGTCCGATTTCATGCATGTCTTGCTCTTTGGTGGGGGGCCGAAATCTGTCTACAAAATGTTGAAGGAGCCGGATGGTGTACCATGGTGGTCTGTTGAACATGTATGAATTTCAATTTCTAAAAAAAACTTGTTATTTATAACTTTCTGTATAGTTTAATGTTATTCACTGTTGGTTTGTTTTTTAACAAATATTTCAGGTATTTATTCCCATTTGCATCGACCAAAAGCATTGGGTTGTTGGCGACTTAAACCTAGAAACCATGAAGATGGTTATATATGATAGCTTCAGGAGCCCGTCATATGTGGACACCTTTAATGAAATGATGACGAAGTTCGCCAACGATCTACCGGAACTTCTTACCCTAGCTGTTTGCCAATCACTTGCAGCTGCAAGCCATGACTTCACTTGGGTACACGCAGATGGGGTACCACAACAGCAGGGTTCTTTGGGCGATTGTGGTCCTTTGTCATGCATGTTCCTCACCCATTTAGCGAATAACGAGGTCCCAAGAGCCCAGGAGGATGAGTCGACAAGGGCGGCAGCATTGAGGTGTCATATGACGGATGTTTTTTGGTCCATGATACAGACAAATCGAAATGTATGATTCATTTTAGGACCTTTTTAGGACCTTGTATATTTATCTACGTATATAAATTTTTTGGAAGTTTTAGTTAATTTCAAGACAAGCATCATTTCAATAAATTGAACATATCTAATAACATTGAACGGATACAATGCATATGAACTAAACAACCAACGAAAGAAATACAACAACACAAGCACCATGAAAGAAAGTGATAGCAATAAGGGTACAAACTAGCAACATAGAAAATCCAAAAATGCTAAGGATAAAGTGCTTTACATTGATCAATCCAATTTTGTTTCTGGGTAACCTGCGCTTGCAGTACTGCAAAATCTTGCATAAGCTTGTTTACTTGAACGTTGTCCTGGCGAATACGGTCTTCTTTCTCTTTTATCTCCCTCTTCAACCTTCTTATCTCCTCCTTGTCCGCGTCGATCCTTCGCAAGTGGCCATCCTTCTTGGCCATCATTTCCTTCCACTCTTCGGTGAGTTGTTCGATCTCCGCTTCACTTTTCTCTGTCGCTTTTTTCAGTCTGGAGGGCATTATTTGTGAAGACGGTGGGTTTGACGATGATGCATTTCCAGCCATGTGTTTGGTCAAAGAGGGGACTATTATGCTATGAAAATGTTGTATGGTGTGAACTATAACTTTGGTATAACCCCGTTATTTATAGCCAAAATCTAAGGACAGGGGCGCAATTGCGCCCCTCTACATTTGCAGGGGAATCGTTGTCGTTTAATGCTTTACAAGGGAATCCTGACAACAGGCTTTGCAGGGGAATCGTTCCATAACTTTGCAGTGAATCCTGTCAGGCACTTTGCAGTTGAGTAGTGGGGCGCAATTGCGCCCCTCCCTATCTTCTCATCGACCATAAGTAGATTTTATGGTGAAGTAGTAATTCACAACTTGTTATCTACCCTCCACACCGTTTACAACCATTCTCTACATTTTCATAACTTAATGGCTGGTGGTTCACGTTCCAGGGGTAGAAGGTCAGCGAATGGTGCTTCAGGCTCCGCATATATCCAACAATTAAATGATGGATCAAGAAGGATTAACTGGAAGGCACCCGAGACAACGGAGGAGTGGGCACAGTTTGGTAGAACTGCGGCCGATCGTCCAATTACGCCTCAGGAGTGGGAAGAGTTTAACAATGCACGAGAGGCATACTACCATGCTCATGGGGGAGAATCCCCACCAGAGTATCAAGCTCACCAACAGCCGGGTCTACCAATGTCTCAAGTACTGCCTACCAGGTTGAGAGAGTCATGTGATGCGGCGAATGCAGATATACAAAACATAAGAAGGATGTGGCTAAGCAACATGGATATTCAGAAAGATAAAGAGGCGTGTATTGCGGAGAAGAAGGAGTTCTTGGAAGAAATGAAGCGCAGGGTTAGGGCGATGAAACGAGAGATTAATGACTTAGAAGATGAAGTGATAGAAATCAAAGACAGCTACACCGGCATGGAGGACATGATTAAGGAAAAGTCTGACTGGATCATCAGGATCCAGGAAATCTACCCGTAGTAGGCTCCTCCAAAGATGGTTGTTGTATCGATGCACTTCATCCGTTTTCTTTGGTTTCAATAAAATTTTAGTTTGATGGATACTTTTGTAAATAACAGCTTCCAACTTAAAAAACACGATAAGGTGGATAAAACGGAAGTCAACTTTATAGAGCAATAATAATATTAATAAAAGGTTTATTACATACATGGTTTACTCGTTTAGATCAACATTTAAATCAAAAGTACCATGTCTAAAACTTTCATAATTCTCTTGGGTTGATACTGGTTGTGTTTGTTGACTACCAGATGCCCTGTGAGTTTGTCGACTACCGGATGCCCTTTCAGTTTGTCGACTACCAGATGCCCTTTGTCGGCTCACATTTACTGGTGCAGGAGATGGACAGTTTGCTCGAGTGTGTCCTAATTGTCCACAACGAGAACATCTTCTCTGGATGGAATCCTCGCCCTGAGACGGGATACGGTCATGGTTACTCGGTCGACCAGCCCTTCTTATTACGACCGGTGGTCTAACGGTCATAAGCGGGTGGTCTGGAACAACCCATCCTTCTCCTGGACCGACTGGATGTATGAGCTCTGCGTAAGTTTGTCGGAAATTATCCGACGCGTAGTAACCAGTCGCCAGATGGGAGACGTCTGTACACCGTTGATTTCTTGCGACGGCTATGACATGGCCGCATGGTATTCCTGATAACTGCCATTTCCTGCACGAGCAAAGACGATTATTGAAGTCAACTTCTGCGTCCCTAACCCCATCGCGGACTTCCCAGTAACCTCGACCAATCTCATGTACAGTCCACGTTGCCGACTTGTGAATTCTCTTTTCTATTTTGCCCTCCGCCCAAGGCGTGAGACGATTCACCATTTCTTCTGCGATAACACAAATTTGTTACGTTAGTGTTGCAAAAATGAAAACATAAAATTCAAACAGTAAAAAATCCAAGGATGATAACCTCCATTTCTCCGACGAATCGAATACCATTCTTGCTGAAAACATCGGAAATAATCCATAAGGGCCACAATAGGCAGGCTCCGTGCAAAACGAGACAATGCATTCACCGACTCGGCACTGTTCGATGTCATTATGTTGTAACGCATTCCTGGGAAATGGGCCCTTGACCATTTCTCCGGTCCAACCTGGTCCATAAGCGGAGCTCCAAGAGGTAAAACAGCTCGTAGACCCGTCATATTCAGTTCAAACTCCTCCACCGTATATGCTTTACACGTCCTCCAAAATAACTTCTTCCTGTATCTGACCCTGTTGTCCCTGGTTTTTACGTTCATCATTAGATGGCGACAACAAAGTGCATGATGGGCGCCCGGGTACACCGTATTAATTGCTTGGTGAATTGAAGCAGCCCTGTCGGATACAAAAACCAACCCCTCGGGTTCCCCGATACAACGCTTCAGCATGGTTAAGAACCAAGTCCACACATCCCCACTCTCAGACCTACCAACTCCGAAAGCGATGGGCACAATCTGGTTATTTGCGTCCATAGCAACGGCTAAGAACATTGTGCCTAAGTAAGTACCCTTCAAATGAGCCGCATCGATGATAATGACCGGACGCAAGTGTGTGGTAAACGATCGAATCTAGATATTTAAGGCATTTTCATATTATAACATTATTCAATATAGCAGTTCAATTAAAATAACCACGAAAGTTATTAAAATAACCACGTACCGCGCAACCGAGGGCAGCGAAACACATCTCAAAACGTTCTCTACTGTCTGTCCTTATGGAGGTAACGGTACCAGGATTCCGAAGCTCTAGATTATAGAGAAAGCAGGGGAGTCGGGTAAACGATTCTTCAGGGGTACCACGCACCATCGTGAGTGCATAAGCTTTTGCGCGCCAGGCTTGCCAGTAAGAAATATCTATTTTCAAATCCGATCTGACGTCGTTGACAATGTCGGATCCACGGTATGTCCTGCTGGTATCCTTCACTTTAGGGTAAATAAAATTACCCAACACTCTACTGTTTGCTTGATGGTGGTTGGGATGCAGCTGCGTCCTCGAGCAAGTGTGTACGTCTTCCAATATACGAACATGAAACATATTGGTATTTTCGACAGAGGTCGCATAGATACGCCAAGAACATCCGGCTTGCTTACATCTGGCATCGTATCTGGTTTTGTTTGATCGATGAACTCCAAACTCAAAACCCTCTTCAAGAAACTTCAAACCGAGAGCGAGTGTAAGATCGTCTTTCGTCTGGAATACTTGACCCAAACTTACTCTTCTACTACGACTATAACGTGGGGGTAGGTTGGGTGTGATGACTGGGGTCGCTGATGGAAGTGGAGGGGGCATATCAAAGAAATCATTTATCCCACCGTATGATTTGATAGGACTACTTTCTGGTTCGTCGTCGTCTTCATCAGTATCAACATCAGATAAACCCAAGTGGTAAACATGAGACTCCTCATCATGTCTATAAACTTCGTCGTCGTCATCTTCTTGTTGTTCTGCTTCTCCTCCTTGTTGTGTTTCGAGAACAACATATGGGGTATCATCAGATTCATCCACACCGCCTCCGGCATTCGAAGTACCACCGAGATCGCTTCCACCGGACATCGATGGATCGACAAACACACAGAGTGTTGGTGGATTATTTTCACCGTCAAAAAATTGAATGAAAGACAAAACATCGTCATTGTTGCATAACTCATAAAGACCATCATTAACCTTATACGATATTCTAATCGTACCAAGAGCAGGATCGATACGAAATTTTCTGTGAATACAATTAACCAACCAAAGATGCGTAATGTTAGGTGCCACCTTGACACGGGTTATCGGTTGATCGGTAACATACTCCCACCCGTTACCATCCTGCTGCCATGAACCACCGCTTAGGAGATGTAACTTGACTTTATCATCTCCGGATCTCATATTTTCAAAAAAAACACGCACAGATACACAAGCAAAACAATTGTCTGAAATTTGTGGATGAAAATGGTGGTTTACAACTTCAGTGGTTGTTGGTTTTATAGCAATAATCTAGGGAATCAATTTCAAAAAACACAGGGAATCAATTTATCTGCTAAAATAAATTTGATATCACAACTTTTTGAAAAAAACAGTAAAAATCAACATGAAAAAGCAACTAGAAATCGTGAAAAATAGCAAACAAACAAAATTCCAAGGAGAAACCCTAATTAGGGTTAACCTGGGCTTGACACGTGCCCAGGGGCGCAATGGAGCCCTAGGGCTATTTCCGAAAACATAGCGAGAATTGGGCTAGGAGGCCAATCCAGTTCAATGTTTGGGCCATTTGGGTCAATTTCCCTATAAATAATAGCATGGTACAATAAAAAGTATTAACGATTTGACAATTAATTGATCGTTTTCTTAGATATAAACATTTAAGTACTTGATGTTCATATGGGTTTTAAATTACGATTTTTGTCCTTGTAATTTATAATTATTTATTTTGTCTTTCTGACAAAATTCGTTAAAAAAATTTCGTCAAATCAAAGGTTTTTTGTTTTTTTTTTTAATAAATATTTTCTCTATTCTTTTTCTATTAAAAAGTTAAAAGTATATAATATTACATATGTACATCTTATTGTTGCTAACTCGTTATGAAAATAGGCCTTTTGAAACAAAACAGATGGAGAGATGAAAATGGGTCCTCATCTTTGTTTTTCAAAGACGATAGCATCAAAAACAACAATTATGATATGAGAAGAGGGAGAGAAGATTGTGGCTAGATGATGCTCCGATGATTATACTTATGGATGGTGGGGCTGGCTGGTGATTGGCGAGAGACATAGGTGGTCGTTTGAGGAAGATGAGATTGAAATTCAGGTGGTGGTTGGTGTTAATGGTGATTCGATGCTTTGAACGTTGTTAACCAAAAAAAAGGGGGTAAAAGTTACGACTGAGACGGTGGGGATGATGAACCACCGGTGTTGCAAAGGGTTGTGATGGGTTGGGTTTTAATTTATTTCAATACAAGTGTTTTGAGGGGGAGGGGGAGGGGGGGTGGGTTTTAATCTTTTGAGTAAACTACAAATTTGGTCCCTGTGGTTTACCAAAAAATACGAAAGTGGTCCCTGAACTTCAATAAGTGCAGATTTCATCCCTGAGGTTCCGATTTTGCTATGAAAGTGGTCCCTCTGGCGTTAGCTCCGTTAAATCGCCCGTTAAGTCAAGGGTAAATTCGTCTTTTTACACGTTTTTTAGGGTATTACCGTCATTTTGCCTTATTTAATTTATTTTACCATTTTTAATTACTTTTCTTTGAATGTTCATCTTCTTCAACATGAACACCAAGAACACCAAGAATGTTCATCTTCTACCTCAAGAACATCAAGATTTTAAAATCCAAATCAAACTCAAAAACCAAAAACTTAAATCAAACCAAACCAAAAACTTAAATCAAACCAAAAACTCAAAAACCAAACTTAAATCTGAGAGAGATCGAGAGAGAGATCTGGGAGAGAAGAGAGAGAGAGATCGAGAAAACATATATGAGAGAAGAGAGAGACGTAGAGAGAAGATAGAGACTGCGAGAGAGAGAGAAACGTCGGCGACCTCGTCTTCTCCGACGAGGTCGTCTTCGTCTCTCTCTCTCTCTATGGTATGCCTGTGGTCTTAAAATGTGTGTGTGTATGAACAAGATAGCATCATCGATGCCTGGTATGTATATCCCTAATCATATTTTCATTCAATTTCAACGATTTTAACCTCCTCTTCTCAGATCTCTCTTTCTCTCTCTCTCTTCTCTCATATCTCTCTCTTTCTCTCTCTCTTCTCTCATATCTCTCTCTCGATCTCTCTCAGATCTGCAAAAATCTTTCTTTATCAAAAGAGAATATACAAATTAATAAACATCATATCTACATTAAATATTGTGTGTATATATATATGTGTGTGTGTATGATTATATATATATATATGTGTGTGTGTGTGTGTGTGTATGATTAATTTTGGGGAAGAAGTTAAAGGTTGGGGAAGAAGATGAGTGATGCATTAATGAGTTGTACACATGCTTAAAGCATGTGTACTCTAAAAACAATTTAATAAAAACTGAAAAAAAAACTTAAAAGTCCGATTTACCCTTGACTTAACGGACGATTTAACGGACCTAATGCCAGATGGACCACTTTCATAGCAAAATCGAAACCTCAGGGATGAAATCTACACTTATTGAAGTTTAGGGACCACTTTCGTATTTTTTGGTAAACCACAGGGACCAAATTTGTAGTTTACTCTAATCTTTTTAATGAAGAACACATGGAATGTTTATAATGAATTAGTTTTAATTTTTTAATAGAAAGTTAAATAAAAGTAAATAGACGAAAATGTCCTTGACCTAAACATATTTTTTAGAGTGAATTACATAAATGGTCCCTCGTGAATACCTGAATTTCACTAATCGTCCCTCCAATTCTAAAAGTACATTGGTGGTCCCTAAAAGCGAGTTTTGGAGCTCACGTCCCTGACGCTAACGTCGTTAAGGCATGCTCCGTTAACCCCATCACGTGCCCCTCACGTGAGGGCATTTTAGTCTTTTTTTAGTCATCTTCTTCATCCTAACAACATTGATGACCAAGAACAAAGAAATTCAAGAACAATGAAATTCAAGAAACATTGGAAACATTTCTGATGAACCAACCAATATTGATTTCTCAAACCCATAAATGAAAAAAATAAGAACAATGAAATTCAAGAAACATTGGGAACATTTCTGATGACCCAATACTGATTTCTCAAACCCAGAAATGAAAAAAAAAATCAAGAACAATGAAATTCAAGAACAACAAAACCCTAATAGTTATGAAATCAAGATCAGTGAAATTAACAATCAAATCCAGAAATGAAAAGCATCGGATTCATATACAATAACACAACCCAAATACAAATACAGATCCAATCTCTAAAATTACAAACAAAAATCGAAAGACGAAACCAATTTAATCTAGATCTCTCGATCGAAGCCCTGAACAAACGTTAATCACTAAACAAAAAATTGAAACCCTAACCAAATCTAACCAGAATGTGTGGATCGAAACCCTTGCAGACGAAGGGACTGGTTTTCAACTTCGAGTTCACACTTGCAGACAAAGGGTCTAGATCTGAATATCAGCTTCGACTTCCATATCTGGTCCATCGTTCCATATCGAGTCCATCGTTCGAGTCCCAGATCTGCTTCCATATTTGGTCCATTGTTCACGAGTGGCTGCTTGTTCGTTCACCGCACAGAAGAAGAGGGATCTCGTTCGATTGTTCACTGCACGGAGGAGGAGGTCTTCTTCGTTCATCGGAAAACAAAAAGAGATGCATCAAGAAAACCAAAGGAAGTCGCCATCATCATGGGAGGGAGGGGGGAGAGTTTAGTCGCCGGAGAAAGGAAGTCGAAGGGGGTGGAGGGAGGAGATTCATGGTGGGTGGAAGGTTCATAGGTGAGAAAAATGGTTTTAATCTGATGGATGGTTCATATGGGTGAGAGAAATGGTTTTAAGGTTCATTAATTTTTCATTTATTTCTATAATAAATATATTGATATAAAATTTAATTTTCAAAATAAATTAAAATTACCCAAAAAGATTAAAATGCCCCTCACGTGAGGGGCACATGTGACCTCTAACGGCAGCTCAGTGGACGGCGTTAGCGCCAGGGACGAGTTTAGGCACCATATCTCGCTTTTAGGGACCACCAATGTACTTTCAGAACTGGAGGGACGATTAGTGAAATTCAGGCAATCACGAGGGACCATTTATATAATTCACTCTATTTTTTAAATAGAATTAGTTAGAAGGGCAAAATAGACAACGAATGAAAACCCCAATTTCAAAACCATGCCGAAAAAATTAACAATTTTTAGTAAAATATAGGACGAAAAACGTACAAATATTATATGAAGTAAATAATTATTTTTTAAAATATTCATTATGATCATTTTCATATTTTAATCTATACGTCTGATTCATATGACATAAAATAAAATATAATTACAATCACCTAAATAATACCCACAAATATATTTAGAAAAACAGTCTATTTAATCATTTTTATCTAGAGATAGAATCCCTGACCCTGCCTTGCCTAATCCTCAACGGAAAAAGAATCTGTATTTTAAAATGAAAAGAAAAAATGAGTTCATAATTTTTAAAACAAACAAATAAATCTCTAAGTTTCAAAAATAATGATATAACAAATTTAAAAGTATAAAGTTATTAAACAACAAAAAAGAAACGGATCAAATTATATATATATATATATATATATATATATATATATATATATATATATATATATATATATATCTATATAGGGGTAGGTTATTATGCAACCTTTTACATAGTGCAACCCATGCAACCCTTCTATCCACCACTCATTTTATTTTCACATTTTTAATTAAAAAAGTGAAAATAAAATGAGTGGTGGATAGAGGGGTTGCATGAGGTTGCACCATGTAAAGGGGTTGCATTTGAACACCCCTCTATATATGTGTGTGTGTGTGGACGAAAGATCGTGTGAGTGAGAATAGGAGTTAAAGTGAGAAGTGTAAGAACTAAGAACGGATTTGGGCCCTTGATCATTTTTAATTAGTGTTGATCTAATGGTTCATATTAGGTCTCAAAATAACCCATGAACGAGCTTAGAAAGGAATTTTCAATTGATCTTCAATTATGATTGATCCAAGGGTGGAGATCCTTCTTACCCTTCTCACAATAACAATTATTCTTACCGGAAATCAAAGTTCATATATATGTGGGGTTCATTCCCCTAAAGAAAGATAAAATTTACAGAATCTAACAAAGAAGTTGCAAACCTCAACAAGTTATGGAAGTAGTAATACCTCTGATTCTGAAGTTTGATTTCTCCAGTTCTACAACACCCTGCAATAACATATCACAAATTAATTAGTAAAAACCCAAAATATACACAACAAAAGTTTGAAGTTACATTTGGTACCTTACCTTAATGATCATCATAGCTGCTTCTTTATGCAAAACTTCATTGTACTCGTTACAAGAAAGATTCTGAAATGTGTCAAACAATCAGGTTACTCATTTAAAGAAGCCCCAAATTTGGTTATAAATAAATATCAGTATGTGGAAACCAACTTGAACACAGTTGGGACAACCAGCGTCACCAGAGCAGCAGCAAGACATGATCAGTTCCAATGCAGCGGCTAAAAGCTCGGTGAAAATAGGTTGAACCTACAAATTGGTTGCAGACATGAATCCTGTTTGCAAATCAAACTAGCAGTATACTAGATACACGGCCATTCCAATCTTTTGGAGGTGGCTATGTTACACCTGTACCAAAACTATAAATCGCCTGGACGAGTAATAAATAAAACAAAATATACAAGTGCAAACCATATGTTATATTAAAGGTCTTAAAAATTAAAACAACAAAATGTTTTAGAATGAAAGTAATATATGAAATTCACTTGGATAGAATCATCCTTCTAACATTCCTCGAAAGCTGGGATCAAGAACCCCAAATCGGCTAAAAGAGTAAAAGCCAACTTTGTAATTGGGCTAAAGGCCTAGACTAGATACCATGTATTTGAAGATGAAACAGAAAGGAGGCAGAATTTAGGTTCACCTGTGCTGAAATGCCTGTTCCTCCAGGATGGGAATCATACAGTAGAATTCTTTCAGGAATATAACGAGTATCGTGAGGATTTGCACATTCTGAAGCCAAATCAGAAGAGTTGCAAATAATATATCTGCATTCAAGGTACCATAAAGATGGAAGATCAGAAACAATTTAAGCCATAATGGAAGTAGAGCTGAATTCATGCTTATATTTGTTAGAAAGATCCATGCAAACTGCAATCCTCAATTGAAATTTATGGCATGTTCAGACTTACAGAGGCACGATATGCAGAAGTGCATGACCAGCAGCATGCAGGCCTCCACGAAATGAATAATTTTCTGCTTCAACAGCTGTTTTTAGCGATTGTGGGACTCGAATCCAGACAGCCTGCTCAATTGAAAGCGAGTACAGAATGACGAGATGGTCAACAAGCATGATTGAAAACAACAGTAATGCAGCAGATTGTTACAGACAAACGCACCTGTGACTCATATGAATAACTAGGAAGTGAGAGATCAACGGTATCAAATACCCGGTTGCTTCCTCTCCATATACGTCGAAATCCGAACCAGGTAGTAGTCACTTTGCATGGGTTTGATTGGGCAGTTGTTCTCGAGTGCTGGCTGTTAGAAATCTGTGCTGGGTAGGCCTGAAAGCAGTAGCAGGTGCACGTAAAATGTGACAAATGGAGGAAATAACATGGCAGAAATTCCAAAACTATGCAAAAGATGGTATACATGCAAGATCAAGTGGTTTAATCTTTGTAAGTAGTTGCAGAAGAGGGACGTGGCAGATAATTTAGTTCAAACTTACAATTTGACCACCTACAACTTCAACATCTGTGTAATCACGAGTCTTGGTGTAATACTTTAAGTCAGCTTCCTGACACAAAGCAACTTTAGTCGATAAATCCAAATTCTTGACTAGATAGGTTTTCCCTTGCTGCATATAAACAGCACCATCATAGACCTGAGATCAATTAGCATAAGAGTTCAGTCTATAGGTGATGCAATAATCCATTGGTCCTAAACATAATGGACAGAGCCACTTTAGGAGAGAAGCAACTGGTTCACGAACCTAAGTTCAATAAATGATTACTTATGGATTAATCAAACAAAAACGTCCAAAAGAGTTACCTGAAAGAAAGCTTTACTCTCTTCAATTTCTTCAAGAACTTGGTCACTTTTCATGTCAATCACCTTGTATCTCTCTGCCTCTATTGCGCGTATGCTTACAGCACGAGAAGGCATTTTCTAGCAGGTAACGAGGGAAACCATTAGTATAGCAAGAACTGAAACACACGTTGGTAAAACGAATTTATTAACAGCAGTAGAGTTGCATATTGTATACCTCATGCCCAATGTAGTTCCAAATTTCAGCAGAGGGAGCGCGTGACGGATCAGTACTGACATATCCCTTGCTTTTAAGTGACAGTATGGAAGTTTTTAGTCCAGGACCAAAATACTTCTCATCGTGAAGCACACTTAGTGGGTGTTCAAGAGATGCACAGGCCAAGTGCTGTTCAAGCACCTATATAGACAAGGGATTCCAATAACGAGGATGTTATTCTTTAACGCAAAAAGAAAAATCCAACTCATGCACAGACCCACAATGCATGCTCAAACACACGCTAAGGATTCAATCAAGAGAAAAACAGATTGTCAATAGCAATTGTCGATAAATGAACCTGCGGGTTTTTAGCATCCACATGACAACATTCAATTGGGCCCCTGAAGAGTTTCTGAGGATATTTCATGAAATACTGATCAAGAGGTCCTTCAAATGCAACATATATAGCAAGTGATGGCTGTTCCCTTCTTCCAGACCTCCCAGCTTGCTGCCATAGGCTACAAATTGAGATGGTAGGTCTTAGTGAGAATAAATAAAAGGGTGGAAAGGCCATACAAAAACAGAATCAAGTCACATACCTAGCTATACTACCAGGAAAGCCTAGATGCAGGGTGACATCAATGTGTCCAACATCAATGCCCAATTCAAGTGCATTTGTAGCAGCAACACCACAAATGTTCCCACTAAAAAGGTCACTCTCAATTCTTCTCCTATCCTGTTCTATCATTTGGTTAAATGCCATATCCCTAAAGCAGATCAAATGAAGAATTAAACTATAAAGAGCAAGAAAACCATACCGAGTTGGGTAAGGAATCAGAGAACTCCTAAATTACAAGATATGTTAAAGGTTCAGGGTAAACATATAAGCTTCTGTGACATACTTCAGGCTGACATTTAGTCTCCCTAAAGGCTTATATATACCCTTCTGTTGTCCTATGACCCTTCCTCTGCCGATTCCACCAACACTTACATGTGAGTGGAAAGGGTTCTTAAATATACTATTACGGTGCCAAGTATACCATAAAATATAACCAATTACCGGTTAACCATAATGAAAGGTTATGGAAAATGAAGAGTATCGTGCATTCATGCCATTCTGTGGTCTATATCATCTTATATAATATGATAAGCTTATCTTCTTTTTTGTATATGTTTGTTTTTTTGTGATATTACCATGTTTCTTTTTATTTGAAGGTTAGAGGGTGAAACATGAGTAAGACGTTAACTAAAGATACTAACATATATAGTCTAATAGACTAATAGACTCACCAATTATTTATCCAAACCTGCTGTACGCTGTACCCCTAAGCTCATGTCACTGACAAATTTGGGTAATTTAAGTAGAAGTTACAGAGCATGCATGCTTTAACATACATTCTTAAAATGAGTAAATGACCATTGGCACCTAGAAGACACACAACAGTTATGACTTCAATTGCTTGGTATGCTGGAGGTACAGTCCCTAAAAAAATTAGTTGTGGCACACTGATAGGTTCCTGGTGTAAGTACTAATCAAACAGCATATTTAATATTTGTATTCAAATGGTGGAACCCACATGTTATAAATTTAATACATGGGTACACTGTTAACGGATGAAAGACTGTAAGTTTCCAGCATAACTCCACAAAACCTGACACTTGAAAGGAAGTAAAAAAAAAAAGATACTCCAATAACCTCCCAAATGGAATTTTCTGGATAGTAGCTATCATAGGAAACTCTATCTACATATCTTTCTCGTTAATTGTATTCTCTAATCATACATTCAGTTATCATTTTGGAAACAAAGTACTGAAGAATATACTAACCTGAGCAGTATAACCAGCCCGATAAGCAAATACAGAATTTACAAGATTGGGTGCCGTCTTCTGAAGTATTTCGCGACTTACAACAGGCAAAGGTCACTCCTAAAATCAGGTACATAATGATCACGATATAAAGGAAGACCTAAATATAAAGGAAAAGGATACATACGTATAGCACAACACGAGTTCAGAAAGTTTGCGTGTTTTGCAAAATGCAATGCAACGAAGTCCATGCTGAACAATTTCAGCAAAGAGACATGAAACTTCCAAGATTGGACTGCAGAAACAAATATTATAATCATTGAGGAGCTCATTCGAAGGTAAAATGTTGAAAATTTTATTTTTCAGATTTTCATAGAGGTGCACATATTCCTAACGTGTAATACACCACGAAAGCAAGCACACATGAAAACTTTAAGTACAGTTACAAATTTGACATCAAGAAACCAAGGGCAGAAGGCAGATCATGCAGGTTTTTGCCGCATGGATTGAAGTTACCTAACAAAATATCAACTCTTCCATTTATAATTGAACTTTTTAGAAAATTAAAAGCACCATACTTCAACCAGCTGTTATGCTTACTCGTCATGTTACTCCACAACAGGGTATTTTAGATCATAAGAGAGTTGAAATCCCGTCTAAGTTTACTTTCAATATCATGTAGATCATATTCAATTCACAGGCTAAAAAGTAACCTAGAAAAAGAAGAAAAAATTTCTTTTGGACAAAACTTGTTTCTATAAAAATGAAATCGCCAAACCGGGTTTATAATGAAAACGAAGCCTGTACCCCTTGGGTAGAGGAAATGTCTGCATACATCATACCTCCCGGACCCTACTCTAAGTGGGATATAGTAGGTACATTTGGTTTGTCAGGTTTAGGCTAACAAAGTTACCTTCCATCGGTGAAATGAGAAAAGTTCACCATATCAGAATGAGTGAAACCCACAAACAGATTTCCCGTATGTAGAAGGTTGCAGCACCATAAAGCATATAACCATGTAGAACATAAAGCATTAACTCAAAATATACTTCCAAATTATCTAGAAGAACAACAATCTTATTATACTAAACTCGTTTCAATATAAGTCAATGTAAGAAACAATGAAAATAATTTCCACAGCTACAAGCAGAAGTAATGAAAGAGTAGAAAATCAAAGAAGATGTCTGAAAATTGGATGCAGCATTGCATGGACAAAAGCTTCATTTAGGCCTATACCTTGAGCGTCCAAGAAATATTGTTCTATCTAATTTGTCAGTATGTATGCTACTTCTAGTTCTCTTCTTTACCTGTAATTTGGCAAAGACAACAGATAAAGAACAATCACTACCTCATAATCTGAATCTGATAGACACCAAAGCATCAACAAATCTTACAGTTTTCATGCGTAAAGGAGGATTCCAGAGGACAAACAGTTTGGGACCAGAAGGGCTGCCATCCTTGTGAATTAACTCCATTGTTGGTAAACTTGCAAGTTCCTGCAGCGTTAGAAAAGTGGATAATTATACTGCAACTTACAGCATTGTTAATGCATAGAACATAGATGAAATCTCATTTCTAAACAGATCGGGATAAAATTGTACATTGCTACTATAACAGGCATGTGTCAAATACAATCTTTAGTTTCATATTGAAGGAGTACTCTTGTACAAACACAAAAGTATGACGAAGGCAGTTCCATTATGCGACAACCAGGAAGTGAGTCTCTAGAGACTAGAATTCAAAATTCATCCAAGTGATGACTTGAAAATGCTGTGTACAGATTCATCTGATCATGAACATACCATCTTACCATTGCATGTTCACGGGGATTGGCAGAGGTTGCAGTGCAAAATATAAAAGACGGATCACTCCCATAAACTGCAAATATGAAAACAGCATGTGAAGGTATATATTCTCACACAAAGCAAAATAAGAACAAAATTTGCTTGAAAGGCATACAGGCTGATTTCTCTATTGTTCTACATCTATTATTTACCATGATGAGTGAGACACAGGACAAATTGCAATTATAAATACCATAAAAACTAACAAAAAAAATAATTCAATTCATATAAGAATCAATGTTAAGACGAGAATATATCCCACATTATACGACTCTATGAGGAGGTGGCTCTTCTGCTGATCTGTTGTGACGGGATGATTACGTTATGTAAGTAAGAGATAAACTGCATGCTAATCTGTTAGTGCATAACGCTGAATAACATTTGTTAAAGGACATTAATATGTACCATAAAAAGGAGAAATCTGAGCATCTTGCGTTTATGGAATTCCTATCCAGTCAAAGTGCTATTAAGAAATTTGATTCCTCAAAAGTTAAAACTAGTATCACAGAAGATGAGTAGAAAAAAGGGTTGATTCTATGACTATCACATTGTATGGTTCCAAACATTGATGGAGATCCATGCACTTGTATAGAAAAAAACAGAGCTACAAATTATCAGAACCAAAATAGTAAGCAATCTGCTCTACAACATCAAAATAATGAAATATATGATGAGACAAATTAAGTGATTTAATAAGATTAACGACTTATATAATATATCGATACTAGCACGTTGGTCGATGGCAATTATACGTAGCACATCAGTTTGGCAGTAGTAGTAGTACACTCTCAGGCCGCCATTTGTGAATGTTAAATATGGATTTCACTTACTAGACTGGTCAACTGTTTAGCTGGTACGACAAGACCATCTGGTCGGACCTTTCATACGAATAGAGTAAAGAAATCAGGGAGGATATTTTCACGACCACACACAAGCACATACCATGAGCACAGAGCCGTCGAAGCCTCCTTAAAATAAGAGCAGCATGGCATCCAAACGCTCCCTTATAGGCATGAGCTTCATCAACGATGACATACCTGACACATAAAAACAGGTTCTTGAACCTAAAAGATAACTGATGCCAGTGCAAAACTACTAAAAGTATACAGTGACTAATATTAAGTCGAAATTAGAAAAGAGAACTCTAGTTGATTTGGATAAAGGCAATACTATGGTTAATTATCATCATTGAACTGCTCAAAGCAATTCACATATAACTTGCAAACGTACCTGAGGCTTGATAAGAATTGCCCGAACTGGTTATGAAACGGCAAGATTGACATGTGAAGCATATCTGGATTTGTGATCAACTACAAAAGTTTGACAAAACTTGGTAAATAGAAGCCAGTTTCCAGCTGAAAATTGATTGCCTTGTACGACAACAAATTACGGAAGTACCAGTCTAGAATTATCACGCAACCAGAGTCTATTTTCCTGGGAAGTATCTCCATCATATATTCCTATGTTTAACTCTACATCAAAACCTTCTGTAACAGATAACAATGCTCTTAGTTGATCTTGTGCCAAGGCCTGCATGCATTTAATTTTGATTAAAGAGTGCAAATAAACCATACAAGTCAATCCACTTAAATTAAATGCATCTCGGTTGATAGCTTCAAATACCGGCAGGAACTAAGCCAGAACAATTCATTGCTTTGTGAATGAGGCATTGACATTTTAATAGAAGTAAACGAATGGACCTTTGTTGGAAAGAGGTATAGAGCACAGGCTGAAAGATCTTGGGACAATACTTCCAGAACTGGTAGATTATAGCACAGAGATTTTCCACTAGATGTCATGGTGGAAATAACAACATTCTTTCCAGCAAGGGATGCCTGAATTGACTCTGCCTACAGATACCACAAGAGAACATCAGACTTTGGAATATATATATATATATACATATAAAGATGCCAGAATGTATACCTGGTGACTGTACAGCTTCGAGATCCCACAAGATTTAAGTGCAGATTGTGTTCTTTCAGATAGACAACTTGGAATCTCCACAAAATTGGCTACTCGTCCATTAATTTCTTCAACATGTACCATCTGAAAAGCACATCCTCTAGCATAAGATGGTTGCTTAAAAATGGTTTAGAAAACCGTGTTTTGCCTGACAACCAGGCAGTGCCCATGAGTCTTAAAGATGAAATATTGTGTTTAATATGGACTGTTAAAAGACCATTGGAGCTTTCCGACATTCTCAAAGCAACCTCCAAGTCAACCAACACAACAAAGCGTAGCAGTAATTAGAGAGTGCAACATTAAAACGTTCGGGGAATATAACAAGGGCAATTACAAACTTAAGTCTGATAAAAATTGAAAGGAGTGGGAATAAGATGAAACCTGTCCTTGGGAACCAATGCCTGCTCTCAGATGCTCAACCATTTCCGTAGGTAGCAAAGGATTTGTCTCCTAAAGAGAAAAATATTAATGGAACAAGAAGAATTCCAAGGAGAACACAGGTGGTTAAAGAGATCTATGCAATACTAACACAATTATATACTTGGGTAACAGAAGATTTAGCAAATGACAAGTTCAGGTTCAGCTGTGGCTGATTGAATGACCAAGGAGACTAGAAATTAACAGCAATAGCAGAGCCTACTGAATACTGCTGTTAAAGAGATCTAGAACCTTTTTGAAATCTTCAAATGCCATCACAAAATTCCAGTAAAAAACGACACATGCAGCAGTTCAGGCCTCAGGGAAGCAAAATCATATGAACTTTTTGTTGATCCTAGAGCATCTTAATTGTGTATTATCTTTGATTCCGTTCTTCTCAAATACATCCACGTACTTGCACATGAAATCAGAGTTCATATTTCAAAGAAAGTGCCAAGTACAAATTCCTAGAAGTGAAACTAGTGGTAGTCTTTTGTTTCTATTAATCCCTTCATTATTTTATATTGTGAATGAACTTATAGCACCCTATCATTGAAGATATGAAATGCAATCGAATTTTCAAGAATAACTGAAAAATGAAACGTAAAGATGATACCTACATTACACTGTGCTACAGGTGAAAAAGAACCCGAGGGTTCAGACAAGCTTCTCTTTGTTCGCTTAGCATCACTTTTAGTTGCTTTATGATCTTCTTCATTTACATGTAGCAAAAGATCATTCAAGGATAACGACTTGATAGTCTCGTTACCCCTCTTTTCCTGCAGAACATTTTGCTTATCAGCTAACCGAAAGTTTATGAACTCCACGGTTTTCAAAAGATTACAGAAGAGATAAAAGCAAGGTCATCAATAAGCTCAACCCACCTACTAATACTTGACAGAAAAATGGCTAGAGGACAAGCAATCCATAATACCAAGAATTGACTGACAATTTGACTTATTGGTGAGGGTTACAAGAGATGATAGGAAGTACACTATAAAAAGAACCTATGGGAGATAGAAGATGAATTATACAAACACACCTAGAAAACTATATATAGAAAGATGATGCAAACCATCTTTAACGCTGCGTTTGGTACATGGGACTGGACAAAAAAAACTCACTGTTCCATGTTCGGCGCGACAAGGTAAAGGACATAAACTCACGTTCCACTTTTGGTGTGTGGGACTCGGTGGGATCGGATGGGACAAAAAAAAACTTTTCTTTGTTTCACCAAAATAGGTGGAACAAAAGTCACAAGGATGGAACAAAACTAAAAAAATACCAATCTACCCACATTGGATATAACCCTAACATGGTATTTGGTTTAATAGTCACCACCACCGTCGGCCACCTCCACAACCACCACCTCCACCTCCATATTCACCGTTGTCGGCCACCACCACCGTCCACCATCTCCACGTCCACCACAAGCATTACCTTTACCTCCAATACATCGGCCACCACCACTACTCCCTTCCTCCACAACCGCCACCTACACCTCCACCTCCACCTCCATATCCACCACCATCTCCATGTCCTCCACAATCACCACATCACCACAACCACTGTCTGCCACCATCGCCTCTACCTCCACCACCACCACCACCATCGACCACCTCCGCCTCTGCCACAATCACCACCTCTACTTCCACCACCATATATTATCGATCACCACTACCTCAACCACAACCACCTCCAACCGCCACATCCACCACTGTCGCTGCAAAGACCTCCACAACCACCAGCCACCATCGTCCACCTCCGCCAATTCATGAGGACCTTTCAAACAGAATAAAACATAGTTTTTCCCATGTATAAACCAAGTTCCATCAAATTACCATCAATTATCGAAATTTTCATTCAAATTTAGTACTATTAGATATATGTAAGTATTTATGTGTGTGTATATATATACGTATATAAAAATTGTGTAAAAATGTTTATAAATTAAATTATTTAAATATTTACTTGGTTTATGTCATTTGTAACTATTATACGATATATAAAATCATTAAATAACATTTAGGGCAACTTGGCCAGCCTGTCTTGTCATGTCCCGTCCAAGTCGTACCAAACACCAGACAGACAACTTGTCATGTCCAGTCCAATCTTGTTCTCTTGTCATGTGATGTCCGGTCCAGGCCTGTTTGCGTACCAAACTCTACCTAAGAAAACAATGTGAAAGTGAAAGCACAAGCCTACGAAGTAACGAACAAGAAAAAATGAAGAAGAAAATAGATGATCCATCATCCATCTGCCATTGGAGAACTTCGTCTTTGTACAAAATAATTAATCGGATAACGAGATAAAGGTAATACAAATCTTGTTACCAATTTATCTATATCAAATTATCCGGTTAATTGTTCCGAACAAAAACGAAGTTCCCCGATGGTGGATGGATGATGGATCGATTTGTTTTCTTCTTTAATTATTCTTGTTCATTTGCTCCTAGTCTCTTACCATGAAGAATTGAAAACTTTTGAATTGATTCAATAATGACCCTTGATTTTCCCAAAATTCTCAAATGGATCAAGTAATAACTAAAACATAGAGAGTGAAGGGCCAACTCAGGTAACAGGCCCGTATCACCACATAGGCTAAGTAATACATGAAAAATCCCCCCCCCCCCCAACTGTCTCTATTATCTCCCACCATTGATTTGCTATAAGCATTATATGATCCTAGCATTAGACATAGCAGGATAAGGAAGATATGTTATCTAATCCGACAAGAATTTGAAGAAAGAGAACCCTACGCCTACACATACCATAAATGATTTAACAGCTGCCAATAAACCTGCTTTGAAGGCACCTTCTCTTTTTCTCATAGCATTAACTACTCTTGCAATAGACATTTTTCTCTTACCTAAGATAACATCAAGAAGCTTGCTTAGTTGTGAGGTAATGTGCAACCTTAGTGAACTTAAAACAAGAATACAATAAAATAAAACCATCATGATAGGCAATGGTTAGGTCTACCTTTAATTTGGCATTTAAGATCTAATTTCGACTTAATGACAACAATGGCATTGTTTGACCTTCTACCCTCTATCTCATTGTTAATAAATTGTATCACCTGTAAAAAAAAATACATGTTGATCATGGGAAGATTGCAGCATAGATGTATCGTTTACAATTCACATGCTAATATTGACTAGCCAAGAGTTATGATAATAGCACTAATGCATGGTTCACTAATATTACTAACATTTCAAAGTATAAAACATAAATGTGTAAGAGTACATGATGAAGTAAAGATGAGGAAACATAGGATTAAGCTAAATTTTTTACATAGTAAACATATATTTTTACTAATTGTGAGCATGGAGCATGGAGAGACAGGGAAGCAAGAGTAAACGGATATTAGAATCAACATTCTGACTTCAGGGTGTGAAATTAACCTGAAAACAAAACTAGTGCATATAAAAACAGCAAGTACGCAGAGTAAGCCACATCAAATACATTTATCCTATGATTTTTGTTATGGTCATCTGATTTCTCTCATGGCCACATCAAGCAGAAGTCACTTCTAGAATCACAATGTGTTAGCTGAATGCAATAAGGGAATTTGTCTTTTGATGTGATAGTACTGTGAACCTCAAGTAGGTTTCCAGTAAAAAAATGTACTTCTTTCAACTTCATGGGCCACCCACTTTGTGCTTGATAATTGAACTACTGACAAAATAGATTGCATCCACGACTATATGTGAACAGAGTGTATATTTCTGTGAATCAATCTGGAAGAACTCACAAAAAATCATCACGACATAGCTCTCAAGCTGATACATTATGTACAAGTACAACTTAAAAAGTTAGCCCACAAGTACGGTTTGGGACAACATATGCACAGAAAACCGTCAAGGATCATGCATCTGTGTAATATGGATTGTAAAGGGTTACAGCATCATATAGCACATGGGTAAGACACAAATCCCTATTAACAATTCAAAATAACAACTATTAAAATGGAAAGATTGACATTCATAAACAAACGATTGGATGACACCATTATTTCTTATAGCTCAATAAGATACTAATCTCATCAATACACACGTGCATCAGTTCAAACTGAAGGTTCACCACCATCCCAATCTACCCTATTGCACTGAGGATATCTCCATGGGTCAGCAACTGAAACACCATATTCTTTACTGTAATGTGAACAACATCATCATGGAACAGATTTTCATGATGCTTGGTTCAATAAAAATGAGTGCTTGAAGCTAAAAAAGGATTGGACAAAGGCATAAATTTTTGACCAATTTACAGCCTTCCTAGTCCATAGAGAAATAACTATTATTATCAAGAGAAATCAGATAGGGCCGGTCCTACAATTTTTTCCATAAAAGAAGCCCTGTCTATACTTGGGGAAGACTATGAAGACTGAACATTTCAACTATTCTGCTATGACGACCATATTGGTAATTTTCAACAAGTGAGTGCTATTAAGAAAAGAAAATTACAATCACAATCAATTATGAGAAGCTGAAGCACCTGGATGACTGCTTGTATGCCGAGACAAAAAACAAGTACATGATTTTAAACTTCTTAGCAATAGCTACTCTGTTGTTTCAAAGGAAGCTGTGGTCATTATAAGTTGCATGAGTACTTACGCTAATAAATCTTTTAGAGAGACCCAGGAAAGTACATTCCAGGGAATGATTATTTTGCTCCATCCTTTGAGGCACCCCCGGTAATTCCTTATGCAAAACCCATGGATGGGATGATAACAGTTCTAGGAATCACTTAAGCTAATAAGTCTTAGTGATTACTAAGTCATACAGCCAATTACCTGAGGACAGAGCACAGCAAGATTCTCAAGATCAGCATATTCAAATCCAAGTCCAAACTTGCGTAGTTGGTTCAGCCCTCCCTCCAAACTAGGCAGGGTAACTTTTTTCTGTTGCACTTGAAGAAAAGTACAGTAAATGTTCAAGAAATAAAACGCCTTCAATAGAACCTTCAGCCATGATGGACAAAAGCATGAATAACTACTGTGAGCAGTACACTCCATTTCATTGGCTCGTATATTTGCAGTCCTTAACATGCAATTCCTGGTTTCTGGATCAGATATACAATTAACTGACTCCAAAATCTGAAAAACCCTCTCACAAATCTTTTCATCCAGCTCATCATTATCACATGACTGCAATGTTAAAAGCTCATGTATTGCCTCATCGAACAAGCTCTTGCAATCTCTCTTATTTGCTTCTTTTTGATTGTAGGTATCGGTGCTTGCAAAATCAACCTGAGAATGACTCTCATTCCCATCAATCTCTCGGTCCCGGAGAGAGTAAAGGTCTTGCATCATATCGGACCAAGCTGATTCAGCAAATTTCGAGGTGGAACACTGATGGAGATTCTGAGAATTTGTTTCATTTACCCCTGTCTCCACGGTTTGCTGCTTGTCCTTCTTTGTAAACGGGATAAGAACGATAAATTCTCCATGTTTTATCAAGTTACTACTTATCTGACTCTGCAAACCTAGTTTTGTGCCCTGAACCAACGTATTGCAAATCAGATTACAGAAAGGCAATAATAAGACGCAATTATAGTCTTTTATCAAAAACAAACGAAAACCCCAATCACCAAACTTTACACACTCATGGCTATGCATATGTTTCTACTATTAAAAAAAAAAAAAGAATCGACAAAAGCCAATACCTTGAGAAAAAGGTGGAAGTTTGAGGCGGTGGTTGCGGGAGGAAAGATTTGTTTGAGGAGAAGCTTGAGTTCATGAATTGTACTAATCGATGAAATAGAGACTGTGATCGTTTCACCGGTTAGGGTTCGGACTTCAATTTCCGTCTCTCTTTCGCCCATTTGTCCCAAAACAGTTCGTTTTGGCCGTGAATAATGATTCGTGTATAAGGCAAAATCACAGAGTTGATTCTATTCTCAACTGCTTTTATGGCTTTCCTCTGGTGTCATCGGTTAGTTGAGACATGATGAACGAAACTTTAGGGTTTTGGCGGGGAACTCCTAAAGTCTGTTTTGTGAATTTCATTTTATATTTACAAAAAACTCAAAATTCGTCCCTCAACTTCAATAAAAATCCATTTTTACAAGTAAAATCATCCGATCTATACTATCTTATAAAACAGATTTCAAAATCTTTTAAAAACAATTTTTATTGCACAATGTACAAGTGTTTTCTGCACAATCTCTTAAAATCTCTTAATTACAACTTAGCAAGCATTATGTACCACCTCTTATAGCACATTTTCTTAAAATCTCTTAATTGCAAACCTTTATGCACAATGTACAAGGTAATTTAAGCTTCATTCCTGCTCCCAATGTGTTCCCTCTCCCAAATTTACTCTCTAATCAAGATGACGATTCATAATTTCATGCTCCCGAGGAGGCATTGCCCTTCTCCAGGCTTCTCTCTCTTCTTTTTTAGAATCAAGAAGACGATTCATAATCGTACCTCTTCCTTCTCCAGGCTCCTCTCTCATCGTTCCTTCCAAAGTTTGCGGTGAATCGATTTCTGTTTACCAAAGTTAACATTGATTTGGGTTTCTCAGGTACGATTTCAAATTTGTGTTAGAACATCTCAATCGATTTCACCATCAGCATCGGTTTTCGATTTGGGTTTCTCAGGTCGATTTATGTTTAGACGTTAGAACATCTTTGGGTTTCTCAGGTACGATTCTTTGGGTTTCTCACGTTAGAACATTTATTTAGGTTTCATCATCTCCATCTCCATTGAATTCTGATTTGTGTTTCACCATCACCATCGATTTGGGTTTCTCAAGTACGATTTCTGATTTGAGTTAGAACATCTCTTGATTTGGGTTTCACCATCACCATCGCCGTCTCAGGTACGATTTCACCAACACCATCGATTTAGGTTTCTTTAACTTTTTATCGTGTTGTTTGTTGTTGGGTTTATGGCAGTTTCCACAATTTATGGTTCAGGTATAATTTCACCAAAAGGAAGCAGGTTCTACAATTTATGGCTCATCTTTTGGCTCATTTTTTATCATGTTATTTTCCACCCTAAAGGCAATTTAACCATTTTCTAAATGATTTTGTTGCATAATAACAAGGCCAGTACCAACAGCATGTTTGCATTTTATCTTTATAAAAAATTGATCAGTTTAGATATGAGATTTTCTATTAGGAATTTGATACTGCGGGTGGGAAAATAATGAGGGTTTGGAATGGAAGAACATAACAGTTAAAGTATGCAAATATATCTTTGTGTACCTAAACCTGTTGTCAATAATTTTTTTTATCTTTATATGCTTTTATTTTGTTTGATTTGGTGTTTGTTTTTGTTATGCTTTCGCTTGTTAATAAAATTTGGTGTTTCTCGAGAGGTTTTGGAAGAATGTGACTCGCGCAAGACGTAATAGACTCTATAGTTCTGGCTTTTTGTATCAGGTAATTTCAATTGTGCTTTTAATCATGTTTGATAAATTTTAGGAAAGAGAATTGAAGAAATGAATAAATTTTAGGCAAGATAAATTTTGATAATTTCTGCCATGGGTTTGAGAGGTAAATCAAAAGTGATGGCAATTATATTTTTTGAAACTTGTAAGTACTTTGTCATTGTGTTTAGGTTTAGATTTTGATCTCTCAAATCTTCTGAATATAGATTTCAAGTTGTAGGTTTTTAATGGATTCAAAGAGGCCTTTTCATTTTGGTTGTTTATCTCATCCTCTCATGTTTTCTTATATGTTCTTCTAAAGGGATGTTTTTTTGTTGAGATTGAATCATCTGATATGTTCTTGAAGATAAAGCTGATGGGGTTCTCCAAGACAAATGTTTCAGGTTCAATCTTTTGATATGTTCTGGAAGACAGAGATGATAGGTGATCTCTAAGACAAATGTTTTAGGTAATCATAACTTGTTATCGATATTTATTATAATTTGGTAATATGCACTTCAATATAACTATTTGCTTGTTCTAATGTACCATGTCAAAGACTTTTTGAAGGTTGATTTATTGATCTCATCCATCGATTTTTGAAGAAACTGTAAATGATCTAATTTATGACCCTTTATATTATCCTGTTAATATGACGTACTAATACAGTTGTTTGTTTCAGATTTTAGGTGTTTGTGAGTAGTGGGGAAGCAACCCGATGTCCCTAGAGTTCTGGATCCTTCCTTCCTTCTAATGCATCCAGATTTGCAACAAATCAAGTTGCAACTGAGTTGTTGGCACTGAGTAAGTGCAAGTCCAAACACTATTAGCAGTCTTTGTGATTTTCTATTAAATGAAACAAGTCATGAGTCATTATTACATTTTGATCTTTTGGGAACTTGTTGAGCAGGCCCTTGTATTTGTCCATGAAACATATTCAATAACTATAGTTGGAATTCAATTGAAAAGTCTTTCAAATGGATTGCAACAACCTACTAATTTTAGATTGTGCTTTACGTACATGCAAGTAACATGCAATTAATTTCCAAAAAATACCATTGACACCGTATTTTAAAACACTCTCTATTGGACCAGTTTTTGCATAGTGATGTAGATCTAAAAGTGACTAGAGAGATTGGATGCTTTAAAAGATTTTCCATTTCTGTCTTAGTTTTGGAAATGTGTCATTTAGCTTCTTTGCCTGGATGCTATAAATGAAAATTTGAACACATGGAAATGCATGCTCTAGCTAAGTACTTTGTTTAATAGGATATATTTCTCTAAATGCTACTAGAACACAAGTTCTAACAAGTTGTCTGAGTGCAAAAGTTGGATGACAATGGTTTGCTCGGATTACCATGTTATATTTATTCAATGAATTGGTTTATTTAGGAGTTACCCACTAATAAGCTCCCTTTGTTTCAGTTGTGTTATATGGATCCTGGAATTACTACAGGAGCAGAGATGGAGAAGTTTAAGATCTTTGATAGTACCTCTTTGAATTTTAAGATATTTGTGTTAAATGTAAAGTGGATTGATTTGGTTTTAAGGACCAAGGAGCTATGTAAAAGGCATTTGCAATGATCCTAATCAATCACATGAATATTTGTTTTTCTTGAAACATGTATAATGCTTTCACATATATTCTTATGTCTTTTTAACACTCTCAACTCAATCAAGTATTTGTACTACATCATTATACCTATAATTGAAAAGCTTAACCTTCGTACACCTCATGTGTTTCGTTTGTATTAAGAAAATAATCCCAATCCTTATTTGGTTTTGTCTTGGTTTAAGAGAGTTTTACAATTTTTACATCCCGGCGCATTGCGCGGGTAAATTACTAGTAATCAATAATATGCAATACTTTGAATTTATTTTCTTAAAGTAAATTACACCGATCGTCTTCGGTTTGCTAAAAGTTTACTACTTGCTACTGAAGTTCCGAAATTACACCAGACTTCTGTAGTTGCAATTTGCTTATCTTGTCTCTAACGAACGTTAAATTTATAATTTAAGTTGAGGGATATTTTTGTCACTTTTCTTTTTTTTTAATTAAAGTTAATGTACCGGTCTTTAAAGCTTATGTACAAGTCATTTGCATTTAAAAGAATAAAATAAATCCTAACCTAAACCCACACCGCCTTTATTCATCGATATGTTTCGCCTCTTCCTCACCCTACCTATCCCATCCCTTCTTCTTCAATGCGTCTTTACCCTTATGTTATACCATTTCTTGTATGTTGGTCGAACGCAATCGCAGTGTTCAACGGATGCCATCGAATCAGGACGCACAAAATGGTAGCCATATTCTCTACCAGTGTTATGCTTCCGAGCTTTATGTTTATTTTGTAACAACCTGAACTTTAATTACATCAAAATGTAATTATCCATACCAAAAACGATGGCCCCAAGCCTACAATTCAAACAAGGTTTGCAAATACAACCTATTACACAACTGAGTCTATAAGGAAACTACTACAAGGAGTCTTCTAGCTCTTGGAAATAGCTCACATCTTCTCCTTACCCTTACCGATACCTGCTACCTTGCGATAACCTGAAAAAGGGTTATAGTTTTGAAAGAGCGAGGGTTAGACCGATGGTCTAGTGAGTCCCCTCCAAGCGCTACTGCAACAGTTCAAATATTATTTAAAACATTTAAACAAGCCTTACGCCTCACGAGCATAACTCACTCTACTGACCAAACATTTACCACATTTTACGACTCGCGAGCGTAACTCACACTACTGACCAACACTGCCGTCAAAGACTGTATGTCTGTCTCGTACTGCCTTATTTTGGGGACACACCCCAATGGCATAAACGGGCCACACTCCCCGGTACGATCAGGCGGGCCACACTCCCCGACTTAGGTCAAAACTTCCGAATTAAATGTATGCATTCATCTAATCATCAACAATATATAAAACGAGTTTATATAAACATAGCATGAAATGCCAACATAATTAAATCAACCTTTTCAATAAACCTTCACAAACTTTTGATAATAAAGGCGTGCAGTTCAGAAACTCACATTTATCAAATAACTTTCGTAATCGTAAACGGATTTAGTTTGAAAGAGTCACCTCAGATCCTTCTCGCTTAAAGCCCGCTTTCTAACGATTAACACCACCTACGACGATACCGAAATAAAAACGGTAAGCTAACTCGCAGATAACACTCTCTCCCTCTCTAAACATTTCAAAAACGACACACTGTGCCACCCCAGTCGAGACCACCCCGGTCGAGACCACACCGGTCGACACACACCGATCGACACCGGTCAGCGCCCCTCCCTGGTCCGGTCGATATTCAAACAAACTCGCCCAGGGCAATTCAAAGCTCGAACAGAACCAAAATAACTCTCAAATCTCGAATGCAACGGCTAAAAGCTTGACAACAAGATCATTTACCGACTAACTTACTGCAGAAGGGAGTATTAGACTAGAATCATACCTTGATTTGAAGAGAACCGAACGATCCTTCGAGACCTAGTCTCCCCTTCTCCTTGCTCTCGTCTCCTTCAGTCACTCCACAAAATATCAGGAATGAAAAGTGAGAAATATCTTAGGGTTAAAACATATATATATAACCCAAGTTTCATTTAACCCCTTGAACTTTGGGTCTCGCTTAACTTTTCACCCAACTATCAAAATTATCGAAATTTTGGATCCGGATATTACAATATCCCCCCCTCAAGAGAATTCCGTCCCCGGAATTCCATCGTTGAACAGATGGGGATACTGAGATCTCATGTCCGCCTCCACTTCCTACGTTGACTCTTGTCCTTTGTGAAATCTCCACTGGATTTTCACCAACCGGATTTCCTTGTTCCTTAACTTTATAACCCAACGGTCAAAGGCCCCCTCGGAACTTATGATCACGGAAAACTCCCCTTTGCTTGCATACCTCGCAAAGGTATCGCTGCTCCACCTCCAACTAGTGCTCTCAAGAGAGGCGAGAAACATGACACGAATTATCCCAATTCTCATTGAACACTTTCGGTTATACACTACCTCTCCAACTCCTTCCATAGCTTCTACGGACTCCAAAAAGTAAACCAACACTAGCTTTCTCTCGAACGTACCACTCCATTATATGGGAACAACTCCTGCATCAAGTTGCGCCCTTTCAAATTTTAAGATTCACAATACTCGCGTTCTTTCACCCACTCCAACTTAACTTCCCTCAAATGCTTCAAGCATTCTGTTCCAAAACCAAGGCCGTAACATCCCAGGTCAACTCCCGCGTCAACATGCATATAGTCAACCTTTGTTATCACAATAACCTCATAATTATGAATTTCTTCATCCGGTAACCAGCCATTGCATAGTAACTTCTCTCGGTACGGCATACGTCGAACGTAAAAGCACTTTCTTTCCCAAACCATATTGTTCATCGTTCAACGGTGATACTCAACTCATACGCAGTAACATACATCGCCCCAAAGGTCATCACTCCACTTCCATAATAAAAGAAAATTCCACATTACCTTACCCTCATAGCCCACTAATTCCAACTGAACGAATCATAATGACTCCCACTTCAATTCTCTTCGCATCCAACAATTGTCCGGTCGCAATTGAAATAAATCCAAGTTTTACCTGTTCTAACATAGAGTGATCATACTCCCACCATCACTCCAATTTAACACTGGAAGACAGATTCACTTGGAACCTTTCCTACACAATTAACAAGTTGACTCACTCCAAGCACTTCCTCTAACCGCTTCTCCCCTTTCCTTCTCGAAAACATGAACATGCTTCTAGTGATAGGCTCACTAGCTAGTCCCAATCCTTAGACCAACCGCCCGCTTTAGCTTTATCCACTCTCGAACCATAGCATACACTCTAACCCCCTTTCTCACGCCCTCTCTAGGGTTTATAAACTCACTTAACAGAAAATCTGAAAACATAAACTCCCAAATCCTGTGCCACTTGCCAAACTTCTTACTCTCAGGTCAACAAATTCCAACTCGTCAAAACACAAACTACATTACTACACTTCACCAAACGGTTACCGACAATCCACACGCGAGACATTAACCGCTATCTCCCAAACATTACTCACTGATCGAAGACACCTCACGCTCCTCACTCTCCTTCACCATCTATAGGGTTCCTTCACATTCGAACAATACTTCGACATCCTTACGGATTTTCCCTGTCTCCTACAACCCATCATGAACTAGATCGTTCGACATTCACATCAATATGTCACTGAAATGAGATGAGCTTTTCCAACACCTCTCTACAACCCAGGAACCCAAGGTTCCTCCATGAAATTGTCGTCAACTATCCCTCGAACCCATAAACTTCAGATTAACAAAAATCACCAACCCAACCAACATCTATGCATCTCTGCCACATACTTGACACTTTCGAAAAGCTCACCGAGAATCACTGAGCAAGGGTTTTCGCCAATGCTCATCCTATAACACTAACACAAGTCTAAAACTTAACCTCAAAGAAGCTCCTTACCACCAAAATGACTTGAACGACCACTTTGGCATAAAACACAACACCATCTCATCTAACCATTCATCTCCCTACCACATCATCACCATAACACCAAAATCTCTGCAACACTTGGTACACATAACAGATACCCTCCTCATCATGCCGATCGTAACACCAATATTTGAGATAAAGTCGTTTCACGACTTTGTCCTGCTCAAATCTGGATCGCCCGCAAACTCTTGAACATTTAAACCACTCGATTTCGCTCCTGATCGGATTATCGCGGTCTGCCATATACAAAGTCGGGTAGTCGGTAAGATTAAGCGTACTCTCTCATGGGTTAACTTGCTCGAAGTGCAACCACCCCGATTGCTCCCTATACCTTACTCCCACACGAACCATCAGAACCTCATGGGAATTTACCTGTCCAACTAAAAATCTCCCATTTTCAAAAGTCCCCTCGAGGTGGTCCTATATCATTCCAGATACATACCGTTCCCGAACGACCTATAGTTTCCTTAAGAAACTCAGAAAAACATGACCGTAACCACTTCCCCATTTTCAGCGTCCCGACAATGGCCTCAACAATTTGTCGCTGACTTCAACATCACAGTCGACATAGTGATACTTCAACAATGTTTTCGACTAACAAGGATTCCCAAAGGAACCTACTCCTTCCAACGCATCATAACTATCTCGGTGTCCCACCGACTTCGCATGTTGAAGGCACATGTATCACTTGATAGAATCTGATTATCAGATCAACTCAAAACTCCGGATCGATGTCAATAACTTTTCATCCAAAAACCACAACGTTACGTAACAACACGCTGCTAAAAGGTGTACCTTAACGACTTCAAATTCCACCCCAAACAACACCACTCGTCGACTACACCATCTCAGGTTAGGAGTGCACGCTACCACAAAACGAATCATTCCTAACACTCAAGGGCTAAGGCTTCTGTCACTCTCCGCATTTCCCTAGAAGGAATAGCAGGATCATGAATCGACCGACAACGGCCCGAACGTCACACTCTCATCCTCCACCCCTTTCCTCATCCTTAAATTCAATGCTTCCTTACGACCTAACGAGTTCATAGCCTTCATGCATGACAACATAATAGTTTGAAATCATTTGACACATTTGAAAATATTTTCAATGAAACTTTACTCAAGCGATTTCAAGAAGTTCTAACAAAATTACTTATGATGAGTGAGTTAGTCGACTTCCGCCCTTGTTGGCATGACTAAGTCCATACCAGTCTTCCTTATAACATCACACGGTCAAAAGATGTTATATTTTCCACAAAAGATGACTCCTTTATAAAAGAAATGCAATAACTTCCAAATTACTAAGTTCAAAATTTAGCGCACCGTGCAATAAACTTTCCCTTTTTCTAAAACCCACACACGTTTACACACGCTAACTCATTTTTAAAACAAATGACTCAAAGGTGCACACACACCAATAAACCGACATAAAAAACTCAAGCAACTTATTCGAAAACACCATGCATGATACTTCCACTTCATTGAAGGCTATTCGCTCTCGTAAGGTCGACCGCTTACATTCACACCAATTTACCACCGACCCTTACTCCCGACCAACCAGTCAGGTCCCTCACAATTGCATCCATCTTCAGCACCAACGATTCCCAACATTCTGGTATGTTCCACTACCAGTAACCAACGCGACCATTGATTCGCAATTCCTGCATCCTTACTTTGGTCCAACTAGGCTTACCAACAATAGCTCATTTCCATTCTGTCTTCATTCCATTTATTAGTCAACATGGATACCGTCTCTCAGCCACCCTCGCCAACTTTCAGTTAACTACTGATTCAAAAGGCTCAAATCTATTATTCGATTCTTGGGGTGAACTCTCTTGATGTCCATTGATCGACATCACAAACTACCAAACCGACGACTCCCTTGGAGTGACCAGCTCACCTCCAATCGTCAATCATCCCTTTTCAGACCCAAGAAGTTCTTCCTCCAGACGAAACATCTACATCCCACACAATACTCATCCCAGAAGGTATTAACCTTAAACCCATGAACGTGCTCGCACAGCACGCCAGACCAACGCTATCGTTCAATTATAGAACTCACTACCCAAAACTACACCCACCGACTAACCCAACAACAGTACTCGAGTATATTCATGCACCTGTAGATTCATAATGGCATTGGCCAGATGCAATTCTGAATTTACCTTACATGAGAGTCCTCACTATTCAGATTCTCGATGACCGATGACTTCTTAAAGGCTTCCTACATCTCAGTTGTGTCCCTCTATTTCACAGTTTAAGTTTAGGCCCATCCGGTCACCTAAATCCCTTAAACTATGGCTCTGATACCAACTGTAACAACCTGAACTTTAATTACATCAAAATGCAATTATCCATACCAAAAACGATGGCCTTAAGCCTACAATTCAAACAAGGTTTGCAAATACAACCTATTACACAACTGAGTCTATAAGGAAACTACTACAAGGAGTCTTCTAGCTCCGGGAAATAGTCACATCTTCTCCTTACCCTTACCGGTACCTGCTACCTTGCGATAACCTGAAAAAGGGTTATAGTTTTGAAAGAGCGAGGGTTAGACCGATGGTCTAGTGAGTCCCCTCCAAGCGCTACTGCAACAGTTCAAATATTATTTAAAACATTTAAACAAGCCTTACGCCTCACGAGCGTAACTCACTCTACTGACCAAACATTTACCACATTTTACGCCTCGCGAGCGTAACTCACACTACTGACCAACACTGCCGTCAAAGACTGTATGTCTGTCTCGTACTGCCTTATTTTGGGGACACACCCCAATGGCATAAACGGGCCACACTCCCCTGTACGATCAGGCGGGCCACACTCCTCGAATTAGGTCAAAACTTCCGAATTAAATGTATGCATACATCTAATCATCAACAATATATAAAACGAGTTTATAGAAACATAGCATGAACATGCCAACATAATTAAATCAACCTTTTCAATAAACCTTCACAAACTTTTGATAATAAAGGCGTGCAGTTCAGAAACTCACATTTATCAAATAACTTTCGTAATCGTAAACGGATTTAGTTTGAAAGAGTCACCTCAGATCCTTCTCGCTTAAAGCCCGCTTTCTAACGATTAACACCACCTACGACGATACCGAAATAAAAACGGTAAGCTAACTCGCAGATAACACTCTCTCCCTCTCTAAACATTTCAAAAATGACACATTGTGCCACCCCAGTCGAGACAACCCCGGTCGAGACCACACTGGTCGACACACACCGGTTGACAACACACCGGTCGACACCACACCGGTCGGTACCACACCGATCGACACCGGTCAGCGCCCCTCCCTGGTCCAGTCGATATTCAAACAAACTCGCCCAGGGCGATTCAAAACTCGAACAGAACCAAAATAACTCTCAAATCTCGAATGCAACGACTAAAAGCTTGGCAACGAGATCATTTACCGACTAACTTACTGCAGAAGGGAGTATTAGACTAGAATCATACCTTGATTTGAAGAGAACGAAACGATCTTTCGAGGCCTAGTCTCCCCTTCTCCCTGCTCTCGTCTCCTTCAGTCGCTCCACAAAATATCAGGAATGAAAAGTGAGAAATATCTTAGGGTTAAAACAGATATATATATATATATATATATATATATATATATATATATAACCCAAGTTTCATTTAACCCCCTTGAACTTTGGGTCTCGCTTAACTTTTCACCCAACTATCAAAATTATCGAAATTTTGGATCCAGATATTACATATTTCACCGCGTACATCCTCCACTCCTATAACCACTACTAGTGACCTTCAATATTATTCAAATTCATTTAATCTTTTATTGAATCATTTGGGTATGCATTCATGTGCTTGTGTAAACACAATAGCAAAAATATTATCGTCGGTGACAACAACTTAGTTTGAAAGTCCAATTGTGGTGCGTTTTTCTATGTGTCCCCTTAATATGTACAATCAAGATTGACATTGAGATTGTAGAACTATGTCAAAAAGAGACTAATTGTGGTGGAGGAAACTCTCGCTCTTGATTATTTGTTGCCATTGATAATATACAAACGTACACACACATACATATAGAGTTTCAAATACAACCCCTCTAATTAGTATAAACCATACTGTGACATCCCAAAACTGGGAAATTATTTTAAATAATTGTGAAAAGAAAATGGAAGTATAAAATAAAATAAAATAAAATAAAATAAAATAAAATAAAATGATTTTATTTAATTTGACTAAAAATGTAAACGAAGGAGTTTAAAGAAGTCAATTCTACCATTTAGTGAAAGTATAATAAAGCAATAAACGAATAAGAAATTGAAAAAAGAGTTTATTTTGTTTTAGGACTGAAAATGTACAATATTTTGTCAGGAGGGGGTAAAGTGTAAATCCAACCAAAATAGTGAGAGTAAGGGGCTTAATGTAAAAGTCAAATAGTTAAAGGGGCCGAATGTAACTTTACACATAGTCACGAGACCTGTTTTGTCAAAAGTACGGATCTGTTTGAGTTTCAGATGTTGAAGGTGACAGCTCGATGTTTAACTCCCTAGTGGCCTGATTTTTCAGCTAATAAACCAAAAAAAAACGTACATATAAATGAAGAGAATTAGTTACAGAACATTTTGATTCAAATAAATTGAGTTTTGGTTGAGTTTCAAGAGAGAGAACTGAGTTCGAAGTCGGAGTCAAAAATCTTGGTTTTTCGTCGATTCAAGGTAAAATACTCAATCAAACTTCACGATTTTTATGTCTGTAACTTTGTTTTTAAAAGATCTATCGTACTCTAGTAGCCTTCTGTTTCATATTTGTGTTTTAAGGGTCCAAACTAAAGTTTAAAGTTTTGTTCGATTTTAGTTAAAAACCATGAGAAAATAGGTTTTGTTACTTGACGAAAAATGGTCGTCTTTATGTCAAAATATTTATCAATGTTACCAACGTATTAGTGTGATGTGAGTTTTAATATTTGTACCGCAAGCGTACGGGTTATGTAGCATACGGGTCGATCACAGGGAGGTGATGGTCTAAATATTAACCACTTAATAATCATGGCCTAGCTATGCGAATCAGATAATTGGTTTGATTATTAAACGAAGTTGACATGAAATAAACAAGATTAAGGAGAGATGATACAATATGAAGTGAATAAAAGCAAAACTAAGCAAAATAAATGACATCTACAACTAAAGGGGCATTGGGTAACGTGAAACTTGGATTTTAGTAATGGTGGGAATTTGTTAAGCAAAACTACTTCAACCCTCTTTCGAGGTGGAAAGACTTTTCTAGACCAAGACACATAGTTTTACTTTCGCAATATATGTACGTTGGGAAGAAACATTAAGATTTAAAACAAATATTTTCCTAATCAACGTCCCTAACTATTTGCATGTTAGAACCGTTGTTATTAATCAATTTAATCCAAGTAAAAGACCATACTTACATTTACGTCAAAAACTAATTGAATTAACTAAACGCTTTGTTAAAACCCAATTAAATCAACCCCAACTTTTGTTAGAGTCAAAATGGATTAAAACTCAACATCCTTTTTAAGAACAATTGAGCAATACCAAAACTTTGATCCTAAGCGACGATTACCCAATAAAACGATTACTAAATTAGAACCAAGAAACAATTTAGTTATCTAGATCTGAAGTAGAAGAAACAAAATAGAACAAAACTGACTAGCAAAATAACTACATTAGATGTGACTTATTACCAATTATCATTAACCAAAAACAAAGATGAACAAAGAATGATTAGATGAACATATGCAGAAAATTAACTAAATGCAGAAATTAAACGAATGCAGAAAATTAATTTACTCTAACCTAATGTGCAGAAATTTAAGTGCAGAAAATAAAAAAGGTGCAGAATTTAATCGAATTGCGATGAATTAAAATAGGGTATAGAGAGTAGAGATGCATAAACGTAGAGAACAATGACGTAAAGGATAAGAAAGGTGCAGGAAAATTGAAACTTGATACAAACCAACAAGAACAAAGAAAGATTAAGGGAGAAAACTCAAGAATGATTCATTAAGTAATAATATTCAAACAAAACAGAAAAATTAATCAAATAAACTAAGGGAGTATGGAAGAAGATACTCAATAACGTAAGAAAAACCGAATGTAGATCGGATTCTAATGGCATAAACTTCAAGTACAAGAGTCCTTTTCCCCAAGAAAATGTAGAAATTGACTTGGAGGAACCAAAAATAAGAGAGTATCGTGCTCTCCTATCAAAGACGACCTAATCAATGGAAAAAACCCTAGGGAATTAAATAACCAAGCCCAAAATAATTAAAAGCACATGGAAAATTCAGCCCTTTCACGTCAATGAAGATATCCTTCACGCGACTGGTGTGAAACAAAACAGAAAGGTTAGAAGTTTTTTTCTTAAACAAGGTTCACTCGTGAAGGATTTTTTTCACGCCCGCAAAAGTGGACATAATGCAAATCTTGAGTTCTGGAGGGTTTTCTTCGCGTCCATGAGGCTATCCTTCGCACTCGCTAAGTGTGGCAGAATCTCAGATCTTCAAATTCTCAACTTTTTTCTTCATCTCTTCAACAACTTGGGTATTTATCCTTGCTTCTGCACTTCCTTCTCGGTATCACTCTTCAATATTTCCAAATCATCCACCATGTCGCATCCGATACTTTGTCATAAAAACTATCCCAAAAACCATTCCAACCATGATTAGAGAAAGATATGGAAAAAAAACAATAAAAATGCTTGAATGGACTAAACTAAGAACTAAAATGCATAAAAGACGCAACAAAAATACATAACGTTAGGTGCATAAAATTCACTTAACATAGTACAAAAAGAATAAGTAAAAACGGTTGAAAAACGGGTGAGAATGGTAAGCAACACCAACTGCCGTTGTTGGGCCATGGTTGGCGCTAAGACGTGGTGTGGCTAGCACGAAGGCACAGTTGGGTTGGCAAGACCAGGCTGAGACGTTCTACGTCGTTTTTTGTTGGGTCTTTTCCTTTGGTTACTGTTTGGGCCATTATCTAGATTATTAAAATGAGGTCCACCAACAATTAAATTTCTTGGTTTAATAACTTAGTTGGGTAATTAAATTTTTGGGTCTAATCTAATTAATTAAATTCAGATTCTATTTTATTATATTATATAGGTTATACGAGTTGATTAACTTAATTTCTAAATTTATTAATATGTTATTTAATTAATAGATTAATTTATTTTAGAAAATTAATCTTTTCTAAAGTGGCTTATTGAATTATTTAGTAATTCCATAAACGTTATAAATGTAAAACCCTAAAAATATGGGTAAAATTAAACCTTAAAAGATTACGAAATACAACATCCAAATGAATGGAAAATCACCCAAAAGGGGAAAAATGTAGAATAGCGTTTACAAAACCGGTAAGTGGATATTAAAATTGACAACATACTAATCTAAACAATTTACATCTAAATTATAACAGTTGATAACTCAATCTCCCAAAATATCTATTTTTCTGTTCGCCAATGATCCAAAAGTATGTCTCCAAAAGATGCCTTTATCGGCCAACACTCGTCCCTCAATTCTTGGGACCCCCCCCCCCCCCCCTAAACGATACATGTTATACATGTCATTTAAGAAAACAAGTGTTAGGTTTTCACCTAGTGAGTTCAAATATTTATAAAATAACATTAGAGAATATTTTAATGCTAAAACATTTCAAATAACAAGAGGTTATTATTAGTTGAAACCACATTTACCATTGGGAGGGATCAAGGTTTCACAAAGTAGCGGGGGAGACCCAGTTTACCATTGCTTGTGACGGAACACAAAGTAAGTCACATTGCGATGTTATAGAGCTTCTATTATAGCACCATTAGTGACCGAGTTCAACCACCCAGGGTCTATAGTTCAAGCTCCCAATGATCTAAGAAGGACTCATTCACTAGAAGTCAAATATTATGGGTCACACGGTAACGGAGTTCAACCACCCACGGTCTATAGTTTGGGTTCTGTAACACCCCGACTTTTGACCAAGGAAAAAGTGAAGAGAGCAGTGTCCCGCGCGGATGGTCGCGCAAGTGGAGTCGTGCCACAAGCCGCGCGAGGCTCTATTCCCTTGCGACTCCAGAGGTTGGCTCGCCTCACCGCACGAGTCCAACTGCGCCAGTTCCCGTGCACGGCCCCTGACGATTTAAAAAGGAAAATCAACCACACATCTCATTTACTTCTCCATCGATTTCCTTTCAAACCTCTCTCTTCACTAAATACTCTTCAAGAGCAGATCTAGGAGCCTCCAAAATCATCTCAGCCACATTCATTGCAAGAATCAAGCCTCATCAATCAAAGATCTTAACCAAGGATTTCAAGTCTCAAGATCATCTCCCTTTTCCATCCTCACTTCTAGAGTTTTTGCAAGTTTCTAGGGTTTTTTTCTATAAAACCTAGATTGTGAGTCTTCTAACAATTTTAAAATGAGATACACATCCTTAGATGCTTTCTATGATCATATCTTGTTCCTTCTCACCATGTTAATCACCTGATAAAATAGACCTAATATTGTTATTTGGGGAAATGTTGGGGTTTTGAGTTCTAATACTTTATGATGGTCTTAATGAGGTTATTTGTTGGCAAATGTTGGAATGTATTAACATGATATGCGTATTTGATGAATGCTATATGTGGGATTTACATGATTTAGGATTTGAGCTAAAATGAGGCTTAGAGTTATGTGGAACCTTTTGTATAATTTTTCTTGGAGTAAAATGTATATATTGAGAGATTGAATATTGGATGAACCTCGAGTAGGCACTAGGAGGATGTAGTCTTAGGTGCCACCTTATTGGTATGTACCTAGATCTCCTCCATTGGGAGTAATGCCTTGGAGGTAGTCTTCAAATATGCCGAGCCTTCGGGATGTTGCTCATGAGAGTGAACATCAAGGTACATCGACTCTTGAGGTGAAATTCGTTGGTGTTGTGGGTCTCCCCCACTGATTCCTCTATGGGCCTTTATGTTGTTAAACCCTTTTTAAATGATTATGTTTGCTATTGTTCAACTCACTAGGCTCTTTTGGCCTAACACTTGATTGGTTTGATGTGTATCTCAGGTTCTAGCGGCGTGACCGCTAAGAAGGTCTATCGAGCCCTTAGATGAGAGCTTGGGGAACATTTTGGGATGCCATTAGAAGATGATTTTTTTAGGAAAACATTTAGATGACAACTTATTGTAATCTCTTTTCTTGTTAGGAATTAGATTAAGAGGTTGTTATCCCTCATTGCTTTATTGTTACAAACATGTAAGTATAACAGGCATATATTGTTCCCTTTTTGGGAAAGCTCGTGCTTTGGCATCATTTTTATATACCAATTTACATTTTCGGAAAATTTTGTTTGTCCCAAATTTTGGTGTGTTTCAGGTTCCCGGTGATATAATTCCCATGTGTAGCCATGAAGAGGTCACAAACATCTTTTCTCATAAAGGGTTGACTAGTGCCTATGGATCCATTACACTAAAATCAAGTCACAACCATATAGTCATAGTGTACTACTTCAATGCCCTTTTGAATTTAACATGAAGTTGTTTAACCATAAATATTCAACAACCCTTTTTATTTCACCATCATGGCTCCATATAAACCCAATAGTTCTTGGTGGTGGAAATTCATCAAAACCACCTTGAGAATGTCATTGAGAAATAAGAAAACAATATTTAAGGTATTGCCATCAAAATGTTCATTTATTCCAAACTCTAGTTAAGACTAGATTTTCTCCAAAATTACATTTACATATAATAGGACCATAACCATCATAAAAACTCCTACTACATGCTCAAACCCATTTTGTGCACACATTTGACATTTTAACTCAAATCACCAAAACCCTAAAAATCTCCCAAAATCAAGTTCTAGGTCAAACTTTAGAAATCAAGATAAGTTAGTGTGGAGATGTATAGAAGGTTAATAAAACATATTTTGACATGTATAAAGCTTTAGAAGTGAAGATGAACTCACAAATTAGGTTTTATTAGAAAAACCCAAAAACCCTAAGTGAAGCTTGAGGTTGAAGATGGAGATGGAGATGGTGAGTTCTTGATAGCTACCTTCCTTTCTTCAACAAGATGGAGTGATGAAAATTTAAGACTCAAGGATTGTGCAATTAATACCCTAGAATCACAATAAATGAAGTAGGGTGTTCTTGGGAGAGTTTAAGAGAGAATTAGGAAGGGAATGTGAAGTGAGAAGTGAGAGATTGCTGAAAATCTCATATTTGACAGCCCTTGCCTCCCACTGTGTGACATTGCCAGGCAACTATGCCATAGCAATGTCGCCTTGCATAGTCGCCAACCTTGTCCCAACTTCTGTCCCTTTTGTGCTACTATGCCAGGTGCGACTATGACATGTCATAGTCGTCGGGCATTGTAGCCGGGCCCGTATCAAGCTCTGAAACTCGACTTTTCGATGCTAAGACCCTCGACACACTAAAGGACCACATGAAATGAGTATTTAACATAAAACCCACTATTTATAAGTTGCAACGAAGCATAGGTTGACTTTTACTTACCGAAAATTATGGGCGTTACAATCCTCCCCAACTTGGAAACGATTTCGTCCTTGAAATGAAAACTACACGAACAATTGAGGGTATCTCCGCTTCATGTCCTCCTCGGCTTCCCATGTCACATTGGCACCGCGATGATGTTTACATTGCACTTTGACCATCGTGACCTCCTTGTGACGTAACTTTTTTGACTTTCGGTCTAGAATAGCGTTGGGTTCCTCTACGCAACAGCTACCCTCATCCACCCTTATCTCTGAGAGGGGAATGCCATTTTCCTACTCCGTTAAACACTTTCTAAGATAACAAATGTGGAAGGTGTTGTGGATTCCACTCATTTCTGGGGGAGTTCCAATTGGTACGTTTGTAGATCCACACGCTTAAGCACTGTGAATGGCCTAAGGAAACGGGGACTCAACTTTCCTCATTTTCCAAACCGGATTATCCCCTTCCAATGGGACACCTTAAGTATTACATGATCTCTTACTTGGAACTCCATTGGCCGTCACTACTTGTCGGCATAGCTCTTTTGCTGTAACACTCTAAATAAATCATCGAACAAAAATTCGAAAATTCGATAAATATGACGTCTAAAATACGAGGGTTCAAACACCCTGTAAAATATACTTCCAAAAGAATCACATCCCAACAAACAAGACAACTAGAACCCTAAATAATCGGGTTAGTTTGCATCATAAGGTTTGCAATAAAATAACGGGACATCAATAATACAACGACCTACTTAATCTAAGATTAATTCCAATCTAGATTAAAATGGGCGTTGCGAAATCGCTATGAACTCTCTTTACAAAAATCCCCAAAAGACCGGCACTTCAAGATCTCATATGTGCTCGGTAGACAAGCCGACGTCCTAATTTCCTCCACGGGTAATATCTGTGAGGAAATCAACAACCACCACAAGTGTTAGGACAAGGCCAACTGAGATCTCAAAGTTACAACGATTACAACATAAAGATATAAACAATAATTATGTTACCGAACTCCATCGTCTTACAATTTACGTTTCCACCGCGCCCAAGTTCCCACAACCTGAACAATTAACAATACAAGAGATAACCCTTGACATTTCGGGGGAGACCCGTTCCATCGGGGTGACATATACACGAAGGTGGAGTCATCCACGATGTTAATGGATTACACCTCATGCCCCGATCTTAGTTCCCATGCCATCACGACATCAAAACCTTAAACCGTATTTACTGCCTTTATTGCCTACTCCGTCGAGTTACACCTCAAGGACTTACGGACATTATTGCCTATCCATATCTAGACGAGTTACACCTCAAGGGTCCATGGCCCCTTATTGCCTACTCGTTAGTAACCCACAATGGTCATTATAAAGTCCAAATATCGAACAACTACCACCTCGTGCACAAGAAGTAGTATTCACATTCTTATCAGGTGATCAACATTTGATAAACAACTATAACATCATAAGCACCTTTCTTCCACATGCAAATTAGGTATCTCTTTAATTCCCAATATATCACACTCTTCATAATTTCGTACATATAGACACCATCATTTGTTATTCTCACATCATTTCTTCATAAAGTTATCAGCAGTTGGAATAAAACCATGACAATAGGCATTTCCTCATGAAATCAACACATAAACATGAAACCAAGACTATATGACTCACATAGTTACCACATAAGGGATTATTAAAGTCTACTAGTCATACTCACCCTTATTAGGTTCATGAAGTTGAAAATCCCACAAGTTAGGTCACAAATCCCAAACAAATAACACATAGGAATAATGTAGGTAAATCCATAGTAATAAGTAAGTACTTGAGTATTTGAGAAAGAATAACTCACAAACTAGGGTTTGTAAGAAAATCTTAAAAATGGTGATGAAGTCTTGAGGTTGAAGATGAAGAAGGCGAGATGGTAGGTTCTTGAACCCTAGCCTTCCAAAGCTCCAAATAATAGACCCAAACTTGAAAAATTGAAGAGGATTGAGCAATAAGTGACCCTAGGTCGAAGTTAATGAAGAGGGAGGAGAAGAGAGGGTTTTTTGGGAGAAATATTTGGAGTAAATGCAAAAAGGGCCGATTTTCCCCCTTTTTAGACGGTCAGGTGGTCCCGCGCGGGTTCCCGCGCGACTATACCCACGCGGTAAGTCGCGCCGCGTACTGGATCTGCGGATGGGCAGTGCTCCGCGTGGCTAGTGGCGCGGTTCAAGTTGCGCCCTAACCCGCGCGGCGCCCTGTGGTTCCTCAAATCAACTTTTTCCAACACTTAGAATTAACCCACAATAGACACGAATTCGAGGCACGGATAAACTCAACTTCTAAATAACAATTTAAGCATAGATTAAGTTAATAATACTTACACCAAAATTGGGGTGTTACATTTGCCGATCTTGAGCCGCTTTCAACCGTTCCCGAATGCCCTTAACCTATATATATATATATAGGGTTATTCAAGGGAGAACTCGTTAATTTGTGATAATTGTGAGATCCGATTTCAACATCTCATTATTAATAATCAATGGCTAATATTAATAATGTTAATTTTAGTAACTATCCATTAATTTTCAAAAAATTTAAATTTATGGATAATATTTAAGGGTAAAGTAATTTTTTAAAATTTATGGATAATTTTTTGATAATTATCCTTTTCAATGGATAATATATTGGTAATTATCCTCTGTTCTCTCTCCTCTCTCCTGCGAACGTTACCAGTTTCAAACTGTAGGACCAAACTACAACATAATCAATGTAGATTGAAAGACAAGAAATGAATTGAAAGGGAAATCATGATTGTATTTATTCACATATTGTATTACAAACAATCTAGAGGGAGAAAGAAGTTTCTCTCTCTAGAAACTCTCTCAAACATGAACGACTACATTTTGACACTCTTACATACTACAATTACAAACATGAGGTTATTTATACCTCCCCCAACATCCCTTGTACAACACTAAGGCCAAGCCCAAAATGCTAATAGCAAGGCCCAATTACAAATTAAAAGGCCTTTACAAAACTTTCAATAGGACATTTTATGTCCTAACATTCTCCCCCTAAAGTTTTGTAAAGGAATCATCTTCTTTAAGCTCCAGCTCTTCGCCCCCTTGATTTCTTTGAAAAACTTTAGTGTTGCACATCTTCAAGACAACTCAGGCTCCCCCTTGAATAAAGCTCTTATCTTTCAAAGCTTCAACTTTAAAATCAAATTCAATGTGCAATAACTCCGACTGAGTGCACTAAAGACAACTTTATCTTTAGAAACTCAACACATTCGTTACGCTCACAAGAAAGAAATGTGCGAGTTTACGTGACAATCGCAGTGCATCTTCAGTTTATAACAAAGAATCTTTCTTTGAACTGCGAGTTGAATAGGAATTCAGTTTAAGAACTTGTTGTGATCAGCTCATAGGAGGAAGTATCTTGTAGCAAACACTACTTGGCAAGGATTAGAAGAAATAACCGATAACACTTTTCAGCAACTGAAGAAATATGCTCATTTCCAAAATAGTTTCCAGAACACTAAATGAATAAACGTAGAACTCCAATCTTCACAGGTCAACTAATGATTATAAGCACTCAAAAGTCTGAATCACAACCAAAGCACCAGAACAATGATTGCAAGCACTCACAATTTTGATTGATCATGTTAGAAGAATGATTAAAAGCACTCAAAAGTCTAACATCGTCAAGAAAAACTCCAGAATAATGATTGTAGATACTCAAACATCTAATCCAATCCAATCAAAGACTGAATCCAAACACCCACTATCTGAAAATCTTGACAAACTTGAGCTATGTGAATCTTGGTCAGTTGCTATGAAATATGTGTAGACTGAAGATATGAATGATATCACATATGCTTTACGCGAAAATCTCAAGAAAAAATTGTCCCCCTCCTGTGACTTAGCACGGAGGTCCCGCTACCCGGTTAGCGGGTGGAGTCAAGGGGCAACGCCCTTACGGGGTCTGGGTGTAACACCTAAATTTTGGAAATAGCAACTAATTTAAATTTTTCTAAATACATCGAAAATCGATTAATCTGCAATCACGAATTAAGATTTATCCTCAATACACGCACACTATTCTATACATACGGTCAAAATACGGACGGGTGCTACTAAAAACCCAATAACTGTCGCTACCTCCAACAGTGGAAGACTTCACCAACTACTTACCCTTAGGCAAAGCTAAGCCTCAACACTTCATGGATCTGCTAGAATCCAAACCCCCAACTGAACCTGATGCACATGCCGACAAATAAAAAGGTTAGGCTTAACGCCTAGTGAGCTCAAGAGTTTTCAACATATAAAAACAAATCGTTTAAAATGGAAGAATGCAATTAAATTCATAATCTTTCAAAATGATATGCTTTGCTTATCAAAACGACTCGTTTACCAATAAACATGCATTTTAAACGAAAGAGACGCCAAGTTGATCACTAACCAAACCAAGCTATTTTACAGAACAAGATTTCAATATAAAACATTCTTTCATAAACTTAGATTTAACCCAAAACTTGCTCAAAATGAGATTAGAGAGAGAACTCCCAATTTTTATAAAACACGGGTAAAATGTTATATCTCGAAATACCCAACACGGGTGGAACAAGTTGCACAACTCATAAACCATAGGTGAAAATCTCTATAAATAAACATTGTCGTGAATACGGACAATAGACCCAAAACTCACGCAACCATAAAATGGAAAGAAACCAAATACTGAAAACGTAGCAAATGACGCATTCCATTCAAACCTTAATATACGTGGGGAAAACCCAATATTAAAGCCATCATTTATCGTCGACCACATAAAAACCAAAGTTGGTAAAATACGACATTACCATTTAAAATACCACGAATCAACGATGAGAAGATCCGTAAATACCGAGAATAGAGAAACACGCAAGTAGGCCTTTCACGCTACTTCCTTGCATGTCCTCTAAACGTTTCCATCTAGGGTGGCGAGAATACGTGAATGGGGCCACCCGTGATGTTATTGGATTTCACCAACGTGCCCCGGTCCTAGTTCCCATGCCATACAAGACATCACAATCCTCGGACCTGTTGCTGCCCCTTGCCATACTCCGTCGAGTTCCACTCCGAGGTCTTACGAGCCTGGGTGCCTATCCAATCTAGACGAGTTTCAACTCTGCGGTTCGAACTACATATTCCTACTCGCTAGCAGACCCGAGCGGTCACTAAAAGTAACCCAAAACCTCAGGCCTTACACAACCAACAGATTTACGTGCCTATGGACCATTACGACACTGTCTAACATTACATGACTCCAAATGAATGACCAAAGCACCCAAAGCATGTAATTCACCAATGACATAAACGATCGTCATCATACTCAAAACCCACAACGGTTATAAATCCGGACAAATGTCTACACGACTCATTTAGTCAAAACCAAGCCAAAGGCCCAACACTTTACGTAAATCCCCAAAAAAAACCCATATAATTATTGGAACCCGTTTGACCATCTAATACGCAAACACGACCAAAAGTATAAATAAATAAAATTTCATCGTTGGTTGAGACAAACCATTTTCCCAAATGAACTCATACCCTTATGTTTTCAAAATGCCTTATAACACAATAATATGCACTTTCTGAAAGGGTTTATAAAATCAAATACACAAAATGACACTTACGTTAATTGAACTCCAATTATATATGTAAAATCATCAAATAAACATTTCAACATGATTTATTTACCAAAATACCCAAAGATCCCAAAATGGGTGTCTTAACATGCTTATAAAACTAAACATTTCAAAATAACTAAAACTTATCAGCAGTTAACAAATTTGCGGTAAAACACAAACATTTTTAAATAAACATTTTGGCATGTACACCGTTTTCACAAATCAACTTGAACTCACCTTGCTAGATTTAGGCTAAATCTAGATTTTTCCCCCAACTAGAGCTCCTTTGAAGAACACTTGGATTCTCAAGTCAAAACTTCCAAAAACCTAAATCTATACATATTCAACCATAAATAAACATAACCAAACACGTAGAATCATTCCCCAACAATTTATATCAAATCCCCAAACGAGATCAAAACCCTAATTTCTCCAAAATCATCCAACCAAAAACTTAAGAAATAGAGTAATTAGAAACTATGAATGAAGCATTTACAACTTGATTAAAGTGTTATAAAGAACAAGGGATGAACTCACATTGGTAGGTTTTGATAAAACTCAAAACCCTAGGATTTTCTTGAAGAAGACAACAATGGAGATGATGAGATGGTAGCTCCTTGAATCCTAGACTTCCAAGACCTTAGATGATGATGTAATGCTTCAAGATCAAAGTAAATGGCCATGGAAATGGATGAGGTTCAAACCAATATGATAGGAATCGGTTTGGGAGAGAAAGGGAAGAGAGTGGGAGTGAGAAAATGGGATAGGGGGCTGAAAATCGCAACTTTTAACACTCTGGTACCCGTAGGCTATAGTGCCAAGCTATTGTGCCAGTGGCACAATCGTTGGCACAATTGCCATCTCTGGCTATTGTGACGGCTATAGTGACATTGTCACAATCGCTGTCACAATAGCCAAGAGGGTACCGAACGTTGTTTTGGCCATAACTTCTTCGTTTTAGCTCCGATTTCGCTCCGGAAGGAACCGTTAGACTCGTAATTGAATCCTTTATCCATGAAGACTATAAAATCTAAGATTCAAGTCCAAAATCATATATCTTATTTTTCCTCAATATATCGGTTTCTTTATTAACTTTAAATGATACCTTTTCAAAAATCGGGGTGTTACACTAGGGCAGTGCCCTGAGAGAAAATTTTTTAACCCTTGAATCTCATAAGGCTATCTTGTCACAAAATTGAGCATGTACAGTAACTTGACGCAGACCAAACAATCTCAACTTATCACAGACTCACTTGACGCAATCCATTGAACAATGAAACTCACTTGACGCAAGTGGCATGAGTCGAGAAGCTACTTGATGCAAACAACTACGTGCGTCAACCTCACTTGACGCAAGGCGCTTCATGCGTCAACCATGCTTGTCGTAAGGGCCATCATCCGAGAAGTCAACTTAACGCAAAGGCCTTAACTCGACAAGTCACTTGACGCAGGTCATAACTTGCGGTAACTATCACTTGACACAAGAGCCTTCATACGATAACTCTACTTGATGCAACTACCGACTTGCGTTAAGCTCCCTTAAAAAAACTGAAATTCTTTGATAATCCCAAATCTTGCGTCAACAACATGAACTTGCATCAACCTCGGATCTTCCATCAAGCGGCCTCTGAAACTAAAAAATCACCATAACTTTCACAAAACATCAAATTTTGATATGAAAGTTTGTGAGCATGTTCAAAAAGTGTTTCTGATCAGGTTTGTAGTTGAGGATTATGTCCAAAAACCACAAAATCTCATATTTTGATCTCAACTCAGTAACTGTCACTTTTCAAACTAAAAAATCCTCAAAAACTCGATCAATTCTCCAAATTTGTTGATATTAACAACAATAATTGATTCCAATTGATAGGCCAATGATCATCGAACCAATATAGCATCAAAGATCATCCACTTGAGCTCCAAATCTCAAAATTCAAAATCTGCATCACCGAAAGTTACTGTACACATTGAAAAAGGTTGTAAAAATGATGATCGTATCGAAATTGATTTTCGATTCTGCTCTGATACCAAATGTAGGACTAGATTACAACATAATCAATGTAGATTGATAGATAAGAAATGAATTGGGATGGAAATCATTATTGTATTTATTCACATATTGTATTACTAACAATCTAAAGAGAGAAATAAGTGTCTCTCTCTAGAAACTCTCTCAAACATGAACGACTACATTTTGACACTCTTACATACTACAATTACAAACATGAGGTTATTTATACCTCCTCCAACATCTCTTGTACAACACTAAGCCCAAGCCCAAATGCTAATAACAAGGCCTAATTACAAATTAGAACGCCTTTACAAAACTTTCAATACATAGGACATTTTATGATACATGTTGTGATGTCCTAACATTGTCAACAAATTCATATCTCTTGTGATACATGTTGTGCTACATTACCACTTTATCTATGCTACCATTGTGATACCCTCAAAAAACTCTATAAACATTGTAAACATTACCACTATGATACACTCTATGAACATTGTCACTGTTAGGGGTGCTCACGGGTTGCGTTGGTCGGGTTGAAGGCACTTGAACATCCCAACCCAATGTTTGCGGTTTAAAAAATCTCAACCCAACCCAACCAAATCAAAAGTGCAACCAACCTAACCCAAACCGTGCGGGTTGGGTTGGTCGGGTTAAAACTTTAATACATCATTTTACAATCTAACTAAGGATTTGTAACACCCGAAATTTTCGGTAAGTAAAGGCCACCGGACGTTTTGTATCTTTTAAATAGTGGGATTTTCATTGGGAAAACATTATCTAAAGTCCCTTGGAGTATCGGGAGTGTTGGCATTGAAAAAGTTGAGTTTTGGGGCCCCGGAAAGGTCCCGCTACAATGCCCGGCGACTATGACAGTGTCATAGTCGCACTGTCACAGTCGTAGAGAAGGAACAGAGGCCAGGGGGAGCTTGGCGAAATTTCCAGGCGACATTGCCCTGGGAAATGTCGCTGGTCATTGTAGCACCAGTGGCCCAGGCTGTTGTTAAGTCGCGAATTTCAGCCTTATTTCTCATTTTCACTTCTCTAAACTTCCTTCATTCTCTCTCAAAACGTTTCCCCTTCCTTCCCCTCAAAACCTAACTCATTTTGGGTCCAATCCTTGTGTTCTTGAAGTGTTCCATCATCAAGTGGTGAATATTGGAAGTTATTCAAGAGTTCACCATCTTCTTCTTCAACCTCAAGCTCCATGGTAGAGTTTTCTAGGTTTTCATCAAAACCTAAGTGGTAAGTTTATCCCTTCCATTTCTAAACCTTAATATAAGATATAAATGCTCCATTGCTGATTCCCTAGTGGTGGGTTTCTCAAATTTTGGGTTTGATGAATTTGGAGAGATTAGGTCAAAAATTAGGGTTTTGGCTAAATTGGGGATTTTGATATAAAATGTTTGTGGATCGATTCTAAGTGGTTGAACATGTATATTTATGATAGGAAACTCGTGGATCTAAGTTTTGGAAGTATTTGCTTGTGGATTCAAGTCTCTTCAAGGAAGCTCGAGTTGGGATAAAATCTAGATTTAGCCTAAATCTAGCAAGGAGAATTCAAGTTGATTTGTAAAAATGTACATGCCAAAATGTTCATTTTAAAGTGTTTTGTGTTTTACATGAAATTGTTAACTGTTGATCATCTGATAAGTTTTGGTTATTTAGAAGTGTTTAACTTTATAAACTTATAAACTACCCACTTTTGGGGATTTTTGATGAATGTATCATAATGGAGACGTTTTGATAACCATTTTCACAAATGGAGGGTATTTGGTAAAAATGCATTTTTGTGGCTATTGGAAATAAGTGTATTTTGTGTTGTGAAATGTTTTAAAAATACCAATGTACGAGTCATTGGAGTTTGGTCATTCCCAACCCTGTTTACCTTTCGGTCATTGTAAATCTCTGTGGTTTTTGGGAAAGATGTATTCAAGTAAGTTGTTGAGTAAATCTTTAATAAGGATGTCTTAACGATCTATCGTATGCTTGTTAATCCTTTGGAGTGATTGTACTTTTAATGTGTGTTATGAAAAATGTCGACCTTGTGCTTTGGGACGTTTGAGAGAGCCAATGGGGTTATAGACTTGTTTAGAGAATGATTTTGTTAAAATCTAAATGGTGATTGAGTGTATTCATGCATTTTTGGAGCATGTGTTTGCATAAACGTGGTCGGTTGCATTTTAATGCATATTGTGGATTTTAGCATATGGTCATTTGACCGGTTGAGCTTAAGGCTCGGTTTTCGGCTTTGTCGGGTCTTGGAGATTTTTGTCCGGTTTTAATAACTTAAAGTGGAGCTTTAGGTGTGAGTTGCATTTATTGCACTTTATGGAGAATACATGTTTTGAGTGTGTGTGTCATTCATTGGGAGTCATGTATTTTAGATTGTAATGCATTTGGATCCATACGCATGTGAGTCAGTCATATTTAAGGATGAGGAGTCTTGATATTCTCACCTTGGGAGTTATGCCGTGTTGGCATCATTGTTGTCCCAGTTGTTTGGCGAAGAGGAACCTTTACGGGTTGTACTTCGGGACCATGGGTCTTGGGATTGAATGTCTAATTTTTGTGCACGAGGGTTAGACGTCATGAGTTATCAAGTGAGGAGATGAGGTTCCTATCTTGAATGCTAGGGAGTAGGCACTAGGGGTCGAATGAATACGCTGAGGATGAAACTCCACTAGAGACTGAACAGGCAATAAGATCGTGTATCCTTGAGGTGTCGCTCAACAAAGCAGGCAATGAGGGATACGGTGTTTTGGGACTTAAAATAAAGTCCGACTGGAGGTGTAGCTCGGCAGAGCAGACAATACAGTTACGATCTGAGGTGTAGTTCGACAACGTGGCTTAACTTTGTGTTCCGCCACATACCACGGAATCGGGTCTCCTCCGTCATCGGAAGGTGTTATTTGGGTATTAAATGGTATTATTTTATTGTCCATGTTTTCGGTGACGTTTTGTATATTCGGTTTTTATTCGTGATTTATGGGCCGAGTATTATGCCCTCCTGTGTTTGGGTATTTCGAGAAATAAAGTCTTATCCGCAATTTTATAAAATGGAGAGCTTAATTACTATTCACGTTTTGGGTGAATTTGGGGTTGAAGTTGTTTTACGAAAGAATGTTCATGTTGGATTGCTTGTTTTTAAAGGTGTGTGTTATTGGAAAATGAGTCGTTTAATATTCATAGTAAATCATTTTGAAAGATAATGATTTAAACTGCATTCTTACCTTTAACAAATATATTTGTTTCATGTTGAAAACTCTTGAACTCACTTAGGCGTTAGCCTAACCTTTTTATTTGTCGGCATGTGCATCAGGTTCCGGTGGGGGAAATGGTTCTAGCGTTTCTGCGAAGTGATAAGTGCTAGATGTATGTGCAAGAGTGAGTGGCTTGGTGAAGTCTTCCGCATTAGTGTTGAGAAGAGCAACTTGTATTTGGGTTTAGTAACACCCAACCTTGAGTTAGCCTCTATGTAAGATTTCATTTGTTATGTTGATGGAAAATTCTAGAATCGTATTTTAAGTATGGACTTGTCGCATGAAGTTTTATCCATTCCTTGAGGCATATTTATAAATTTATAAATTAGTTGTTCTTTCCAAATTGAGGGTGTTACAGGATTCCGTTTAAAAAACTAAAATCAAAATGGAAAGATAAAAATAAGGCTAATAAGAGAAGAGAAGAGTAGAAGAAGAGTATATCTTGCCTCTTGATTATATCGATGTTGAATATTTTTGAAGACTTGAAGATTAGATTCGTATGATTTTAACCGGCGTGGTCTCGTAAACAGATAAACTATGACTATGATAGGAAAACTTGAGAATTGATAGGAAAAAAAGCCGCTAAAAGTCTAAAACCATAAATAAATAAATAAAAGTAAAAGCGTACAAGTTTTGGTCGGGTTCACGGGTTGGTCGGGTTACTTTGGGCCTAATCCGTTTCCAACCCAATAGATGTGGTTTGGGAAAATTTTGTATCGATTATGTATTAGTTACCTCGGTTTGAGTTTTTTTGCGTTTTTTTCGGTTGGGTTGGTCGAAAATTTGAGCACCCCTAGTCACTGTAATACAAGTTATGGTACAGTGCGATTTAATGATTTTTAGCGTTAGTGATACATTTTCTTTTGCATATTGTGATTCACCGTGATCCCTTTTTTTAGTGGTGTCGGGAGAGACCCAAATTTTGTTACGGGAATCAAGAAGATTAATATTTGAAAATTTTAGTTGCATGAGATGAAATTTTCAATAATGATGGTAATAAATTTATTTCGTTGTTATCCAAATCCCAAAATTATTAATTCATCTTTTATTATATAAATAATAAATATGCATAATTATCTCAAATGAGTATGAGTGAGTCACATTATATCTCATGATTATCACAAATTAGGGAGTTATCATTTGATATATATATATCCACATTCTTTTGCTAACCAGTTAATTAATACTAATTTTATAAACTCATATGAGTTGTTCATTTTTTGATCAATGGTTATGATTAAATTGGAGGTTATAAATTGATAAAAAAAGGAAAAGAATTAAATGAAATTAAATGAAAGGCAATATTGGAACAAATTGGATGATTTGTTTTTGGAAGATAACCATCACCCCGTTTATTCCTTAAGTCGACTCTTATCTCCCTTCTTCTCTCCAGACCGTTTTCTTTGAATAAGATAATTAAGATAGTTAAACATAGTTTAAAGGTGAAACCAAAGTTCATAAATGAATTATTGATTTTTTGTTTAAAATTCATCGGTGAAACAATGAATTTTGTTAAAACTTTATAATGATTCATAGTGTTTTTTCCTATATTATGAATTTTGGTTGTTCAATTTTTTTTTACCAAAGTTCATTACAGTTTATATGGTAATCTGATTCAAAATGGTAAGTAAATGAGATAATTAAGGAATATGATATCAATATATAAAAAATAATAATACCCCAGTTAGCAAAATTTGTACCAATTAGGAGGTTAACAAAAGCATATGTGTGTATGTGTGTATATATATATATATATATATATATATATATATATATATATATGAGAATGTTCAAATGAGAAATACAAAAATATATTGAAAATATGAGAAGAGATCTCAACCATTAGATGAAAATTTTCAATGATCAAGATATTAAAGGCAAAATACGTGTATATATACTAGAAGCGTACTCGCGCAATGCAGCGAGATACATTACGATTTTAATGTTTCATTTTATTGTTTTGTCGATTTACAGAACGATTTTGGATGGTTTTGAGAAAGTGGTAATATTTTTTTATAATTTTTTTTAAATTTAGATTTAATAATATAATGTTATATATATATATATATATATATACAAAACTATGACTAATTTCAAAAACCTAAGAAAGTTGAGAGGAATTTTATAATATTTGTATAATTAAATCACTAATTAGTTCATTTTAAAAAAAATTACCCACTTTCTTTTTTAAATAAAATTTTGATTATCCGTTTTATTTTAAATAAAATTATCTAAAACGTAATCAATATTTTATTTATATAAATTATACCAAAAAAAAACAAATAATTAATTATCTTTAATTTAAAATTCATGATGATATATATTTTAAGATTCACATATGAATCTTAAACTGAGTCATAATCCCGATTATAAGCTATAAATTAATACACGTAAAAATTATAATTAACATTCACTTGTAAATCAATATTATGTTTCATATGTTTACATATAAATATGTTCACGTACAAGTTATAATTAAGATATATATGTAAATCTATATTATGATTCACATATGTTCATATAATTATTACCATCTGATAATGGTTTGCTGGGATCATTTTGGTGTTTGTTTCCAGTTCAAATAACCAATGAGTAACATCGATGTTCATGATCACATATGAAATATAGCCAAATGAGATTTAATTCGATTTGTAGATTGTAAAATCACTAATTATTTCAAGATGAAAATTTTGATAAAAAATCGATGATTATCAATAAACAAAAAATGTTATTGAAAAAAATATGAGGTAAATTAGTATATTTGATTTATTTCCATAATTATCTTAACTACTAAAAGAATTGGAAAAAGAAAATTTAAACTAGTGATTGAGATTTCTTTATCTCATTCTTAAATTTTTGGAGCTTCTCATTTGAACCACATATTATATATATGGTCATAATAAAGGAAAAACCATAAAAAATAGCAAACCGAGGAATACATTAATAACCATTTATCTGTAAACCATGAAACATTTTCAATTTTTATGCACATATGTGTATCATACATATGAATGGTTATTAAAATGTTCCTCATTTTTTTCATTTTTTCATTTTTTCATTTTTTGTGGTTTTCCCTTGAACCCGAGTCTATAGACACATGCACACACACACACACACACACACACACATATATAGGACACTTATAGGATAAACGGATATTTTGTAAGATCTGATGAGGTTCAATCACAATCACAAACCATAATAAATAAAGGATTAAATTAGGATATTAGTAATTTTGATAACTTTAACTAAAAAGTTAAATAGAGGACATTCCGATATTTTGCGAATATTCTCTATCCTCTCTACTCTTTTCTTTATGCTCTCCCCTCTCTTCTCCTTTCTCTCCTTTTTTCCAAATAAAAAAAAATATGATGAACACATTGACTAATCCACCGATCACATTCGAACATTGTGAATATACTATGAACACCTATGTTTACTTATGTTGTGGACACTACTACTTGTTAGATCTCAGATTTATTGGATTCAAGATCATCCAATTGAAGTTTGGAATCTGAAGCTAAAGCTGAAAAGCCACTTTCAAGGTTAGTCTAATGTTAAGTTTGTAATAATTGTCAAAGTTAATTATTGTCTTAATTATTGTATTTGGTATTATTCCTAAATATCTAACTAATAGATATTTTATAATATTATGTTTTAGATATTAGTTTAGATATTATTTCTAGATATTAGTTTGTGAGATATAAAAGGTTATGAGATATTATTATCTCACAACTTCTCGTATCTCTCAACTCAGATCATCATCGACCCAATTACTATTCATCAGAGAGAAAACAACAGCGAGCTTCAAAGTATCAACCATTGTAATTGATTGTTGTTAATGAAACAGGTTGGTAATCTATATCTTTGTGTTGTTTGATTATCTGGTAACGATCGTGTTCAATCACACGGACTCTCAATTGGTATCAGAGCTTGAACCAGATCAAAATCAAACTCTTAAACTCACTATGTTCTTCATTTCTTCAAGAACAATGTACAATCGATCAAATCTTCAATCTGTGGTTGTTTTCGATATCAAAAGGTTGTATGTTGTTGCAAAAGGCAAAGCGATCAAAGTGTCAAAATTTGGTGCTGAAATTCGTTTTCTAGTTGGGTGTATTTGGGATTTACAGAGCAGATTAACGAAGAAGAAACGCACCCCGGTCAAAATCCATCGAAAACATAATACCGGTCGTTCAAAAACCCCGGTCACTTCGAAGGTCCGGTCAAAAGGTAAGTCCGGTCGAGACACTATTCCATTCAAGTCCCGGTCCCGGTCGAAGACATCCATACCGGTCGAAGGTAATACTCCGGTCTGCATCTATCCGGTCGCATCGATCCGGTCAAACACCATCCCCGGTCGAAAAAGATAACCCCGGTCGAAGTACACTCATCCAGTCGCTACACTACTCCGATCGACATCTATCCGGTCAGGACACCAGTCGATCACAGGTCCGCTCGAACATCTATCCGGTCGAGCCTTTACTTTTGCGCCATAAACGAGTCACGCAAACCTTACTTTGGGCGACCAACTACTCGCGCAAAACTCCAAATCGCGCGACCATCTACTCGTGTAAATCTCATTTCGCGCGACCCACTTGTAACGCAAATCTCTATTTCGCGCCAACCTTCACTCGCGCAAAGTTCCAACTCGCGCGACCCGCCTCTCACGCAAAGTTTACTTTTGCGCCACCTTCAAGTAGTGCAAATTCACCTTTTTGCGCCAGTTCCAGACTTAGTCAAATTGTTCAGTATTTATCTGATTTTTTCTGGACTAACGATCAATACAAGTTCTCTTTGCACATTATTCGAACAGGATGACTTCAAGAGAAGCACTAGCTATCGGAACTGACTCAAAGCCACCAGTACTCTTCAGGGGAGAGTATGAGCAGTGGAAAGATCGGTTCATGGACTTCATTGAAAGACATGATTATGATGTTTTTATCAGGAAATCCTTAGAAGAAGGAGTTATGGCACCTGTTTGGAGGACTCCTCCAGAGGGAACTGATGAGCAACCATATCAACTTAAGTATGAAGATCTAGATGGTGAAAACCTAAACAGAGCAAAAGGTGATAGATTAGCAAAGTCTTATATTCTTCAAGGCATTCCAAATGAAATATATGTGAAGATAGACAACTATAAAGCCTCTGGCAAACAGATGTGGGATCAACTAGAGAAAATGATGCTAGGTTCAAAGGTTGGGAACCAACTCAAGATATCCAACTGCCTAAACAACTATGAAGAATTCAAAGGCAGAGTTGGAGAATCTCTAGAAGAAACTTACGACAGATTTGTGACCATGCTGAACGAGTTAAGCAAGAACAAGGTCACTAAATCACAGATAGAGCTGAATGTCAAATTCCTCAGCATTCTCTAGCCTGAATGGAAGATGTTTGCTAGACAAATGAAGCAAATCAAGGATCTAAACGAGATTCCACTTCATGAGGTGTATGAAACCCTCAAACAAAATGAAGAAGAGGTGGAAAAAATCATGGATGAAAATAGACCGGTTAGAAGACAGTTTCTGACTCAGTTGCTCTTGTTGTGAAACAGAAGAAGAAGAAGATGGTTGTGTCTAAATCAGATGATCTTGAAGTGAACTCTGACTTTGACGATTGTGAACAACTAAAGCAGGCTATGCTTATGTTGACTAAGGCTTTTCAAAAGAAGTTTTACACAAAGCCGAGCTCAAACAGTCAGAGGTATACATCTGGTCCTAGCAACTATGTTCACAAGGAGAGGGTTGAAGGAAAGAGATTTGAAGGAAAGAGAATATAGGAGAGGAAGCCAGAAGAGAGAAGGTATAAAGCAGAAGAGATCAAACATCCAGAACCTCCAACGTGCTACAACTGTGGTAGACCTGGACATTTTGCAAAAGACTGCCAAAGACCGAAAGTCAGGAACTCAGACTACTACAAGAACAAAATGCTGCTTGCCAAGCAACAGGAAGCCGGAAAGACATTGATGGCAGAAGATGAGTTCTAGCTTGATCAATCTGACGAAGAAGATGAGAATGAAGAGAAGGATGAGAAAGCGCATATTTGCTTCATGGGCAAGATGGAAATAGATGCTGATTCCGATGAAGATGACAACGAAGAGGTATGTGATTTAGATAAATCAGATTTCTTAAATCAAATGCATGCCATGATGTTAAAACTTCAAGAATTAGAGTCGAAACTTAAGCGTGAAAAGGGTGTCATTATTGAACAAAACCAGTCAATACAGAAACTTAGCAATGACCTTGCTGAGAAGAAAGTATTGATTGAGACTTTACACAAAAACAATGACACCAGCGCAAAAGAACAGACCATAATTCTTAAAGAGGTTACTGAAACAAAGACTAAATTGCGAAAGAGTGAGTTTGATTTCAAAGAGCTAACGAAATTGCATTCTTCAACTTCCAAAGAAAACCTATCTTTACTTGCAAAATTAAAAGCTTTGGAAGAGAAGTTATACACAATAGGTCAAACTGAACAAACCATTCATCTAAACAAACCCAAAGAGGAAATACAGAGTTGGGGACTTGGTTATGAGAACCCTCATTACCTTAAAAAGGGTATATCTGAAGTGCCTGCACTTTATGATTTTACTTTCTTAAGACTTTCTCACCGATTCCCTAATCTTAAAGTTTTCAATACTGGACTGTCTAAAGAGGATGAATCCAAGGAAACTGAAAAGCGAAAGAAATCATCTAAAGTTCACCTTCCATTTTACTATGCGAAGCTGAATAATAGTTATAATGATGATCCAAAATATCAAAAGAAATCTCTTTCAAATGACTTCTTTCAGAGTTATTCTGTAAAAGAAATGGAGGCGAAGCCTATTAAAGGTAAAATTTATGTCCCTCCTCTCATTTTGGAAAGTAAAATTTCTGAACTTGAGACATCTTTAGCAGATGAAAGATTTTTGATAGATATTGAACAAAAAGTTTTTTCAACTGTGATTAAAAATGTTGTTCTTTCAAAGGCTTCAAAATCTAAAAATAGTTTTAGTCTAGCTGATGGAGGGTATGATTTTTTAAACTCTGACGGTGGTTTGAATGATTGTTTTGATCAATTTGACTTTAATGCGAAACTTCCTAACCATTCATCTTTTGTTGTGAAACCCTTGGGAAAAACCAATATGTCTGAAAAAGGCAAATCATCAACGAAAGTTGATAGATCAGTTTCTGTGAAAACTAAGAATGCGAAAGGTAAGAAGAAATCCCAACATTAATAGAAACCGATCTCTACTGGTAACCCAAAGAAGATGCATTCTGTTATTGCTCAAAAGTATAACTCACAAGTTTCAAATGTTTCGGATCTGAGCAAGAAATCGCCAGGAGTTAAATCTCAATGGAAACCAAAACAGGAGATTGACAAGACTGATAAATCTTTTTGTAGTGTTGATTGTAATAAGACTACTCCTAGTAACGAAGTTTTGATTGCTGATGTTGCTATTTTGAAACCAAAACTTGTTGTTTCTCGCAAGCAATACTCTATGAAGCAATTATTCCAGTTATCTTTATCTGCTAGAAAGTCTTCATATTATGATAAACATGTTTATGCTTCTTGTCAAGATTCTAATGTTTGGTATGGCACATATCATGTTCACTCTTATAATTCAAATTCTTCATTTGATTCTAAAAAGCAGAAAGAACCCAAATTTCAATGGGTGCCTAAAACATGTGCTAACACTGTAGGACCCAGCTTTAAGTGGGTACATAAAACTCTTGTTTCGTAATTTCTCTTGTGCAGACCCGTCATATGTGGTACTTGGATAGCGCGTGTTCCAAGCATATGACAGGGAAGAAAGGGATGCTGACCAACTTTACAGAGAAGTATTGCAGAACTGTTAGATTTGGGAACGACCAGTTTTCACCAATACTGGGATATGGTGATATGGTACATGACAATGTCACGATCAAGAAGGTGAGCTATGTTGAAGGCTTAAGACACAACCTGTTCAGTATAGGCCAGTTCTGTGACAAAGGCTTAGAGGTCAATTTCAAAGCCAAGAGGTGTTCTGTTCGCACTGAAGAAGGCAACGAACTCTTGGTTGGCACTCGAAAGTCCGACCTCTACACAATCAATTTGTCAAATGTCCAGACTGACAAGCAGGTTTGTCTACTCTCTAAAGCCTCGATGAAGCAAATCCTCTGGCATCGACGACTCTCTCACCTCAACTTTAGGTACATCAACAACCTAGTTAGTGGAAAGTTAGTAAAAGGACTTCCAGAGCTGAAGTATGAAAAAGAACACTTATGTGCAGCGTGTGAAAAAGGAAAGATGAAGAGAGCTCCACATAAACCAAAGCCTGAACCGAGTACCAGCGCTCCGTTAGAGTTGTTGCATATGGATCTCTATGGTCCGATGCGAACGCAAAGATTAGGCGGAAAGAAATACATTCTAGTTATCGTGGACGATTACTCGCGATACACTTGGGTCAAATTTTTACGTTCAAAAGATGAGACACCAGATGTTCTCATTACATTCCTGAAGACGACCCAGGTGAATCTGTAGAAACCAGTCAAGCTTCTACGAACTGACAACGACACAGAGTTCAAGAACAAAAAGGTTGAAGAATATCTTGAATCTGTCAGGATTTCACATCAATACTCTGCTGCACGAACGCCTCAACAGAATGGAGTTGTCGAAAGAAGAAATCGAACGCTAGTCGAGGCTGCTCATACTATGCTAAGTCAATCTGACTTACCTCTATTTCTGTGGGCTGAAGCTGTATCGACTGCGTGCTACACTCAGAATCGATCCATGATACACCGCAGATTCAAGAAGACTCCTTATGCGTTGATCAACAACCGAACACCGACAATCAAATATTTCCATATATTTGGGTGTAAGTGTTTTGTTCTAAACGATAGAGAGAGTCTGAACAAGTTCAGTGCCAAGGCGGACGAAGGCATATTCATTGGTTATTCCTCTACATCAACTGCATACCGTGTATATCTGAAGAAGTCAAAGACAATTATTGAAAGTGTCAACGTTACGTTTGATGAAGAAATGGCTTCTGAACACTTCTGTTCAGAACCCGTGATAACAGGAGTACTAGCTTCTGGGCAAATCAGTCCAGAACTTGAGTCTCAAGTGAACAAATCAGATGGGGCATCAACGTCTACTAATCATTTATCTGATTTAGATTTATTATTTGAACTGTTTTATGATGAATTTCTTGGATCTAGTGTGAAGAAATCTGTTGTGGTTGACAGGATGGAAGAATCAATGACTACTCATCCAACCATTTCAGATATTTCTACTGAATCAGACTCCACGATTCAACAAGAAGTTCAAGTTCAAATGCCAACTCCGACAGTTGAAGTTGTGATCAATAACGAAGCTACAGAAGTTGCTGAATCAGTAGGTTGTTCTATTCGGACTGATCTACAGCCTCTCCAAGCTGTACCTACTGAGACTTCTGCACCTACTACTTCAACTGAACCCCCCATTCCTTTTTATATTGATTTATCTACATATAATCCACTCCCTCATGAACACAGACCAAAGAGAACCCGATAAGCCAAGTCATTGGTGATCCATCAAAACCGGTGCAAACTAGGTCTGCTTCAATGAATATGTGTATGCATGAATCCTTTCTGAGCAAGATCGAGCCTACTCGCGTATCTGAGGCCCTTGCTGATTCAGATTGGGTGACTGCAATGCAAGAAGAGCTGAATCAGTTTGAAGCACTTGCAGTATGGAGACTCATACCCAAACCTCAAGGTAAAACCATCATTGGTACAAAATGGGTTTTCAAAGTCAAGAAAGATGAAGATGGTACTGTTATCAGAAATAAAGCACGACTTGTTGCCAAGGGATACAGGCAAGAGGAAGGAATATATTATGACGAGACATATGCTCCTGTGGCGCGTTTAGAGGCAATTCGAATGTTTCTAGCCTACGCAGCCCACAAGAACTTCACGGTCTTTCAAATGGACGTGAAGACAACATTTCTGTATGGCATTCTCAAAGAAGAAGTCTACGTCTCGCAGCCAGAAGGTTTTGTCAACCAAGAGAAACCAAATCATGTGTACGTTCTCGACAAAGCTCTTTATGGACTGAAACAAGCTCCTTGCGCCTGGTATGAGGTATTATCTAAATTTTTGGTCGTCAGGTTTTACAAAAGGTACAGATACCACTTTATTCCTGAAAAAGGACAAAGCCGATATCATTCTAATTCAAATATATGTGGATGATATTATTTTTGGCTCTACTAATTCTAAATACTGTATGTAACACCCTAAAATCTGGAAATAGCAACTGATTTTAAAAATTTTCTAAATACATCGATAAATGATACATCTCCAATGACAAATTTATTATTTAACCTCAATACACACATTTAATCTCTACTTGCTGTCTAAACAAGGACGGGTGCTACTAAAACTCAATAATAGCCACTATCTCCAAATTGCGGAAGACTTCACCAAATACTTACACTTGTAAAAAGCTAAGGCTCCACTCTTCATAGCTGCTAGGACCAAACCCCCAACTGGAACCTGATGCACATGCCGACAAATAAAAAGGTTAGGCTTAACGCCTAGTGAGCTCAAGACTTTCCAACATATAAAAATTAATCATTTCAAAGAAGGAATGCGGTTAATTTCATAATCCTTCAATTTGATATGTCTTGCATATTAAAATGACTCATTTTCCAATAGAATGCAATTTATGCAAAGAACACCGATTCAAACGTTTTCCAATGCAAACTACTTCAAGGGCGAAGACACCAATATAAACCGCCCACTCATAAATAATGTTTAACTCCAAAACTCACTCAAAACGGGAATGAAGATTGAACTCCCAATTCATAAAAGCGTAGATAAAGCTTAACTCCCGAAACACCCAAACACGGTGGTACATATTACCCAACTCATAAAATCATGGATAAAACCCATACATGTAAAACGTTACCGAAAACATGGATACCCAAAATACAATACCCAAAATAACACCTTTCAGTGACGGGGAAGACCCGATTCCATCGAATGTGGCGACACATAAAGATAAGCCACGTATCTATGTTATAAGCATAACTTCAAGGATAAACAACCATTGGCATCAACCCAAACAAGTCTTTAGCCAAGGTAGACACCAACCCTATCCAGGTCTTTAGTCGTAGCGGACATCAACTCAAACCGAGTCTTTAGTCATATCGGACATCAACTCAAACCGAGTCTTTAGTCATATCGGACATCAACTCAAACCGAGTATTTAGTCATATCGGACATCAACTCAAACCGAGTCTTTAGTCATATCGGACATCAACTCAAACCGAGTCTTTAGTCATATCGAATAAAACCGACTTTTATGCCTATGGATCCATTGCATTACGGTCAAAACGTTACATGACTTAAAGGAATGACAACGCACTCAAATCATGTAATTCCCAAATAAGGTGCAACTAGGTACACCATACGGTCGAGGCTCCTTAACGAGCTACCAAGATTGACCAAATGTTCCAAAGACTCCACCGAGTACAAGTCAAGCCCCAAGAGGTTTAATAAACGTTTGGCTAAATCACGAGAGCCAATATGGTTTCACAACCCAAAATACACATTTTCCCAAAATATTTGATTCTCAAATTATCATTGGCCTTCGGCCCAAAACCCAAAAGGTTTTCCATTTCTAAAATGTTCCCCAAAGCCGGGAAATGACCCAAAACCAAAGGACCCATACATCGGTACCTTTCAAAACATGTCGTTTCATGAAGGATGCATAAAAAACCGACAAACACTTAAAGGTGCATTTTTGACCAAACACCCATTTATACAATAAATCATCAAAACACATTCTTTGCGACACATTTATCAAAATGTCCAAAAATCCCAAAATGTGTGCTATATAAATTTATAAAGTTAAACGTTTTCAAAATAACCAAACTTATCAGCAGTTAACAATTTCATGTAAAACACATAACACTTTAAAATAAACATTTTGGCATGTACACCATTTTAACAAATCAACTCGAACTCACCTTGCTAGATTTAGGCTAAATCTAGATTTTACCCAACGAGCTCTTTTGAAGGCCACTTGAGTCCTCAAGCCGAGAGCTTCCAAAACCTAGATCCACACATTTTCAACCGTAAATAACCACATCCAACCATATAGAAACATTCCCCAAGCATAAAACACCAAAATCCGCAACGAGATCAAAACCCTAGTTTCTCCCAAAAACTAACAAGTCCGAGATTGATAAGCCGAATACTAGGGAAACATCACAGGAGCATTTATAACTTATTACAAGGTTTGGAAACGGAACGAACATACTTACCACTTAGGTTTTGACGAAAACCTAGAAAACCCAAAATGAACTTGAGGTTGAAGGTGAAGATGAAGCTTCTTGACCATAGTTTCCAATCTTTGATGGGTGGAAGGAGGAACACTTGGAACACAATAGATTTGGTGTCTTGGATGCATAAAACCGATTTTAGGGTTTGGGGTTCGGCTTCTAGAGAGAAAAAGGGAGAAAGGGGGTTGAGATAAATGAAGAGGGGCTGCTCAAAGCTGATTAAAAACGACCAGGGGTCGTCAGCGATAGTGCCACGCGACTATGCCCTTGGCATAGTCGTCGGGCATAGTCACCGGACATAGTCGCCCGAAGGGGGAGACCCACGGTACACCTCCCGCAATAATGCCCCGCGAGAGTGACATTCTGTCACAATCGCGGGCATAGTCGCCCAGGCCACCCCGAAGGTCAAAATTCCGACTTTTCGACTCGACATGCTCTCGGTCCGAAATTCAAAACCCACGAACACCATTTGGATAAGATCTATAATCATGGCTTAACCGGATAAGGGTGCATTAAGGGTTAACCAAAATCACGGGTGTTACACTGTAAGAATTTTTCAAACCTCATGGTGTCACGTTTTCAGATGAATATGATGGGAGAGATGAATTTCTTTCTCGGATTACAAGTCAAACAGTTTTCAACGGGGATTTTTATCAATCAATCTAAATACATTATGGATATTCTTCGGAAGTTCAAAATGGAAAATTCTAAACCGATTGGTACCGCGATGGCACCTGGTACTAAAATTGGCACCGATCCTTCGGGAAAGGCTGTTGATGCTAGGACTTACAGAGGGATGATAGGTTCTTTAATGTATCTCACTTCCAGTAGGCCAGATATAATGTTTTCAACATGTTTACGTGCAAGATATCAGGCTAATCCTAAAGAATCCCATGTGTCTGCCGTTAAGCGCATTTTTCGGTATCTAAAGGGGACTGCAGATCTTGGTCTGTGGTATCCTAAAGATACTAGTTTTGAACTAACAACATATACAGACGCAAATCATGTTGGTTGCATGTTAGACAGGAAGAGCACGTCAGGTCATATACAGTTCATCGGTGATAAACTCGTCAGTTGGGCATCGAAGAAACAATTATGTGTCTCAACTTCAACGGCCGAAGCAGAATATGTAGCTGCTGCTAGCTGCTGTTCTCAGGTCTTGTGGATGAGAACTCAAATGCGAGACTATGGTTTTCACTTCAACCATATCCCGATATATTGTGACTCAAAGAGCGCAATCGCGATAACAGCTAATCCTGTTCAACATACAAAGACCAAACACATCGATGTCAGGTATCACTTTATAAAAGATCATGTCAAAAAAGGAACAATTGAACTTTACTTTGTAAAAACTAATTATCAACTTGCAGATTTGTTTACCAAACCCTTAGACGAAAAGAGATTCAATTTTCTTGTCTCTAAGCTTGGTATGCTAAATCTTAAGACCTTATCGGTGGTTACCTATTAAAGGTTCTTATTGTAAATTTTTCATCATTTCTTCATTTCCGCAAGATATCTGCACTTCAATATTCTGTTCATGATCAAAGGGCGAGTGTGAGAAGAAACTCCAAAGATGATCATTGTTATTTTGAGGGGAGCTCATAAAATTTCTACATTTACCTTTTATGTCAAATTTTTTTTGTATGCATGATTTTCGGGGGAGCTCTTCAAGTCAAAGGAGTATGGATATGACTTCTGATTATTTCTGATCAAGACTCATACATTAATAGTTTTACTGCTTTTTGTCATTTTCATTTTCAGTGAATAAATTTGCTTTGACTATGACATAAGACTTTTGCAGTTTTTGAGAGATGCTTACAAGATCATATGTTTTTGACTTTAAGCTTAGCTTCATGAGATGTAAGATCGCACGTAAAGGTATAATCCTTTATCTTAATCTCATATATGGATGAAATAAGGATAACTTTCATTCATTGAAAACATTGTTCTTAAATGTTTAAACCACTTTCCGAGTCTTATTCTGATTTCATGATTTGGAAGTGTGACTTTAAATGTTTTCAAGATCTACATTGTGCTTTAACTGAAAAAGTTAAACCAATCTGAGCATCACTTGCATCATAGGAAAAACATGATTTCATTGTGCTAGGACTTATCACAACTTCTATGGAATCACGTTAACCAGTGATTTCTACCCACGAAGTTAATCCATAGTGATTGAGTGTCAGAAGTCGAAAAGAAATGAGTGTGGATTGTGTGATGAGTTATACAGAAAAAGAGAGTTTGGTTAGAGAAAGCTAAATGTTTAAAAGAAAGAGGGTGTGAGAACAGAGTTAAAACAATATCAGAACTCTGCACCAACTTTTTCTGAGTCGGGCGGCCACATTTCTAATGTTTCACAACTCTTTGGTGAACATTATTGAAACAGGCAACTAGCCCATGCCAACTCTTGATCAAACCTCACCAACTACTCATTTTCTTCTTAACAAGAAAGTGTTTCACATTTTCAAAGGGGACGCAACACATTTGCTATCTGATTTTCAGTTGGAAAATCTGGATATTGAAAAGAAGGAAGTCTGCCCCACCTTCGCACTTCACTCATGCACATTGAGTATGTGTTTAACTTACTGTTGTCTCAGTGGTTTACACAAATTTTGAGCCTATAAGCAATCATTCGTGCTTAATTCTTTCTATCACAAGTACAAACACACAAGGAATTTGTTTCTTTGTCATAACGTTCATAGAAATTGTCTTTGTGGTGTTTCGATGATTGAATGGAAGCCCTGGGGGAGTCAACATCAAAAAGCTCCTTTCCAATGTGTATTCGTTACACACAGTGACTTAGTGTTACTGACAGACATTTTAACTGATTCATTTGTTGATTTAGGTGTTACACGACTATTTTGTCTGGATTTGCAAAGATCTGGATGAATATCTTTTGAATTGACGGATCAGAGGCTCCAAATGAAAGACATTTCTTCCTCAGAGTTTTGATGAAATCGTTTCTCTATTCATCAAAAAGGGGGAGAACCTAAAGCTTGAAGAAATGTCCATTACATTACAAGTTATGTCTCAAGAGACATTGAAGAAGAGAAAAACTAACCAAGTAATGTGAGAGATCAAAGTATTCTGAAGACATGCTGATTTCAGATAAATTTTCTTTGAAGATACTTTGCTAAAGCATTCTGAAGCTAAAACTGAAGAAGGATATTCCAACTTCTGAGCTGAAAGAGAAGACTGAATTGCTAAATCCATTTAGTAATGATCTTGATCCAAAGAGGGAGATTGTTAGATCTCAGATTTATTGGATTCAAGATCATCCAATTGAAGTTTGGAATCTGAAGCTAAAGTTGAAAAGTCACTCTCAAGATTAGTCTAATGTTAAGTTTGTAATAATTGTCAAAGTTAATTATTGTTTTAATTATTGTATTTGGTATTATTCCTAAATATCTAACTAATAGATATTTTAGGATATTATGTTTTAGATATTATTTCTAGATATTAGTTTGTGAGATATAAAAGGTTATGAGATATTATTATCTCACAACTTCTCATATCTCTCAACTCAGATCATCATCGACCCAATTACTATTCATCAGAGAGAAAACAACAGTGAGCTTCAAAGTATCAACCATTGTAATCGATTGTTGTTAATGAAACAGGTTGGTAATCTATATATTTGTGTTGTTTGATTATCTGGTAACGATCGTGTTCAATCACACGGACTCTCACTACTCTTTACGAGAACCATAAGTTTTCATCGTGAACAAAATGTATTAACCGTTGTGAAGATCTTATGCAATCTAGGATTTTAGTACACAAAATTTTGTTTTCAAAGAAATCATAGTAATCCAAAAATTAAAACATTAAGAACATTATCAAAATTTTGAAAAACACTAGTGTTGGGCCCGTGCATTGCACGGGAGGATAAATTTTTTGTTGGAATATTGAACCGAGTTAAAATGAAACGTAATTTCTCTGTTAACAATTAATGAAATACAATGTGAAAAACGAATGTATTTTCATAAGTGGTTAACTTGCATATATTCTTAATCATTTATTGTTATGAGTTTGTGCAATAATATTGGTAATAGTTTTGTATTATATTATTTAAAACTCAAACGACATGTCTCACAACATATTTATCTGACTATTGACTTCAAGACCTCATAGTATTAATCGATAAAAATAAAGATATGTATATATATATATATATATATCTTATTCTCCTACTTCGAAAAATATGATTGTGGGTTTTGAAAAATATAAACAAATCTTCAGTAAATAAAATAAAATATAAAAAAGTAGTTTTTCAAAGAAACAAAAATATAGTGGAATACCTTTTGTTCAGTTGCAGGTTCCGCCATTGACACCCGATCGTTCGTCTTCTTCTTGTACTCGGATGATACATAGAGAAGCTATATATATTTATAATGAATGTAGAGAATATTTTAAAATCTTTTATTTTTATTTTCGATTTTACATTTAAATGTAAATATATTAAAAATATGGAAGAATATTTTTATATCTACATCGTTTCTATTTTATTTTCTTTACACTTGGTTAATTTGGAAAGTATTGCGGAATATTTTTATTTTAAAGAATACGATAATTTATTAGTGTATCTCGTTATTTTTATTTTTAATTATATCAACCTTCTTTTTTCTTCTTTTAATGCTCGTGAAAAAAAATACGTGTAAATTTTATATTATCAAAAAAAATACGTGTAGATTTTATATTATGCTAATATAAAATACGTGTAGATTTTATAAAATAAAATAAATTTTATATTAGCAAAAAAAAATACGGAAGAAAAAAGAGTTTATATTACATCTCATTATGTAAAAAGATTTTATAAAATAAAATATGGAAAAATATTTTATAAAATAAAATATGGAAAAATCATTATGAGATGTAATATAAAAAAATACGGAAGAAAAAAGATTTTATATTACATCTCATTAATATAGATTTAAATGTAAAATCTACATTTAAAATAGACTATGTTAATATAAAATCTATTTTATAAAATCTTCCACCAAAAAAACAAATAGTTATATTAATAAATAAGTATTCATTCCATAAATAGATGATTATGTGAGATATTGTGCTTGGAAATGTTGTACCAAAGCATTAAGAAATTGTAAATTAAGTAATTGGCTATAATTAGTCGTAACTTATGTTTAAAATATTGTAATTAAGAGTTTTTTATGTCGTTTTTATAATATAGTATAGATAAACAAAAACTTTAATATCATAATAGGAAATTAAATTTAATTAAATGAGTTTCCTAAAATAATGGGAGTAATGAGTTTCCTAAAATAATAGGAAAATAAATTTAACTAAATGTTTTGATGAGTTGTAGAAGAAGCAAATTACTAAATTATCTTTTATTTATTTAAGAAATAACATTAATGTTATCAAATGATTGGTTTATATTGGATCTCAAGTACGGATCTCACAATTTATACAGTTCTTATTTGATTATGTTTACATATACATATATATATATATTATTTATTTAAGAAATAACATTAATGTTATCAAATGATTGGTTCACATTGGATCTCACAATTTATACAGTTCTTATTTGATTACGTTTACATATACATATACATATATATATATATAGGGTTAGGTTCAACGGAAAATCTCAAAAAAAAAAGGGAAAACTGAAGAACACCCTAGTAGTCCTTCATCTGGATGAAATGTATTTGTGCATACAAGTAATTTGTAACATGCACATGTGCATAATGTACTTATGCATAAAAACAAAAAAAACATCATTTACCTGTATGCACAAGTGTATACCGTCCAGATGAAATGTTACTAGAGTGTTCTTCAGTTTTCTTTTTTTTGAGGTTTTCCCCTAAACATCCATTTCTCTCTCTCTCTTGGGGGGGGGGGTTGTTAAAATGAGAACACCTATATTTTATGAAAATGTGATAACACTTACACTTCTAGACCTCCAAAATAATTAACACCATAATAAAAATTAGAATACACAAAAATAAATTCGTATTTATCAAAATGTATAGTTATCTTATATCCGCCTTTATCCCTTGCATGTTGTTAGTATCATTGAAGCCTTCTTATGTCGATGCTTTCGTTGTCGATAATGATGTGATTTTGTTGTGATAATAATGTGATAATATCATAATACTTTGACAAATCGAAGAATTCTTATGATTTGATTTTGTTGTGATAATGATGTGTTAATGTTGTGATAAAGCGAAAACCAATGATGTTCACGTTCACAATCATCGGCCCTGTCTATTCATTATGTGATTTGCAGCTTTTTTTTCCATTTTACTCTTGCATTATTTCGATATTCCTAAGAAAAGGTAAATATTTATTTAATATTTTACTGTTATCTCAATCCTTCTAAAACCTTGACTTAAAACAGAATGATGGTCTTACAAGTGTTCTCGCATTTGGTAAATTACAGTTGTTCTCGTTTGAACCATTCCCTAGAAAGAGAGGATTGGGAGATGTCGGTTTCAAGATCATACATCATTGCACGTAATACGAACACTTAGTGTGGGGTGCTTTAATATGAAACCCCAATAAATCTTGCAACCCTTACAACCTCGCTCATCACCATAGATTTAGATGCCAACGGTCCAGATTAATTTATCACTTTCAGTTTATCAAATTATTTTTCATTTTTTTTTCATTGAAATATAACCCGTTAAAGGGCAAAATGGAAAGAAATTTCACTTTATGTAACTACCAAAATTAGTGCATTCAAATCCCACAATTTTAGGGGATGATTCTAATAATTATCGGAATAAATATTAATAAAAAAATAAAATAAAAACCATTTTACATATATGGAAAAACAGTAAAAAAAAAAAAAAAATCCATGTAATCATAGAAACCAAGATCCATCAGATTTCTCATTCTGAAATATACTCCATGATAATGATACCGTTTCCGATTAATCCCACCAATAAATTCGGAACCTGTTTCTAAAGAATAATCTTTCACGGCGGATCGTATTCGGGGTTTTCTTCATCGAATCATATATCAACTTCTGCCATGGTGGAACAAATTCCAGATATCTGGTTTGGAACGGAGCAAACGATGAAGGAACATGCACTCGGAACGGAGCAAACGATGAAGCATTATGCATTCGAAACGGAACAAACGTAGAAACATCATGCATCTGGAATGAATACCGATTCATGAATCTGGAAGCAGACTGGTTCGAAACGGAACAAACGTAGAAACATCATGCATCTGGAATGAATATCGATTCATGAATATCGACGCTTTTATGATGATGGGTTCCATTTATGTTTCATGATCTGAAAATGGGTTCATGCATTTATCAAATCTTCATCTTCATCACCATCTCTGAAAGTGCATCTTCATAACCATGGAAACCGAAATTCATCAAAATCATATTCTGAAGAAAAAAACCACGAAATGAATACAATTTCATGGCGGATTACATTCGATTATGAAGGAGATTCATTCATCTCCCGGCAAGATCTCCGGCAAGAACTCCCAAATCTTCATCATCTTATTGATCTGGAAACCATGAGTATGGAGGCTTCGCTATCATTCGATGATTCGGGAACTCGTCTCCCTCGATCTGAAAACCATCTATCTCCACCATTATGGAGGCTTTGATGTCATTTGATGGTTCTGGAACTCGTCTCCGTCCATCTGGAAACCATCGATCCAACTTTCATGATCTCCGGCCAACCACACCGCTAACCTTCTTGATCTCCGGCCAACCACCCCGCTACAACATCAGACGAATTCATATAGGAAGAAACAACATCATGACAACTAGATGAAACCATAACATCAGACAAATTCATATAGGAAGAAACAACATCACGACAACTAGATGAAACCATGGAAAACGATCTGTGTGGAATAAATAAAACGAAAAAGTACGCTGATATTTATTCTTGAAACGAAGAAGATGATGATGTGGGTGTAACTGCCACAAAAAAAAAAAGATTCTTTCCATGAAGAACGGACCTGATTTGAATCATTATCCTAATTTACAAAAATCCTTAATAAATTCATACCACTAAAATACCTAATTTATCCTTTTAAATTAATATTAATTAAAATCTAGTTAATAATATGGTGATCATGATCAACGGCTAGAGATGGGTTGCAAGAGTTGTAACATTTTTGAAGGTTGCAAAATATCCTCCCTCTAGTGTTATATATATATAGAGAGAGAGAGAGAGACAGAGAGAGAGGGGAAAGTTCAAATGAAAACTCATTTTTCATTGTGCACGTGAGGACAAATCTCAGCCACTCGATCTATTTTGATCCAACAACTCATATTAAATAGAGTTTTTAATTATAAAATGTTTAGGGGTAAAAATGGAAGAATACGCCTACCAAATTTGACTTTTTATTTTCTTTTTTAATTAAAAACTTTTTACCCAATTAAAGTTTAAAATAAATTATCTTAAAAATTACTAATATTTTAATCAAACAAATTACATCAAAAAAACGAGAATTTCGTGCTCTTCGATATGACATCCATCTCGATATAGTTTTTTTTGTCGTTTTAACTGTTTTTTACATGAAATGCTATATATGTGTTATATTCATTATTGTTAGATCACAGAGTTATTGGATTCAAGATCATCCAATCGAAGACTGCAATCTGAAGCTCTTGCTGAAAAGTCGCTCTCGATATAAGTCTAATGTCCTTTGTAATAAATGTTAAAGTTTATTGTATTTTACTATTAGTCCTAAATATCTAATTAATAGATATTTAGTTTAGATATTATATTAGTTTAATTAATATCTAGATATTATTTAGATATTATATTATATATTAGTTAGTTTTTATGTTTGAGATATATAAGGTTATGAGATATTTATTATCTCACAACTTTCAATATCTCAGAACACAACACATCGACCCACCAAGAACATCAGAGAGAGTGAGCTTCAAAGTGTAAACAAATTAACCTCTGTAATCCGCGTTTGTAATCTAAACAGGTTGGTTTATCGTTTATGTTTGTTGTTTGATTATCTGGTTACGATCACGAACTCACAATTGGTATCAGAGCTTTATACCAGATCAAAATCAAATTTTCAAGTCTCTGTGTTCTTCATTTTCATAAACACTGTGCCATCGATCAATCCTTCGAATCAATGTTTGTTTTTCGAAATCAAAGTGTTGGAACCTGTTGTAGTTGGTAAGTTGATCAAAGTGTCAAAATTTGGTGCCTTAATTCGACCTCTAGGCAGTTCAATTTGGGAGTTGCAGGGTCGATTATCGAAGAAGAAACCACACCGGTCGAACTCATCTACCGGTCCAACAGCTGTACCGGTCGATCCCCATAGTACTGGTCGACCGATATCCTTGGTCATCAACATACTGGTCGGTCAAGCTAGTACCGGTCCATCTGCTTAACACTTACCGGTCCTTACATATTTCCGGTCGACCCATCTCCTTCCAATACCGGTCGACCCACCTCTATTTAATATCGGTCCATACGAGCAACAAAATACCGGTCAACTATACATCATCATTACATATTACCGGTCCTTATAACACCAGTCAATCAAACCAGTACCGGTCGAAGGTTACAGCTACATTTGGAAGCACATCGGTCCACTACTCTCACTTGGAAGCATTATATCGGTCCAACACTTGAAATTTTTACCGGTCGACCTATATATATCGGTCCAACACATTACCGGTATATATATCGGTCCAACACTTGGAAGCATATCGACCCACCTGTCCTATTACCGGTCGACCGATATATAAACAAAGGTCCGGTCGAGAGAAAAGCTTTGTACCGGTCGGGATCTATTCTAATACCGGTCGATCACTATTTGCTCAACACAAGGTACCGGTCGAAGTTAAAGATTATACCGGTCGTTACATCACCCCGGTCAAGCATTTTCCCGGTCGAACATCTCTCCGGTCCTTACATCTTACCGGTCAACTCTTAATTTGCGCGACTAAGTTCTAGCGCAAACCTTTACTTTGCGCAACTAACGTCTCGCGCAAACCTCAACTTCGCGCGACCAACAGCTCACGCAAACCTCTCCTTTGCGACTTACACTGTTCGCGCAAACTTGATTTTGCGCGACCTACATCTAACGCAAATCTCAAGACGCGCCACCTTCTTCTCACGCGAATATCAAGTCTTGCACCAACCACTTCTCAGGCATAGTTTGCTTTGCGCCATACACGTCTCGCGCAAACCTCCAGTTCGCGCGACCCGCTTCTCGCACAAAACCCCTTTTTGCGCCAACATCTTTTAAACGCAAAGTTGATTTTTGCTCCATTTCCAGACTTGGTTAAATTTGGAAATTTTTATTTCTGAATTTTATCTGTTTTTATTTGCATTAATGATCATATCTGTCAAACAGTTCTCTAATCTTAAACAGGATGTCATCCAGAGAAGCACTAGCTATCGGAACTGTCTCAAAGCCACCAGTACTCTTCAGGGGAGACTTTGATCAGTGGAAAAGTCGGTTCATAGATTTCATTGAAAGACATGAAATGAAGGATTTTATTAGAAAATCTCTGAGGGAAGGAAAAATAACAGTTCCAACGAAACCTTCTACTCATGTGAAGGAGAATGGAGAAAAAGTACCAGCTCAACTTCAATTAAGACTTGATGAATACACTGATGAGCAGAAAAAGAGACATGAAGCTGACCAATTAGCCCGATCTTTCCTACTGAATGGAATGACTGAAGAGATTTCAAAAGAGATTTTTCTCATATTAGATCGCGAAAGGGCTACAGGAAAGCTGATATGGGAACATATTTAGAAGTGTATGACAGGATCAATAATGTTATCAAAAGTTAAGGCTTTGGAAGATGAGAACTCTGAACTTAAAAGAAAGATTTCTGGTCTTGATGCTCAAAAACAGAAGCTAGATCTTGTTAAGAGCAACGAGAAGAAATTTAAGGATTTGGAGAGTTCAAATGCTGATCTTCAAAAGAAAATATCTGAGTTTGAAAAGAAGTTCTCAGATCTTTCCAAGAAGAGTGTTGAGGAGAAGAAGGTGATAGAGCTTAAAAGTTTAAAGCTTTCTCAACAAGTTAGTAACTTTGAGAAAGTAATCATTGTAGAAAGAGATCAGTTTGCCAAAGTGAAGAAGGCATTTGATCAGAAGAATGCTGGATACTTAAAAGAAATATCAGATGGAAGAAAGGGTGCTAAGAAGGAATTTGAAGATGAAAGAAGCACCTTTGAAGCTGCAATTAGGAAGCTTAATGCAAAGCTATCTGAATTGTCTAAATTTGCACAGAAAGAGAAGAAAAAGAAGTCTGAGCTTGAGACGAAGATTGACCTTATTGTCAAAGAAAGAGACAGTTATTCTTCAAAGGTAAAAGAGCTTCAAGATATTATTTCAAAGATGGTGGTGGTGACTGAGCGAACGACTTCAGAGTCAAAAATCCACTCACCTAGAAATAATTCAGTTGGTTCTAACAAACCAGCCGCAAGCTCACATCAGAAAACTGCTCTTTTCAGAAGGTCAGTTAAATCTTCTAATCAAATTCATTCTACCAATCTTTTCTATGACAGGAATAGAGATAGTTCAGGTACACATCAAAGAAGGAGAAGAAGCTTCCAGGAAGAAGAACTGGTCTGGAAGAAGACACCAGTTAAAGAAGAGCTTAAATGTAAAAGCTCATGTGTACATACACATAATGCCAAGAAGAACAATGCGCATAAAGATAAACCTGATTTTTGTTTACTCAAGAGATAAATTAATCAATTTGTCAGGTAAGAAATTCTATTGTTCTTATTGTCGTACACATGATCCTGTTCACAAGACGAGTGACCATTACTGGTATGATTCTTACTCAGTTGCCCCCACAAGAACTGCAACTAACACTCATGGACCCAAATACCAGTGGGTACCAAAGAAGGATAATGATTCTGTGTTGCAGGCACCTACTGTCAAGGGGGAGTAGGAGAGAAAGAGGTTATTGAATACAACAGTTCAAGACCCGCACTTCAAAGATCAAAAGACCTTACTCCATGCTGAAAAAAAGATATTGTACTCCAATACTCGAATGAGGAAATCAACCTTCAAGGGGGAGTACATATTTTTCTGAAATTTTATGCTATCTTTAACACTGATAATGTTCTGATGCATAATTTCAGGGGGAGTAAAAGGTGATGACTTCTGATTATTTCTGATCAGAACTCGTACTTTAATAGTTTTACTGCTTTTTGTCTTTTCAATTTAAGTGAATAAATTTGCTTTGACTTGACATAAGACTTTTGCAGAATTTTTGAGAGATGCTTAAAAGATCATATCTTTATGACTTTAAGCTTTGCTTCATGAGATATAAGATCGCACGTTAAGGTATAATCCTTTATCTTAATCTCATATATGGTTGAAAAGTGGACAACTTTCAATCATAGAAAACATTGTTCTAAATGTTCAAACCACTTCCCGAATCTTAAACCGATTTCATGAATTGGAAGTGTGACTTTAAATGTTTTCAAGATCTACATTGTGCTTTAACTGAAATAGTTAAACCATTCTGAGCATCATATGCATCATAGGAAAACATGATTTCATTGTGCTAGGACTTAACACAACTTCTATGGACTCACCTTAACCAGTGATCTCTACCCAAGAAGTTAATCCATAGTGATTGAGTATGAGAAGTCGAAAAGAAATGAGTGTGAAAAAGCGAGTAAGCTAAATGTTTAAAAGAAAGAGGGTGTGAGAATAGAGTTAAAAGAATATCACAACTCTGCACCAACTTTTTCTGAGTCGGGCAACCACAATTCTAATGTTTCACAATTCTTTGGTGATCATTATTGAAACAGACAACTAGCCCATGCCAACTCTTGATCAAACCTCACCAGCTACTCGTTTTCTTCTCAACAAGAAAGTGTTTCACATTTTCAAAGGGGAAGCAGCACATTTGCTATCTGATTTTCATTTGGAAAATCTGGATATTGAAAAGAAGGAAGTATGCCCCTCCTTCGCACTTCAATCATGCACATTGAGTCTGTGTTTAACTTACTGTTGTCTCGGTGGTTTACACAAATTTAAGCCTATAAGCAATCATCAGTGCTTAATTCTTTCAACACAAGTACGAACACACAAGGAATTTGTTTCTTTGTTATAACGTTTATAGAATTTGCCCTTGTGGTGTTTTCGATGATTAAATGGAAGCCCTGGGGGAGTCAACATCAAAAACCTCCTTTCCAATGTGTATTCGTTACACACAATGACTTAGTGTTATTGACATGCATGTTAACTGATTCATTTGTTGATTTAGGTGTTAAACGATTATTTTGTCTGGATTTGCAAAGATCTGGATGAATAACTTTTGAATTGACGGATCAGAGGCTCCTGATGGAATACATTTCTTGATATATGTTTTGATGAAGTCGTTGCACTTTTCATCAAAAAGGGGGAGAAGAGCCTACCAAGAAATGTGAAAGATCAAAGGTTTAGAGAATTCTTCCAAGATAGAGAAAAGAAGAGCTAATCAAGAAAAGATTCTTCAAAGTATTCTAAAGACATACTGATCTGAGAGAATTTTTCTTTGAAGATACTTTGCTAAAGCATTCTGAGCTAAACCTGGTGATTATTTCAAATTGAAGACTAAGAAAGAGATTGTATCTTCTGAGCTGAAAGAGAAGATCATATTGCTAAATCATTTTAGTAATGATCTTGATCCAAATGGAGAGATTGTTAGATCACAGAATTATTGGATTCAAGATCATCCAATCGAAGACTGCAATCTGAAGCTTTTGCTGAAAAGTCGCTCTCGATATAAGTTTAATGTCCTTTGTAATAAATGTTAAAGTTTATTGTATTTTACTATTAGTCCTAAATATCTAATTAATAGATATTTAGTTTAGATATTATATTAGTTTAATTAATATCTAGATATTATTTAGATATTATATTAGATATTAGTTAGTTTTTATGTTTGAGATATATAAGGTTATGAGATATTTATTATCTCACAACTTTCAATATCTCATAACACAACACATCGACCCACCAAGAACATCAGAGAGAGTGAGCTTCAAAGTGTAAACAAATCAACCTCTGTAATCCGCGTTTGTAATCTAAACAGGTTGGTTTATCGTTTATGTTTGTTGTTTGATTATCTGGTAACGATCACGGACTCACAATTATGAATATTTATGTATGTTCAAGTTTGTATAACGCCTCGACACCGTAAGTATGTAACTCGACATCACCTTCTTCAACACTTTCTTCAACGTCGTAAGGCATCACGTTTCTTCAACACCGTAACCCAATACCCATCAAGACGAATCGAGAACCTATCGACCAATTCTGTTGTGAATCAGGGTGAATAATTCACGATTCATAAATTCGTATATTATTCGTCATGAATGTTGTGTAATTCATCTTGAATACTATATTATTCATTATTAATAATGAATGAACGTTCACAATTGTTATTCATACTGAATGTGGGACATCCAGGGATGCACATACATATTCATAATGAATTAAACCAAATTTTGGTCGGGAATTGGGAAACCAAAGAGAGTGCGCCATGTGTCTACACATTCACGAGTCATTCATATATTATTCATCATGAATAATGTATTATTCAGGATGAATAATAGAACATTCAGGGTGAATAATACACGATTCATGATAAATAATACATGAAACATGGATTCGTGTATTATTCATTATGAATATTGTATTATTCATCTTGAATACTGTATTATTCATCATGAATAGTGAATGAACGTTCACATTTGTTATTCATACTGAATGTGGACACCCAAGGACGTGCATGAATATTCATAATGAATATAACACATATATATAATTTCACGTAAAATTCTATACGATTTGTGATAAATAATACATGAATCATAAATTCGTGTATTATTCATCCTGAATGTTGTATTATTCATCCTGAATACTGTATTATTCATCCTGAATACTGTATTATTCATCCTGAATAATTTATTATTCATCATGAATAGTGAATGAACGTTCACCTTTGTTATTCAGACTGAATACGGACATTCGGGAACGTGCATGTATATTCATAATAAATATAACACGTATATAGAATTTCACGTAAAAAACGGTTAAATCGAGAAAAAAAACTATATCGAGATGGATGTCATATCGAAGAGCACGAAATTCTCGTTTTTTTGATGTAATTTGTTTGATTAAAATATTAGTAATTTTTAAGATAAATTATTTTAAAGTTTAAGGGGGTAAAATTTTTTTTATTAAAAATAAAAATAAAAAGTCAAAGAAGGTAGGCGTTGATTCAAAATTACAATTTTGTTCTTAATCACTTTCCAATTAACCTTATTATGTAATAACCATTGATTAGTTTTCTAAGTTTTGATCAATGGTTGAGATTTGTCCTCATGTGCACAATGAAAGATGAGTTTTCATTTGAACTCACCCCTATATATATATAGGGGCCTAATTAAATGAGAACTAGATACTTTGTGATAACTGTGAGATCCAACGTGAGCCACCCATTTAATATAATTAATATTGTATTTAAAATAAAAGAAAAGGATAATTTGGTAAATTGACAATTTGGATTTTTTAATAAATCAATTACTTATTTTACTCCTTCCAATTATACTATACGGTTACCTAATATAATTAAGAGTAAACTCCAATTTTGGTCCCTGACGTTTAGTGATTTCTTTGAAAGAGGTCCCTATGGTTTCATAATTCAAGTTTACGTCCCCAGGGTATGGATTTTGCTCTGAAAATGGTCCCTGACCCCTAACGACGTCAAAATGATCCGTTAGAGGCAGAGGTATTTTCGTCCAACCATATTTTTGTCCTTTTTTTGTAATTTTCTTTTATTTTTTCTTATTCTTATATAAAATCATAAAGCTTATGGACCAAATTTGTTAATAGCTCTAATATATATATATATATATATATATACACACACACACAGAGAGAGAGAGAGAGAGAGAGAGAAATGAGTTTTATCACCACATGGGTGATTCACCACCACCATAGTCTCCGGCCACACCTTCAATCGAATCCGGCGTTCTCTCCGGCCACATGCTGGCATTGTTGATCTTGTTGAAGACAAAGAAACAGTCAAAGTACAACGATTGATACTGATGAATGGATGGATGTTATTTTTACAATCTATCAAATAGAGTAAATTACTTGGTCCATGTGGTGTAAATTACTTGGTCCTGTGGTGTGTAGAACTAATAATACATACATACACACACACATATATATATATATATATACACACACACACACATACATACACATAAAAAGGGTTGTTGATTTTGTTGGGGGTAAATCGAAAATCATCGGCAACATTATTAACGGAGAATCGATTGGTCCAAGAAGAAAAACGATCGAACACCGGTCTCCATCGATGGTTGGCCGGCGACTTTGTCTTCTCCGGCGAGTTCATCTTCTCCAACAAAAAACACCGTCAACAATGCCACCACACCGCCACACCATTTTTTGCAAAAAACAGGTTCTTGTATAGGTTGGATGGAAGCCATATGTTGTAATTGTTGAGAGGAAAACGATTGATTTTTGTTGGCAAAATATGTGGGAATCATTGATTTTTATCCTACAAAACTCGATAAAAAAATCAAGCAAATGTTTATGAAGCCTCCGGTAGGCACCACTTTAGATCAGAACCTTCTTTGCGTGGGGTAGCGGTGCCGGCAAAAGAAAACTCCAGTAGAGGTGCCGACAAAAAAGGGGGGGTGGGGGAGTCCTTATCACCCATCGTCCCTGTGGTGGTAAACAAGTATACACACACACACACACACACACATATATATATATCCCAGAAATTTGATGAGTTTTTTAAAATCAAGGAAAAACAAAAAAGATGGTTTTGTTGTTTGTTTTTGGAGTTTTGATTGTGTTTCTGGTATGGATCGGTATAAACAGTTTGTTGGATTTTGGTGCCATTGATGAATGGATTTCGTTGTCACTGTTGTTGCTTCATTAAAAAGAAGAAGAAGAAGGATGAATGATGAAGAAGAAGAAGGAAGAATGAAGAAGAAGAAGAAGGAATTTAAGAATTGGTCCCCAAGTTTTTATGATTTTACACAATAAAAAGAAGAAACAAAGATAATTACAAAAAAGGGACAAAAATATGGTTGGACGAAAATACCCTTGCCTCTAACGGACCATTTTGACGTCGTTAGGGGTCAGGGACCATTTTCAGAGCAAAATCCATACCCTGAGGACGTAAACTTGAATTATGAAACCAAAGGGACCTCTTTCAAATAAATCACTAAACGTCAGGGACCAAAATTGGAGTTTACTCTATAATTAATTTTAATATATCCTAATTTATAATTTTGAAATACCTTATAATTGGAAAATCTTGTGGTATCACAGTGTGATTCATTGTTGGTTTGTGTCTTACAATTAGAAAATATTTTGGTATCACAGTGTGATTCATTGTTGGTTGCATCATACGGTTACGAAATCTTTTGGTATCTAAGTGATTCATTGTTTGTTTGTGCCTTACGGTTAGAAAATCTTTTGGTATCACTAGTGTGATTCATTGTTGGTTGCGTCTTATGGTTACAAAATCTTTTGGTATCACAGTGTGATTCATTGATGATTTATGTCTTATGGTTAAAAATTATTGGGTATCACAATAGTGTATCACGTTGTATTTTGCCGGAATTAGGTTCAAAGGAGAGAAGAGAGAGGATAGAGGAAATTTTCAAAATACCTAACATGCCCTTCAATTAAAATTTTAAATCAAAATTACCAAATTTATAAATTTTCTAAATTATTCTTTGATTTGTGGTTGAGAATGGATCTCACAGTTACCACAAACAAATGAGTTATCCCTTGAAAGACCCCCTATATATATGTGTGTGTGTGTGTGTGTGTGTGATTAAACACATCCAAGAGAGACGTATGTGACTTGGTGAATACGATCAAAGGTCGTGGGGGGAGGTCGTCCACTATGTGGCAGTTAACACAACATGTGTTTAATCATATATGATTAAGTGTGTATCACGTGTAATCATATATTGTCTTGGAACTTCTCGTTTTCTTGCAAATTGACTATCTTCTCGTTTGAATCTGACGTCATATATAAAAAAGATTTGAGTGGAATGTTATGGTGTAAACTACACGACTTGGATTTGGTCTGTTATGGTGTAAACAACTAGTCGTCAAAACTAATTTTATATCCGCCAGATAATGAGTGGCAAAGAAAAGGGGCAGTGAGAGGGTTCAAAAAAAAATTTTGAAATGTTTTGGCCACTTCAACATAAGCTTCAAAAATTATCTTATACACTAAAAAATATAGAGAAGAAAAAAAATTGACCAAAATTACTTAATGGATTGACTTAACGCCTATCAAGGACAAGGACACAGATCATGTAAGCAAATCAAAATGATAGGGGGGGGGGGGGGTTCTGATGTAATTTCAAAATTACAGTGATAAACCACACGGACAGTCTAATTTCGTAATTCTCACCAAACCCTTGACACCAAATCATTAATTCACTCTTTTTTATTTATCATTTCCATTCATATGTATCTATATTATATGAATGGAAATTAAAAGCCTCTTAGCAATTCTTATATAACAGAATGCACATCAATTAACGCTCATGCGTTCGTTTTCACACAACGTATAAAGCATTAATCTTCCGTCTTATATTAAACTGGATTTCCGCTTTTATTATGAAATTTCTTTACATAAATTACATTTGTAATATAGTTCTAAGTAATTAATACATTATAAGAAAATCGCCAATAAGTTTATATATTTAATTTTGGATTAGGACTGTAATTAATCATTATTATATTAGATTTTGTGTGAAATTAAAAAATATAATAGATATATTTTTAGGGGGAGAGAAGGATAAAAAAGGAAGGAATGTTTAGGAGCATTATGGAGCAGTTGCCATGTATATCTCCTCCATATTGTGCTCAAGAATTCACACACAACCGATCAATTTTTCATTACGAAAGAAAATAAATAAATACTAAATTCAAACCCACAAATTCCCTCCTCTCTCTCTCTCATCACTTAATTTCTCTCTCTAGGAACCCAAAAAAGCAGGCATGAGTACACCCTACACGTTAATCAGAGGTCGGATGAAAGATCTGATATCGTGTTTCAACGCGTGTAACGTTTCGATCAAGGATGATTCCGACGAATCGGATGATAAGAAGCCAAAAGCATCATCAATTGACGATGATCGGAAGAGGCGTAGAGAGAAGAAACAAGTGGAAATTGGAACGACGGCGGAAAAGGGAGGAGAAGAGTCGCCGGCGAGTTGTGATCAATCGTGTGAGTCTGAGGAAGATGAGTATATCGTGTTTTACTTCAAGGATCAAAACGCTGGGGAGGATGTGATAGAGGAAAGAGGTCCAGAGAGCTCCTTACGGAGGAAGCAACACGCCGCCGGTGCCAATCACCGGAAGGTTTGTTTTCTGACCAATTGTTTTTTAGGGTTCAATGTAATTGTTCATTATAATTTTTTTTTCTGCAGCAATAATCACTGTTATTTAGGTGCCGTTTGTTTTTTAAGATGTCTAAAGTCTGAAATCTTATTTTAGTTACGATTAATAAGAGGTGGTGTGTAAAAATGTCTGAATGATTCAGACTTAAGAGTCATTAAGAGGTTTTTAGAAAAAAAACAAACAACCCCTTAATAGAATTTTTGTGTGTGTTCTATTTGCATTCTTTTATAACTTTGTGCTTAAGAAAAACAACTTTTTTTTTTCTTCATATTTTTCGTTAGTCAAGGTTTTCTCAAAAACAAATTATTTGTTCACAAGTTCATTTGGACAGAGGCAAAGTATGTGTACATTTTTTCCATATATATATATATATGGTCAGATTAAGTGGAAAATTGTAAAAAAATGAAAAATTGAGGAAAGTTCTAGTAACTTTTAATCTGACGGTATGCATTTGTATGCACATGTACATATCATAAAGATAGACGGTTATTAAGAAGTTCTTTAGTTTTTTAGTTTTTGGGGTTTTCCACCTCACTATATATTATAATAGGCAATAAAAGTCTCATTTAGTTGGAGCAACACACATTTGATTGTCTAATATTTTCAACATTCAAGATTATTTTCGATAATAAGTTGAAAAATCTTGCAATTGTAAATTTGTAATTAATTCAATCGACGTCCCATCATGTTGTTTTTATTATTGAACACTAGCATTTTATTAATAACGACAATTATAAGATGGCATTTGCAGAAACGTGAAATGGGCAAGATCCAAGCTGATGCGAAGTTGGATATTCCTCTAGAAACCGAAGAGCCGAATGAGTCCAAGGAACCCAACACGTTGAGCGAATCAAGCGACTCGAGTACAAGCTCTTTCGCCTTTCCAACGTAAGTAACAACAATCCCCCATCATTATTCCAAAACATGATAATCCCCCGTCCTAAAATAAATGTTAACAAGCACAATTTTCATAATACCTAAAATAAATGTTAACAAGCACAATTTTCATAATACCTAATTATTACACATTTAATTATTAAATCATAATTTTATCCTTAATAAGAGAGAGAGAGTAATGAATTTCTCTATTCTATGCACTTGCTGTTAAAAGTAGACACTTATTTTAGAACAGATGGGGTATATGTTTATTAATTTACATATATATATATAGTGATTAATATATATTATGGGGTGATTTGGTTAATAATTAATCTGCAGAATCCAAAGAGAATGGACAGGAAGCCCTGCACTGATGCCAAGACCAGAAGGACACAACAAGTCAAGGAATGTTTGTATTCAATGTTGTAAATTCTAGCTTCTTTCATTTTGATCACAAAACTTATAACAACATTTTTAACTAAGCCTGTTGACTTTGAAACTGGTCAACATTTCAGAAGTAAGGATGGAAGCTGGTAGGGGCATGCAGCCATGGCAATGGAGGAGGCATGCAACAATCATCTATTAACAAGCATTTAGATATATTATAACCATAGAAGAAATTAAATGGTAGTCATTTGGAGCCTTTTTTGCGTGTTGTCTCCAACTGTAACTTTCTTTTATGCAGTTTATTTATCAACCATAGTTTTACCATGAATTTTTTTCAAGATTGTGTTTTATTGACGATTTTGGTAGTTTGTGGTTCGGTTTTATCTTTAATTTAGTCCGTTTTTCATAATTTATAAGAATTGGATCACTTGCTTTTGTTATCTACTTGATTAGTATATTTATCTTTTGTTTGAATAAATTGTAGTCTAGATACGGTGAGTTATTGACTATAGATGATCATATATAATCAATATATTTTTTATTAATATCTGAGATATCTAATAACTTTGATTCATTATTTCGAAATAGGGTTGTGTATGAGTTTTAAAAGGAGTAGTTGGTAAAACTCAGCGCCAATACATAAAATCATCATTCCTAAATATTAATGAACTGATTTACGTGTTTAGATGGATACAAGATATATAGACATGTTCAAATGGGTTTGAGGCAAGTTTATGAGTCTTTAGTGACTTTATTGTTTATTGAATCTAATTTAAAGACACATACAAGATAGATTTTTTCAACCATTTTAATTATCATGTTGCAATTTTATTTATCCCGAACTATCTTAATTGAGTTTTTTATGCACATCTCCTTTGTAAAGAAAATATAGGTGATTACAAAACGTTCATTTTGTAACAAGTAATACAATATTTAGAGTAAACTATAAACTTGGTCCCTCTGGTTTGTAAGTTATAACACTTTTCACCCCTATAATTTCGAAAATAGAAGATGACCATCGTGGTTTGCAAAAGCGTTCGCTTTTAGTTCATCCCTCTAATGGTCGTTAAAAAACTCGTTAAGTAGGGAGCATTATAGTCTTTTCCTATTTTTCTCTTATTTTGCTTTAAGAGAAAAACCCGTTAATATGGTTACCATCTCCGGCTAATTGAACATCGAAATCAACCTCTAACCACCATTTCTAAGGCCCAAAGCATCTCCACCATTGGAGCACCCCACCCGTCGTTCTCCTCCATGTCTAGCTAGTTTCCCCTCCATTCCTTATCATTTCTCGCCTAACACACCCCAATGTTGATTATCACAGGACACAAGCCACCCATCGATCTCCTCCTCAATTCACTATCGTGGATGGTCACCATCTCACCATCTCCCTACCCAATCGATCTACTCCGAGCAACAAACATCACAATTTTGGTATGTTGTTGTTGTTCTTCCTCATAAAGCTAGTCAAACCCTTTGGCTCCGATTTACAAATTAAAGATACAAAACCAATTAAACCCTAAAAATCAAAATAGGGGGATTGGTGAAGAAGAAAATGGGGTTGCTTTCTAGAATTTTTTTTCTTCATCAAAAACTTCTAGAGAAATCTTTGGCACTTTGGAGCTTGAATACCTACGGCGACCGTTGAATTTCGATTTAAGTTATCAAACCATGAATTTCGAACAAACCCCTATCTCCCTTTGTTTCGATTTTGGGTGATTTAAGTTGTATCTTGATTTTTAGATCTAGGTTTGTATCTTGATGGTGGTGGTAGTGGTGGCCGTCGAAGGAAATGATTGACATGGAGGTCACTGTGCACTGCAAAAACGGGTGGGGATGGAGGTGTCGCGTGGGGGTTAATAGTAAGACAAAAGTTTAATAAAGACAAATATACAAAAAAGACAAAAATAATTAAAGACTAAAATACTCCTCATTTAACGGGAATTTTTAATAATCGTTAGAGGAAGGGATCAAATTTAGACGCTTTTACATATCTTATCTTGTATTTTTTTTAAACCGTAGGGATAAAAGTGTTATAACCGACAAACCATGAGACCAAATTTGCAGTTTTCTCTAATATTTAACCTATATTTTTTATAAAATCTAATTTTTATAATAGAAAATAATTATATTATCTATTTAATGCATTAACTATTTGTATTTAATGTTTAATTGATTACTAATTGGTATTTAATATTTAATAGATTATTGATTTGTATTTAATGCATTACTCATTTGTATTAGTATTTAATGCATGTTTTATTTTTCATATTAAAGAGTTTTACTTAAATGTTTTAGTATAAAATAATATAAATATAGATTATTAATAATACGTATAAAAATATTAAGCTTAACTATTAAATTTATTACGAATATCTTTTTGTGTTCATCTTGATCTTCAAATGTTTACAGTATTTAGATCTATAAAAAATAAAAAACAATTTAAGAACAAATTATTTTGATCGATTGAGTTATGAGTCAAAAATTATGATCTCTTGAAATTTATTACAAAAGGGTTACGAGCATTTAGATTTCCAAAATTTACCAACATGTATATCCTTAAAAAGATTAGTTGAAAAACTCATATCGATTCCGAGTCACGAGTTAATAGTTATGAAATCAGAAGTTTACACTCGGCTCGTATGATTACAGGACTAACGACGAATATATTATGAAATTGTTACAACTTACAAACATCTTGATCCCCAAATTCTACAAGCATGTATTTTTTTTACAATAAGCAACTTTAAAAAATCATTTAATCAAGGTCATGAGTAAAAAAACTATGGTTTCTCAAAGTTCACTACGAATACGATTACCAAATATATTACGAAATTGTTACAAAAAAAAAAATTACAAAATGGTTATGAACTTTTTGATCCCCAACTTGTATGAGTTTATAGATCTTAAAAATAATAAACAACTTAAAAAAAGCATATCGATTTAAGGTACAATAAGAAGTTATGGCATCTCGACGTTTGCCGTGAACATGATAATCAAAGTGATTATAATAAGTTTACTAACATACTACAAAATGATACGAATATTTGGATCCCAAAATTTTATTTAATATATAAATCTTGAAAAATAAATAACTTAAAAAAGATATATTTTCATTTAGGAGTTTTTTTTTCAACTTTTATAGAAAGAAAATGAGCATGAATCATGAAGAACAAGATGAATCTTGTTAACTAAAACTTAAGAAATTATAGGATTTTAATATAATATAAAATTATAAAGATGAAATAATTTTAATTATAAACTTTTCATTTTAAGAACTCTACATAATATTGGGAGCATCTCTAACAGATTTTTCAAAATAGAAAAAATATGAGAGAAATGGTGAAATTTTCCAAATTTAAATAACTCTTCAAAAATGATTAATTAGGAAAGAGAAATATTTTTTATGAATCCTACTCACGAAATTCCTTGAAATAAATGTTGAGGAAAGAAAAATAATATCTTAATAATTGTATTAAATGTTTTAGTAATATATATAAGTCAAATTATAATCTCCAAAATAAAGAAGTTATTGAAGATAAACATATTTTTTTCTTTAAATTTGAACTTTAATTTAATTCTCCATTTTAAAGAATCTTTAGAAATGCTCTTAAGATCACAACTCACAGCAAAATGATTGGGAAAGAGCATTTCCAATAAAATTGATCTTAAAACATATTTTAGAAAAATACATTATGATAGTATTATGCAAAAAAAAAAAATCATTGTTTGAAATGATAGTTTAAAATTATAATACTTCTTATGAATTTTTTTATAGGACGATAATCAAATGAAAACCAAAAATAAGTTGAGAACCGTGAAAACCAATCTAAATCATTGATTAATTTTAATCCATGGTCATTAAAGGCAATGACAATTTTGAAATGAATTGGTAGTGAAACAACTTTTAATTAAAACCAAATTACGACTTAGATCGGTTCTCACGGTTCTCAATATTTTTTTAGTTCTCACATGATTTAACCCATTCTTTTATATGTTCTAACTTTTAATCAACTAATATTATTTATAAATATGTGACATGAGATTTGAAAAAGAAGAGCAAGTATAACAATATAAAAATATGTTTATTTTTTATTTTCATCTCTATTTATTAACTGTGAACTTCTAGTGTCCCTTGATTAATTTATGTTGGCTTATATGTAAATTGGCTAGTCCAATTTTCACCTACGACTCTATCAAAGAGAATACACATCCATTTTTATTCATTTCTACAGATATTTTTATATCAGTACGTGAATCGAATATGATATTGAAATGAGTTAATTCAACGTATGAATCTTAAAACATGAATCAACGTCATAATATAAATGTTTTATCTATACTATATTATAAAACACGGATAAAAAACTCTTAAATACAAATTATTAGGCACAAGGTACCATCATTTTATGAAAGATTTTAAAAATCTCTTAATTTACAAGTATCAAAGCACAAGATACATATTACTACTGCAGGCTTCTAACATCCACCAATTTGGTATGTACAAGGTCTTCCTTTTATTCAGACCTTTCCATGTATCACTATTAATTAATATATTATATTACTATAATTTTGTTTTAATTATATTATTAAATATGTAACTGGTTATTTTTTCTAGATGTCATTAAAATATTTAAGATAATCATTGAATTCTAACAAAATACTTAATTTTTTATATAAAAACATTATATTATTAAGCCTAAATTAAACAAATTTATAAAAAAAAACAGTATCACTTTCTCAAAACCATCCAAAATCGTACTATAAATCGACATAAAAATAAAATGAAACATTAAAATCGTGATGTATTCCACTGTATTATGCGAGTATGCTTCTAGTAATACTTTAAAGATTACATAAAAAATAGATTATGAGTATTGTTTCTTTTTCCCAATTTATGTGTCTTCCCAACAATTAACAATCAAATACCTTTCAAAACAATAACTTAATTCTTCAATTTTTTCCCTTCATTTCATATGTTGAAAATTACTTTGGTACATGTATCTTATTTTATAAGCGTCTTCAGATAAATATCCATTTTAATTTTGAAGATAAAAAACAGATTTGTATACATATTATTTTCTAGACCGTTCTTTCCAATAAAATATAAAACGTTCATTTGTTTTAGTCTCGTTTTATGTATTTCATAAACATGATCAAAGCATTTTTTTTATTCCTTCATAAAAACAACGATTTGCCTCGGAAAACAAATAAAAAAGTTACTTTTTCTGAATTTAATACCCTTTATTATATCACGTTGAATTATCTATCTATAAGAAACGCTCAATTAAAGGATACATTTATTTTTGTTTTTGTTAGACAAAAGCGTGTTTACGAAAGCAAACTTCTCATTCTTTTGCTTCTTTTTTTCTTTTCTATCATCATTTTTTTTGTTTGTTTAACATGTCACTTTCCTATTTGTTATCTTACAAAAGATTTCAAGATAAAAACTTGTTTTCAAAATCATCTAAACTTCAACCAAGTCACAATTAAAGATTTTTCGACACTACATAAATTAAAGCAAGTATGCAGCCATGAACACATCAAAAGGCGATCTCAGAATGATCATCGGTGAAAGCAGTACGACCGCAAATACAAGCCATGCGAGTTTCTTGAAAAACTGTCAACTGCCAAAACGTCTTGAAGAAAACCAAGAACACAAAGAGACATCCATCATCCAAAGCGATCATGATTGTGACATCGAAGGCTGCAAATTGGATCACAATTCCCTTGCTTCCTTATTGAGCTCTGAGATCAAAAGATTCAACAACAATGAAGGTTATCAAGATTACAAGGTTATTACTACAACATTAATCTACCTTCTTAATTTGCATCAAGCTCTTATAAAGACTCAAGATTTGATTGTGATTTAATTTAGGATGATTCAAGTGAAGATAACCCATATCATAGAGAAGTGAAAGTTGCAAGTAGAACTGAAGGATCAACAACACATATAGACCATTTGTCGAATTGTGATAGCATCTCAAGTAGCAGGCGATCTTTTGCGTTTCCAATGTAGGTTTAATTCTTCTTGATCTTTATCACCATTTAATATCAAATTGCATCATCTGTTTGATAGTGAAATGTTGTTGAAAATTTTGCAGATTAAGGTCAGAATGGCCAGATCATAGCCCAGTGAGGATGGTGGAAGCTGACCGGAAACACCGCCAAAGGTGGAGGGTTAGTTTTCTTTGCTTTAAGTTGTGAGTACAACCGGTTCTTAGAGTTTCCCTTGATGTGGATGATATTGTCAATCAGATATTTTAGCTTCAAGTAGGATTTGAAGCCGACTTGAAACATAGCAAATACAAAGTTGATGCAAAGTTTATTCATGGATTAATTATTATGGTCTTGTGTCAAGATTTAACTTGTTTATTGTGATTACGCCAATTTTATGTATTTTTTTTCTAGATCTAATTTATTCGGTAGATATATATACTTTTTTTGGTATCTTATTCAAACAAAAAAACATCTTTGCGTTTGATAACTAAAATATATACTTGGTTTCTTTAAATGTTAGATGTTAAAACTGTTATAAAATTACCATGACACGTACATAGTTAAATCTTTTTCAATGGGGAAAAGTTCAAAAAAACCCAACGGACTTTAAGGTTTGGAGTGATTAAGTTCCTGGACAATTTTTTTGAACAAATAAGTCCTTGGACATTACAAAACCTGTCAAATAAATTTTTGGACTTTTGGTAACCTGTTGAATACATTCTTATTACTTAAAAAATGTAACTTACAACTTACATAACAAGTAAAACTACAAATTAAAAAAGAAATGTCACATATTTTATTCACCTACAAACAAAAAATGGGAAAATTAACTGAAATAAGTCAATCTCATCAACCAAGTTACTTTTTAACCACTTTTCAAACTTTTTTTTTTCTAAAATAGTTAAAGTTTGCACATAATGTTTTTTTTCTACGTAAGGATTGTTTTTTTCCAAAAAATAAATAAAAACATCCTTACATAGAAAATTTTATGTATAAATATTCACTTTGCTTATAGTTTTAGAAAGAAAAAAAAAAGATACACTTTCCATCCTTATAAACTATAATTAGTTATTTAATTTATTTTATATGCATTACTTTTTCATTTTTCATTTTTATTATTTTAACACACATAATCGTATATTAACTAAAAGGGAATTTAATTAAAATGCCCTAAGTTGAAAAATCAGTACCCAATATGCCCCAAATCTTGTTATTTTTGCCAAAATACCCCTTATGTCCGCGTTTTTTTGCTTGAAACGAGGACTTGGTCCGCGTTTTGTCCTCGTTTCACTGTTACACGCGGACTTAGTCCGCGTTTTGTCCTCGTTTCACTGTTACACGCGGACTTAGTCCGCGTTTTGTCCTCGTATTGTCCTCGTTTTACTGTTACACGCGGACTTAGTCCGCGTTTTGTCCTCGTTTCACTTTTACACGCGGACTTAGTCCGCGTTTTGTCCTCGTTTTATCCTCGTTTCACTGTTTCACGCGGGTTGGGTCCGCGTTTCCTCACTATGTGGGTGCAATTCAATTCAATTGAATTGGAAATTTATTATATATTTACAGTTTATACCCCTATAATTATTTAGTTAGTTTACTTTATACCTTTTACTTTTCTATTATTCATTTTATACTTTTATCATATTAACACATAAAATCGTATATTAACTAAAATACGTTAAAATAATACGTTTTAATTTTAACAAGTTACACCATTATAATCGTCTCTTCGAAACCTTCGAAATGAGCCCAATATTGAATATTTTTGGATTTAATTATTTAATTATATATTCGAAATGAGCTCAATATAACGATATTTTAGTAAAAATAACGATATTTTACTAATAACGATATTTTAGTAAAAATATCGTTATTCTAATAAAAATATCGCTATTCTACCATTTTTGTAAAAATAACGATATTATACCATTGGACTCGAAATAACGATATTTGAGTAAAAATAACGATATTTGAGTAAAAATAACGATATTATACCATTGGACTAAAAATAACGATATTTGAGTAAAAATAACGATATTTGACTAAAAATAACGATATTATATCATTGGACTAAAAATAAAGATATTTGAGTAAAAATAACGATATTATACCATTGGACTAAAAATAACGATATTTGAGTAAAAATAACGATATTATACCATCGTTATTTTTAATCCAATGGTATAATATCGTTATTTTTACAAAAATGGTAGAATAGCAATATTTTTAGTAGAATAACGACATTTTTAATCCAATGGTAGAATATCGTTATTTTTACTAAAATATCGTTATTAGTAAAATATCGTTATTTTTACTAAAATATCGTTATATCGTTATAAATTATGAATAATTTGTCCAAAAATATGTAATATATATGATATATAATATGTTTTATGTTTTAGGGTAAAAAGAAAAATAGCATATGCATACGTTTCATACGTTTTATGTAATACATATGATATATAATTAAATAATTAAATCCAAAAATATTCAATATTGGGCTCATTTCGAAGGTTTCGAAGAGACGATTATAATGGTGTAACTTGTTAAAATTAAAACGTATTATTTTAACGTATTTTAGTTAATATACGATTTTATGTGTTAATATGATAAAAGTATAAAATGAATAATAGAAAAGTAAAAGGTATAAAGTAAACTAACTAAATAATTATAGGGGTATAAACTGTAAATATATAATAAATTTCCAATTCAATTGAATTGAATTGCACCCACATATTGAGGAAACGCGGACCCAACCCGCGTGAAACAGTGAAACGAGGACAATACGAGGATAAAACGCGGACTAAGTCCGCGTGTAACAGTAAAACGAGGACAATACGAGGACAAAACGAGGACAAAACGCGGACTAAGTCCGCGTGTAACAGTGAAACGAGGACAAAACGCGGACTAAGTCCGCGTGTAACAGTGAAACGAGGACAAAACGCGGACCAAGTCCTCGTTTCAAGCAAAAAAACGCGGACATAAGGGGTATTTTGGCAAAAATAACAAGATTTGGGGCATATTGGGTACTGATTTTTCAACTTAGGGCATTTTAATTAAATTCCCTAACTAAAATATATAAAAAAATTGGTTTCTTCTTTTACAAATTACACCATTATAATCGTTTGGTTAATACGTGAACTACTTTTAATACTTATAGTTACAGATTAATCTTATATTATTAAATAAATAACTCTAAAAGGATAGAAAGTGTAAATATTAAATTTAATTTGTAGTTTTATCTGTTATGTAGGTTGCAAGTTACATTTTTAAGTAATAAAAATATGTTTAACAGGTTTTGAAAAGTCTAAGGATTTATTTAGTGTGTTTTGAAATGTCTAAGGACTTATTTGTTCCAAAAAATTGTCTAAAGACTTAATCACTCCAAACACTAAAGTCCATTGGGTTTTTTTGAAATTTTCCCTTTTCAATATTTATACATAGAAGTCATATTTTTATCAAATAAAATGGAAATTAAGTAACATTATTACTACATAAGAAAAAAGAGAAACTAGGGTACAACATATTTATGAGTGCCACGTTCTACTTATAAATATATGTGTGCATCATGTGCATATATATATATATATATATATATATATAGACTTAAGTTTGCGTGAGACCGGTGAGACCAAGCATTAAAGTATGAAATTTCACACCAAAAAACTGTGAAGGTAAAAAAAATCGAACTTTTCATAGGAAAAACACCGTAAATGTTACGTTCACGGTGTTTTTCGCTGTGAATGTTCGTTTTTTTTACCTTCACAGCGTCTTCACTGTGAAGGTTCGGATATACCTTCACAGTCTTTTATCTGTGAAGGTTTGATTTTTTTTAACTTGGTTTAGGTTTTTTTACCTTCATAGTGTGATTACATTATGAAGGTTCGAATGTTTTTTGCCTTCACAGTGTTTCGGTGTGAAGTTTCATGTTTTAAGGTTTGGTCTCACGTGGTCTCACGGAAACAGCTTGGTCTCACGTGAACCTAACCCTATATATATATATATATATATATAGGAGCCTAATCAAATGAGATCTAGATAGTTTGTGGTAATCGTGAGATCCAACGTGAGTCAGTCATTTAATATAATTAATTTTGTTTTTAAAATAAAGTAAAAGGATAATTTGGTAAATTGATAATTTGAATTTTCTTTTTATAAAAAAATCAATTTCATATTTGACACATTCCAAATTCCAATCACACGCTTGCCTATTCTAATTTCAATTACCCTAATTTACTATTGTAAATTCCACCGCCGACCACAATCTACGGAAACCAACCCCTCCCCTACGGCCACTTATCATCTTCGTCGAGCGAGCCCCTCTCTTCACCTCCGGCACCACCACCCGCCTCTTGCTATGGCCACCACCATTTTCTTTTCGACCACAGAGGTTGAAACCAGAGGAATATGAATAGGAACATCAGAGTGCAGATGGCTTCGTTATCCACAGGAACAGGAACATCATATTTCTTCTTTCTTATTTGAAGTTGATGGCTTCGTTAATGAATTTGGGGTAATCGATTAAAGTTGGGTGGTAGGTTTGATTTTGATTTTGTCTTCCTTGCTCCTTTAGATCTTGATTTTTCAACTTTTTTCAGCAACATACCTGAAATGTTTTTTCTTTATCAAACCCAGATCGTGAGGCTTCGACTGCAACTCTATCAAACCCAGATCTGAAAACTCCAGATCTCCATCTCCATCGACGCCGACGAATTCTGGGATCTCGATCTCATTCCTTTGTTTCATTGTCCCACAAAATTTCCAGGCAACATGGGGAAGAAGATGAAAAAATAGAGGATTTTGTATGGTAATCACAATGTAACACAATTGGTATCATAGTAGTACCACAATTGGTATTACCGTCACATCATAATGGGTATCACATTTGTATGTTAATCACAGTGTAACACAATGTTCTTTGAGTGCATCACAATAGTGATCATAGTGTAACACGATGTTAATCATAGTGTAACACAATGTTCTTTGAGTGCATCACAATAGTAATCACAGTGTAACACAATGCTAATCACAATGTAACACAATGTTCTTTGAGTGCATCACAATAGTAATCACAGTGTAACACAATGTACTTTGAGTGCATCACATTGGTAATCACAGTGTATGTAACACCCCGAAATCTCTGTATGTGCTAATTGCTCCTTAAGTCCCACTTATGTGCTTACTTGTGTTAAACTTAATAATTTCATGATTATGGAGTTGTATGAGTTATTTCGTATGTTCATGTGCCTTTAGAAATACTCTATCGTACCTTTAATAGCGTTTGTTGGTGAGTCATAATCGTGAATTCGAAGTTTTGGGCTCTGAGGAGTCTCGGTGAGAGTTCCATGGTCACTCTCGCCTCGGGCATCATCTCACCAAGCTTAGGACCTACGGTACATATGAGGCGAGAGTGCCCGGCGATAGTGCCGGTGTCACTCTCGCGATGTCACTCTCGCGGACGATGCCCCACTCTCGGTACATATGGCGCGATAGTGCCTGGCGAGAGTGCCAGGGCACTATCGCAGGGCATGATCGCCGCGGGCCCCATCTGATTCAATTAAATACGTTTTTTCAGCCATTTTGAACCCACTCTCACCATTTCTCTCAAGAACCGAAACTTCCTCCCTCCAAGTAACGATTTCTTCTTCCTTCCCTCTTCCCTCATTTAATACTTGACCTAAAATACACTTAGGTCATCTATTGAGTTCCACCCACCTCACACTCTCAATCAAGTGAAGACTCAAGTGTCATTAAAGCTCCAAGGAATCTCATCTTCAACCTAGGGTTTCTTTATTTTAGGTTTTTCACTTACAAACTATATAGGTGAGTTTTCTACTAAACTTCTTATGTATATGCTTAACTTACATATATATACATCTTGCTAATAAATTGCTTGACATGTGATTTTGACCTAACTGCTGATAAGAATGACATTTTATACTAGACATATTGTTGGGATAAATATTTGGAGTAATAAACTTTAATAAACCATATGAATATGTGGATGATATTGTTTATATGTTGGTTCTTGGAATTATGGGTCATGTGGTATCATTATTTATGGCACCCAACTCTTGAGGTGAAACTCGACGGAGTGGACACTAAAGGTAATCAAGATGCTTGAGGTGACGCCGGATACGGTGTGCACTAAAGTAAGGGTCTGAGGTGTAATTTCCTCTTTAATAAACTCAAGTGGCTCCGTTCATGGGCCCAGTCACTTGAGCGGACCGGGTCTCCCCCGAAAAGAACTTGTGATGTTTGTGTACAGGTTGACCTCTATTTCGTATTGCGGGGTGTACTTGGAATACCATCACGGTTGTGGTAACTTGGAAGTTTACCACAATTCAATATTAAATGTATTTTCATATTTGTGTGAAATCTCACTAGGCTCCTAGCCTAACACTTGATGTCGTGATTTGTCTTCAGGTCATCCTAGTGGTGTGCAAAGGGCACCTTGAGTAGCGGTCGTGTGCTTAGGACTCTTTTGGAGGACCGACCTTTTTGGGATATCGTTGTGAAGAGCGTTTTGGAGGCATAGCAACACCCACCTTAATCTAGTTGTGTCTTTGGATCTAGATTAAATAGGTTGTTGTAATTTATGTCATATTCTACCGCTACTACATTTGTTACCAACTACTCTGACCCGTTGGGTTTAGTTGTTTTTAATTTATAGGAATGGAAACCTTAGTATTTTAAACGTTATATTGCCGAACTTTCAATTTTTAAAACGACCCTATTTTATTCGTCGAAATAAAGTTTGATTGAATGATAAGTTTCAATATTTTGAGATAATCTCATCTGATTTCATTCCAAAATTATCGGATCCGCCTAAATTAGATCACAATGAATTATAAAGTTTTTTGACATTTTTACCCTTTACCTATTTTAATGACCTAAAATTGTGTTTTTAATTAATATTTCTCTTATTTATTTTAAACCATTGATTATTAAGATGGATGAATGAGATTAGATCTCATAGTTACCACAAAATAGGAAGATATCCCTTGAAAGACCCCCTATATATATATATGCTTATAAATGTTATAATCATTTTTTTACATAATATCTATTAATAGGAAGTCTTGTGCTCATATCGTTATGTAATCAGATTTTGTTTTTAAGAAATATCTAATAAAAAAAGTATCAGAAAATAATATTTTATAATTGCTTGTTACTTGACAAATCCCAAATTAAATGCAAATAACGTATTTTATAAGCTTCAGGGAAAAGGTCCTAATTAAAGGGTTGTCCTGATATCATTATTGACTCGTCTCATCAATTAACGTATAAATAAGAGAATTCTGAATACGAACATTGACTTGTCTTTTACATTAGTTGAATAGATATTCGTGTGCTCAAGTCATTTTCACTTATGGTGGATAAAAACCGAAAATCACTACAGTGTTTGTTTTAAAACTTAATTAGATGCATCGATCAATTGACTTGAAAGGCTTATATCAACAAGTCTAGGTCTCGCTTTATCTTATCCATGGTACGTAATGGAATCAAGATCGATGGAAAGTATAATCTCCAAACGAAAACATAAGCACAAAAGTAGTATTAAATATTCGGTGGAAACAATATCAAGATGTTATTTCTTGACATGGAGCCAAGAATGCACGAAAATTTCATGTGAAGTCACGTGAAGTCATAAAGTATTCATAAAGTTAGATCGTTAATTGAATTGTTGATGTCCTTGTGGGGTTGTGCAAAAGAGATTTTAAATTTTTTGAAACATAATTGTTGATGATAATCGTGTTTTCCTTTCTGTTACTTTTCTTAATTGAGAAATTTAAGTTACACGAATTGAAATACTAGCTTGAGATCAAACTAGTATCTTATAAAATGAAGAAGTTGAAGATCGTCTCGCGATACTTGCATACTGCTTCAGAAGTCGAAGAATTTATTTCTTGGAAGGTGTTCCACGAAGAATTTCAACGATGTACATATATGAGTCATTGTAATGTTCGTAAAATATCAACGATAACCATACATGATTAAAATATTAAAATTCGAATGAATTTTTAATTATAAAACTAATTTTATAAAAAATAATAAACAATTTTACAAAATTAAAAGAATCCAAAACAAATTTATAAATGATTAAAATTAGCTTTAAAATTTAATAAATTATCTTAAGAAAAGTCAAATCTTTCAAATACGTTATGATGTGCAAAGTTTTTGAAAACCCCTTAAAGGAAAAGTTAAAAAAAATATTTTAAAGATGTGCAAAGCACAAAATGAAAAGTTCTTGATTTTGAAAAAAAGGTGATTTGCTTATTTTTAAGAAAATTAAAACTAGTTTGAAAGATGCCAAAAAATATCGCAACCATTTTTGAAAACGTTACAAATCAATCTGGTTGTTTGCAAGGTGTAACTTTCAAATACTTGCAATCTAAAATTTCCGGTTTTTGCAGTCTGGTCACCACACTGTTCAATTGTCGGGTTTCACAAAAAATGTCGATTTTCATACGTCCGTCTAGACATACCCAAGCTACAAAACAATTTTTTGTTGGACTATAAATTGACATTTTGGCTTTCATTTGAAATTTTAAATAACTTCTCGAACTTCTGTTAATCCAACTTGCTCCCTCTAAACTCTATGTTATTCCATCATCCATGATTTAAGAGATTTTAAACACATAACAATATTTTAAAACACAAAACATTCATCCAAATTTGAAATTCCCATTACTTGTGCTTATCATTAATATTCCTATTATTGTAAATGATTTATCGAAAGTGTGTCGAAGTTTCATTTGAGCTCTTGTCCAAGTGAAAAGTTTTGTACAAGCAATTACTTTAACACTGTACAAGCATTTGTATAATAGTTTTTGTTTCTACCTTAAATAAAAACATTGTAGTGGGTAGTTTTTAGGTGGGATTAGGAAAAGTGAATATAGCCAAAATTAGGCGAGTGACCCTGAGCATCAATGTTGTATTTTCTTAACCCAAACTTTTACTTCCGCAATGTTAAATTTGTTTGAACTGAAATTTACAGAAGACCGTAAATATTGTGCCAATCAACTCCCCTCCCCGCAATGTTGCACCGACAACTATGATCAATTGTATAACCGAATGGAAGGTTACTTTAAAACATGCCATTGTCCATCCAACCAAAAGGTAATGTATGCCACCACATTGCTAAAAGAAGTCTCGACATCACAAGTGAAATTTAGTAAGATCGGTGATAGGAATTTTGATTGCAATCTCAATGTCATAGGAATTCAAATAAACGTTTATGAATAAGTTGTGTTCCGCCATTAACCGGAAGCAGATGGAACAAGAATTTCTTAAACTTATGGACTGTTTGTTTACCTTTTAATAGTTCCATTAAGAGACAGCCTTTGAATTGTTAATAGGTGAATCTTGTTTTAATGGTTCCAAAACCCTTTGAATGATTTTGTATCTTGGGTCTCCCTTAACCATTCAGTGCCCTGATTTCATTCCAAACAATTACCAAACAACCATATTTCATTTTGCACTATATTATATGAGCCTTTTAATCATTCTCACCACGTAATTATTCTGCACCAAACCATTCAGCAACTGTCAAACAACCCTTAAGCAAGCAAGGTAAGTTGACACCCCAATAATATGTGGCCACATTCATAAGAAAGGCTATATAGTTGATTGTATTGCAAGTCAACTGTAATGACCAAATTCTTATTTCTTAAATCTTTGTAAAGTGAGGCCATTGCGGAAAGATGAGGAGTTTAGGGACTTGAGGAAAAATTTATAAAGGGTATAAAAAGGGGACAAAATCCCTAATTTCTAGAGGAAGGCGGCTAAAACCCTTTTTGGAGAAAGAGGAAGACTGAGGAATTATTGGCAAGGAGTGAAGGAGCTCCCAAAGTATCGATCATCAAGGTAACTCCCAAATCTTTTAACCTTAATTAATTTGGTATCTTGGTATTCTTGGAATGGAAGAAACCCCATCTATTTTCCTTTGGGTTCTACTCCTAGTTTTCTCTAATAAAGGGTGGAATCAGGTAAGGGTTAGGGATACGTGGGTTGTTTTTAAACCCGATGAATAAATAAACCCCTTAGAACCTTAAGACTTAGGGTGGTTTGGGTGAAAAATCCTTGAGGTGTCGTGAAACCGAGCCTGTGTTCAAGGAATCGAGGGAGTGGTGACTGGGAAGGTTGGGTCATACCGGGTATTTAGGAAACCCGGTGCTTGGTAAGACCGAAGGACCTGGTATCGCACAAGCTGGGAAGGCCCGATAGTCTGAAAGACCGGGCGAACCCGGGACCAAGTAATCCGGGTGACCCAGGTGCCTATGAATCGGGAAATCTGGTAGGCACAAAACAGGGAGATCCAGGTGTCTACAATCCGGGATATCCCTGTGGGTACAAACCTGAGGTCAAACCCGATAGTGAGAGAGAGAGAGAGAGAGATCGGGGAGGGTCGGGTAACGGCACATCCGGGTCGATCATGGACCCGATAGTAACTCCGACCCAGTACCGATTTAGAAACCCGGTTAAGCCGAGACTGTGAGTTGGGTTTTTCGAGATCCAGTGAAATCTGGTTAAGACTTGTTTGGACAGGGTAAGCTTTGGGTAGGACTAAATGGTAATCTTTTGACCAAATTGTAGGTTCTCGATTTGATCACAGTAAGACCGGTGCTCAGTCGAGTTTCTCGCATTCAGGTGAGTTCCCTCTGAACCCTTTTTACCATAACGTGTTTTTATGTTTGAAACTCTGATTATGGTTTTACATGCAAATATGAGTTTTAATTCACCAATGCATATTTATTTCTTACACGAAAGGAAGTATCTGATGAATGTTGAACAAACATGTTATGGATTTTATTTCTGGATAATCGTGTTAATTCCTTGTTGAGTGTGCTTGTGTGGAGTTGGGTTGCACCTTGGAAATGTTGTACCTTGGGGTTGTTACAATCCCTTGGGGGAGAACTTTAACCCTGGTGTGTGTGAAATTCGTTTTCCGCACTTGTGGGGAACGGGGAGTCTGCTTGGGCCCCGATTGTGGTTGACAACGGATATGGTTTGATGGTAAATGATCACTGTGCAATACCCATATTTGACGTTGTGTTGTTTTGTTGACTTTCTAGAGATATAACGGTTGTTTTACTTAATGTTTACAACTGTTTAGAAAGGGAATTCACTAGACCTCATGGTCTAACCTCGCTTTCAAAACTAAAAACCATTTCAAGTAAGAGTAGTTGTGGAGTGCCCTCCAAGGGCAAGGAGAAGATCTGAGATAGAGACCGAAAGCTAAGATGGGAGCATCAAGCTGCTTAGTTCTTTAGTATAGCTTAATATAGATATCCTCGGTTGTGGAAGGATGTTTCTACTCAGGGTCGACCCTGGGCCTAGGCCAGTGGGGCCACGACCCAGGGCATAATAAATCATGGGGCATCAGATTTTTCTAGTAGTCCATTATATATATATATATATATGTATATTTGGGCCTTAAATTTTTTCCCGTTACAAGCCCAAAATCCAAAACAAGCCTGTTTCACTAATTCTAATCGGCTCACAGAGTACAGACCCTCAATCATGCCTAATTCTAATCAACAATCATAGATGCTCTCTCTCTCTCAATCACGTTCACACACACACACTCTCTCTCTCTCTCTCTTTCAATCACGCTCACGCTCTCAGCGAGTCAACCTCTCACTATCAATTCTTGACGCTTTCACTCTCGATTCTCGATTTCTTGGTCACTCACGACTCAAGAAATCGACGCAGACATGCAAACGCTTTCAGGGGGAGGGCAGCACCCCAGCAACCAACAACAACCACAGGTTTAAGGTATTATTTACTATTTACATTCTATCTATTATTTGTGATTTGTCTTTATTTAGGGTTAAATCTTGGTTAGGCAATAAATAATCATAAATCAGTTTAATGGGTTATTTGTTTACTTGTTGTTTACTTGTTTAGTTGTTATTTTGTGATGAATGATTGAACGTTAACTTGTTATTTGTTAATGGTTGTAGTCTTGCAGAAATTAGATTAATTCAAGTTTGGCAATTTCACGGCTAAATCAGGTGCTATCCTTCTAATCTCTATTAATATTGTATCACTTGTTTAGTTGTTTAACTGTTTAAGATATGTATCCTCGATCACAACCCTCGGGTGCTCAAAATAGAAAACGAAAAAAAAACAAGAAGAAATTGCTCAATCTATGCGGGGTTATTTAAATAAGTTTATTGTTAGACAACCAAATAACGAGAACATAGTTGATGAAAATGTTTGTGATGCAAATGCTTTTGATGCGAATGCTTGTGATGAAAATGTTTGTGATGCGAATGCTTGTGATGCAAATACTTGTGATGAAAATGTTTGTGATGCAAAAAAAAAATGTTTGTGATGATATTGGTTTGAATATATTTGATTTAAGAGTTTGGGATACGTTAAATTCAAAAATGAAAGACTTGTTTGTCGAAAAAGGACCTATTAGGGAAACTAACATCAATTTCCCTAGATAATATAGGTAGACACTTCTCAAATGATTTTTATGTTCGTAAGTTACGCAATGGTGATTGTCATGATAGAAAGTGGCTAGTTTATTCAAAAGAGCTTGATAAAGTCTTTGATTTTTGTTGCAAACTTTTCAAAGATGGTCGGTCACAAAGTCAATTAGCAAGTGTTGGATTAAATAATTGGAATCATCTTGGTCAATTATTAAACCTTCATGAAAATAGTCCTGAGCATATGACTAACTTAAGAATTTGGTCCGAGTTGCGATTGAGATTGAGTAAGAATGAAACTCTTGATAAAAAGTTACAAGAAATGATAAAAAAGGATACCGACCATTGGAAAGAAGTTTTGATTAGAATAATTGCTACTGTTAAATGTCTAGCAAAGTATAACATACCTTTAAGTGGGAGCAATGAAAAACTTTTTGAAGAGTCTAATGGTAATTTTTTGGGCATAATTCAAATGATTTCTGAGTTTGATCCTATTATGAAACAACATTTTCATCAAATCGAAGACAAAAAAAAACTCATTATCATTATCTTAGCCACAAAATTCAAAATGAGTTGATTGAAATGTTGGCATCCGATGTAAAGAGTGCGATCATTAAAAAGATTAAAGAGGCAAAATATTTTTCAGTTATTCTTGATTGTCCTCCGGATGTAAGCCACAAAGAACAAATGACTTTGATTATTATATGTGTTGATGTGTCAAGTTCTCCTATTCAAGTAGAAGAGTTCTTTCTTGAGTTTCTAGTTGTAGAAGATACATCCGGTTTAGGACTTTTTAATGCATTACAAGATGTTTTGAAATCACTTGATTTGGATATTAATTGTATGCGGGGTCAAGGGTATGACAATGGGGCTAATATGAAAGGAAAACATCAAGGCGTGCAAAAAAGATTACTTGATATAAATCCTAGAGTCTTTTACATGCCATGCAGTTGGCATAATCTTAATTTGGTTTTATGTGATATGGCAAATTCTTGTTTCAAAGCCAAAACCTTTTTTGGTACTTGCCAAACGATATACAATGTGTTTGCTAATTCTACAAAAACATGGACTGTGTTATTATAACATATTGATGATTTAACCTTGAAATCTTTATCTACTACTCGGTGGGAAAGCCATATTGAAAAGTGTTAAAGCTATCAAAACTCAAGTTGGCCAAATCAAAGATACTTTAATACAATTGGCTCAGGTAAGTGAGGATGGAAAAGTGTGTAGGGATGCCGATTCTTTGGTTAATGGTGAGCTTTCAAGTTTTGATTTTATTGTAAGTTTGGTTATTTGGCATGAAATTTTGTATAAAATTAATTTAGTTAGTAAGAAATTACAGTCTAAAGATATGTTTCTTGATATTGCCATTGAAAATCTCAAGGGATTAGTTGTATATTTTGAAAAATATAGAGAAAATGGGTTTGCATGTCCTATTAATGAAGCTAAAGATATTGCAAATAGTATTGGAGTTGAGCCTGAATTTACTGTCAAACGTTCTTTCTCTCGAAAAAAACATTTTGATGAAATTCCAAATACCGAGAGAGTACAACAATCTGCTCAAGAGTGTTTTAGAACCGATTACTTTCTTGTTTTAGTTGATATGGCTCTTCCTCAGTTACAAATTAGATTTAAACAAATGCAAGAATTTGAATCTATTTTTGGTTTCTTGTTTGACTGACGAAAGTTAGTAACCTTACATGAGGATGAGTTGAAAAAATGTTGTATGAATCTTGAACTTGCTTTAACAAATGGTGATGATTCTGATATTGATGGGGAATATTTGTTTATGGAGTTACATGTTTTGCAGGCAATGTTACCATTAAGAGGCATCCAAGAGTGGAAATCCTTGGACATCCATACAAAATTTAGAGTTTGAAAAGAAGATGGACATGTTTCCACATGTCTTGGTTGCTTATAGAATTTTGTTGACCGTACCTGTCACCGTTGCATTCGCGAAAAGAAGCTTTTCGAAGTTAAAGTTGTTGAAGTCCTGTCTACGGTCTACCACGAGCCAAGAAGATTGACGGGTTAGCAATTTTAAGTATTTTTTTTGAACGGCAATAACCAATATATACCAAAAAACTCAAATAGTTTACAAGACATCCGCAAGGTTTTCTAAGATAAAACTGCAGAGGAAATCGACATCACTCAGAGCATAACACGATACAAAGCACAGGCTATCAGACGAGGGAAAGAAAATAAAAAAAACCGGAGTTTGTGGGGAACAAACCACCACAATCTAAAAAGAACGCCAGAAGCGAATCGAAACTTTCTGATACCCACTCGATCTGTTGCAGAATTTGCTACCCAAACAACCCTGCAGACTGTGTTTTGATCCAACAACCCTGTAGGCTGAGTTTTGTTCCAATAGCCCTGCAGCGATGGCTCCCCCTCTGCAGACTCTCAACGTGTAACATCCTAAATTTTGAGAGAAAATAAAATTCGAAATTTCGGCAATATAACGTTTAAAAATAGAGGAAACCTGTCGATCTAAAATAGGGGATAATTTAAACCTGAATTAATACGGTATAACAAAGCAAACCCAAGAGTGTCATCCCAAAACGGGGAATAAAGTATGGTACTTACAACCCAAATATAGTGAAGAATAAAACGACAACCTAATAATCTAGATATTTGCTAATAAGATTAAAGTCGGGTGTCGCTATCCTTCCAAAAGTATATCTTCAAAATCAATGAATAATGGTCACTATGTCATCCAAAAAGACCGCTCTCGACCCCTAAGGTCGACCACTCAGTCCTGACGAGTCCCACCGCTAAGATTACCTGTCAAAGGTGACAACCAAAGAAACAAGCGTTAGGCTAAAGTCTAGTGAGAATAAGACAATAAACTTAGAAGTACTAAACCCATTTAAAGTCACGCGGGGATTGTAGCGATGAGCTAAATCAATGAATCAAATAAACCATTAGTGATCAAATATGGTACAAATAACACCAATCACATAATGAGCTCAACTCCTCTAAGTCTATTGCTCAAAAACATCAAGTCAACCCCTCTAGGTCTATTCTTGAGAGTTCCAAAACGAGAACTGTAGCACAAGGGAAATACACCTTACTGCCCATGAGACGTTTCCCGACCATATAGGTCTAAACCTTACTTATCATGATGACCCGATGCCTATTACGTGCCAAAGTGGAACCTAATGTCCAAACGGGACATAGGAACACTGTGCCTATGTATCCAATGCACTAAGACCAAATACTTAAACATGCTAACACATAAATTTTTAATAGTGCATGCAAGTCTTAAAACCAATTATCACCATACAATGTCATGAACATAACACCTTTTACTTTGAAGATTTGACTCCCACATTTTGGAGGCATTTAATGTCAAAAGACTAGGCATTATCATAATAGTTGCTTACACCGCAACAATCACCATGTATGAGCTTTAACCCCAAAATGGGTATATTAAGATAAAGTCCTTATTTAGTTTGGGTGAACCAATCACTATAAATGTCAAGGTAAGACAATAATACTTGTGAGTACATGAGGAAACCTCCAACTCTTGTGGATCTATTTTAGAAACCAAATTTGTTACCACCAAACCCTAAAATTTCAAAAACTTAGGTTGAGATTTGAGAAACCAACCATCACTTAGGTTAGAAAGACATAGAGGACCAAAATACAAGAAATATAATCACATATAGGAGTTTAATGAAGTGAATGAGCTCACCTTGCAAGGGTTATACACAAACCCTAGATGTTGGATGAACTAGAGGAAGATGAGAAAGTCCCTTGAAACTTTAAATCCTTAAGCTTCTTAATCAATGCTTACCAAAACCTAGATTGAACATCACATAAGACTTTAATGCTCTTACCCAAGAGAAATCAATGAAGAGAGATGATGAAACCTACCTATCAACAAATAAAATCGCCCAACTCAGCTCCCAAATGCAATAAATGAGTTTTAGGTCGTGAAAATGAGGTTTTAAAGGGGTTGGGTCCGACGGCGACCTTGCCCGACGATTGTGACACTTGTCACAATCGCATGTCACTATCGCCCGCTAACACCCCCTCTCGGTACAGATCCGGCGACATTGCCATGCGAGAGTGACAGAGTATCACAATCGCCGGCACTGTCGCCACCTTCCCCCGAGTTACGGTACATCCTCCACGATAGTGCCTCGCGAGAGTGACCCCTGTCACAATCGCGGGCACAATCTCCCCGTGGGTACCGAGGCCTAACTTTTCCAGATTTCAACCCGAGAAGCCTACGACCCAAATTCCAAGGCAAACGATAAATAAAATATGATCAGTTTGCGAATAATACTAAGTAAATGCACTCGATGAGGACGTACCAAAATACGGGTGTTACAATCCTCCCCCACTTGAAGAAGATTTTGTCCTCAAAATATTGGCTAGGTGAAGAGATGCGGATATCTCCGCTTCATATCCTCTTCGGCTTCCCAAGTCACATTGGCACCGCGATGGTGCTTCCATTGAACCTTTACCATGGTGATCTCTTTGTGACGAAGATTTATCGCTTTCCTTTCCAAAATCGCTTCGGGTTCCTCAATGCAACGGTTTCCTTCATCCACTCTAATCTCGGAAAGAGGGATAACACTCTCCTCCTCTCCTGGACATTTACGAAGGTAACACACATGAAATGTGTTGTGGATTCCATTCATTTCCGGAGGGAGTTCTAATTGGTAGGCTTGAAGTCCCACCCGTTTTATCACGGCGAAAGGTCCAAGAAAACGGGGGCTCAACTTCCCACGCTTACCGAAACGAATAATCCCCTTCCAAGGGGACACCTTCAACATAACACGATCTCCTACTTGGAACTCTATCGACCGCCTCTTCTTATCGGCATAGCTTTTCTGCCGGTCTTGAGCCGCCTTCAAACGCTCGCGAATGCCTTTCATCTTGTCTATTGTCTCTTGTACAATTTCGGGTCCGGAAAATTGCTTCATCCACGCTTCAAGCCAACACACGGGAGTTCGACATTTGCGACCGTATAAAGCTTCAAACGACGCCATTCCAATACTTGAGTGGTAGCTATTGTTGTATGCAAACTCCACAAAGGTAGATGCGAGTCCCAACTACCCCCAAAGTCGGTCACACAAGATCTCAACATGTCTTCTAGCGTCTGAATTGTCCTCTCGCTTTGGCCGTCGGTTTAGGGATGATAGGTCGTGCTCAACTTTACACGTGTGCCCAATTCCTTTTGCAATCCATCCCAAAAATGTGACGTGAACCGACTAACGTGATCCGAGACAATTGATAGCGGTATGCCATGACGAGATATCACTTCATCGATATACAACTTTGCTATCTTGTCCATAGGTAAAGTTTCCCGCATGGCCAAGAAATGATCGCTCTTGGTCAAACGGTCCACTATTACCCAAATGATATCATGACCTCGTAAGGTCTTTGGAAATTTAGTCATGAAATCCATCGTGATGTGCTCCCACTTCCATTCCGGAATCTCCAAAGATTGAAGACTCCCATAAGGTCGTTGGTGCTCAGCCTTCACTTGCAAGCAAGTCACACATAGCTCCACATATCACGCTACATCAAACTTCATAACCGACCACCAATAATGCAATTTTAGATCCCGATACATCTTCGTACTTCCTGGATGGATAGAATACTTCGAATTTGTGGGCGCCCTCGAGCAGAAGTTCTCGATTGCCCCCAATCTTAGGCACCCAAATTCGCCCGTTGAAAAGTTTCACTCCTCGACTATCTTCCGTCAATAGAAGGTGTTGCTTTGTCATGACCTCTTTCTTAAGATTCTCTTCTAGCAAGGCTTCGGCTTGCGATGCTTTGATACAATCAATAAGTGTTGAAGTCAACTCAATCCGCGTAAAGGTAGCACGAGAGTTTCCCCCGTAGTCTTTTCGGCTCAAAGCTTCGGCGACGACGTTTGCCTTACCCGGATGGTAAAGCAACTCGCAATCATAATCTTTTAGTAGCTCCAACCACCTCCGTTGCCTCATGTTTAACTCTTTTTGATCAAATATATGCTTCAAACTCTTGTGATCCGTGTAGAGAGTGCACTTTGTGCCATAGAGGTAGTGTCACCACAATTTCAAAGCAAACACCACCGCCGCCAATTCCAAGTCATGCGTAGGGTAGTTGACTTCGTGCACCTTGAGTTGCCTTGACGCGTAGGCGATGTGCCCCTTTGCATAAGAACACAACCAAAACCCATCTTCGACGCATCGCTATACACCACAAAGTCTTCCGTCCCATCGGGTAGGGATAAGATTGGAGCTTCACAAAGTTTCTTTTGTATAGTTCGAAACGCCTTCTCTTGGCTCTCGGTCCATACAAACTTAACATTCTTTCGCGTTAGGGACGTCAATGATGAAGCTATCTTCGAAAAGTCTTGGATGACTCTTCGATAGTATCTCGCCAATCCTAGAAATCTTCGAATTTCTGACGGACTCTTTGGAGGTTCCCAATTCATCATCGCCTCAATCTTCGCGGGGTCCACTTTCACTACTTCCTTCGTAACCACGTGACACAGAAACTGCACCTCTCGAAGCCAAAAGTCACACTTCGAAAACTTTGCGTAGAGCTTTTCCCGCCTTAGTACTTCTAAAACCTCCCGAAGGTGTTGCTCGTGATCCGCCTCGTGTTTGGAGTACACAAGGATGTCATCGATGAATACGATCACTGACTTGTCGAGGAAAGGTCGGCACACTCAGTTCATCAAGTCCATGAATATCGCCGGTGCGTTGGTTAGGCCGAATGGCATTACTAAGAATTCGTAATGACCGTATTGCGTCCTAAACGCCGTCTCTGGAATATCGTCCTAAACGCCGTCTTTGGAATATTGTCCTAAACGTCGTCTTTGGAATATCGTCCTAAACTCTATCTTTGGAATATCGTCTTAAACGCCGTCTTTGGAATATCGTCCTTCGCCACCTTCACTTGATGATAACCCGACCGAAGGTCAATCTTTGAGAAGCAACCCGCACCTTGTAGTTGGTCGAACAAATCGTCGATCCTTGGAAGTGGATATTTGTTTTTCACCGTCACCTTGTTCAACTCTCTATAGTCAATGCACATCCGCATCGTGCCATTCTTCTTCTTGAAAAACAAAACCGGAGCTCCCCAAGGCGATGAACTCGGTCGTATGAAACCCTTCTCTACAAGATCTTGAAGTTGAGTCATCATCTCTTACATCTCGGTAGGAGCCAATCTATATGGAGATCGAGCAATAGGAGCCGCCCCCGGAATGAGATCAATCTGAAATTTCACTAGGCGGTCGGGTGGCAACCCGGGCAAGTCTTCCGGAAATACATCGGGAAACTCGCGTACTACCTTAACATCTTCTAACTTCTTCTTTTCGAGTTTGGTGTCGATCGCATAAGCTAAGAAGGATGAGCATCTTTTTGCCAAGCACTTCCTCGCTTTAATCTTAGAGATAATCGCTACTTCGCCTTTTCTTCTTTCACCATAGATTATCGTCGCCTCTCCGTCCGTCGTGGGTAGTCAGATCATCTTCTTGGAACACACAATCTTGGATTGATTATTCGATAACCAATCCATTTCCACTACTACTTCGAATCCGCCGATCTGCATAGGCATCAAGTTTATAGGAAACTTCCTACCGTTGAACTCAAGGGTGCAATCCTTCAAGACATCCTGGATCAATACTTGACCACCTTTAGCTATTTCTACCACTAAAGCATCTTCTAGACTAAACGTGGGTACGACAAGCTTTTGACAAAATACATCGGAAATGAAAGAGAATCTAGCACCCGAATCAAACAATACACGTGTAGGTATGGAGTTTAGGAGAAACGTACCCGACACCATATCGGTAGATGCTTTGGCTTCATCCGTCGTCGTCTGAAAAGCTCTCCCGGGAGCTCCTGGAGTCTCTATCTTCTTCCCACCGGTTCCCCCGGCTTTCAGCTTTAGGCATTCCACTCTAACATGCCCTGGTTCCTTGCATTCAAAACACATTTGCCCCTTGATGGGACAATCTCTGAACGTGTTCCCCAGCTTTCCACATTTGTAACAAGTTTTGGGAACGAAGTTGCATGGGCCGAAATGCTTGTTTCGGCATTTGAAGCACCATTTGGTATCACGCCTAGGATCAGCTCCACGATTATTGTTGTTGGCAAATATCGGTTTCTTTGAGGGCATTGAACTTCCCTCCCATCTCCTCTTCTCAACTTGTCGGCAACCTTCCTCTTTACCGCGATTGTAGGCGTCTTCCATCAATTGCGCCTCTTCGATTGCCTCCCGAAGAATGGAGGCCTTCGATACCAGTACCATCGACATCATGTCTGATGGAAGGCCTTTGATGTAAGCCTTGATCTTTTCCTTCTCTGTCGGGACTAGATGTCCCACGAATCCCAACTTGTCCATAAATAGTCGGTTGTACTCTTTCACCGACAAGTTACCTTTCTTCAAATTCCTGAAATCTTCTTCAATCCGGTCCATTGATCTTTCCTTGCAATATTCCTCCAGCATCTTTTCTTTTACTGTAGCCCAAGTCAGTTTGTCCAAGACAACCGTCTGGACAGAAGCATAGTACATATCCCACCAAGTGAGAGTCGCACCTCTCAACATTCGGGATCCAAAAATTACCTTTTGTCCTTCACCACACTCGCTAGATCGGAAAGCCTGCTCCATTTCATGAATCCAACTCATACGCGCTATTGAATCATTCGAACCCTTAAATTCTGGCTGTCGGCATCCAAGAAAAGACTTGAAGGTACAAGTCTTTGTCTCTGATCTTGTTTCTAACATCGCGGGACCGTCGGTGTGAATTCCATTTTCGGTACCCCTGGATCCTGCCACCTCAACATTTTCGGCTACCGTTTCTGGCCTACGGTTGAGAGTGTCCCTGTCCTCAAGAAGTTTTAGGAACATTTCTTGTTTTTGCGCCATGGCCCTGTTCATAGCCAACATCATGCGGTCCATCATTCTTGTCTATGCTGTCACTTCTTCCATGATAGGATCTCCCGTCTCTAGATTGCGTTGCGGAATGTGCTCGGGTCCCCCGCCCAACACATTAATCCGACGAGAGGGTTCATCCGCCCCGATCACCCGAGGATGATCGGTCGTGGATGTCGTGGCTTCTTGGCCTTCCGACCGATTCCTGGTGTTAACCATTAGTCTGCCACACACACACATGAAATAGAGTAAGAGGTAGGCTAAATGAACAAAACAAGGAAACGTACTACTACACTAATCAATTATTATAACAACATTAGATCAAGTATGCTCACGTAAAACATATTCATAATAACGTTAGCTAAGTGAAATTATGAACACATGATACGTAAGAGTTCTCGTTACCATCACTACAACTTTCAATCCGTGTAAGTTCCGTCGACTCTAAGACCATCCTATCTTAAAAGTTCTACCCCATCTCACAAGTCATAGCTTAATAGTCTCAGTTTGAGTCTAGGCATCTTACATTCATACCTAGTTCACTTAAACTAATGCTAAAATAAAATAAAATTTTGAGAGAAAATAAAATTCGAAATTTCGGCAATATAACGTTTAAAAATAGAGGAAACATGTTGCCCTAAAATAGGGGATAATTTAAACCTGAATCAATACGGTATAACAAAGCAAACCCAAAAGTGTCATCCCAAAACGGGGAATAAAGTATGGTACTTACAACCCAAATATAGTGAAGAATAAAACGACAACCTAATAATCTAGATATTTGCTAATCAGATTAAAGTCGGGTGTCGCTATTCTTCCAAAAGTATATCTTCAAAATCAATGTATAATGGTCACTATGTCATCCAAAAACACCGCTCTCGACCCCTAAGGTCGACCACTCAGTCCTGACGAGTCCCACCGCTAAGATTACCTGTCAAAGGTGACAACCAAAGAAACAAGCGTTAGGCTAAAGCCTAGTGAGAATAAGACAATAAACTTAGTAGTACTAAACCCATTTGAAGTCACGCGGGGGCTATAGCGATGAGCTAAATCAATGAATCAAATAAACCATTAGTGATCAAATATGGTACAAGTAACACCAATCACATAATGAGCTCAACTCCTCTAAGTCTATTGCTCAAAAACATCAAGTCAACCCCTCTAGGTCTATTCTTGAGAGTTCCAAAACGGGAACTCTAGCACAAGGGAATTACACCTTACTGCCCATGAGACACTATCCGACCATATAGGTCCACACCTTACTTCTCATGGTGACCCAATGCCTATTCTGTGCCAAAATTGTAACACCCTCAATTTGGAAAGAGCAACTAATTTAAAATTTTCAATAAAACCTCAAATAAAGATAAAATCTCTTACAACAAGTCCAAACTTGAATTACTAATCTAGGTTTAACCATCAAAAAATAAATAAGTCTTACATGAATACTAAATAGAGTCGGGTGTTACTAAAACCCAATAAAAGTTGCTATCTCCAAGTGTGCGGAAGACTTCACCGAGCTACTCTCTCTCGTGCGGGACTAACACTCATCTCACCACGAAGTTGCTAGCAACAATCCTCACCCAAACCTGATGCACATACCAACAAAGAAAAAGGTTAGGCTAACGCCTAGTGAGTTCAAGAGTTTTCAACAAAATGAATATATTTGTTAAAGGAAAAAATGCAGTTTAAATCATTGTCTTTCGAAGTGATTTACTTTAAATATTAAACGACGCATTTTCAATAACACACACCTTTAAAAAAAATAAGCAACCCAAACAAACATTCTTTCGTAAAACAACTTCAACCTCAAATTCACCCAAAACGTAAATAGTAAATTAAACTCTCAATTTATAAAATTGTGGATAAGACTTTATTTCTCGAAACACCCAAACATGGGAGGGCATAACACTCGGCCCATAAATCACGAATAAAATCCGTATATACAAAACGCCACCGCAAACATGGATAATAAAATACTACTATTTAATACCCAACTAACACCTTCCGGTGATGGGGGAGACCCGATTCCGCGGTATGTGGCGAAACACAAAGTTAAGCCACCTAACCACGTTGTCGAACTACACCTCAGATCGTAACTGTAGTTCCTGCTCCGCTGAGCTACACCTCCAATCGGACTCTATCTCATGTCCCAAAACACCGTATCCCCCATTGCCTGCTCCGCCGAGCTACACCTCAAGGATACACGATCTTATTGCATGTTCGGTTTCTAGTGGAGTTTCATCCCCAGGGTACTCATTCGACCCCTAGTACCTACTCCCTAGCATTCAAGATAGGAGCCACAACTCCTTACTTGATAACTCATGATGTCTAACCCTCGTGCACAAGAATTAGACACCCAATCTCAAGACCCATGGTCCCGAAGTACAACCCATAAAGGTTCCTCTTCGCCAAACAACCGGGACGACATTAATTGCCAACACGACATCATTTCCCAAAGTGAGAATCCCAAGAGTCCTCACCATTAAATTACGATTGACTTACATGCCTATGGATCCAAATGCATTACAGTTTAAAAAATACATGATTCCAAACGAGTGACACACGCACTCAAAACATGTATTCTCCAAATAAAGTGCAATAAATGCAACCCTCACCCAAAGCTCCACAAAATGCAATAAAATGCAACGACCAACATTTATGCAAACACATACTTCAACTACATGAATGTAACACCCCGGATTTTCGATAAGTAAAGGTCACCCGGACATCTTCGAAACTCGTAGATGGTGGGGGTTTGTTGGGAAAACTTCGTTTAAAGTCCCTTAGGGTATCGAGGACTCTAGCATCGAAAAAGTCGGATTTTCGGAGTTCGGGGGGAGTGGGGCGACAGTGCCCGGCGACTGTGCCAAAGGGCACAATCTCGTGGCATAGTCGCGGGGACTCCACCCCTTGCGGTACAAGTGGGGCGATTATGCCCCTGCGACAATGACCATGTCAAGGTCGCGGGGCACTATCGCGAGCGGGCGCCAGAGCATTAAAATGTCCGAATTCTCACCATTTCTTCTCATTTCTCATTTCTATCTTCTCCCTTTTCTCTCCCAAACCCCAAAACGGAACCCTAACCTATTTTGGGGGGTTTTCCTCCCCAAACCACATGACTACTCACCATCTAACTAGTTGGAATCTTGAACCACAAAACCTCTATTTTCATCTTCCTCATCAAGTTCATCGGTTGGAAGCTCGGGTTGAAAAGTTGGATTGGGTGTTCTCGGAAAGTCTCGTCATCTCTAATGGTAAGCTTTCTTGAAATAATGTTATAATGCTCCATTGGTGGTTTCTTAGTGTTTGGTATCTCGAATCTCGGATTTGATGGTTTTTGGGAAACTAGGGTTTTGATCTTGTTGAGGACTTTAGTAATTAAAGGTTGGGGAAATATTTTTATTTGATTATGTATGGGTATTTATGGTTTGGATTTGTATGGATCTAGGTTTTGGAAGTTTTCGGTTTGAGGATTCAAGCGGCCTTCAAAAGAGCTCGTTGGGTGAAATCTAGATTTAGCCTAAATCTAGCAAGGTGAGTTTAAGTTGATTTGCGAAAACGTTGTACATGCCAAAATGTCTATTTTAAAGTGTTTATGTGTTCTACATGAAAATTATCAAATGTTGGGTTATTTGCTAATCTCTGATTATTTGAAGTATTTAACTTTACAAACTTCGTATGATACTCACATTTGGGATTTTTGAGCATTTTGATAAATGTGTCACCAATGAATGTGTTTTGAGGTCTTATTGCATAAATAGATCTTTGGTCAAAGAAATACACTTTTAAATGCTTGTCGGGTTTTATGCAACATTCATGAAATGGAATGCTTTATAAAGTATTACTTGCACTTTTATGTGAGGTACTTGAAAGAATGTTGATAGTCTCATTTTATGATTTTCATTCTTATCAGCAGTTAAGTTTGGGAAAATACATGTCTTTTGGGTTATGAGGCATTTTGGAAATATAAGGGTATAAGTCATTTGGAAAATTGATTGCCTCAACTAATGTGGAGTTTGAATTAATTACACTATCAGTCGTGGCGTTTGCATATCCGTTGGTCGAGTGCGTTTTATTGTATTTTATTCCATTTACCAATGAGTAAATGGGTTGCTAAGCCAGCAACTTGGTATTCTTATTTTGATTGGGTTTTAGGACAATTGTCCAGTTTTGGTAGCTCGACTTAGAGCCTTGGTTGTGATATTGGATGAGGGACTCGACATAAGGACCGTTCGCGGTTGAACTCGATATCCCGTGGGTGTACGTTTAAAGCCACTGAGCCTGATATCCCTTGCGCTTGGAATTATTGTTCCGGCGTGGGACGATTAGTTTTCCACGTCGAGGCACGTTAAGGTACCGGATGAGGTATAAGTCCTTCGTGCTCAAGTATTACGATATTGGATGAGGAGCTCGACGTAGGAACCCTTCGGGGTTGAACTCGAGTTTCCGTGGGTGTATGTTTAAAACCACTGAGCCTGACATCCCTTGCGTGTACTTTGTTTTTATGACTAGTCTTAACAACATAAAATGGGCTTACTTTGTGGACCGTCACATTTTATGGAATCGGGTCTCCCCCGTCACCGAAAGGTGTTGTTTTTGGGTATTGAGTTTTTATTATCCAAGTTTTCGATGACGTTTTGTATAATTGGGTTTTACCCTTGATTTATGGGTTGAGTATTACGCCCCACCCGTGTTTTGGGTGTTTTTAGATATAAGGTTTAAACGTATCTTCTTAAATGGAGAGTTCAATTTATATTTACGCTTTGAGTGAGTTTTGGGTTAAAGCTAATTTATGAACGGGCGGCTTACATTGGTATCATTATCTTTGAATTAGTTTGGTTTTGGAAAATGTCCAAATTGGTGTTCTTCATCTAAAATGTATATTATTGGAAAATGAGTCATTTTCTCTTGTAAGACGTATCATATTGAAGGACTATAACTTTATCCGCATCCTTTCTTTTAAACGATTATTTTATATATGTTGAAAAACTCTTGAGCTCACTAGGCGTTAAGCCTAACCTTTTTATTTGGCTGCATGTGCATCAGGTTTCAAGGTTGGGAGTTGGTTCTAGCAGTCCTATGAAGAGTAGAGCCTTAACTAGATCCGAAAGTAAGTATTCGGCAAAGTCTTCCACTTTATAGAGATAGTGACTATGCATGGGGATTAGTAGCACCCGTACTTATCATGGACTTTTGTATAGAATGAATGTTTGTATTGAGGTTAAATCTTAAATTGTGGTTGCAGATGATTCTTTTAATGGTGTATTTAGAAAATTTTAAATTAGTTGCTATTTCCAGATTTGAGGGTGTTACAATGAATAAACTCCAACATTCTTTAGATTGAGATAAGTCATTTTCCCAAACAAGTTTATAATCGCATTTGCTCTTTCCAAAACGTCCCATGACCCACATCTAAATGGCAATTACTCAAGTGATTTACACTCGTACGATAAATCATTTAAATATCAATATCACCGGTTTACTCAATAAAATATTTGAGTTACATCTTTTCCCAGAACCAAAAGGTTTACAATCTTCAAAAACGTTTGCAAGATTGGGAATGACCAAGCGCCTATGACTCACGCGCTGGTATTTTTAAAACATTCTCCGATACAAAATATGCGTGATGCCAACAGTCATAAAAATGCATTTTCACCAAATATTCCCTATTAAGGTAAATAAGTCATCGAAACATTTTCATTTGGATGCATTTATCAAAATACCCAAAATCCCGAAGATGGGTGTTTTTTAAGTTTATAAAGTTATACACTTCCAAATAACTAAAACTTATCAGGTGATCAGCAGTTAACAATTTCATGTAAATCACAAAACACTATAAAATGAACATTTTGGCATGTACATCGTTTTCACAAATCAGCTTGAACTCACCTTGCTAGATTTAGGCTAAATCTACATTTTACTCCACTTTGAGCTCCTTTGAAGAAACTTGAATCTTCAAGGTCGAAACCCCAAACACATGACATCAAAATCTCCATTTTAGTCAAAACCTTAATTTAGACCCCAAACCTTCCATAATCTTACAAACCGAAACTGAAGGAATCAAACACTAGAAAATCATCAATGAATCATTTACATCACCTATTAAGGTTTAGAAAAGGAGGGGATAAACTTACCACTTAGGTTTTGGTGAAAACCTAGAAAACTCTACCATGGAACTTGAGGTTGAAGAAGAAGATGGTGAACCCTTGACTCTAGCTTCCAATCTTCACCACTTAATGATGAAACACTTCAAGAGCTCAAGGATTTGACCCAAAATGAGTTAGGGTTTGAGGGGAAGGAAAGGAAAACGACTTGGGAGAGAATGAGGAAGTTTGGAGAAGTGAAAATGAGAAAGAGGCCTGAAATTCGCGACTTAACAACAGTCTGCCACACTGGTGCGACATTGACCAGCGACAATGCCCAGGGAATTATCGCATGGCAATGTCGCCAACATTGCCCAGCCTTCTGTTTCCTCCTCTGCGACTGTGATAGTGCGACTATGACAGTGTCATAGTCGCCGGGCATTGTAGCAGGACCTTTCCGGAACCCCGAAACTCAACTTTTTCAATGCCAACACTCCCGATACTCCAAGGGACTTTAGATAATGTTTTCCCAACAAAATCCCACTGTTTACCAGTCACAGAAACGACCGAGTGGAATTTACTTACTGAAAATTACGGGTGTTACAAAAGTGGTGAACCTAATGTCCGAACGGGACATAGGAACATCGTGCCTATGGATCCATTGCACTAAGACCAAATACTTAATCATGCTAACACATAAATTATTAATAGTGCATGGAAGTCTTAAAACCAATTATCACCATACAATGTCATGAACATAACACCTTTTACTTTGAACATCTGACTCCTACATTTTGGAGGCGTTTAATGTCAAAAGACTAGGCATTATCATAATAGTTGCTTACACCGCAACAATCACCATTTATGAGCTTTAACCCCAAAATGGGTATATTAAGATAAACTCCTTATTTAGTTGGGGTGAACCAATCACTATAAATGTCAAGGTAAGACAATAATACTTGTGAGTACATGACGAAACCTCCAACTCTTGTGGATCTATTTTAGAAACCACATTTGTTACCACCAAACCCTAAAATTCCAAAAACTTAGGTTTTAGGTTGAGATTTGAGAAACCAACCATCACTTAGGTTAGAAAGACATAGAGGACCAAAATATAAGAAATATAATCACATATAGGAGTTTAAAGAAGTGAATGAGCTCACCTTGCAAGGGTTATACACAAACCCTAGATGTTGGATGAACTAGAGGAAGATGAGAAAGTTCCTTGAAACTTTAAATCCTTAAGCTTCTTAATCAATGCTTACCAAAACCTAGATTGAACATCACATAAGACTTTAATGCTCTTACCCAAGAGAAATCAATGAAGAGAGATGATGAAACCTACCTCTCAACAAATAAAATCGCCCAACTCAGCTCCCAAATGCAGTAAATGAGTTTTAGGTCGTGAAAATGAGGTTTTAAAGGGGCTGGGCCGAACGGCGACCTTGCCCGGCGATTGTGACACTTGTCATAATCGCATGTCACTATCGCCCGCTAACACCCCCTCTTAGAACAGATCCGGCGACATTGCCATACGAGAGTGACAGAGTGTCACAATCGTTGGCACTGTCGCCACCTTCCCCCGAGTTATGGTACATCCTCTGTGATAGTGCCCCGCGAGAGTGACCCCTGTCACAATCGTGGGCACAATCGCCCCATGGGTACCGAGGACCAACTTTTCCAGATTTCAACCCGAGAAGCCCACGACCCAGATTCCAAATCAAACGATAAATAAAATATGATCAGTTTGCGAATAATACTAAGTAAATGCACTCGATGAGGACGTACCAAAATACGGGTGTTACACAATGCATACTACTGTGACCTCCAGCCCGCTCCAGGACACGCACCAAGCACTGCAACTACTGATCACTCCTACATGGTCGTTTGTTCTCTATCTGAAGATCCTGTGAACTCGCACTCTAGCTCGAGCAAGGGTCCGTCAGCCACCTAACCAAATCTGTGACGAGCTCTCAGTCTCTCCGTTTGATCCACTCGAGCGTTCTGAGTTGCGCCATGAAAAAGTTATCCGGAATCCTTCCTTACTCCTTCTCAAAGACCACTTTATTTCGTTGTGACCAAATGATATATAAGAAGAACCCAACCGTCGTTGTCCAACGTTTCACCGCCATGTTATTCGAGCAAAAGTTATTACCCACCTCCATCAGACCCGTGACCGAAGTGACCGTTGATAAGTTAGTATTCCACCATCGTCCCGTTTGTAGCCATAGGTATTTTTCCTAATCGCAATTGATCAATGCATGGTCTATCTTCTCAATTTCTTTTCCACATCTTGGACAAAGGATAGTGTCCAACTCGATTCCCATTTTATCCACGACCTCCCTAATTGGAATCCTCCCTAGCCTCACTCTCCATAAGAAAACATTTATCTTTTTTGGGATTGATGAGATCCATTTTGTTTTTGTCACATTGTTTTCTCCAACTGACCTTTTATCCGTTAAGAGCCCCTCATTTTCTTGACCGTAAACACGTCTTGTGTGTCCAACGTCCATACGATTCTATCTCTAACTTCCCCTCTTGGTTTAATTGGTTGAAGATCACCCATTAACGACTCTAACTCACCTACTTCCTTCCCCCTCGGCTTACGTCTCCAATCCCATTTCCACTTCCACTTCCACTCTTCCCCTACCCACTCCCCTCTATCCTTTACCGAGATGTTTTGCCTAGTTTCCAATTGGAATAATCTTGGAAACTTCTCTTTTAAAGGTCTACTTGACACCTATTCTCCCCCCAAAATCTAGTGTCCGCACCATCCCTTATCTCCTTTACTAGAGACCCCGCCAAGTTTATGCCAACTTTTTCTAGATCTCTCCCGGCTTTCACTATGTCCCCCCAAACCTCCTTGCCCTCTACCCCTTTATTATTTTATGCCCCAAGACCCCCATCCCACCCGTATATACTTTGAATTACCCTTACCCACAAAGACTCCCTCTCTACTTTAAACCTCCACCACCATTTCCAAAGAAGAGCCAATTCATTTCTTTTAAACCTCTAACATTTATCCCCCCCCCCCTTTTGAGATCCCCCAACACCGAATCTCATTTTACCCAAGCAACCAGTTTCTTTTGTTTTGATACTTCCTCACTCTTGGCCCCCCACCCACCCCCCCCCCCCTAAAAAAATGCCCTCTCAACCGCTCAAGAGCGTTTATCACTCCAAGCGGTGCCCGGAATAATGAGAAAAAAATATAACGATGTGCTACCTAAAACCGATTTTACCAACGTTAGTCTTCCTCCAAAAGAGATCGACTTTGCTTTCCACGACGCGGGTTTTTTTCCATCTTCTCAACTACCGACTTCCAAGTGACGATTTTCTGCATAGGAGCCCCAATCGGGATGCCAGGGTAATTAAACGGAAGCTTGTCACACCTGCACCCCAAGAGACTAGCCCAAGTTTGAGCTTCACCTGCCGAAACACCCACCCTGAAAAATTTACTTTTACTCATATTTATTTTGAGCCCCGATACAAGGTAGAAACATTTTAGAACCTTCAACAAATTCTTTATATTGTCTAGATTCCATTCCCCGAAAAATATCGCGTCATCGGCGTATTGGAGATGTGAGATTTGGACGTCGTCCCGACCCACTTTAATTCCTTTGAAAAGACCTTTTCCCACTGCCTCTACCATCAAAATGTGTAAAGTTTCAGCCACCAAAAGGAATAGGAAAGGTGCTAATGGATCACCTTGGCGTAGCTCTCTTTCCATTTGGAACTCCCTAGTCGGCGACCCATTAACGAGTACGAATACTTTGGATGTACAAAGACACTTCTTTATCCATCCTCTCCATTTTACCAAGAACCCCATCGCTTTCATAACCTCCAAAAGAAAGCTCCAATCCACCGTATCATAGGCTTTTTCGAAATCAACTTTGAAGATCATTCCCCTTTTTTTCAATTTTTTCATAAGGGCTACCATCTCATTTGAGATTAAAACTCCATCGAGGATGTATCTCCCTTTCACGAACGCACTTTGCTTAATAATTATTACTTTGCTCATCACCGATTTCAGTCTTTCCGCTAAAATCTTTGACACAATTTTATAGAACATGCCGAATAGACTAATTGGTCGGTAGTCGTTTAGGCCGATCGGGTTCTCCACCTTAGGGACCAAAGTTATGAATGAAGTATTGCATCCACAACTTAACTCCCCACTTTCCATGATCCACTCTACCACCGCTATCAAGTCCGTTTTTATCGTCCCCCAAAACTCTTTTATGAAGCTAATTGTGAAACCATCCGGACCCGGAGCCTTGTTGTGCCCACACTCCTTGATTGCCCTCCATACTTCTTCCTCCGTAATTCTCTGCTCTAATAAATCTGTTTCCTCCTCCCACAACTTTTTTATATTATCCATTTGTAGCGTTGGTCTTTCTGTCGTTGGGTTGGAGAATTTACCTTTATAAAATTCATACACGAACTCTTTGATTTTTGTCGGGTCTTCCGTCCATTCGGACCCTATGTTCAGGCCCCAAATAGAGTTCCGCCTTTCGCTACTTTTAATTGCCGCATGAAAAAGCTTTGAGTTTTCGTCCCTATCTCTAACCCAATGAACCTTTTCTTTTTTGTTTCAACATTTCCAATTTTTTGCTCTCTAATTCCAACCATCTTGATCTAGATCTTAGCCCCCTTTGCCGATTGGTGACATTCATGCTCCCGTTGATCATTCCTTCTTCCCACTTTTTTGCCTATAACTTTTTCACATTCAATTCCTCATCTATATTCCCCCATTCGGCCCTACTCCAAACTTTTAAGGCCTCTTTAACATTCTTCAACTTATCACGAAAGATGCAGTCCGGTCGTCCCGAAAAAACAATTTTATCCCACGCTTCTTTTACAATATTCTCTAGTCTCTCATCCTTTAACCATACGTCAAAAAACTTGAACGGTTTTGGTCCAAAATCTGCCCAGACATCACTAATCATGATTGGGAAATGATCCGACCATTTTCTTTCAAGGACTTTTGCTCCCAAATTCTTCCATTCGGAGATATATTCGTGTGTCATGAGAAATCGATCAAGTTTGCTCCATTTTTGCCCATCATCACTTACGCGGGTGAAGTTTATTCCCCCCATCGGCACCTCAATAAGTTTTTCTTTTTGTATAAAAGCGTTAAAATCATCTGAGCCTTTACGGCTAGTGGCCGAGTTTATTCTTTCGTTGTCGTTTCGAACTTCATTAAAATTCCCTCCTAAAACCTACCTCACCTCGTCCTTTTCACATAAAGTTATCAGTTTAGTCCATAAAGAGACTCTGTCCTTCTGATCCCTTGGTCCATAGACTTTCACGCAACCCACCAGACCGTCCATGCTAGTCCACCGCCCCACAACTGCAATGTAATTTTCCTCATGAATGACATATTCACATTGAAAAGTTCTCTTGCTCCATACTGTTAGTAGACCCCCAGAATTTCCCACAGCCGATTCATGTACAAAATCCCCGTCATTTGTGCCCCATAAATTCTCTATCTCTCTTGCCTCCATTCTTTTCTTTTTTGTTTCTTGCAACATTAACATACACAAATTTTCTTTTCTACATATATTTTTTACCCACTGTTTCTTATTTACCGACACCAATCCGCTAATATTTAATGAAACTATTTTCATGGAAAGGTTATAGCAAGCGATACTTACACTGCAATCGGTCAATCCGACTTGCTTCTCGATTTCTGATGTACAGTACTTTTTTCATCCTGCCTCCAATTGACCCCAATTAAATCGCCGAATTTCTCTAAACTTTCTCGGCTATCAATGATTTTCAGCTCCTTTGATAGCGAAACTTTTGTAGCCGTCGAAACCAATTCACCTTCTTGCGTCCGCTCGTTTTTTATCGATCTTCCGACTGAAGGTTTTCCTTGGATTCCCTTGCTTTTCGAGTTCTCCCTTGCAAATTTCTTCAAATTATGGAAGCTAATTCTTCTTCTGCCAAAAGGTATTACCTCTCTCTTTTTTATTTTTGATGTATCGCCATTGCAAGACACAACCCTTTTGTTCCCTTCATTCGATGCTTTACTGTGCTGACCATCAGACTTGTTTTCTAACACGTGACCTCCTTTTTATACGACTTCAAGACTTTTCTCCGAATTGGGCTGAGATAAATCAGGCATGCTCCTCTTTCCAGACGTGTTGACAATATTCCTCTCTTGGGCTGTTTTATTAATTGGCCCAGCCACTATTTGATTTTCGATTGCCCTCCCCCTGTTTTGTCCAACCCCCCTACCACATAATCCAGATTAATTCTAGGCCCATTACTAAATTGTTCATGATGTAAGCCCACTTCTGTTGTATTTAGGCTATCCATAATATCTTCTAAAAGCCGCTTTTTTGAAGAATTTTGAACTGATGACTTTCGAATCTGAAAATTCGGCTGGGATTGAGTATTTCCAATTTCCTTTCTTGGAACTTCCACCAATGGGTTCTCATCATTATGTCTCTGTGACTTTTCACGTCCTTCCACCGACATTGTATATTCCGGCGATTCTCCGAGCACTTTCGTCCCTTCGTTAGTATTGACCGACGATTCTCCGCCCACCTTCGTCCCTTCGTTAATGTTGTCCGGAGATACGTCGGTCACCTTCATTTCTTTGCTAATGTGTAACACCCCGGATTTCCGTTATGTAATCTTGTTATTCTTGTGTTTAAGCGTTGTCATTAGCACCGCGTTTGGTTGGGAGTTTGAGTTTGGATTTTGGTGGTTTTGGACGAACCACAGTGAACCACGCGAGTTGCACCGCGACTTGAGGTCGCGGCACAACCCGCGAAACCCCCTATTTGTGTGGGTTTTGTGTTAGCGGGCGGGTTATGCCGCGAGTGGAGGTCGCGGCATAACCCACGAGATAGGTTGGACGACTTAAGGTGGGTCTTCAGCAAAATATCTCATTCTCTAGATCTCTCTCTCTCTCTTCATTTATTTTCTCTCTCTTGTCTCTCTCTAGTTTTCTTTGGATCTTCAAGGATCCATAAATTGCTAGTATTAAGTGCTTCTAGCAAGGGTTCGGTATAGAAAGCTTCACCTCTTCGTCGTGGTCGATGTCTGGTTTTTCGGGTTTTCGTATAAACCTATTGGGTGAGTTCCTACTACCTTTTACAAACTTTATACATGTCAAAACTTACATTTTGAACTTCTATATATCTCCATGGTTTCAGATCTAAGTTTACTACATTTTGATATAACTTGAGTTTTGGGAGATTTTAGGGTTCCCGATCATTTTCGACTAAAATGATAGGTTCCATCTTATTTGAAGTAAAAGGATGTTTTACTTGCACATTCATGTGGGTTACTTGAAAGAATGTTTAAAGTTCATTTTGATGATTTTCATTCTTACTAGAAGTTAAACATGAAAATGCATTTTGTTTATAAATGTTATTTTATACCATATGACTATCTATAGTTGGTCACATATGTTGTTGTGACGAGTCTGTACCATTGCTAGTGGATCCCTAGGTATTGATTCTACTAACGCTTTTATGTGATTTTCTGGAAAGGGAAAGTAAAATAAGTACTACATGCACATTGAGTTGTGGGGTACTGAAAGGGAAAGTAAAATAAGTACTACATGCACATTGAGTTGTGAGGTACTAAAAGGGAAAGTAAAATAAGTACTACATGCACATTGAGTTGTGAGGTACTAAAAGGGAAAGTAAAATAAGTACTACATGCACATTGAGTTGTGAGGTACAAAAAGGGAAAGTAAAATAAAGGACTACTTGCACATTAAGTTGTGAGGTTCTGGAAGAAGAATAGAAGAAAGGACTACTTGCACATTAAGTTGTGAGGTTCTGGAAAGACTGTATATAGTCTCATTGTAATATTTCATTCTTATTAACGATTTGACTTGGGATTTCTTATTGAAAAGATCTCATTTTGATGCAAATGTTTATATCTCTTGAAATTATAAACTGTATGTTCTCACTAGGCTTTAAGCCTAACACTTTTTCTCAAATGACGTGTATAACAGGTTCCCATTAGCGGTGGGTTGCCAAGGGCTTGTGTGATGAGCTTGGTCTCGGGGGCTTTTGAGATGACTACTATTTGATGTTGGGCAATTGTTTAAGTCCCATTCTTTTGGTGATAACGATGTAATCTAGATAGTTATGTTTAGATTAGTTTGTTGTTGAAATTCCGTATTCGTATTCAAGGTTGTAAAGGTTAAGTACATTTCCCCCTTTTTGGGAGGTTTATACCAAGTGTTGTTGCTTAATTGTCCAGTTTCCGCGTTTTAAATTCACTCTGGTTTTTAGGGTGTTACATAATGTTATCCGTAAATTTCTCAATGCTCTCTGTTTCGGAAACTTCTTCGGTTGATGCCGGTATGTTCCTTTTTCCTTCTATCTCTTGTTCTTTACTTCCAAACTTCGGGTCTCCCAAATCGAAGTTGCTTTCTTCGACCATCCACTCTTCGTTGCTTTCCTCTCCCCCCCTCCGTCCATTCCGAAGGTACCGTTGATCCACCGTCTTCTTCACTACTGTCCCACTTATTTACGGAGCCCTCCTTATCTAGATACACCTCAAGTAGACTATTATCTTCCTCCTCCACCTGAACCACATAATTAAGTCCTCCAAGTTTGATGCTAGTTATCGTGCTAATTCGTTCGACTAGACCCTAACTAATCAAAACTTTCCCCCATAAGAGATTACCGTTATCTTCCATATTGCAAATTTTTGTTTTTAACACGTTGCCCCACTTACTCGCTATTCCGGTGAAAGTCGATTCGTTCCATACATGAAACGGAACTCCTTCAATCCTTACCCATATTACCCTATCCGATGTTCGGAATCCTATTGACCATCTTTGGAGATCCTTTATCCACTAGTGGATACCATGCGTTTTATTATTAATCGTTTCTTCCATCTTTCCTTTCGACTTGAATTCCACTAATATGCACCTTCCTCCTATTAATCGCGCTCCAACTCCTCCCCGAATCACTGGATTACATATCGTTTGTACTGCTTGGAGATTATCCAGCGAGTTTATCGTACCTACAACGCACTTGGAGAGAAATTCGAGTCTTTCTTCTTCTGCAACCCAAGTCCCAGCCGCTGATTGTTCTTGTCTTCCGGCGCCCATTTCTTCCTTTGTTGAACGTTTCTGATTCCCAATCACCACTTCCACATACGAACTTTTTCTTTTTTTCCTTTTTTCCTTCTGTTTGGTCTATCCTACAGAGCTCCCCCCTTCCTGTTTGGAACTATGTTCTTCATGCTTCTCTAATCCCTTCTTTCGTGCCAAAAAAAACTCTTAGGCGAAATGTACCAATCCAGATTTGGTTTAGTTTCTATTCAAAAAAAAATTCATCACCGACCTGATTAAATCGAGCGAAGCCGAATCTTTCTCCTTTTTTCAATCTTTCTTTGGCATGTAGATGTCCGCAATCTTCCCGTACAGCTTGAACAATCTCCATAAGTCACTAACCTCCCAAATCTTCGGGAAATTGAAAAATATGAACGAAGTCTCATTTGAATTATTCCTACCGTTGATAATCCTATTCCTAAGCACATCGTTATACCTAATCCTATTCCGGATATCCGTTGTTCTTGCCTCTCTCTCCCTCCCCCACCCCCACTCTCTCTCTCTCTCTTCTCTCTCATCTCTCTCTTTGACGTTTAGCAATTTTAAGATTGAGAGTAAGTTTTTAGGAGATATTAACTATGATAAAGTCATTGATATTTTTGCTTCAAAGAACGCACGAAGGCATCGTTTTAGGTAATATATTTTAAGCTTTATCAGACGGGGTTTCGATTTATGTCCCCCCCCCCCGGGTTGTATCATTTTTGTTTTATTTAATAAAGATTTGGCGTGGGCATGAGCCGCTTAGCTTGACTAGGTTCCAAACCCCTTTAAAAAAATTCGTTTGCGAATTTTTTTTTGCCTTTCGCCATGGGCATCCAAAATCTCAGGACCGGACCTGTTTCTACTGCTAGTTATAAATACTCTGTTTTTTAACTGAATGGTATTAGGACCCATTTGGGATTTCATATTGTCTTGTCGGTTTTTGGGTTGTTACATCAACATTATCGTGTTGTAAATTATGTGAATTCAGGGAACTAGATAAGCAATTTAAAATAGTGAACATAGCCCCAATTAAATAAATAAATATGACATTCAAGTTGACCTTGTATACCCATGAAGTTAGAGGAATGTGAGCGAGGACCATTAAGCAAAACTTGTTTGACAACCAAACGCTTAAGGTAAAAGCACCATATGGAGAATTTTGTGAGAAGGCGATACGGAGAAACATTATAAAATAAAATTATTCTACGATTCTTTTAATGTTTAAATGTAACATAAAACATAAAATAAATATAATAAATCGAACAATATTTTATATAATAAATCGAACAATATTTTTTCTTTTAAAATAAGTTTTATGTCTCACATGATTAATATTTACATGAACTCTTAACAAATTGATCGGAGGAGGACATTGTTAGTGAGGCCAACATCGGCAGATCCAAGCTCTGATCACTTCCGTTGACATAACAAGTGTGGTTGTCGTTGAGTTTTGTGATCCAATGATTCTTGTTAGAGGATATGACAACTGAAAAGGTATTATTGTTACGCAACTTTTGTTTCGAGTATTGGTCCAATAGCCTTGCAGAAGTGACGCAAGGTTGTAGTAGCGAAATTCCGCATTTGAACACTTGAAAGCCTTCATTTTGGTGAGGATAAGCCATGTTTCCATCTATCTTGGACACTGTCCTAAAAGGCTCGCCGTAACAGCCTGTCATAACGCGCCATGGTTCAAGGTTTGTGTCTCACGGCACATTAAGCTTGTGGCACGCCATGGCCTAATGCGTGGTCTTTGTAACACGATACTTTTTTTTCTAAACGTTTTTAAGGTCTTATTTGCTAGTTTTTAATATACTAGAAGCGTATTCGCGCAATGCAGCGAGATACATCACGATTTTAATGTTTCCTTTTATTTTTTGTTTTTTTATCGATTTACAGTACGATTTTGGATGGTTTTGAGAGTGATAATGGTTTTTTTTTTATAAATTTGTTTAATTTAGGCTTAATAATATAATATTTTTTATATAAAAAAATTTAAGTACTTTGTTAAAATTCATTTGATTATCTTATACATTTTATAAATTTTTTATATTTAAATTGAGATGTTTATCATGTTTTGATTATGTTTATCAGTTAGTTATGAATTCAAACATATAGCTTTAGAAATTTGTATTCATGCATCATAACTTGTAATCTTGAATTTTAAGTAATGTGTATCAATAAACAATATTTAATGCATAAAAGTTTGTTTTTAAGAGTTTCTTCGATAGTTTAATAATAATGTAATTTATTTTAGGTTTAATAATATATGTTTTTTTTATAAAATAAACATTAAATATTTTGTTAGATTTTCTTAATTTAGGTTTTTTATATTTAAAATTTGATTTTTATCCTGTATTTAGTTATGCAGGGAGTGATTTTAGGGGAGTTGAAGTGATGAGTGATTTTAAGGGAGCTAAAGTGGTTAGAGATAATGATTGAAAGTTAATAAATAACATTACATAAAGCTTTAATGGTTGTTTTTAAGAGATTTTAAGTAATTAGTATTAAATAGCGGTACATTAAGTTTTAACAATTGTTTTTAAGAGTTTTTTATAAATGTTTTATAATATAGTATAGATAACCTTAACCTGTTTATTATCGACTAATTAAGTAATGGGAAAAGTCTGAAAAAACCCAATAAACTATTTGATTTTGAATGATTAAGTCCATAAGCTATTTTTTTGAATGATAAAACCCTTAAACTTTCGAAAACCGGTTAAATACATCCTTGTAACCTGTAAAAACAGGTTAATGTGATAAAAATTTGGGAAAAGTCTAAAGAAACCCAACAAACTATCTGATTTTGAATATTTAAGTGCCTGAGTTTTTTTTAACAAATAAATCTCTAAATTTTTTCCTAAATCTTTTTACCAAATAAATTATTGAACTTTTTTAAACAAATAAATCCCAAACTTTTGTTGAAGAAATAAAATCATGAACTTAATTTTGAACAAATAAATCTTTTTTTTTTTGCATGAATTTCACCGACAATATAGCAAAATGAACCAATTAAAAAGAGGAAAAATATACATTTTTATTACTAATTCCAAATCATTCAAAAGTTATGCATAAAAGTCTAAAACATAAATAGATACATACAATTGTACAAAATATAACAAAAAAAACGTCAATTCTTTCACAAAATATATCAAAAAAAGGTCAATCCGTTCACAAATATACAAAAAAAAACCTCCGGTAAGTGCTTACTGACTCGTTTACCTTACCGGATGAACATCGCAAGGGCCGAGAATCATATCCGGTAAGAACGATATTATGATGGAAAGTCTTACCCGGTAAGTGGAGGTGATGACTCTTACCCGGTAAGTGCTTACCGGGTAAATTGTTGCACACGATAGCTTTTTGATGGACTACAATCTTACCCGGTAAAATAAGTTAAGGTGTCGATTTTTACCGGTAAGCACTTACCGGGTAAATGTTTGGGTAAACGACCCCTTAGTTGATGGTATATATTAAAGTCAAACGGTTGATTAGACTCTTACTTTAAATTAAACATTACTTTGTTATTACAAATGACATAACTTTTAATATATTTTTGTTAGTAGGATAATCATATAGGGAATTTGTTTGATATATTTGTGAAGGGATGAGTGTTTTTTGGTATATTTCGTGAAAAAATATGTATTTTTTTTTTTGGTGCATTTTAAGAAATGATTGGCGGACGTTATTTGGTATATTTAGTGAAATGACGAATATAATTTTTGTATGTATCTATTTATGTTTTAGGCATAACTTATGAATTATTTGGAATTAGTAATAAAAATGGTATACTTTGTCTCTCTTTAATTGTTTATTGCTTTATTGTCGATGAGTGGATTTGTATATATTTTTCTGTTCTTGCAGAAAAAAAAATTGGATTTATTTGTTTAAAATTAAATTCATGATTTTGTTTATTAAAAAAAATTTGGGATTTATTTATTCAAAAAAAGTTCAAGAATTTATTTGGTAAAAAGATTTAGGAAAAGTTTTAGAGATTTATTTGTTAAAAAAAATTGAGGGACTTAATCATTCAAAATCATATAGTTTGTTGGGTTTTTTTAGACTTTTTTCTAAATTTTTATCATATTAACCTGTTTTTACAAGTTACAAGGATGTATTTAACCTGTTTTAGAAAGTTTAAGGGTTTAATTATTCAAAAAAATAGTTTAAAAACTTAATCATTCAAAATCATATAGCTTGTTTGGTTTTTTCAGACTTTTCCCTTAAGTAATAGTACAAAACATATGTTTTTATATATAATATTATATGTGGCATAAAGATTTGCTGCCATAAGTCACGTCTTGCAAAATGTCGTGGCTCCTAAGGCTTGAATTTGGCCTCACTACCACATCACGCCTTACTCCATTTAGAACCTTGGTTTTAGATAGGATAACAAATAACTCACCCTCTTTTGGACCAACAATCGTAAAAATCGACTTCTATAGTTCTAATTATATTTATACAAATAATTTTATAATGCCATTTTTAGACATTCAAGATAGGGGTGTTCGCGGTGCGGTTTGGGGTAAAACCGCAAACCGCACCGCATATGCGATTTGAGCATTTTTCCAAACCGCAAACCGCACCGTATATACCTCAAACCACACCAAACCTCACCGCATTTTGCGGTGCGGTGCGGTTTATGCGGTTTGTACCTTACGCATTTTACACCTACAATTCAATAATTATAAGTTCAAAACTTCATTTTAAAATCAACGATAATGTGATCGTAGTCCCTAAAAATAAAAATATTCAATATGTCCAATTCTAAAATACATATTATACAAATATTGCAATTATTCTATATATACACATATGTGTGTTTAATATATAAAATTAAAAAAATATACATATATATAATGTGCGGTGCGGTTTGAACCGCGGTTTGATAACTAAAAACCGCAAACCGCACCGCATAGTGCAGTTTGGTAAAAATGCAAACCGCAAACCGCACCGCGGACGTTCTAAACCGCACTTTGCGGTGCGGTGCGGTGTGGGCGGTTTGTGCGGTTTTACGGTTTAGACGAACACCACTAATTCAAGATATGATAACCGTTTCCCACCCCTGTCCACACAAAAAAAAAAACCCTAATCAGAAACAAAACCAAACTCCAAACCATTTGATGCTTGCATTAAAAGTAAACGCTAATCAAAATCCTATATCGAAACCATAATGAAACAAACGACAACAATGGAAAAAATTTCGCAAGTAACTTATCTCGTGTTTGTAGGAGCTAGAGATTTACACGACAAGTAAACCCTAAACACCACCTGATTCGCACGACTTCTTTTTTCCGGTTTGGTACCAATGGATGTTCAGGCTAGCTTATGCCTACATCGACCAATCCCATAAGGCCCTGAAGATAACAGCCAATAAAATTCCCTATGCCCCTAAAGAGACCCGCACAAGCCACCTACGAGGAGCCCCAACACCCAGGGGTTGTTTGTTTAAAAAAAACATCTTAATTTTTTACATTTAGACTGTTTGTTTTTTTTTCGGTTTTCATAACCTCTTAACTCTTAAATACATCTGAAATAACAAGTCGTGACCTAACTTCTTAAAACCTCTTATCGCCGCCTCATTTCATATGTTTTTCTTTCTCTCAGGACGCCTCCTAAAGTTACAAAAACAAACAGTCTTATCGATTCAGATTTCATAAGAAAGTATGTAATACGATTGACACATTAAAAACAAGTCCCCACTACGAACCTACGCTCAACACAAAGTCAAGATTTGAGTAAACGACCATCCGGTATTCAGGAGAATACCCTTTCAGCAAGCCGAAAGACTGTCTGAATTTACTTCTTCACCGTTAGCAAGATTATCTCTTCAAACAATGGGACTAATCGCAACATATTTTTCAAGGATGCTTAAATTCCAAACACTACATTGATTCTACTCACTTGATTATAAACCAACAGGGAAGATTACAAAGATCCAGGAAAAAGCAGCCCCTTAGAGCCTACCTTCGGGTGGGATATACCGGGTATGTTTGGTTTTTGGATGAACGATGAAAGTTGAAGATGGTTTGCAGCAATATGGCTATGAAAGTCTGTCAACGATGGTCGATGGTGAACGTCGAAGCCCAACCAATGGACATCTCCGACCCACCACTAAAACACTAAAATGGAGACCATGTTTGCTCCAACCCATCACTAAAACACTAAATAAAACCGTGTAAATGGCCTCTATATTTAGAGGTCTACTATTCATGGACTCTAAAAATTGTGTGTAGTGATTTATAGAGTTTTGTGTTTTAGTGGGGATTGACCCACATTTTAGTGTTTTTCTAGAGGTGTGTGTTGGAGATGGTACACAATCCCTAAGGGTGCATCTAGTAGATGGGACATGACAAAAACTAGTTGTCCCACATTTATCACATGTCGTCAAATTGAAATCTTAAAACTTTCCCAGTTCTTTCACTCACCTATCTCACTCTCAGTTGTCCAGTCCACCTATCTAGTCCAAGTACCAAACGCACCCTAAGGGGCAACGTTAAAGAATCACACAAAGGACATTACCGGTTACTCTTCACATCAAGACTGATACCAATTAGCAAACTTTGGGCACAACATTTACAAGCTTGATTAAAACCCTTATCAAAAAGATCATCTTGACCCCTATCTCTTATCTAAAACACAACTTTCAGCATCCAAAAACCAAAAGCTATTCAAAACAACATGTTGAAAGTTCAAACTACTTACATTAACATATCTTGACTTTGCTTGTTAGTTGTTGCATCTGGCCCTCAGTCCACATATCGCAGCATACAGTTTCCTTCGAGGCCCAACAGCAAGAACGCCCATCTCTTTCAGATCATCAAAAGTAAGCAAAGGCAACACTTCTTCATCGACCTCGTGCATTTCAAACACACCTGCATATCTACCGAACCCCACATCTTCCAACCATCTACCAACACTATTTACACCTACATCATTACACCTACCACTCGATTCTGAAATGAGATCATTGTTTTCAAGAATACCACCCTTTTGAATCTTGAAAGTTGCTTCATTGACATCGTTCCCAAAAGTTCTTTTGCTCATAGCAGAACCTTGATTATCAACCGAGCCATGAAAATCCATAGAAAGGACCTTGAAGTTCCATGGACCTTCAAAAACAGTTCGCTTGCATCTTTTGCTCCGTGGCCCTTTTATGCACTTATGGGTCGTTTTAGATTCAATCATTTCCGTCTCATTGTTTGTGGCATATCCGAAGGGGGATTTCATGGAGTTGGGATCATCGTTCTCTCGGTTTTGCTGCGTATCGACCACAAACTTCGAGGATAAATCAGGATCAGAAACTGTAAACTCGGATGATGGTTGGTCAGGGAACCCAGCAATTTGATAGTTTTGTGGTTCTTCAAGTATGTTAAAATCATACAACCATAAGTTGTTCATCATCATGTCGGAAATCCCATAATTAAAAGCAGCAGATACATCTCCCATTTCTCCCAATCTTACATTCGGCCATCTTTGTCCCTTTGACTCCATATGTGACACCAACATTATCCCCAAACTTGTAAAATCGAGTGCTGAGAAAAACCCTAAATTGGGAGAATTGAAGTAATAGCATAATCAGAACAACAAAAACTCCAAGTTAGAAATTGCCCAAAAATACCCAAAACCGAAAGAATATATACACATCAAGAAAACAAGCAAAAATCGAAGCAATAAATACCTAGAAAATCGATATAAGTAGGAACGCAGAAAAGCCAACAATATGAAGAAGAACCCTAAATTCACATAATACCCAAAACGATTTCCTGTTATAAAGCAAGAGCCGTGCCAAAATTCGAAGAAATTTCTCTTACAAGCAGTTAGATGCAATTATATAATTAGCAACATACGCACCACAGAACACAAGAACGAGCTCAATCGACACTGTTTACAATAAATAAGCCCCGAAATCAAATAAAATTCTGACGCAAAACAAAAGCCATGTCGAAATTGAAGTAATAAAGCAAGAAAAGGCGATGAACAACTACAAACAAACCTTTTAGGGGATGGATGCAGTTTTGAGAGTGAACTGGATTAGAGTAATTGGTTTTTGAATGGAAGTAAGGAAAAGGGTGTATTCAAGGGTAAGGAAGTACGCTGATTAGGGATTTGAGGGATGGTTTTACAGAGCTTCGGGGGGTGCTACATGTGGATGCAGATGGAGTCCCAGTCAACGGGGATTTGGGGTCTGAAAAAAGACAATTTGCAAGTTTTTTGGGAATTTGAAGAGGGAAGTTGTGTGCTTTATTTGCAAGTTTTTAGGGATTTGGGATAGGAGTGACTAGGAGGAGATAAGAAAGTAATTTATTACTATATATATGGTAAGATAGATTATTATTATTGATGTCTTCAAGGACTTTAAAATAAGATCTTTGAAGCATGAAGAAGTTTCTTGATCCTTCTACGGAAATAAAAGGAACTCTTTGAAAATTAATATTATTGGATGTAAGTAACGTGATTCAATTCAATTGATGATTGGACTAGTTCGGTTTTTTTTATTGGATTGGATTGGATTGGATCCAACCAATATTAATTGGATGGGATTGGATTGGATCAGATCTATCTGACATCCAATGGATAATCATATCAGATTACATACATCCAATATGTTAATTCAATCCAAATTTTCAACAATGAAATAAATTGATTAATTACTTTTAATCTGTGTTAAAAAACTAAAATTTTAAAACTAACACAACAAATTTCGAATTTCACAATATAAAACAAATTAGTTGGATGGATAACTTGATGGTTAATTGGATGTTGGCCGGTTCAATTTGGTAGGTTTTGGATTACCATCCAAGATCTGCACAATCCAAATTGGACGTTGAAATTTTCAATCCGATCCAACTATATTTAGATATCCAATTACTCGGTCGATTCTAATTGAACCAGTCGGTTTCAATCGGATCGGTGACTTTCTACACAATCCTAATCTATACTATATTATGAAAGAGAAATAAAAAAACTCTTAATTACAACATTTTAAGCACAAAATACAACTAATTAAAGTTAATTACTTAATTTACAATTTCATAATGCTTTGGTACTACTTATCCAAGCACATCATCATTATCTTCACGCCAATAAGTAATATATTTTTTAATTTAGGTACGTTTCCAAAATTTAGGTACGTTTTATTTTATATGTATATTATATATATATGTTATATATATAATATAAGTAATATATTGTTTACGGAAGAGGCAAAAAATAAAAGTATTATAAAAAATAAAAGATTTTATTTGTTTATTATAAATACTTATATTATATTATATATTAAAGAGTTGTAAGTTAAAAAAAAACTCAAATGATATAAATACGCCATATATATTTATAAATTTTACAAACCAATTGATTGACATATTTATTAAAATAATAATTATTCATTATGATATATATATATAGAGAGAGAGAGAGAGTTTATTTATTATCATCAGTATTTTAAATTAAGAAACAATTGAGATAAATATGGATATGCATATATTCATTAAAATAAATGAAGTGATAGAGATTGGTTTATATAAATTAATAGGAGTTTGGAAAAGATTGAGATTCTACTTTTATTTAAAATGTTAAACTATTAAGATTTTTCCATGTTAACCTAGGAAGTTGAAAAAATGAATGAAATCCAAAGTATAAATATATGATACCGCCTACTTTTTTTTATTATATATATAGTTAATAGAGTTCGATATATTCAGAAAAAAAAGGTTGCTTGGATTTAACATGAAGAAAAAAGTTAACCAGGTAAATTTCATCTTCACCATTAAATAATTAATTCGATATTATTTCATTAATTTTCATCAACAGGTTGATTATATGTATTTGTTATTAATTAAAACTATTAGAAATTTGTACTAATAAATCATAACTTGTAATCTTCAATTTTAGTTTGTTTTTAAGAGTTTCTTCGATAGTTTAACAATAAATTTTTTTAACTACATTTGGTTTGTATCTATTATAATCATATGACATTTCTTACAGGGCAAGTCTACAGATGGATGCTCCCAGTGATATCTTATCGTTTTCTGTGTTTACAAATTTGTATTGTCACATATGATTATAATTCTATTTTGTTCAAACATACATATCGGGTTTTATTTGTTAATTATGAGTTGCATTAAGTTACAAAGATTACTTTATTTTGTAAAAATATTGGAACTAATAGATGAATATTTTCTTAAATTATTTTCTTAAAAAAACGTATAAAGAATAATAATATGCAAATATTTAGTACAAAAGTTTAGCTTTTACATGAAGTGTACTCGCGCAATGCAGCTAGATACATCACGATTTTAATGTTTCATTTTATTTTCTGTTTTTTTGTCGATTTACATTACGATTTTAGATGGTTGTGAGAGAGTGATAATGATTTTTTTTATATAAATTTGTTTAATTTAGACTTAATAATATAATGTAATTTATTTTGGTTTAATAATATAATTTTTTTTATAAAATATTCTGTCATATTTTTTTAATTATATTTTAGATTTTTTATATTTAAAATTTGATTTTTATACTATATTTAATTATGCTGAGAGTTATTTTAGGGGAGTTAAAGTGAGAAATGATTTTAAGAAAGTTAAAATGGTTAGAGATAATGATTGAAAATTAATAAATATCATTAAATGTAATACATACAGCTTTAATGGTTGTTTTTTAAGTAATTAACATTAAATAGCTGTACATTAAGCTTTAAGACTTGTTTTTAAGAGTTTTTTATGTCTGCTTTATAATATAGTATAGATAAAATGAAAAACTATTTTTCTAACATGGATCTTCATATTTCAGTCCATCTTGATATATATACCCTCACCCTTTTTGTGATTCATCCGCAACTACACCATAGATCTTCACATATATCCGAATGATAAGTAAAAAAAATGTTGCTTATAATTGAGGTCAATAATATTGACTTTCAAATAGTACATAATATTATTGGTAGAGTAAAGTCATAGATGAGTGCTTAGAAAGCATGCATGACAAGTATAGATTGGTAGTATGCGATAAAGTAATGAGGTAGCAAGTAGAAAACTAGTAAGACTTGAAAGTGAAGATACAAAAGTCACATGCAAAAGAGTAATTACACCTAAGAATTCTTGAAATGGTTCAAAAATTGTTGTCTCAAATTCACCATTCTACTTAGATACCCAAACTATGTACATTCTATCACTACGAGTGAGACCATAATATCCAAGGTTGGTTGGCCCAACCATGAGCTTGAAAATTGTATTCCCAATCAAATCAAGCAATCTCTATTCAATATATGACAATATAAAGTTCTAGAGAGAGAGTGTAGTGAGAGAAAGCGTATTCATCATATATCTGACAATGTGATACAATGGATCTGGTTACATGATTTACAAAGCTATATGTATTTATATCACAAGTCTAAAACCACATGCTTAACAACAAAGTAAACTCTAAGATTGACTAAACTAAACTTTGACTTTGTTGACTTATCTTGACTTGACTTTTCCTATTAAATCTTGGATACAATAATACACTAACAATCTCCCCCTTTGTATTCAAGATTTAACAAAAATTTGACAATCGTCTTCAGCGCTTGATTCTTCAATCTTTAACTCTGACGACTTTGAACTTTGAAGCTCTTTCTGAAATTGTTGAAGAATCTTGAAAAGTCTTTAACACTTTGCAGCTTTGAAAAGTCAACAAGTCTTGAAAACGAATCATTTAAAGTCTTGAAACAATACTATGAAAACTTCATCTTTGAAACTTCTTTAAACTTCTTTGAAATCTTTTGTCTTTGAGAAACTTCGAGGAATCTTTCAAAAACTTTATCTTCATCACTCTGATCTCTTGATCTTCTTTGAAAAAATGAACTTTCCCGAATCTTCTAATTTGACTTTGAATAATCTCATAATGATTTCTTTTCATCTGGCTTGGACTTTCAGAATCATCTTTCTTCAGAAATCATCTTCAGAATCTTCTGAATTATTTGACAAAACTTTGAAATTGATCTTTGTAGATATCTCCCCCTTTTTGATGATTGTAAGCTTCATGATCATCAAAACTTTCTCAATTTCAGCACTTTCTTTGAATCTCCCCCTTTTACAAATATTCTCCCCTTTTGAGATACATTTGACATTCTCCGCTCTTTGATCTGAATAGCTGAATCATGAACTGTATATACCTAAATCTTTTCAAATTCAGATATAATGATCTTGGTAACCCTGATTCAACAAATGAAACAGTTATAAGTGTTTGTCAGTAACACGGAGTTACTGTGTACAACGAATGTACAATTTAAGGAGCTGGTTTGATGATGACTCCCCAGGACTTCCATTCAATCATTGAAAAACACAAGGTTTATCTATGAATGTTCTGACAGAAAAACAAATTTTCTGTGTGCTCGTGCTTGTGTATGAAAGAATTTAGCACAATGATTGTGTTTCATAAGGCTCAAATTGTGTAAACTGTTGAGACAGCAACAAATATTACACAGACTCAATGTGCATGAAAGAGGTGCGAAGGCGGGGCAACTTTCCTTCTTTTTCAATATCTAAATCTTCCGAGTGAAGACTAGATAGCAGATATGTTGTGTCCCCAAAGAAAATGAAACATTTCTTTGTTAAGAAAGAAACGAGTGGTTGGTGGGGTTAATGCAAGAGTTGGCATGGGCTCACTGCCTTTTTCAATGATGGTCACCAAAGAATGTGAACCAATCAGATTTTGTGGCTGCCCGACTCAGAAAGTGGTTGGTGCAGAGTTCTGATATTCTTTTAACTCTGTTCTCACACCCTCTTTCTTTTTATCATTATGCTCACTTCTAACCAAACTCTCATTTCAATTTTACCGCTCCACGCAATGAGAAAATCTCAACCGGATGAGTTATCTCCCCCACTCTTTGATTTTGACCCCTCAATCACTCTAGGATAACTTCCTGGGTAGGAAACACTGGTTTACGTGAATCCATGGAAGTTCTATTTAAGCTCACACATGAATCCCATGTAAGTCCTATAAAGAATGGTTACTCAACAATTTAACTTTAGCAGTTAAGCACAAAAATGTATGATGACTGGTAGTCCAAGATCAATGAATCTTAGAGAGAGAAAGTAGAGAGAGAACAATTGAAGCGCAAATAATGTAATCAGATTAATGTGCGTGTGAATCCCTTTTACAAAGAACAAAGACCAAAGGGACTTAAATACCCTTGGTCAATACAACACAGAATAGGACACTAAACACAGTATTTGACCAAGCCCTATAAATACAATGATTACTATAAAATCAGACCTAACAATCTCCCCCTTAGTAATCATTGGCGCTTTGGTCTTCAAAAATTCATCTTCTAAATCAGCAAGGACCAACAAAGCGACTTTGTGAAGCATTCTGACTTTTAAGAAAAAAATTATTCTCAGCATCTTTCAAATTAAGTTGTCTTTGCTGCCTTGAGCTCTAGACGACACACCTTTTTGAATGATCTTGAATGAACGGTGGTGGTCGGAGCAGAAACAGCAAAAGAATTAGTTGTAGCTGAGAGAATAGAATCTTTGAGCGAATCTTGATCAGCAGATAACCATTTGAGCTCTTTGTCTCTTTACCATCTCCTTAACATCTGTTAATTCTCCCCCTCATGACCTTGATGATTAGGATCAACTTGGTCATACAAATGTTGGAGACGAGACAGCTTAAGATCTGCAAAATCAAAGAAACAGAGAAAACAAGGAAGGTTCGCGTGTCACGTTGGTTGCGCAAACCGAGGTTTGCGTTTCATGAAGGATAACTATCGAGAAATGAAGTTCCCCAGGAGCAAACTAAGCCAAGATCGTCAGTTCCTTTCACTACCAGCCGCTGAAGGAGCTGCTCGTTTCATGAAGGATACGCAAAACAAGGTTTGCGTTTCATGAAGGATACATAAAACGAGGTTTGCGTTACATGAAGGATACGCAAAACAAGGTTTGCTTGACCAACGGAATGCGCAAAGCTGACAAACTCAGAAAAAATTTACCTTTTTAAGCTCTTTGACTCCCCCTACACAAATGCACTAGATATGACAATTTGAGTTAGCATTCATATAAAGAAAATCAAATACTCCCCCTCAAAAACAGATATGATCATTAAGAAAAATTCTCCTTTTTCACTCCCCCTTGAATAATGCTCAAACCCATTTGAAATATATTTATGAGAACACAATGAATGTAAACATCAATATAGAAAGAAAAATATACTGAATATGTATTTTGAAACGACTAAATATATAAAAATTTAAACAGAAACAAATAAAATTCTACTTAGTAAAATATCACAATAAAATCCATCAAATGAAATCAAATGTATGTGTTTGGATACAGAAACAAGTTTTATTGCATATCAAGTTATGACATGTTCAGTTTCAAAAACTTTCATCAATCTATTCAGTGTGCTCGCATGTGAACTTTGATTAGCTTCAAGAAAATGCAATTCTAAAAATATAATAGAGAACTTTGCATGTAATCACACTAAGCCATCAAAAATTCAAACTTTCACAAATTTACAGGTTTATTGCAACTCAGAAATTTTAACCAAGTATCATGAGATGTGTGCTCATTGACATCTTTTTAACATTGTGCACTATGGCATCTTTACATGAGTGTGCTCTTTGGCATCTTTTAAGCGTGTGCACTTTGGCATCTTTTAATCAAAAAGTTTATTAAGTAAAGAACATGTCGTAAACATAACTTTCTATCTGACCCTATATATTGCAGGATTTGGGTCAGCCACTCCCAGACCAGTTGGTCTTAGGGGACTAGGTGTCAATCACCCCTTGGAACTTACTTTCCCAGATCAGAAAGGCTACATCGACACATCCTTAACCCATTCATACCAGTAGAACATGACTTTCGATCTGATTCTATAGAAGGATTTGGGTTCGATCACTCCCAGATCAAATGACCTTAGGGGACCAGATGACAAGCATCCCACAGAACTTACTTTCCCAAACCAGAAAGGTCACAGGTACAAACTTTCAAACTTAGAGATTTCTGATTTATAAGAATTTAATAATCATCTCAAACACAAAGGTTTTATGTCTAAGTGCTTAGCCCATATTTTCATTACGATCCAAAATTCTGACTTGTTAGGTTTTCTAAGCATTGTAAACTATAAATATTCTGAATCACACAACTTTAAAACAATATCAAAAGCTACAAACATGTTGCTGACGTTTCGACTTTTTTTAGAACTGAAATTTGAACATATAAGAACTTTAATATAAGCAAAGCAACTTGAAAATTTATCCTAGACACACATTTTATTCAAAAGAAAGAAAATTGTAAAACTTTTACTTTATAGAATAAAATTTGTAAAGGTTTAAACTTTTAAAACAACATGCCGAAATTTAAAAATTAGAAATATTTGATCGGCAAGTTTATATTCAGTTGAAACAAAATATTATTCAATAATATTATCATTCACACAATGTAAAAATGAAATTTGTGTCTCATTTGAAAAAATTGGGTTGAACAAATTCAGGAGATGAAATGAAATGCTCAGATTCTTTTAAAACAATATGAGAAAACTGGAACAACATCATTATCAGATATAAATGCAGCGGAAATTAAGTAGATGTACTCACAGTTTCTCATTAGTCAGAAGCTTAATGCATTGAATAACGAGTCATAGACTGATTTGTCCAGAAGTCATATTCTTTGAAGCACGGGTTCTGAGCTGAATTACTCAAAAACCAAAGTCTTGACATTTAAGACCGGGTTTTGAACTGCTGTGTTCAAAAGTCATTCTTTCTCTTACTCCCCCTTAACATGTGATGCCTGCAACTTTGAATCAGATAAAGATTTGGGTACCCACTTGAATTTGGGACCGTGTTTGTTAGTTGCAGTTCTTATGAGGAAATAATTGTTAGATTTAACATTTAAAGCACGAGGAATATGATCAGAAAAATAATCACAATCATCAGAAGAGAAAGCATAATCATCAGAACTAGAATCTGAGGAAGAACATGAGACATGTTTTGAAATTCGAATCATTTGCTTTATAGAGTATTTTGAAATTTTATTACATTTAGCAAATGAATCACTTTATAAAGTTTGTCTACACATTTATCCTCATCAAAAATATGTTCATCAGATGTCCGCTTCTTTCTCCAGATCTGCCTCTTTGATCGAGTGCTCAAAGTCCTATATGTAAGAATTGAATCGGTAGAATTAGAACTGTCAGAAATAACTTTATCTTGTTTCTTTGACTTCTTTGACCGTCTTCTTTTACGCTTAGGTTTATAATATTGATCATTTAGCGTAAAAGAATCATCAAGAATTTTAGACGAAATATTTAAATCAGAAGAAATAAATTTATCTAAGCAACCAACTGATCAACTAATAAATCTGAATTGGCCTCGGAATTTGAATTATTTTGAGAAAAGATTTTAAAAGTTGAAACTTCCTTTTTGTTTTCTTGAAAATCAGAAGAAATGCTAGAAATAGAATCTGATTTTTGAGAAAATAAATTTTCTTCTAGACTAGAAGTCATGAAAGAAAAAATAATATCAGATTCAATTTCCTTCAAAATATTTTGATCTTCTATCTTATCTTCAAGATCGATGATTTTGCCTTCTAAAACTAATGGAGGAGTATATTTCTTCGAATCATAAATGATTGGAGAAATATTTTCGTTATCAGAATCAGGGGCATAAGAAGGAACAAAATCATCAGATACTGAAGATTTAATAGAAGATATATCATTTAAAACTCTTCTTCCTCTCCTTGATTTTTCAGGAAAATATTTTACATTCTCGCTTGTGTAAACAAAAGGAATTTCTATTTTCTTATTATTTGTCTTTTTCTCATTTTCGAGATCTAACACTTGCTTTTCACTAGTCCAATGAAATTTGAACTGAGGAGCATAGTATGCAAGAGTTAGATAGTCGTATTTATATAAAGTAGGCACTTCGTTTATCACTTTGTTTAAACAATTAGGATTGTCAAAACCAAGTCCCCACCTTTGTTTTAAAGCTTCTTCATTCCTCGGTTTGTTCATAAAAATTGTTTGTTCAGATTGGTTTCTTCGATAAAGTTTTTCTTCTAACTTATTTATTTTATCTGAAAATTCATCTTTTAAATTAGTCATAGACGTCAAAGATTCAAGATAAGTTTTATTTGAATTTTCCAAATCATCCAATTTCTTTTGAAAGATGTCTTTAGTATTTTCTAAAATAGATTTTTCATCTTTCAAAGAAATTTTCAGTTTGTCAATCAAATATGACTTTTCAGAATTTAGATTCTTTTCAGATAAAAACTTAGAACGTAAATCATACAAAGCATTAATTATGATATTCATCTGAGAGGTAATGAAATTATAATCAAATTCAGAATATACCTCATCTTCATCTGTTTCAGAATCTTCTGACTGATCAACTCCAACCAAGCACATCTGAGCGATCTCTACGTTTGCAGCTTCGTCGTCAGAGTGATCAAGCCAGAATTCTTTTTCGGCCAGTAGAGCAGTTCCATTCTCTCTCTTTTCAGCCAGTTCCATTTTCTTCCGGTAGTAAGCTGAGTCCCTAACCTTCTTAGCTCGACACTCCTTTGAGTAGTGGCCCGACTTTCCACAGTTATAACAGGCAGTAGACTTTGGCTCAGGCACTTTGACTGTTGAACCAGAAGTGAAGCGAGAAGAGTTGGAACCCGATCGAGGTTGGAACTTTTTCTGGTAATGCTGAGAGAGAAGGATCATCGCTTTCTGCAAAGCCTCACCATCATCTTCAGTTGATCCGGTGTAAGCGTTATCAGACAACGCTTGTTCAGTTAATTGCTTCGTGAGAAGTGCCACCGAGTCTACTGATTTCTTGTTTTTCTCAAGTTTTGCCTTCTTCTCTATCACCAAGCTTTCATCAGTCATCAGAATCTCATATAGTTCTTGAATCTGCATTGTTGAGATTCGAACATCTTTCCTCAGTCTATGACATGATTTGTTCCATTCAGGCTGAAGAGCATTGAGGAATTTCAGATTCGTCTCAAGATCAGTCTTTTCCACTTTAATCTTTCTTAGATCATTAATCACAGCACAAAACCGGTCAAATATAACCTTCAGAGATTCATTGTCCTTTGCCTTAAATTCCTCAAAGTTATTCATGAATCGTGTCTGACGAATTTGAGTAGCAACTGATGACCCAAGCATGATCTTTTCTAATTGAGTCCACATCATGTTTGGATCATGTTTGAAACAATCAATTCGATTGTAAATTGAGTTAGGCAGAGCTAGCATCAAATTGGACTTTGTTTCTCTATCGGCTTTTTCGCGTTTGATTTCATCAGCAGTCAAAGGAATGTCATTTTTCGGCCTGACAAATGGTCCTTTAGATAAAGATTTCATCATATTCTCTCCATTAGTCTGACGCTCAATGAAATTAATAAACCTATCTTGCCACTGTGTAAACTCTTCTTCGTTGATTAAAACTGGTGGACGAGTATCTGTTCCCAATTGCATCATCAGATCACTAAAGTAGAACCTAGCTTGGAAAGCAAACTTGGCAGAATCCATTTCTGATGTTCAGAAATATTTCTAAGTCTGGAGCTTGCGCAAAGTAGATCTTTGCGTGTCAGGAAGAGGACGCAAACAAGAGCTTTGCGTATTAAGGCAGATGCGCAAACACGGCTTTGCGTGTGAAGACTGATACGCAAACAGAATTTTGCGTGTGAAGGAGGGTACGCAAAGTTAGCTTTGCGTATGTAGAAGGATGCGCAAAGTAGACTTTGCGTATGAAGAAGGATGCGCAAAGTGCGCAAAGTAGACTTTGCGTTTGTAGAAATAATCCGAAAATCAACTTTGCGTAATACGGTTGATGCGCAAACCCTGAAAAATACAAGCAGAACTAGTAGAACACGCAACTTAATATGAATCTTGCGCAAACTAGGATGAATCTTGCGCAAAGTGATATGAACATGCGCAAATTTATATGAATGATACGCAAATTTCAGAAAAACAAATATAATGCGTAAGATCGATTCTAACAATGAAAACAAAGAAAGAAATCCACACTCTGATTATCGAAAACAACTTTCTTACACAATTCAACTAACAAATTCGATTAAAAACAACAAAAACTCAAATTCGAGTATGAAACAGTACCGAACTCGAGTTTTCCAGAAAATTTTTAAAACTCAAAATCGACAATCAAAACTAGTTTTTCTTGCAAAACAAACTGAAACAAATGTGATCGATTATCAAAAACGAAACTAATGAATCCAAGATCAACACAATTCGATCACAGACACATCCAAATTTTATGATAAATCAAGAAAACGAGATTTTCTTGAAAAATTCAAGAAAATCGATCAAATTTTCGATTTCAATCACAAATTCAGATACAGAAAAACAATCTCTCAATCCTCTCAAGATTCAGATGGCTCTGATACCAATTGATAGTCCAAGATCAATGAATCTTAGAGAGAGAAAGTAGAGAGAGAGCAATTGAAGCGCAAAGAATGTAATCAGATTAATGTGCGTGTGAATCCCTTTTACAAAGAACAAAGACCAAAGGGACTTAAATATCCTTGGTCAATACAACACAGAATAGGACACTAAACACAGTATTTGACCAAGCCCTATAAATACAATGATTACTATAAAATCAGACCTAACAATATTGTCAAAATGTATGCTCATGAGATTTGAGCAATTGAACTTTGAAGATTTCTCAAAACAAAGATATTGAATGAGTGAAATGAAATCAAGAGAATTGTTTTGAAAATCTGACAATGTATCAATCAGATCAAATGAAATGGTTAGGGTATCAAAGAACTAGATATTTTGTTTATATGAACAAATATAAACAATTTAGCAATGAACGCTCAAGTTGAAATGATGATTGTTGCTCAACAATAGTGATTTACAAACGGGGGTATTACCATCGAAAAATAGGTTCGTTTAGAGACATGGTAATAACAAATTAAAATGAAGTACTGAACCGATGTGTGTGAATACTTTACAGTATATAGGAAAGATAATACACAAGTATTGATCTTTAGAAACACACGGTCAGTTAAACATTAAAGCTCAATATTGAAAAACATTTAAAATCACACTTCTTAATTCATGAAATCTTTTGAGAATAGAGAAGTGGTTTGAACATTTAAGAAATTGTTTTTCATGCTTGAAAGTTGTTCTTCTTTCAAACAATCAGAGATCTAGGATTAGAAGATATTTACCTTTAAGCTCCCCTTCAAATCATTATATCATGATTTGTTTTCTTTTAAGCTTCCCCTGGATATTTGCACAATATCCATATCTTTAAACATTAAAGAACGGGTCCTGATCTGTCATATGATCAGAAGCCACAGTCTTTACATTAAAATTCGGGTTTTGAACTGTTTTGTTCAAAAGCCAATGTCTTTGACATTGAAGTCCAAGTTCTAAGTTGTACTACTTAGAAGTCAAAATTATGTACTTTGAAGTACGAGTCCTGATCTGTACATGATCAGAAGTCAAACATCTTTCTCCCCCTTAAACTTTGGGTGCCTGCAACACATATTTAGCTTTTGGTACCCACTGGTATCTGGGTCCTGAAGTGTTAGTTGCAGTTCTTGTGGGGTTTACATAATAAGAACCATACCAGTAATTAACGAAGTTATTACTTACAAAGTCATGTGCTCCACAGTAAGAACAACAAATTTTCTTCTGAGCAATCCTGATCAAATGATTAGTAGAGTAAAACATATCAGAATTACCAAAAGATTTACCTTTATGTGTTCTGTTCTTTTTAGCATTGGTTGTGGATGCAGATGCTTTGTCTTTCTTCTTCTCTTCTAAAGAATCTTTTGCTCTCCAGACCATCTGATTTTTCTTAGAAGACTTTCCAAGAGATTTGATGTAAAAATTTGCTGAACCATCAACAGATTTGTTATAAAATAAATTAGATGGTCTTATCTGACTTGATTTGACAGTTTGTGATTTGACACTTTTGTTTTTGAAAACATTTTTTTCATGTATAGAACTAGAAGCAGTTTTAAAAGAGCAAACTGATTCGGTTGAATTATCAACTGGTGATTGATTGATCACATCAGCACAAACTTTTTCTGACAAATCAACATTTGCAGCTTCTAAGTTCTTTATCTTTTCAGATAAAATGTTTCTTTCAGAAGTAAGTGTGTCAAATTTCTGTTTCAAATCAGATCTAGCCATCTGTTCTTTAAGAATATCTGATGATATAACAGATAATTTGGATGCGAGCTTAGATATTTCAGATTCAAAATACGAACGTTTTTGTTCAAAATATGTTTCCAAGTTCTTATTTTTCTCAGAAATATCCTTGAAAATCCCAGCATTTTTCTTTTCAAATAATTTCTTTTCTTTCTCAAAAGACTGCTTCATTTCTTTGAAAATATTTCTTTTCTTTTCTAGCAAGTCTTGTAAAGTAGAAATTTGCTTGGGAAATTCAGTGTTTTTATCTTCAAGAACTTTTCTTTCCTTAGCAAATGTGTCTCTTTCAGTAATTAATTTTTTTTCAAACTCAGACACTTGCTTGGAAAGCTTTATGCATCTAAGCTCCAAATCCTTTTTCTCTTGGTGAGCTTTCTTTGAAAAATCAGAAAGCTTTTGAGCAGAGGAAGTCTCCAAATTTGATTTTTCTTTCTCTGCTTGGATACTTTTTATTAATTCTGCATTTTGTGTCTCCAAAGCGGATATTTTATCTTCAAAAGACGTAAACTTTTGTTGAAGCTCAACTGATTCATCTTGGAGATCTGATGATTTTCGTTCAGTTGTCTTCAGTTGGCTTTGAAGATTTGAAATCTTTCTGTCTTTCAGCTTGATTTCTTTTTCACAAGCTTGAATAGTATTTCCTTTTATTTCAATCATTTCCTCTTTCTCTTTAATCTCCTTCTCTCTTGCACTGATGATACCTGCACAATCAGATTTAGCCATATTAGCACACTTTTTACAGTCAGAAGTTTTATCAGAACTTGACAAATTTAATTTCAACTCCTGAATCTGTTTAAGAAGCTTTGAATTCTGATTTTTCAGATTGTCTCTTTCTGCTTCTATTTTCGGTATCTCAGGCATGTACAAAACAGCCATATCTCTTGCAGATAAAACAGTGTTTCCTCTCTCGTTTGTAACAGGCATCTTGTCAGAATGTTAGCTTTAAAAAAAATGATCGTCAAAAATCAGAAAATTATGACCACTATCAAAATATGTCCCCCTCTGCAGACATAGCACGGGGGTTCCGCTAAGTCAAACTTGGATCACAAAAAAAAATTTATATTTTCAAAAAAAAATTAAGTCTTGAAACTCGCAGATCAAGTAAACTCACTAAGCACTATTCACTGAAAAAACTCGCTAGACGTTATGTGCGCGTTTGAAAAACTCGCAGGCCACTGTGTGCGCGTTTCGAGAACTCGCTAATCAATAAACTCGCACGATGATTAAACTCGCAAACACCTGTTCATCACAGAACTCGCAAGCCATTCTAGCGCGTTTTGTTCAAACTCCCACGCTTTGTCTTGCGTGTTTCTAAAACTCGCACGCCTCTGTTAGCGTGTTTCTGGACAAAAATCGAATCCTTTGACTTGCGCGTTTGATGGTGAACTCGCAGGCTTAGCTTGCGCGTTCTTCAGACTTGAATCTTGCGTGTTCTTCACTTGATGAAGCTTGCGCGTTTGTCAGATCTTGCGCGTTTCGAAGATGAACTTGCGCGTTTTGACAGTTTTGTTCATGAAATCGATCCAATTTGTTCTAAAACTTGCAATTGATTCTCAAAATACATCAGTATGCTCGAAAATCAAAACTAAACACTTTTGTATCAATCTAAGATCACTACAAACATGAAATTACAGTGCATTGATCAAGATACAGTGTACGACTACAAGTTTTTCGAAAAACACAATTTGATCAAATTGATCAATCTAAAGTGCGAATTAGATTATGTGATCTGAATAAAAGTTGATCCAATTGATAAAACGTATACAATCAAATCAATTTCTTGATTTAATTGTACAAAAACAATAAAACCACGGATCAAACAATAACTTTTTCAGAAACAACAATTTTCTTGAATTTTCAAGAATATGATCCAAAAACTAATTCAGTGATCTTTTTGAATTTGTTTGGTTTGCTCTGATACCAATTGAAAATGTCCTATTCAATCAAGCAATCTTAAAACAATGAATCTCAATCAAGATTTTGACAATATGAAGTTCTAGAGAGAGAGTGTAGTGAGAGAAAGCGTATTCATCATATATCTGACAATGTGATACAATGGATCTGGTTACATGATTTACAAAGCTATATGTATTTATATCACAAGTCTAAAACCACATGCTTAACAACAAAGTAAACTCTAAGATTGACTAAACTAAACTTTGACTTTGTTGACTTATCTTGACTTGACTTTTCCTATTAAATCTTGGATACAATAATACACTAACAGAGCTTGAATGGGATGACGCATCTTTGTAATTAAGATCCAAGTGTTGGAGAAGGGCATCTATCATGGCAGCTAGTCGACTTCTTTCATGAGAATGAATGACCTATCAAATAGAATCGTCCACTGAACCCTATTGTGATTGTAGAGCATGGGCAAAAAGTTTGTAACTTTACCTTATTTGTTGATTGCAAGTAGATATAATTATGGTTTGTAGCATGGAAACAAGTTTCCTCTACCCATACATCATCCTAAAAGGAAACAGAACACCCAGTCCTTATAATCCATGTCCTAGTGTATCTCCCAAGCAAATCAAAAATATTGTCATCATGTTGTAATCTACCAAATAGTAGATTGGTAAGTTGTTGATGATTGAATTTATTAACTATATTTGACCTTCCATGGGTTGATATCAACCAGGATACCCTATTAATTAAAGGGAAAAGGTTCAACGAAACACTTTAAATGTATATAGGCAACTCTTGCTTGCTTATGCTGAGACCATACAACGCTTAATTGGAGAATTTTAATATCAAATTAGTTGTTAAGATAATTCAAGGCTCATTATATTCATTGCAATTCTTTATTTGAATGCTCCTAACACTTCATCATTGAAAAGTGCTCTCAATCACAAGAATGAATAAGAATTGGGAGAAATCGTTAAAATGGTAACATGCAACTATGATAAGTTCATGGAGAATGATTTTTTGTCTGAATTACAGGTGGTGTTCCAATCGGTGAGGGTCGAAAAACAACTAAGATGGTTGCCATTTGGGATAACTCTATATGGATGCACGAACACGAGCAGAAGAAGTAAATTTCTTAGGAGAGGCTAAAAATAGTTTTAGGAAAATTCATGGTTTAAAGGATGGTAAGATCCTTTTAAAATATATGTTCTTCAATAAATACTTATGTATCCATAAACAATAGAATGTTAAGAAAAGAATTGTAAAGCATGAGTGAGTTAAAAAAACATGCATATGTGTGTCCACATTTGCACAATCGCTTATCGGTTTTTATAAGAGAGAGACTGGTTATGACTGATTAGGACCGGACAACCCACGCAATTAAGTTTTTTTTTCTTCTTCAAGAGATCAGTTATGGTTCATGCCTTGTTATAAAAAATTTCACTTTTACATAATAAAAAAACAAAAATATATGAAACAATTCCATCAAGAAAAAAATTATATGAAACAATTTCATTAACTTAACCAATGAAATCGACGATTTGCAAAATTAGGATGATTTGCAAATGAAACTACCCCTATGAGAGGGGAGGGCAAATCAAATACAAGCCGCCTAAATATTACACACCGTACAAACCAATCTCAATCGTCTGTACAGATTATCAAATCAATGTCAACGACGTGGATTAAATCGGTTCCAGAATTTACTCTCAACCTTATTTGCAACTAATTTGGTAAGCGCCTAAAAATTTCAAAATACACAAAATAAAGGGTTGAGATTAGTTTGTACAATGTGTAACATTTAGGCGATTTATACGGTATATATATATATATAGGGGAGGGATCAGATGCAAACCAAGCCATTTGTACAAACCTTACAAACCGTCGATTTCATTGTTTAATTTAATGTAATTCTTTCTAAAAGTGTTTAATATGATGAAATTGTTTCATACATTATTTGTTTCATCTAAAAATGAGAAATATATGAAACAATTTCATTTTTACATAGAAACAAAAATATATGAAACAAGCTCATCAAAAAAAAATATATATATATATATATATATATGAAACAACTTCATCATATTAAACACTTTCATACAAGAATTTCATTAAATTAAACAATGAAACCGATGGTTTGTACAAATAGCTTGGTTTGCAAAGTAAACCAACCCTATATATATATATATATATATATATATATATATATATATATATATATAGGGGTGGTTATATATATATATATATATATATATATATAGAGAGAGAGAGAGAGAGAGAGAGAGAGAGAGAGAGAGGAGTTCATTTGAGAAATGGTAAATGTATGAGAAATAGAGAAGTAATCTTAGCCATTCATCTGGTCAACATTTGCGGCTTTGACCGCGAAACACCGGATAATTCCTTACATGGTCTATAGAAGGTAGAGGGGTAGTTTCGTAAAATACACGGAATGAGTTCACATATGAACTATACGTTCATATGTGAATCAGTTAATTAGTTCATATATGAATCACAAAAGTTCATATATGAATCTGTTAATTAGTTCAACTGATTTATATATGAAATTACAGTTAATTAGTTCATATATGAATCACAAAAGTTCATATATGAATCAGTTAAAAGAGTTCAGATGTGAATTACACTGATTCACATATGAACATATAGTTCATATGTGAATTATACAGGTTCATATATGAACACAACCTGTGTATTTTATAAAAATTACGAAAGTGTCCTTCTATTTTTGGAATAGCCGCAACTTTTGACCGGTCAAAGCCGAAATATTTAACTAGTCAAATTCGATTTTTACCGTATGAATGACTAGGATTACTTCTCTATTTCTCATATATTTATCATTTCTCAAATGAACCTAAGGCTATATATATATATATATATATATATATATATATATATATATGTGGGGGGGGGGGAATCATATGAGAAGCGATTTAAAAATATTTTTTAGATAATTTTTTCCATTAGGATTTAAGATATTGTTTCACATATATTGTTTCATATTGTAATAGTTTCACATGTTTTTGTTTCACCATGTGAAACATTTTTACGTGTATTTTCATTTCAGTAAGTGAACAAAAAAGTTTCACGTTGAATTTTTTCACAGACGAACACAAACATATATTCAATACCTTAAATCATAGCTTTTGATGAAAAAAAATCGTCTAAAAAATATTTTTATATAGTTATCACTGGCTTGTAATTTTTTTGTTTTGATCATCACACACACACATATAGTATGTGGTTCAAACAAGAACATCCAAAATTTAAAAAATAAGAGAAGCAATTCCAAGCACTAGTTTACAATTTTATTTCCATGGTTTTTAACTAATGATGATAATTATGGAAAAAATAAAAAAAATCATAATTTATCATAATTAGTGAAAGAAAACATGGAAATTAAAATTTTAAACAATTGGTTGACATTGTTTCTCTCTCACACACACACATATATATATAGATCCAACATTAAATAAAAATCTTTTAAAAGTTACAAACCGTGAAAACCAATTTCATGTGTTATTTCATAGATGAAACAACACATGTGAAAACTAAACCAACCAAAACCATCTAATGAATTTGATTTTAAACTATGATTCATATAGTTTTACATGTTCTGTTCTTGTGTGTGAGTTTGCATGTATGTTTCATGTATCAACGTATTTGTGTTTTTTCACACACAAAACATTATTTGATGTTTTTTTCCCAAAAAAACAAAAGAATCCTTAATATTTTATCTATAAAACAACATTTTATGAAGAGTGCATGTTCACATGTGATGAACAACACATGCAAATTGGTTTATGTGGTTTCTAATTTTTAGACAATTTTTTATATGATTTACCCCATATATATATATAACGGTAATCAAATGAAAACCACAAAAAATTTGAGAACCGTGAGAACCAATATAAGCCCTAATTTCGTTTTCATCATATGGTTTTAATTGAAAGTTGTTTTAACCAGAAAATGGCATAATCATCATTTAGGTAACAAAGATTCATCAGATGAAACACATACTCACCATGCTATTTCATCTCATGAAATAAAACACAATTTTCATAGATTAACTATTTCACCTCATGAAATATAAACATAATGTTCATATATATGTTATTTCACCGCATTAAATCAAACACAAAGAAGCGGTTGTGGTTGGAATCTTTTTTTAAGGAATTAGTTTTTCATCTATGATCTATTTCATCCCAAGAAATCAACCACAATTTATATCTATATGTTATTTCACCTCATGAAATCAAACAAAATTATCGTCTGTATATTATTTCATCCCATGAAGTCTATGATCACCGCTCTTTCACACATTTTGGATCGTAATTACGTCTATACGTTATTTCAGCCCATGAATTTGGATCAAAAACGACGATGAACATAAGCGGCCATAATTGAAATTGAAATCAACAACACAAACAGCCAACAAATAATTATCTATCGCTTTGAAATGATTATTGAAGAAGAAGATTAGAGATTTCAAAAAAGAGATCAATTAGGGATCAATCGATTTGTTGAGAAACTAAAATTAAGAAATTAGGTTTTATGATTGACGATTGCTCTGGCGATGTAGGTGTGATCGGAAACTTTGGGGTTATTGAAGGATTTCGGGTCTGCAAATTTGTCGCGATTAATGGATAAATCGAGTTTCGAAGGGGATTGTCAAGAACAGAGACATCTCACTTGACCTACTTTTCTGAATCCATGGAGGAACAGAAACCTAATAATCAAGAAATGGTGGGCATTTGGGGATCAAGAAACAACTCTCTAATAGCATCAAGAACCAAAACCGTTAATTTCCCCCCGAATCCCCTGGTACAAAACCTCGAGAAAAAAAAACCTAGCAGCAGTATGGTTTCCACCTACAAGCAAGATGAGACAGTACTCAGATTGAAAGTAGAGATTGGAGATATGTTCTCCGAAGACGAAGTGGTTGCCAGCAACAGAGATGGATGGAGATGGTTGTCGGTGATCGAGATGGTCTGGATATGTTCTTGATATAGGGGGGTTTGGTCTGGATTGTTCGTGATGTAATGTGATGTGAAAAATATGAGAGACTAGAGGTGAAAGAATGAAAAGTAATATGGTATGCCCAAAACAACCTTTCAATTTACTCCTAGTTTGACAAAAATACCCTTATTACTCCATTATATTTCAAATAGGCTTCTTTTCTAAATGACCTTTGATTTAGGGGGTGTTTGGGATTGCTTATTTAAAACAACTTATGCTTATTTTAAAAAGTGTTTATTAACTTATGCGGTGTCAAACCGGAGTTTTTATAAAAATATTTGAATTAGCTTATTGCGGTACCAAAACGTAATAAGTTAATAAGTTGTTATTTAAAGGTGCTTGAGATTGCTTATACATATAAAATAACCCAAAAAGTCATAAACAGTTTTCAAATAAGTTGATAAGTTAAAACCAAATGACTTATCAAAAAGTGCTTTTCAGCGGTTTGACACCGCTATAAGTCATTTTAATTTTTCCCATCCAAACACTCAAAAGTGCTTATCTCCGGTGCCAAATCGTAATAAGTTAAAAAGCACCTCAAAAAAACAATCCCAAACACCCCCTTGGTCTAATCTATGGATTAGATTAGTCCTCAAGGTTCTCAACAGTTTTTTGATCCTCACATGATATATATATACATGCTCCATCAAATGCAAACTCTCTAACTATTACAAACCGATCTAAATCATCCAATAATTTCATCAATGACGATAAATGAATATGGCAATTTTGTAATAAATGCTAAAATACTGACCAATTTTAAATTTAAAAAGGGTAAATTAGACTTTTGACTTAATAACTTAAATTAGGAATTATGGTTAATCCATGAAAATGTCTATCACTCATTTCTTGATATTTTCAACCACCATAATAAATTTCTATTTTTACAAAATAAAATAGAAGACTAATCTTTTTATTTTAAAATAATCCAATTATAATAAAAAAATTAAATTAAATAAATTATATAAAAAAATAAGAATTTCATTCTCTTTAATTAGACACTAATATCATCATACTTTTTTAAATACTAGAAGCGTACTCGCGCAATGCAGCGAGATACATCACGATTTTAATGTTTCATTTTTTTTTGTCGATTTACAGTATGATTTTAGATGGTTTTGAGAAAGTGATAATATTTTTTTTTATAAATGTGTTTAATTTAAGCTTAATAATATAACGTTTTTTATATAAAAAATTAACTATTTTGTTAGAATTCAATGATTATCTTATATATTTTAATAACATCTAGAAAAAATAACCAATTACATATTTAATAATATAATTAAAACAAATTTATAGTAATATAATATATTAATTAATAGTGATACATGGAAATGTCTGCATAAAAGGAAGGCTCTGCACATATACTAAATTGGTGGGTGTTAGAAGCTTGCAGTAGTAATATGTATCTTGTGCTTTGATACTTGTAAATTAAGAGATTTTTAAAATCTTACATAAAATGATAGTACCTTATACCTAATAATTTATATTTAAGAGTTTTTTATCCATGTTTTATAATATAGTATAGATTTTCTAATCGTTACATATTGTTATATGAAATATTACACACACACACACACATATATATATATATATTAAAATTGTTTACAGTTTGAACGTTACTTATTGTATGTATTAAGATATATCTATATCTATACTATATTATAAAGCACAGATAAAAAACTATTAAATACAAATTATTAGGCATAAGGTACCATCATTTTATACAAGATTTTAAAAATCTCTTAATTTACAAGTATCAAAGCACAAGATACATATTACTACTTCAGACTTTTAACACCCACCAATTTGATATGTGCAAAGTCTTCCTTTTATGCAGACATTTCTATGTATCACTATTAATTAATATATTATATTACTATAAATTTGTTTTAATTATATTATTAAATATGTAATTGGTTATTTTTTCTAGATGTCATTAAAATATATAAGATAATCATTGAATTCTAACAAAATATTTATTTATTTTTATATAAAAAACATTATATTATTAAGCCTAAATTAAACAAATTTATAAAAAAAACATTATCATTTTTCTCAAAACCATCCAAAATCGTACTGTAAATCGACAAAAAAACAAAAAATAAAATGAATCAATAAAATCGTGATGTATCTCGCTGCATTGCGCGACTACGCTTCTAGTTGTTTTATAAACGAAGCACCCAAAAAAAGTTGGTATATGAAAACAATAAGAAACAATGATGTTTCATATATGAAATAACAAGAAACAATGATGTTTCATAATGCACGAATTACATTAAAAGAAGCAATATTCACAAACTCATTCACATGTGAAACCATAACGTCTCATTCGCTAATTAGATGGAGAAAATTCATGACGACCACCAATTTCTATTGAATCCTCTAATAAAAGGACTGAACGACCAATGACAATGAACAAGTTCTTCTCTAAGTTGCTATGAAAATTGGATAAGCCTAATTAAAACCGCAATGCATGAAATAAGGAGCAATCATTACGAAAAAAAAGATATTAATTGATAATAATGGTAATCGTTCCCTAATACCTTATGATTAAAAATAAAATAAAATTTCAAACCCCTAAAATCGTGGAAGATCAACTACTCTGATGTGGTTGCATGGTTTGCAGCCTTTGAGCGGTTTGCAAATGATTTGTGGTTTATATATATAGTGGAAGGATATTTTGCAACCCTTGCAACCCACATCTTAACCGTCGGATTCATGATTGACGGTTATTTTATTTTTATTTTTCAGTTTTTTTAATTAAAAACATTGGACCCCATATCTATTGTAACCGTCGATCATAAATCCGACGGTTAAGATGTGGGTTGCAAAGGTTGCAACCTTTTTTAAGGATTGTAAATTAAACCACCCCTATATATATATATATACACACACACACACACACACATATATATATATATATATATATATATATAGCCTTAGGTTCATTTGAAAAATGGTAAATGTATGAGAAATAGAGAAGTAATCATAGTCTTTCATATGGTCAAGATCGAATTTGACTGGTCAAATATTACGTCTTTGACTAGTCAACAATTGCGGCTTTGAATGGTCAAAAGTTGCGGATATTCTAAAAATAGAAGGACAGTTTCGTAATTTTTACAAATACACGGGAATAGTTCATATATGAACTATATATTCATATGTGAACCAGTGTAATTCACATATGAACTCTTTTAACTGATTCATATATGAACTAATTAAGTGATTCACATATGAACTAATTAAATGTAGGTTCATATGTGAATCTGTTGAACTAATTAACAAATTCACATATGAACCTTTGTGATTCACATATGAACTAATTAACCGATTCACATATAAATGTATAGTTCATATATCAATCACATAGGTTCACATATGAACTCATCCCGCGTATTTTACGAAACTACCACTCTATCTTCTACAGACCACACAAGGAATTATCCGGTGCTTCACGGTCAAAGCGTTTACCAGATAAAAAGGCTAGGATCAATTCTCTATTTCTCATACATTTAGCATTTCTCAAATGAACCTATATATATATATATATATATATAGGGAGAGATTCATTTGAGAAATGGTAAATATATGAGAAATAGAGAAGTAATCTTAGCCATTCATCTGGTCAACATTTGCGGCTTTGACCGCGAAGCACCGGATAATTCCTTGTGTGGTCTATAGAAGGTAGAGGGGTAATTTCGTAAAATACACGGGATGAGTTCATATATGAATCTGTATGAATCACAAAGATTCATATATGAATCTGTATGAATCACAAAGATTCATATATGAATCTGTTAATTAGTTCAACTGATTCATATATGAATCTTTGTGATTCATACAGATTCATATATGAATCACAAAGGTTCATATATGAATCTGTTAGTTAGTTCAACTGATTCATATATGAATCAGTTAAAAGAGTTCAATTGTGAATTGCACTGGTTCATATATGAACATATAGTTCATATGTGAATTATACATGTTCATATATGAACACAGCCCGTGTGTTTTGTAAAATTTACGAAATTGTCCTTCTATTTTTGGGATAGCCGCAACTTTTGACTAGTCAAAGCCGCAACTTTTGACCGGTCAAAGCCGCAATATTTGACTAGTCAAATCCGATCTTGACCATATGAATGGCTAGGATTACTTCTCTATTTCTCATATATTTACCATTTGTGATGACTAGGATTACTTCTCTATCCGCAACAATTGTAGCTTTGACTGGTCAAAAGTTGCAGATATTCTAAAAGAAGGACATTTTCGTAATTTTTACAGGTACGCGGTACGAGTTCATATATGAACCTGTATGATTCACATATGAACTCTTTTAACTTATTCATATATGAACCTTTGTGATTTATATATGAACTAATTAACCGTAGGTTCATATGTGAATCAGTTGAACTAATTAACAAATTAATATATGAACCTTTGTGATTTACATATGAACTAATTAACTGATTCTCATATGAATTAATTAACTGATTCACATATGAACGTATAGTTCATATGCCTGATTCACATATGAACGTATAGTTCATATGCCTGATTCACATATGAACTCGTCCCGCGTATTTTACGAAACTACCCCTCTATCTTCTACAGACCACACAAGTAATTATCTGGTGCTTCACAGTCAAAGCCGCAAATGTTGACCAGATGAAGGGTTAGGATCATTTCTCTATTTCTCACATACTTAGCATTAGTGTGTGAGAAATAGAGAAATGATCCTAGCCCTTCATCTGGTCAACATTTGCGGCTTTGACTGTGAAGCACCGGATCATCGCATGGCCCGCAGAAAATAGAGGGGTAGGTTCGTAACTTTTACAAATAAACGATAAACAAGTTCACATATGAACTATACGTTTATATGTGAACCAGTTAATACGTTCATATAAGAATCACTTAATTAGTTCATATGTGAATCTGTTAATTAGTTCAACTGATTCACATATGAAGATACAACTAATTAGTTACAAAAGAGTTCATATGTGAATTACATGGGTTCACATATGAACTCGTCCCGTGTATTTGTAAGAGTTACGTAATTGTCCTTCTATTTTTGGAATAGTTGCAATTCTTGACCATTCAAATTCAATCTTAACAGTATCAATGGCTATGATTACTTCTCTACTTCTCACACACTTAGCATTTCTCATTTGAACTTATGGCTATATATATATATATGTTGGTCTCAACAATCGGATTTGTTTATAATACTCATAGCATCCGACCAAACACTTATAAAGAATTATTCTTGTTTACGTTGTTTCATAAGGTACATACCCGATTAACTTAACTCATCGGATATTACCTCATTTAATATCATCCATTCCTATTGTCTTAAGTTTCGGATTTATTATCCATCGGATATTGCCTCACACAATTGGATATCATCAAAGCTCTCATACGATCAATTCTTCTATCGGCTAAATGATCCTACTTTTACCAACTTTTGGTCTATCCGATTTAGCACCTTCATAACATTCTATAATGGTAAAGCCGATATATAACTTATATTTCATATATAGAAAAAGATAGGATTTTTACTTGTAAAAGGCCTTATAATTATCGGTCCAAATGAAAAATGTCTTCAACAAAATCGAATACTAGTTGAAATGAGGTCAAGATCGTCACGAAAGCGGATTGGTTTGTCATCTAGCCGAAAGAATACCAGTACAAGATAAAATCAAACAATATTCTGACAAATACTACTACTAGCAAGACGAATCTTGATGTACAAGCTTGGCCAACAAGTTTAGCTCACTAACTATCTTACTTCATTTCTTAGTATGAGAACATGTATATCATGTCAGCGTAAGCAAGTACAAAGACACCATTTTATTGGTACCTTGTTTGCTTTATTGTTCCCTCGGCATACTAAAGGATAGAGTAAGACAAAATAGTGTCTACATCAAGCTCAAAGGTTAAAATGAAGAGTACTAGGATGCATGGATCAAACAATCAGAATAAGACACACATTAAAATTGGACAGTTAGCCTTTAATTCATTGGTGGCTATAAAAGGACAGCTTTGTCATTCAATACTACTTACACATTTTGAAAGAATATCTTTGTGAGTGTTTCTGAAGTAAATCTGGCGTCGTCTTTTAAAGAACTTCCTTAGTTATTTTGATTTGGAAGATAAACTTCTCCCCCCTTCTCTTCTAGTTTAGCAAATTCTTCATAGTCAGATTGTTTAGGACCACAGGTCTTACCTTCATAACTTCCGAAACAATTTTGTAATTATTGTTTCTATACAAAATATAGAAGAAATAATTAAAAAGTGAAAATATGTTGTGTTTGTATTCAACCCCTCTTCTACAAACACTTCTTGTATAAGTCATCACTTCCCAGGACCATCAAGTGGTATCAGAGTGGTTTGTTTAATCTCATAAACAAGATCCGAGATGAATTCCACAACCAATGATAATGGCTCTTTATCCAAACTTCCTCGTTTTCAAAAAGATAACTTTTCTATTTGGAAAAATCAGATGTCACTCTTTCTTGAAGGAGTTGACAACCAAATCCCTCACATTCTTAAAAATGGTCCATTTGTTCCTACCACCTATCTTCCTAGTGTCAGAGATGAAAATGACAAAGTCATTGAACCAGGTAGACAAATTATGAAATATCTTGATTAATGGTCGAAAGAAGACAAGAAACAAGTTGCTAGACACAAAATCCAGAACCATCAATGTTATGTCTCTCCCGGATGATGTCTATCATTCCATTATGAATTTTGCCACTGCAAGAGACATGTGGAATACTCTCACTGTTTTATATGAAGGGACATCAGAAATAAAACAAAGCAAGAGAATCAGTCTCATTCGATAATACAAGCTTTACGTATGTCACAAGAACGGATCTCTCACGGATATATACAACAAGTTTAAATCTCTTCTCAACAATCTTAAAGTGCATGATAAAGTATTTGATAATGCTGAGGTACTTTAGAAATCTATGGATTGTCTACCTGACTCATGGGAAAACATTTCTATATGTTTAAAAACCTTTAAGGATCTTCATCACATGCCTTTAACTGCTTTTCATGTAACTTTTCATAATTATGACCAAACTAAAGTTCTAAAGAAAAATGTCTTTCAGGAAACAAAAAGTAGGAATATGGCCTTTGTTTTCTCTAATTCTAAGGGGGCGTTTGGTTCGCAGATTCTGATGGAATTGGAATGTTGAATTCCGTTGACCAGATTCCATTACATCGTTTGGTTCATTCTTTTTTAAGGAATTGGAATGTTGAATTCTAATGAATTCCACAAATAAAGAAATTCAACATTCCTTGGGGGGGGGGGGGGGAGGTGGTATTTCATTGGAATGGAATGTCATATTTTTTTTGGACAAAATTGCCCCTCATCCTAATATGCACCACCACATCCAGCCACCGCCATCGACCAACACCACCTCCGGCCACCACCGCCACCGGCAACCACCACTACCGGCCACCACTACCGTTCAACATTATTAGCAGACGCCAACTCTCCCTATCCTTCTCTCTCCTCTCTCTCTCTCCTCTCTCTCCCCCCTCTCTCTCAATCTATCCTCTTTCTCCCTCTCTCTCTTCTCTATCTCTCTCTTTTTTCTCTCTCCTCTCTCTCTCCTCTTTATACTCTCTCTCTCTCAATCTATCCTCTCTCTCTCCTCTCTCCCTCCCTCTCTCCTCTCATATCTCTCTCTCCCTCCCTCTCTCCTCTCATATTTCTCTCTCCCTCTCTCTCTCTCTCATCATCATTCGTGTGCTAAAATAATCAAAGCAATTTTAGTTAAAAATTAAAAACTATTTAATGACTATTTCATTAAATTAATTTTTGTTGAAAAAAATTAAAATAAACAAAAAGGGTATTTTGGTCATTTACCAAAATTACATTCCAATTCTAAAGCTACAATCTATAAACGAAACAGAAAAATTCCAATTCATTTAACAGATTCCATTCCAATTCTGTCAACCAAACAGGTGGTCAAACCTGACAACATTCCATTCCAATTCTTTCAAAGTCAAATTCCTTTGACAGATTCCATTCCATCCAAAAACATTCTGCGAACCAAACGCCCCCTAAGAGAATAGGATCTTTGTCAAATGTTTCTTATGGCACAAACTCTGACATCTTTGATGATCACAATGATAAAACTTCCTCTTATCTCAATGAAGATTCTAATAATGAGACTGAAGGTTTATCTACGTGACTTTCTTTTTTAGTTGTTTCTAATCTAAACAAATTCCAAAAAAGGAGCTTTCAAAGGAAGTCAAGAGGAATATTCTCAAATAGACCACCTTTTGTCAATTAAAGTCAGTCCACTTATGATAATTCTAATGATATTTGTTTCAATTGTGGAAAGAAATGACACTTTGCTATTGATTGCAGGTCCAAAAAAAAAATCCTTCTCCATCTTCAAAAGCATCATAATTCTCCTATAAAGAAGGAAAAAGTAATCATCAAGGGAAAAAGTTCAAACAAAATAAGTGTCAAAGGAATGATGGTCGAAGAACATGAATGCATAGAATATGTTTCATCATCTAATGAGCAAGAAGATAAAGCAAACCTATGTTTTGTGGCTCATCTTTCTGAACCTCAAGAGTCTAACAAAATCTATTCAACTGGATCTTCATCAGAATAAACTCACCTTTCATTAACAAATAGGTACTTACGTCGATCTCATCATATGATCACATGTATGTAAAAATGTCCAATGCACTTGAATCTAAAGAAAAAGCTGAAAAGAAAGTAGAAGAACTAACTGATGAATTTTCAAAATGTATTGAGAAACTCAAAGACTTTAACAAACTTCAACATGAGGTAGAAGATCTGAAAATCATTTATTGATACATTAACAATGAAAAACGTCTTCTTTTACAAGATCTCGCAAAAGAAAAGTCAACCATAAAAGTTGGAATCAAGCCCCTCTTAATCACATGAGAGTTTTAAACTACCAAATCCCAAACTGTGGTCATCTGCTAGGCTTCTCTTGATCTCCTTCAAAAGTTGGAACCGAATACCAGACCGAATATATGGTACCGGTACGGTTCGGGAAAACGGTTTGGTTTGCTCATCCCTAAGGTAACCTTCCCATCACCTCTAATCTTGATCTAATACTTCCTTTGGAGATCCAATGCCAGATGGAACAATATTGTTCCTACCTATTGCAAGGATGTACTTTTATGATCTCTTTGGAGATCTAAGATTTCCAAGATCATCAGAATTGCCGATTGCTGATACACGACATCTTCATGTTCTCCAAATTTCCCCATCGGTTGAATACGAAAAATCATTTGCAGATGGCATTAGATCAGTTCTTCAAAACTGATTTAACCAAACAGGCAGAGGCATCGACAATGTCAAATTTGAATACTTGATTTTTGAGGAATAGCCAAATCTATCTAATGTAAACTTTCACAAACTAGTTTTTTGTATAATCAAATGAAAGTTTACATTTTTTAGTATTTTAATTATGTCTAACTAACTTTTATAACTATCCTTGTGTATTTGTTTATATTATATTGTAATCCGATCAAAGGGAAACATAAAAAAAAGATGGAAGAAAACAAAACAAAAACAATAAAAAGCCTTATAAAAGAAAAGAAGAATAAAAGGCAAAAATAATCCAAAAATGGATCACTGAAATTATGAGTTCGAATTTTACTTTCGCTTATGAATTTCGGTACCATTTTTTACAAGTGTTTATGAGGATTGTCTATTTGTAATATGAACAAATAGGGGGATATTATTGGTCTCAATCATCGGATTTGTATATAATATTAATGGCATTCGACCAAACACTTAGAAAGAATTATTCTTGTTTCCCATGTTTCATAAGGTACATATGTAACACCCCTAAAATAGGAGTAAATTTAAACCTTGATAATTCAAGTGAACAATGACAATAACAAATATAATCACCCAATAAAAGGGGAAAAAGTGAAGAAGTTTACAAACAAAGAATAGACAATAGCTAACAACCTACTAATCTAAATCAATTCTAGATCTAGATTACAATCGAGTATCGCTATAGACTTCAAAATAACATGTGCACCATTATAGTAACTCTACAACTGATCTCCAAAAGATAGTAACCCAAAATGCCTTTACCGACCCACAACGCTCCGATCGAACCTTAGGAGTCTCGCCGCTAGAAGATCTTGATATACATGTCATTTTAAGAAAAAGTGTTAGGCTTAACGCCTAGTGAGAACAAACAGTTATATGATAAATCTATAAAACAGTAAGACAAATAACATAACTTTAATTTATGGATTTAGTAAGAATAGATTATTTCGACCCTTGAAAGGGTATTAACATCAAAAGATGACGGGGGAGACCCGATTTACCATTTGTTGTGATGGAACACAAAAGTAAGCCACAAACCCATGTTGCATAAGCATTTCTCAAGGATGAACAACTATTGACTTCAACCCTATCTAGATCTTTAGTCCAATGTGATATCGAGTTTAACTCTATCTAAGTCTTTCATTTGAGGAGTCACCAAGTAAAACCTTATCCGGGTCTTTACCTTAGGCCCATACCATCCAAAGTATTATATAACCAATGCCTATTTCCAAATTACAACTTGGGAATCTCATCCCATACAAGTACAATAAAACCGACTTCTATGCCTATAGATCCATTGCATTCTAGCCATTATACATACATATATATATATATATATATATCACTCTAGATTTATTAAACTTTACCAAACACGTATACTTTTATTTATAATTAGCCATTTAGTAGGAAAATGCCCATTTCCTCATCAAATCCATCATATGAACATCATAAGAATAGTTTCGCAAAACTCGTTAAGACTTTAAGATAATCATTTTCCTATATTTAGAACCCAAACCCATACTTGAAGCATCAATAAACATGGAACCCTCAAATTTCCAACTTTGACCTAAAATGGTCCAAAATCCACAAAACATGAAATAATTGAAATAGAAGCTTTGATGAAGTAATCATTTTAACATGTATATGGTTTTATAAAAGCATAGGATGAACTCACAGTACTAGGTTTTGGTGAAAACCTAGAAAATCACAAAACCCTTAAAGATGGAGGAAAGAATCTTGACTCCTTGGTTCTCGATTTGAACTCCTAACTTGATGATGTTAAAATCCCTTAGTAATCCTTGATGATGAATCTTAAATGACTCTCCAACCAAAATAAATGAAGTGGGAGATAAATGAATTGAAGAGAAGAGGAGATATGAGAGTATAGTGAAAACCCCAAGAAATTGGCCAATAAATACCACCAGGGCAAAGCAAACCCCGTGAATTCCCACGCGACTTAGGTCGCGGGGAAGGTCGCCCAACTCATTTTCCCCTTCCGTTTTCTTGTTTTCAATTATTCTTCTTGTGAGGCTTCTTACTAAGACTTTTATCATGTAAACCTCGATATTTTAATGATTTACAAATTAAAAACTAAAGGTCAACCATACTCATATGAAATACGAACTTCGGGGTGTTACAATCCTCTCAACCTTAGAAATTTATTTCGTCTTCGAAATCTTAACTTACACAAATAAATGAGGACAACGCTTCTTCATGTCTTGATCCGCTTCCCACATCTTGTTAGAGCTTCGGTGATGCTTCAATTGAACCTTGACCATTATGATCTCTTTTTGGTGTAACATCTTGGACTTTTTCTCTAGAATCGCTTCCGGCTCCTGGACGTAACAGTTATGCTCATCCACACGAATCTCTGAGAGAGGAATGACACTTTTTTCTTCCGCCAAACACTTATGTAAGTAGCACACATGAAAGGTATTGTGAATTCCAGCCGTCTCGGGTGGCAACTCCAATTTGTAAGCTTGGAGCCCCACTCTGCTCAAGATTTTGAACGATTTAAGAAAATGGGGACTGAGTTTCCCACGCTTCCCAAACCGTATGATACCTTTCCAAGGGGATACCTTTTGAGAGTCCAAGAATCTCTAAATCTTTAGAGAGAGAAAGTAGAGAGAGAAAGTATGGAAGCGCAAAGTAATCAGATCAATTAAAGTGTGAATGCCAAAGTTTCTTTCAACAAACCAAGACCAAAGGGACTTAAATACCCTTGGTCAGATACAACACTGATAAGCATTCTAAACACTGTAAAAGACCAATACCTATAAATACAATGATTACTATAAAATCAGACCTAACAACCTCCCCCTTAGTAATCATTGGCGCTTTGATCTTCAAAAATCATCTTCTAAAATAGCACGGACCAACAAAGCGACTTTATGAAGCTTTCTGACTTTTTTAAAGAAAAAATTTCTTCTCAGCATCTTTCAGATTGAAATGTCTTTGCTGCTTAAGCTCTAGATGATACACCTCTTTTGAATGATCTTGAATGAACTGTGATGTTCGGAGCAGAAACAGCAAAAGAATTGATATGACTGAGAGAAAAGAATCTTTGAGCGAATCTTGATCAGCAGATAAACTTTTGAGCTATTTGTCTCTTTAACTTCTCCTTGAATTCTCCCCCTCATGACCTTGATGATCTTGATCAACTTGGTCATGCAAATGTTGGAGATGAGACAGCGTAAGATCTGCAAAAACAAAGAAACAGAGAAAACAGGGAGGTTTGCGCTTTATGTTAGATGCGCAAACCAAAGTTTGCGTTTCATGAAGGATGCGCAAACCAAGGTTTGCGTTTCATGCTGGAAGCGCAAAACTAACTTGGACAAAGTTTATCTTTTGAAACCCTTTGACTCCCCCTACACAAATGCACTGGATATGACAATTCGAGTTAGCATTCATAAAGGAAAATCAGATACTCCCCCTCAAAAACAGATATAATCTTTGAAAAATATTCTCTTTGTTCACTCCCCCTTGAATAATGCATAAACCCATTAAAATATAGTTATGAGAACACAATGATCAAATATTAATGTAGAAAGAAAAATATACTGAATGTAAATTTTGAAACGACTAAACATATAAAATTTTAAACACTAAACAAATAAAATTCTACTCAGTAAAAATATCACAGATTTATCAATCATTTGAAATCAAACATATGTTGTTGGATACAAGAACAAGTTTCATTGCATATCAAATTAAAACATGTTCAGTTTCAAAAACTTCCAGCAATCTATTTAGTGTGCTCACATGCGAATCTTCGATTAGCTTCAAGAAAATGCAATTCTAAAAATATTATAGAGAACTTTGCATGTACTTCACACTAAGCCATCAAGAATTAAGATATTCATAAATTTACAGATTTATCGCAACTCAAACATATCACTAAGTATCATGAGATGTGTGCTCATTGGCATCTTTTAGCATTGTGCACATTGGCATCTTAACATGAGTGTGCTCTTTGACATCTTTTAAGTTTGTGCACTTTGGCATCTTTTAATCAAAAAGTTTATTAAGTAAAGAACATGCCGTAAACGTAACTTTCTATCTAACCCTATTACAGGATTTGGGTCAGCCGCTCCCAGACCAGTTGGCCTTAGGGGACTAGGTGTCAAGCACCCCTTGGAACTTACTCTCCCAGATCAGAAAGGCAACATCGACATATCCTAAACCCATTCATACCAGTAGAACATGACTTTCGATCTGATTCTATTGAAGGATTTGGGTTCGATCACTCCCAGATCAATTGACCTTACGGGACCAGATGACAAGCATCCTGAGGAACTTACTTTCCCAAACCAGAAAGGTCACAGGTACAAACTTTCAAACTTAGAGATTTCTGAATTTTAAGAATTTATTATTCATCTCAATCACTCAGGTCAACATCTAAGTGCTTAGCCCATATTTTAATTCCGATCTATAATTCTGATTATTTAGGTAGTCTAAGCAAAGTAAACTATAAAAATTCTGAATCACACAACTTTAAAGCAGTAATAAAAGTTTCAAACATGTTGCTGACTTTTCGACTTTTGTAAGACTTGAAATTTGATCATATAAAAACTTTAATATAAACAAAAGAACTTGAAAATTTATCCTAGACACATATTTTATTCAAAAGAAAGAAAAAAAATATAAAACTTTACTTTATAGAATAAAATTTGTAAAGATTTAAACTTTTAAACTCAATATGCCGATATTAAAAATTTTCATTAACGACAAAATGTAAAGAATTCGGCAAATTGATATTTAGTTGGAACAAAATAAAATTCAGTTATTTCATCTTTCACATTATAAAAATAATTTGTGTCTCATATTAAAAAAAATTGGGTTATACAAATTCACGAGATAGAGAAACAAGCTCAGATTCTTAAAACATTGAGAAAAACTGGAATAACATCATATACAGAGATATATGCAGCAGGAATAAAATTGATGTACTCACAGTATCTCATTTAGTCATAAGCTTAAATCTTTAGAGAACGAGTTCTAAACTGATTTGTTTAGAAGTCGAAGTCTATGAAGTACGGGTCCTGAGCTGAAGTACTCAGAAGCCATCTTTCTCTTACTCCCCCTTAACATGTGATGTTTGCAACTTTAAATCAGATTGAGATTTGGGTACCCACTTAAATTTGGGCACGTGTTTGTTAGTTGCAGTTCTTGTGGGGAAATAATGAGCAGATTTGAAACGAGAAACATGAGAAATATCATCAGAATAATAAGCACAATTATCAGAAGAGAAAGCATAATCATCTGAACTAGAATCAGAAGACGAATATGAGACATTTTTGGAAATTTGAAACATTTGCTTTATAGAGTATTTTGAAATTTTATTACAATAAGCAAATGAATCACTTTTATAACAATTGTCTACATATCTATCTTCCTCAGTCATAGGAACATTTGATGTCCGTCTCGCTCTCCAGATTTTCTTCTTTGACCGGTTCAAAGTCCTATCTGAAAGAATGGAATCTGAAGAATTAGAATTATCAGAAAGAACTATATCATGTTTCTTCGACTTCTTTGACCGTCTTCTTTTACGCTTAGGTTTATAATTTTGATCATTGAGCGTAAAAGAATCATCAAGAATTTTAGACTTAATATTTAAATCAGAAGAAATAAATTTATCCAAGCAACCAATCTGATCAACTAATAAATCTGAATTTGCCTCGGAGTCTGAAGAATTTTGAGAAAAAAATTTAAAATTGGAAACTTCCTTTTTATTTTTCTTAGAGTCAGAGGAAAGAATAGAAATAGAATCTGATTTTTGAGAAATTAAATTTTCTTCAAGACTAGACGTCATAAAAGAAAGAATAATATCAGATTCAATTTTCTTCAAAATATTTTGATCTTCTATCAGATCTTCAAGATCTATGATTTTGCTTTCTAATATTAACGGAGGAGTATATTTCTTTGAATCATAAATGATTGGAGAAATATTTTCCTTGTCAGAATCAGAAGCATAAGGAGCAATAAAATCATCAGACATTGAAGATTTGATAGGAGATATATCATTTAAAACTCTTTTTCCTCTTCTTGATTTTTCAGGAAAATATTTTGCATTTTCACTTGTATAAACAAAAGGAATTTCATTTTTCTTGTTATTTGTCCTTTTCTCATGTTCGATTTCTAACACTTGCTTCTCATTCATCCAATCAATTTTAAATTGAGGAGCATAATGAGCAAGAGTCAGATAATCGTATTTATATAAAGTTGGGGATTTTTCAATCGCATTGTTTAAACAATGAGGATTTTCAAAACCAAGTCCCCACCTTTGTTTTAAAGCTTCTTCACTCCTTGGCTTGTTCATAAAAATTGTTTGTTCATATTGGTTTCTTCGATAAAGTTTTTCTTCTAACTTATTTATTTTATCTGAAAATTCATCTTTTAAATTAGTCATAGACGTCAAAGATTCAAGATAAGTTTTATTTGAATTTTCCAAATCATCCAATTTCTTTTGAAAGATGTCTTTAGTATTTTCTAAAATAGATTTTTCATCTTTCAAAAAAATTTCAATTTGTCAATCAAATCTGACTTTTCGGAATTTAAATTCTTTTCAGATAAGAGTTTTGAACGTAGATCAGATAAAGCAGTTATCATGATATTCAACTGAGAGGTAATGAAGTTAAAATCAAACTCAGAATATACCTCATCCTCATCTGTTTCAGAATCATCTGACTGATCATCACCGATTAAGCACATCTGAGCGATCTCGACGTTTGAAGCTTTATCATCGGAATAATCCAGCCAGGATTCTTCCTCGGCCAGCAGAGCAGTTCCGTTCTCTCTCTTTTCATCTAGTTCCATATTCTTTCTATAATAAGTTGAATCCCTGACTACTTTTGCTCTACACTCCTTTGACAGTTGTAGCAAGCAACAGTCTTTGGCTCGGGTACTTTTGCTTTAGGACCAGAAGTGAAGCAAGAAGTGTTGGAACTCGACCTTGGTTGTAACTTTTTCTGGAAAATGATGAGAGAGAAGAATCATAGCTTTCTGTAATGCCTCGCCATCATCTTCAGTTGACCCGGTGTAAGCGTTATCAGATAACGCTTGTTCAGCCAGTTTCTTTGTGAGGAGAGCAACCGGATCAACTATCTTCTTGTTCTTTTTCTCTAGTTTGGCCTTATTTTCTATCACCAGGCTTTCATCAGTCATCAGAATCTCGTATAATTCTTGGATTTGCATAGTGGAGATTCTGACATCGTTCCTCAATCTGTGGCATGATTTATTCCATTCAGGTTGCAATGTGTTGAGGAACTTTAGATTTAATTCAAGCTCAGTCTTTTCAACTTTTATCTTTCGAAGATCATTGATGACGGCACAAAAACGATCAAATACAGTCTTTAGTGGCTCCCCGTCCTTGGCTTTGAATTCTTCAAAATTATTCATGTAGCGCGTATGCCTGAGTTGAGTAGTTACTGAAGAACCAAGCATAATCTTCTCAAGCTGTTGCCACATCAGATTAGGATGAGTTTTGAAACAGTCAATCCTATTGTATATAGAGTTTGGCAAGGCCAGCATTAGATTTGCTTTAATATCCCGATCAGATTGATAAGCAGACAACTCTTCATGTGTGTACTCTTTAGTAGACTTGTATAATCCAGAAGCCAATTTGGGTCTGTCGAACGGTCCTTCAGATAAAATGGTCATCATGTCATTTCCATTCTTTTGTCGTTCAATAAAGTTCAGGAACCGATCTTGCCACTGTGTAAACTCGTTTTCATCGATTAGTACCGGTGGACGATTTTCTGTACCCAATGACATCATAATGTCATTTTTGTAGAACTGAGCTTGGAAAGCAAACTTGGCAGAATCCATAGATGTTACAAAAAAAATTCCAGACTTTTTTTTTTAATCTAAGTCTGGAGCTTGAGCAAAGTAGATCTTTGCGTGTCAGGAAGGGAACGCAAACAAGAGCTTTGCGATGATAACTAGAAACGCAAACTAAAACTTTGCGTTTTGAACGAGAAGCGCAAAGAAGAGCTTTGCGTGTGTAGACTGAAACGCAAACAGGATTTTGCGTGTGAAGAAGGATACGCAAAGTTAGCTTTGCGTATGAAGAGGGAAGCTCAAAGCAGACTTTGCGTTTGAAGAGGGAAGCGCAAAGAAGACTTTGCGTTTACAGAGTGATACGCAAACTGAGTTTTACGTTTGCTAAGTGAAACGCAAGATGAAGTTTTGCATTTGTAGACTTTGCGGGTTGAGACTTTGCTTTGCAAGAAAAGCGAAAACTTGATGCACAAAGACTTGAAGAGAGAAACGCAAACTGATAGTTTGCGTATTAAACTAGAGCCGAGAACTTTAATCTTTGCGTTTCCAAAGTGAATCGCAAACCTGAAAATTCACTAATACAAGAGTTAGATCACAAGATATATGAATGCATGAATGAGGCGCAAAACATTATGATTATATGAATGAGGCGCAAGATTATATGAATCACACGCAAACATATATGAATGAAACGCAAACTTCAGAAAAACAAATAAAACGCGTAAGATCGATTCTAACAAAGAAATTTCAACAAGAAATTTACACAATGATGAACGAAAACAACTTTCTTACACAATTCAACTAACAATTTCGATTAAATCACACTGAAACTCAAAAACTTGAATGGAACAGTACGTGAACTCCTAGTTTCCAGAAAATCACAAAAACACAAAATCAATGATCAAATCATGTTTTTTATGCAAAAATATATGAATCAAGAATGATCGATTACACAAAATGAATCTAAACAAATCAAATTCGCACAAAATTAACCAGAAAACTATCCAAATTTGATTAATCAAGCAAAAAACGAGATTTTCTTGAAAAATCAAGAAAATCAATCAAATTTTCTTCTTAATCTACAAATTAAGTAACTAAAAACGATTTCTCTCAATCCTCTCAAGATCTAGTATGCTCTGATACCAATTGAGAGTCCAAGAATCTCTAAATCTTTAGAGAGAGAAAGTATGGAAGCGCAAAGTAATCAGATCAATTAAAGTGTGAATGCCAAAGTTTCTTTCAACAAACCAAGACCAAAGGGACTTAAATACCCTTGGTCAGATACAACATTGATAAGCATTCTAAACACTGTAAAAGACCAATACCTATAAATACAATGATTACTCGATCGCCTACTTGGAATTCTATCGGTCTCCTCTTCTTGTCGGTCTTGAGCCGCGTTTAAACGCTCGCAAATTCCCTTCACTTTATCTGCAATTTCTTGAACAATTTATAGACCGGTGAACCGTTTCTCACCCGTTTCGGGCCAACACACGGAGTCCTAGATTTTCGTCCATATAAGGCTTCTAACGGTGCCATTTTAATACTATAATGGTAACTGTTGTTATAGGAGAACTCCAAGAGAGATAGGTGAGAGTCCCAATTCCCGCCAAAGTCTATGACATAAGATCTTAGCATATCTTCTAGAGTCTAAATGGTCCTTTATCTTTGACCATCGGGTTGAGGGTTGTAATTTGTACTCAACTTCACTCTCGTACCCAATTTTTTTTGCAAGTCATTCCAAAATTTCGAAGTGAACCGGCTATCCCGATCCGAGACGATTGACAAAGACACTATGTGTTTAGAAAGCACCTCATAGATATCAACTTTGCCAACTTGTCTATAACACCAGGATTTTTGATATGTTTATTTTTGGGTTTTAAATAAATTTTTATCCTAGAAATAACTCTTATATTGAATCTTAAGTGGTTTGTGTTTTTGTAAAGTTTAATTGAAGCATTATAAAAAATGTTAAGCAAATTCCGCGCTCGCAAAATATTTTTCACGGTCAGGAACTATGGGCAGAAAGTGAGGTTGGGGGGGGGGGGGGGGGGGCTCTTTCCCTTTGTTGACTACTTACCTTTCATATTGACCAACTCTCATTTTTTTTTTTAATTTTTTATTTCGTCCTTCCCGCACTATTCACCTTCTCTCTCTCTCTCCCCCCTCTCTCTTATTTCTTGGACGATTCATCTATTTCTCTCTCAACTTTACACAATTCCTTCTACACTTTACCTCCTTCATTTTCATTGAATCAATTCCTTTTTACTCTCTCTCTCATTTTCTTCCCCAACAAAACCCTTTTCTCATCTCACTAAATTTCCACCAACAAATAATTTATTACATCGATTGGTTTTTTCCTCTTGAGCATTTAAGACCTTGGCATTCAATGATTCAAGCTTGGTTGGTTAAAAGTTTCAAGATCATCATCTTCTTCAAATACCTCATCACCATTGTTGACTACATTTTAGGGTTTTTGTAAAAACCCATTTGTGAGTTCATTCTAACTCTTTTAAACTTTTATACATGTCAAAATGCTTTGTTTTAGTTCTTAAAATGTTCCTTTTTATATATGTTACACATTTGTGTATTTGACTAATTTTGGGGTATTTTGAGAGATTTGGGTTTTTCTTTTACCCTTTTTGCTAATAAGTGTTGGATCTTCAAATAGGTGTTATAGAAATTTTATTTTAGATACATAAATGTAGTTGTGATACTATAACCTCATAGTCTATGCTTCCCTTTGATTTTTCCATACTTGGAATTATTTCTTAGAAAATGGTTACTTCTTTTCGAAAGAAAAGATACTAATACTAGGGAAATGAAATATTTGAGTTGTAAATGCTTTACATGTTCCCCTTTTTGGGTGACTTTACTTATATAGGTGTTTATTTCATATCCATTTTATGGTCTAAATTTACTCCTATTTTAGGGGTGTTACATTGTCCATCGGTAACGTTTCCTGTGTTGCCAAGAAGTGAGCACTCTTAGTTAGGCAATCCACTATAACCCATATTGTATCGTGACCTCTCAACGTTCTCAGCAATTTAGTCCCGAAGTCCATGGTGATATATTCCCACTTTCACTCCGGGGTCTCCAAAGATTAAAGACTCCCGTATGGTCGTTGGTGTTCCACCTTCACTTGCAAGCACGTCACACAACGCTCCACATAGTTAGCCATGCCTAGATTCATGACGGTCCACCAATAGTTCAGGTTCAAGTCCCTATACATCTTCGTGCTACCCGGATGTATAGAATATTTAGACTTGTGAGCCTCCTCAAAGAGTACATCACGGTTACCCCTAATCTTGGGTACCCAAACACGCCCTTTGAATAACTTCAGTACTCCCCATCCATCTTCGGTAAAAAATGATTGTTGCTTCACCATTATTTCACTCTTGAGGTTCGCTTCCAAAAGTGCTTCATGTTGGGATACTCTAATCTGTTCGATCAAGCTCGACACCAAGTCAATTCTTGTAAGCGTAGCTCGAATTCCGCTATTGCAATTTTTCTGACTTAGTGCATCTGCCACCACATTCGCTTTACCCGGGTAGTATAGCAATTCACACTCATAGTCTTTCAGCAGTTCTAACCACTGCCGCTGCCTCATGTTCAACTCTTTTTGATCAAACACGTACTTCAATATTTTGTGATTGGTAAAAAGTGTACACTTAGTACTGTAAAGGTAGTTTTGCAATAATTTTAAAGCGAACACCACCGCCGCTAGCTCCAAGTCATCGGTAGGATAATTCTTCTCAAGCTCCTTGAGTTGTCTGGACACATAGGCGATCGCTTTGCCTCGTTGCATCAAAACACAACCTAAACCAATCTTCAAGGCATCGCTATAGACCACAAAGTCTTCGGTTCCTTTGGGCAACAACAATATTAGGGCGCCACACAACTTCTTCTGAAGAGTCCGAGAAGCTTTCTCTTGAGTCTCGGTTCAAATGAACTTTACATTTTTCCATGTCACAGCGGTCAAAGAATAAGAGATCTTGGAGAAATCTTGAAAAAATCTCCTATAGTAGCCCGCCAAACCTAAGAAGCTTTGGATTTCAGACAAACTCTTGGGTGGCTCCCAATTCATCATCACTTCAATCTTAGACGAATCCATCTTCAATCCATCACGTTTGACCACGTGACCCAAGAATTGGACTTCCTCCAACCAAAAATCGCACTTGGAGAATTTAGCGTACAACTTCTCCCTTCTCAACACTTCGAGGGAAAAGTCTCATTTTTACATAAATGAGCAGCAACTTTAGAAATGAATGCTCAAGTCTATCTCTTAAAAGATAGGATGGTATCGAGTAACACTTCCCAGAGGTGTAGCTCATGATTGGACTCATCCTTAGAGTAAACGAGTATATTGTCGATGAACACGATTACCGATTTGTCAAGAAAAGGTCGACACACTCGGTTTATCAAATCCATGAACACTGCTGGTGCATTCGTCAAACCGAATGGCATCACTAAGAATCTGTAATGACCATATTGTGTCCTAAATGTCGTCTTTGCAACATCATCATCCCTTACCTTCACTTGATGATACCTCGATCGGAGGTCGATTTTTGAGAAACACCCTGCCCCTTAAAGTTGATTAAACAGATCATCGATTCTTGGGAGCGGGTATTTTTTCCTTACAGTCACCTTGTTTAGATCTTGATAATTGATACACATCCTCATTGTACTATCTTTCTTCTTCACAAACAAGACCGGAGCTCCCCAAGGTGGCAAACTCGATCTCACGAAACCCTTCTCCAAAAGATCATGTAGTTGTTATATCATCTCTTTAATTTCATACAGTGCCAACCGGTAAGGATCCCTAGCAATAGGGGTGAACCCCGGAACTAGATCGGTACGAAACTCCACTTGTCGGTCAGTCGGTAAACCAGGCAATTCGTCGGGAAATACAATAAGGATGTCACAAAACGATCCTGACATCTTCGAGTTTCTTCTTTTCCATCTTTGAATCTAACACATAGGCTAAGTAGGAAGAACATCCTTTCACCAAGCATTTGCATGCCTTTGCCATAGAAATAACCATGACGTCCCCCTTTTCTCTCTCCCCGTAAACAAGCATCGCATCACCGTCCGACAAAGGAACCCTGATCAATTTCTTGCAACACAGAATCTAAGCTTGATTTTCTACCAAACAGTTCATTCCGATTACCACATTAAACCCACCGATAGACATCAGTAAAAGATTTACTGAAAACTTCCTCTCTTCGATTTCCAAAACACAACCCTTAAGGACTTATTGAATGATGACTCGACTACCTTTAGCTACTTCTACTACTAAGGCATCTCCTAAGGTACTAACAGGCATAGATAATCTTTGACAGAAAAACCTCGACACAAAAGAACACAATGCACCCTAATCAAATAGTACATATGCAGGTACGGGGTTAACGAAAAACATACCCGACACAACATCCGCTGATGCCTTCGCTTCCTCGGTAGTCATCTGAAATGCCCTCCCCATTACTCTTGGAGAGCTCTCATTTTTTTCTTGGGATCCTTCAGGATGTAACTTCGGGCACTCACTTCGGACATGGCCCGACTCCTTACACTCATAACAAGTGAGTCCCTTAACTAGGCAATCATCCAGACGTGACCAAACTTTCCACACTCGAAACAACTCCCCGGATTGGAGTTGTAATGGCTGAAATGTTTGCTGCGGCACTTGGGACACCACCTAGCTTCTTGCCTAGGATCGACCCCATGATTGTTGATGAAAGTCTTTGGCTTCTTGGAAGGCATAGAATTGCCCTCCCACTTCTTCTTTTCTCCAAACCCGACTTTTTCCTCTTTACTTTGAGCGTAGACATCTTCCATGAGTTGTGCCTCCTCAATTGCTTCTCGGATAGTAGAGGCTTTCGAACTTCGAACCATCGCCATTATGTCAACTGACAAGCCTTTGAGGTAGACCTTGACCTTCTCTTATTCACTTGGGCCACATGCCCACCATGTTTAGCTTATATATGAAAATATTTTAGTATTACCTCACCTACATACTCCCCTTTTTTAGTGTCCGGAACTCGTCTTCGATGCGATCGATTGCTCTATCGTTGCAATATTCATCCATGACCTTTTTCTTGAACATGCCCCGAGTCAACTGTTGGATAATGGTTGTTTCAAGAGTGTACTCAGTGATATTCCACCACTTAAGGGCCTTGTCCCTCGACAGCTGGGAGGAAAGCTTCATCTTATTCCCCTCCCCATACTCACTAGCGTCAAAAGCTTGTTCGACTTACATCCAGTTCACGTAAGTGACTGGATCGTCTGCTCCTAAAAACTCCGGCGGCTTGCTAAATAGAAAGGTCTTGTATGGGCATGTCTTCTCGGCCCGTCTTGTGTCAGCAATAATATGTTCCTTAGTCCTGACCACATTTTCGGTGCCCCTGGAACCCACTACAACGTTCTCAGCTACCATCTCGTGTCTTCGGTTGTTGGCAACCCGGTCCTCTAGCATTTTCATGAGTCTTTCATCCCTTTTGTCCATTGTCGAGTTCATCATCTGAAAAAAACTAGCCATCATTACGGATTGGGTATCCACCTATTAAATGAACGGATCATCAGTCGTCAGATTTACTCTTGGCACGGTCTCACTCCTACCAGTCAGCATCGGAGGAATTGGTGGGATAGTGACATTGGCTTACCTTGGTTGTTCTGGAGCCATTACGTTTGCATCATGAACATTATCTTGAGTCTACGGTCTACTACGCGTGCTAACCATCTCAGACTGCCACACATGAGAACGAGAATATGAGATTAAACAAATACAATGACAACAAAAGAAACGTACAATTACATTCATCAATTATCGTAATAATAGTAGGTTTAAGCACGCTCACGTAACAACATATTCATAATAGCATTAGATAGGTGAGATTATAAACACTCTCGTTACCATCATTACAACTCTTAATTAGTCTATTTCCATCGACTCTACAACCCTCCTATCTTAAGAGTTCTACCCACATCTCACAAATCATTATTTAAAGTCTTGGCTTAAGTCTAGGCATCTTACACTCATACATGGTTCGCTTAAACTAGAGCTCTGATACTAACTTGTAACATCCCTAAAATAAGAGTAAATTTAAACCTGGATAATTTGAGTGAACTATGACCAAAACAAACATAATCACCCAATAAAAGGGGAAAAAGTGAAGGAGTTTACAAATAATGAATAGACGATAGCTAACAAACTACTAATCTAATTCAATTCTAGATTTAGATTACCATCAGATGTCGCTATAGTCTTCAAAAGAACTTGTGCACTATTAGTAACTCTACAACTGATCTCCAAAAGATAGTAACCCCAAATGCCTTTACCGACCCACAACGCTCTACTCAAACCTTAGGAGCCCCATCGCTAGAGATCCTGATATATATGTCATTTTAAGAAAAGGTGTTAGGCTTGACGCCTAGTGAGAACAAACAGTTATATGATAAAGTTATAAAACAGTAAGACGTATAACATAGCTTTAATCAATGCATTTAGTAAGAATATCTCATTTCAACCCTTGAAAGGGTATTAACATCAAAAAGATGACGGGGAGACCCGATTTACCATTTGTTATGACAGAATAGAAAAGTAAGCCACAAATCCAAGTTACATAAGCATTTCTCAAGGATGAACAATTATTGACTTCAACCCTATTCTGATCTTTAGTCCAATGTGAAATCGAGTTTAACTCTATCCAAGTCTTTCATTTGAGGAGTCACAAAGTGCAACCTTATCCGGGTCTTTACCTTGGGACCTTGTTATCCAAGATAAGCTTGTTCATTTAGAAATTACATTATATAACCAATGCCTATTTCCAAATTACAAATTAGGAATCTCATCACATACAAGTACAATAAAACTGACTTCTATGACTATGGATCAATTGCATTGCAGCCATAATTATATATATCACTCTAGATATATTAAACTTTACCAAACACACATATTTTTATTTATAATTAGCCATTTAGTAGGAATATGCCCATTTCCTCATCAAATCCATCATATGAACATCATAAGAATAGTTCCCCAAAACTCGTTAAGATTTTAAGATAAGCATATTTCCTATATTTAGAACCCAAACCCATACTTGAAACATCAATAAACATGGAACCCTCAAATTCCCTACTTTGACCTAAAATGGTCCAAAACCCACAAAACATGAAATAATTGAAATAGGTTTGAGGAAGTAAAATACATCATTTCCACGTGTATATGGTTTAATAAAAGCATAGGATGAAGGCACAATACTAGGGTTTGGTGAAAACCTAGAAAATCACAAAACCCTTGAAGATGGAGGAAGGAAGCTTGACTCCTTAGTTCTAGATTTGAACTCCTAGCTTGATGATGCTAAAATCCCTAGTAATCCTTGATGACTAGTCTTAAATGAATCTCAACCGAAATAAATGAAGTGGAAGAGAAAGGAATTGAAAAGAAGAGGAGAAATGAGAGTATTTAGTGAAAACCCCAAGAAATCGGTCAATAAATACGACCAGGGAAAACCCCACGACTTCCTATGCGACTTAGGTCGAGGAGAAGGTCGCTCGTGCTTCTTCCGAAAACCATGGTGGGTGTTGCAACTTCCCTTGCGACTTAGGTCACGGGGAAGGTTGCCCAACTCATTATCCCCTTCTGTTTTCCAGTTTTCAAGGATTCTTCTTGTGAGGCTTCGTACTAACACTTTATCATGCAAACCTTGATATTTTAATGACTTACGAATTAAAAACTAAAGGTTAACCATACTCAATATGAAATACGAAATTTATGGTGTTACAACATATCCGATGAACTTAACTCATCGGATATTACCTCATTTAATATCATTTGATCCTATTGTCATAAGTTTCGGATTTATCATCCATCGGATATTACCTCACACAGTTGGATATCATCAAAGCTCTCATTCGATCGATTCTTCTATCGGTTAAAGGTTCCAGTTTTACCAACTCTTGGTCTATCCGATGTAGTACCTTCACAACAATCTATAGGTGGTAAATCTGATATATATATATATATAACTTATATTTCGAATATAGAAAAAAATTGGATTTTTATTTGTAAAATTCTTAGAATTATCTGTATTGATCCAAGATAAAAATGCATTCAACAAAATCGAATACTAGTTGAAGTGAGGTCAAGTTCGTCATGAAAGCGGATTGGGTTGTCATCTAGCCGAAAGAAAACCAATACAAGATAAAGTCAACAGTAGTCTGACAAATACTACTACTGTCAAGCCGAATGTTGAAGTACAAACTTGGCCAACAAGTCTAGCTCACCAACTATCTTACTTCCTTTCTTGGTATGAGAACATGTACATCATGTCATCCTAAACAAGTACAAAAGCACCATTTTATTGGTACCTTGTTTACTTTACTCACTCGGCATACTAAAGGATGGAGTAAGACAAAATAGTGTCTGCATCAAGCTCAAAAGTTGAAATGAAGAGTACTAGGATGCATGGATCAACTAATCAGAATAAGACACACATTAAACTTGGATCATTTAATGCATTGGTGGCTATAAAAGGTCACCATTGTCATTTAGTGCTACTCACCCGTTTTGAAAGAACATCCTTGTAAGTGTTTCTGAAGTAAATTTGGCGTCATCCTCTGAAGAACTTCCTTAGTTCTTCAGATCTGGAAAAGAAACTTCTCCCCCCCCCCCTTTCAATTTAGCAAATTTGTCACAGTCTAATTATTTAAGATCATAGGTCTTACCTTCCTAACTTTTGCAACAAATATGTGATTCTTGTTTTTATATAAAATATAGAAGAAAGAATTAAAAGGTGAAAATATATTGTGTTTGTATTTAATACCCCCCCCCCCTCTACGAACACTTCTTGTGTAAGTCATCACTTCCCAGGACCAACAATATATACATATACACACACGCATAGATATCTATATATATGTCTGTGTAATCTGTTAAAAAATTATCATAATATGGATCAAAATAAGGGTATTATTACGCATGTTGATTGGTTGCATGCCCAACTTTTAGTCGATATGTTATAAGTATTCAAAGATACAACTGAAAAAGTATTTGGCATATATTATGATACTTGTTGTTTAATTAGTTGTAACACTCAAAAACTTCATGTAACATTAAATGAGATTTTGGCCTTGTTTTTGCAGCTTAGAATTTCTATTTATTCAGTATATTTGATGGTTATAAATGTTGGTAAGTTTTATGGGTGCAACACAAGGAAAGAAGAGGCTATTGGGCGAATTTAAGACTTGGCCCGCGACCTAGGGTCACGGCCAAGACCACGCAGGGTGTTTTAAGGTTAGGGCGGAAGTGAGTTACATGGGTAAGCGTTCAGCTTAGGCCGCGTCGTAAGCCGCATGAGGCTCTGGACGATTAGGTTGTTCAATACAGGCGACCTATGTCGCGACTCTACGTCGCGGGCGTGGTCGCGGGAAGCTGTAGGGGCCAATTTAAATGGGTTCTTTCTTGGGTTTTCGTTATGTTTTCTCCTTTCAACTATCTCTATCTCTACATTTAAGTCGATTGGGAAGTTCATCATCCATTTTCAGAGGTTGCTAAGGAGCATTTAAGAGCATTTAAACCAAGTATTCAAGCTTTAAAGTTGGTGTTTCAAGATCTACATCTCACTTTTGTGATTTTGGTTGGTTTCTAGGTTTTAGTCAAAACCTAGCATAATGAGTTCATCCTACTCATTTTCAAAACTTTATACATGTCAAAATGTCATATTTTAGTCTCCCAAACTTTCTTTGCAATGTATTTGTAACACCCTAGAAATTGGGGTAATTTAAAACTAAATTTTTTGGCAATATGACAGTTGTAAACTGATCAAAACCTGATTATACAAAGACCTGCCAAAATAATCCCAAAGTATCGTCCCAAACGGGGAATATAGTATAATGTTTACAAATTCATTGAATGAAGAATAAATATATGGCAACCTAATAATCTAAACTATTCCATTAGATTACGGTCGGGTGTCGTTATTCTTCCAAAAAAATGGTTAGCTAACAAAATGTATAAACCGGTCTCTAAATCTCCAAAAGGACCGCTCTCAATCACACGATCGACCACTCATTCCCGAAAGTTCCTGCCACTAGGATGCCCTATCATACATGACAACCAAAGAAACAAGTGTTAGGCTTGAGCCTAGTGAGAAAGTACAGTCGTAAAGTATTTAACGAAATAAAGTTACGATACACCAACGTCCACATTGATATGATTCACCGCCGAATTACTTCTCCTGACATCAAAGATTAGTTTACAATATAATTTTCGCCATCATGATTATAGTTCCACCAAATACATCCAACCTGATAGCATCAATCCAAACTAGATCTTTAGCTATCGGAGACATCAACTCAAACCGAGTCTTTAGTCTATCGTGACAATCAACTCAAACCGAGTCTTTAGTCTATTATGACATCAACTCAAACCGAGTCTTTAGTCTATTGTGACAATCAATTCAAACCGAGTCTTTAGTCTATTGTGACATCAACTCAAATCGAGTCTTTAGTCTAATGTGACATCAACTCAAACCGAGTCTTTAGCCTATCGTGACAATCAACTCAAACCGAGTCTTTAGTCTATTGTGACATCAACTCAAACCGAGTCTTTAATCTAATTAATATACCTCCATCAACCGATACTATAACCCATTAACAAGCTATTATTAAGACCAACATGTGTAGTGGTAGTTCACATAACTCATTTTACATGCTAAGATCAAATGTCTCCTCAAATGCTCTTCATTTGAGACATTGTCCAAAAATGAGATTTTAGGTTAACTTTGCATAATCAACTCAATAGACATGAAAAGGTTACTATAGTCGTTAGCACATTATTAAGCATGTATATATGTAGGAAAGTCAAGAAATACCCTCACCTTAGTGATTTCTTACAAGAAATCAAACCCTAGAAATGGTAGATGGAGAGTTGAAGACTTGAGATGATGACACAAGCTAGGTCTACCAAAAGTTCACCCTAACCAAGCATTAACTCCTAATTAATGTTTGTTGAAGATCAATAAATGAAGAGATGGAATTTAGGGTTTGGGAATTACCAAAAATCGCTGAAGAGAAGCTCCCAAATCAGTTCCCAGAACTCAAACAATCTGAAAAATCCCGAAATCTGATTTTTATACCCAAATAACCCGTCAGCGACTATGACATGGCGTCGCAGGGCAATGTCGCCTGCGTTGGAACCCTCACGGTACGCTGCTCGCGATTATGACCATGCGACAGTGACCCGGGCAATGTCGTTGGGCACTGTAGCTGCGGGTGTACCGTGAGTCTACTTCTCCCCGCGACTTTGCCCACGCGACATTGACAGATGTCACAGTCGCCGGGCATTGTCGCCTGGGGTGCGATGTGCTCCGAAAATTCCTTTCTTGTCCCAAACTGATCCGATAACGACGTAAGAAAGTTGCCCACTAAACCAAACTCAAAAACGCACTCAGGGCATTAACGAACCAATAACTAGAATCATATAACGATATATATATATATATAAAGGAAAATCCACCCGAAATTACGGGGGTTACAATCCTCCCCAACTTGGAGACGATTTCGTCCCCAAAATCCCTACTACTTAAACAAATGAGGGTATCGACGTTTCATGTCTTCCTCCGCTTCCCATGTCACGTTCGTGCCTCGGTGGTGTCTCTATTGCACTTTGACCATCACGACTTCCTTACGGCGAAGTCTCTTAGTTTCTCTCTCTAAAACGGCTTCGGGTTCCTCGACACAACGGTTGTCCTCCACCCGAATTTCGGATAGCGGTATGATGCTCTCTTCTTCCGCCAGACACTTTTTCATGTAACACACATGAAATGTAGGATGGATTCCATCCATCTCCGGTGGTAAGTCTAGCTTATAAGCTTGAAATCCAATACGCTCGAGAATAGTAAACGACCTAAGGAAACGGGGACTTAGTTTCCCATGCTTTCCAAACCGGATCAAGCCCTTCCAAGGAGATACTTTTAACATTACGCGATCTCCTACTTGGAACTCCACCGGTCTCCTCTTCTTGTCGGCATAACTTTTATGACGATCTTGTGTCGCTTTCAACCGCTCTCGGATCGATCTAACCTTGTTGGCTGTTTCTTGCACTATTTCCGGACCGGAAAATTGCTTCTCTCCTACCTCTAGCCAACATACGGGGGTTCTACACTTTCGCCCATACAAAGTTTCGAATGGCGCCATCCCGAGGCTAGAGTGATAACTATTGTTGTATGCAAACTCCACCAAAGGTAGATGGGTATCCCAACTACAGCCAAAGTCAATCACACAAGACCTAAGCATGTCCTCCAAAGTCAAAACTAAAAATCTTTTCAGGTAGACGCAAAATAGGAGGATCTGGTAAAGGCAAAGAGAAGGTGTGAGCGGTACCCGACTCTAGAAGACTTCCTTATAGTTAGTTGTTTTTATTCTCAGTTGTGTAATAGGTTGCCTTACTGCAAACCTTGAAATCTATTGTAGACTTGGGGCCGTTTTGGCATGAATTTATATTAATCGTTTATGTTGATTGTTGGAAGTTTTGGGTTGTTACAACTCTGCTACTATGACCGAGTATAAGATATTGATCACTTGAAAATGAACTTCCCTACGTCGACAACGGTATAGCAGATGAAGAGGGAAGCCAATATTCTGGATTTAGAAATGATAATTGGATTTCAACGATGTCGGTATTGAACCACGAAATGAAGATCGGTTAAAGTAATTTTAAACAATTATCATTTTTCTTGTTTATAATATTTATGACTTTTAAGCAATTTGTATGAATTTTAGAAGATTAGTTTTTTTATTCAAATAAATGAAATATTATTTAGTTGGAGTAATACGATGGTGGGAGATTTGAATAACATGAATGATTGAAGTCTTATTGATGATAATGTTTTTGTTGTTAAAGTCATATGTTGATGATAATGTTCTCATGAACACGATGGGAAGAATTCAAAGGGAGATGGTGGATTTAGCTCTCACCATGTTTGATACTGTTGTCGGAGAAGGGTGGATGGACTTCATCGGGGGAGAAAAAAGAGGGTTGTTGAGGATGATGGATGGTGTTCATCGCCACCTGTTATGTGTTGTGTATGTGCGTGTATATAATATATGTATATGTATATATATTTAAAATTTTTAATAGAAAATTAAGAAAATAGGTAAAATGATCAAAATACCCTCATTTCTCAAAAGATAACAAAAAAACATAACGGTTGTTAGTGGGAGGGGAAAGTGACGTGTTTATTCAATATTTATTCTTTCTTTAAATCAATAAATTGTTTTAGTAATCAAGGAAAAGTGACATGTTTGCAAATATTATAATTTAGTTATCATTGTTTTATGACTTGAACTAACTAAGCTATATTTGTATTTTCATTTATTTTGAAATTTGAGGGTGGGCTAGGTTGTACCCTTACGTACTAATGAGGACTTGGAGATAAAGCGGGTGAATTTTACAAGCATCTTTAAAGAAACTCAGGATCAACCCATCCACAATTTCGTCAATCCCTTGGATCGGATTAATGACATCAAAATATAAAGGTTCGAACCATTCAATCATCAACCATGGATTTCTGGTAACGAGCTCAAACCTTAGCAAATAATTAGGTCATCAAAGCTCTTTCTCAGCAAGGCTTCAAAGCTTGCAAGGATATCACAACTAAGCCATACCCTATATTTGATCGAGACAGAGACTCTTAAGCATGCCATTCATATCAAATCTCACATCCTACCACGTTCCCGCAACTAGTTGTCGATTCATCACCATCTTGGCTCCATTTATGATATATCTATAGTTAATAAGATTGTTTAACTTTTTTTTATAATAAATTCATAAATTTAAATTACTTTCATCCCAAAAAGTTTTATTTCTTTTCATAGCTTTTCTAGCTCTATTGTTGCCTTCACCCCACCCACAACTCTGAAAATGTCAACTGTAGTTAGATTCCCGATGAGGATTGTAGACATCTAAAGTCCAAAAACCCATCAAGGATCTCTTGCTAAATATGAGGTTATATAGGTCACAAACTATTCCAATTTTCTTCTTGTTGGGACCATTTATCTTGGCATGATAACTAGGTTACAACGAAGCGTGGTCCTCAACATCTCTCCACACATACGTACACACAATATGTATGTATATAATTTGCCAAATTCCAGTTGCACTCTGTTGTCTTTAAGATATACGTTAGACTTTTTTTATTTTGAATATTCAAGCTTAAAGCGAATATTTTTTATAAGTGAATTTATGACAACCACAAATGTTATACATAAAATTTGTCCAAAAAAATTCTTTAAATGAAATTGTGTGGTCACGATGCAACAAATTTGATTCGCATATTAAAGTACCTACTTTCATGTCATGTAATTATTCCGTATAAGATTTAAGTAATTATTGTTTAATTTTTTGATCATATTACCATTACACAAACAAATATATCGCATAATGATTGCAGAGTCGACTTGATCCTTTAATGGTTAGTACAAAAGCAAGAAAAAAAGATTATGTGAGCCACAAATCGATGAATTGGTCCTACAAATTCCTTTCCATCTTTTCCGTGTGATGTGCGTGTGCTTCTATTTATACTTTATCATATATAATCGTCAATTATAGCATCACGATCATATCTTTCGTTTTTGAAATGCCAACTTTGTTTTCAAGCATATCTGTCGGTGGACAACAATTTCTTTCATTTCTCGTTAAAAAGCCGGGTTTTAAATTTAAATGACCATATTTATCGGTAAAAAATATTAAATATTAAAAACTATTTAAATCGTGTAAAAAATATAATACCATATAAATCTTGTAGCAATTTATATGAGAATATATTTAGTACCAATAAAACGTGGGAGGATGTCAATTGAAATCATTTTGGACCACACACCACCATCACAACAAAAGTAACGCAAAATATAGTAATTTTATATTTTATTAATTAAAAGTCTAATTAATATTCAATAAAAATTAAATGATATATGTTTCATAAATTTTGACAACGTATCATTTTATAATACATTTCTTTTAAGATAGAGGTTATGAGGAAATAGCGTTACTACGAAAAATAATACCCAAGAAATTGTTTTTTTTTTTTTTAATGTAGTAATATATTATTGTTGTTTTAAATAATACCTTTTAAATTGGTTAAACCTCTTGTTTTTGCTTACATGGCTTAAATGAGTTGATGTAGATGAAACATCATTATAAGTATGTGACATAAATTTAAATAAAAAACCGCTTTCATATTTTTTTTAATGTTTACTCACCTTCCCTCCCAATGATTTATATCCAACCAAGAGTATGTTTTCATCTATTTTTTTAATAAAAGAAAACTTACAAAAAAAAGTTCACTCTTATTAAATTGTATGTAAATTAAATACTCTAGAGTAAATATCTTTAAACAAATATGATATATTATTTTCAAGATAAAGATTTTGTTTGTAGAAAAAAATGTAACACGTCTTATTTTTATTGTTCAAAAAATACATATTTTTTAACAATCTTTTAAAGCTTTAGCGAGATAGATTATACTTTACAATTCTTCTTAATATTGTTGTATTAACGAATGATTTCGAAAATTTCTACTTAATTTAATACTAGAAGCGTACTCGCGCAATGCAGCGAGATACATCACAATTTTAATGTTTCATTTTATTTTTTGTTTTTTTGTTGATTTACAGTACGATTTTGGATGGTTTTGAGAAAGTGATAATGTTTTTTTTTATAAATTTGTTTAATTTAGACTTAATAATATAATGTTTTTTATATAAAAAAATTAAGTATTTTGTTAGAATTCAATGATTATCTTATATATTTTAATGACATCTTGAAAAAATAACCAATTACATATTTAATAATACAATTAAAACAAATTTATAGTAATATAATATATTAACTAGCAGTGTACCCGTGCAATGCATCGGGGTGAGCAATTGTAAATCATATCACTACTACAAAAATAGGTATTTTAAACGGTTGTTTTGGACATTTTTAAACGGTTTTACAACCGTTTGAAAGGGCACCGTTTGAAAAAGTCTGTGCTTTTTTAAACGGTTTTTGAACCGTTTAAAAAAGTCATTTTTTAAACGGTTTTTAAACCGTTTAAAAAGTTTTAAAAACCGTTTAAAATTGTATACCTTTTTAAACGCTTTTTTTAAAAAACCATGTAAAATGTGTATTATCTTACATGGTAATGCTGAAAGAACCGTTTAAAATTGTATACATTTTACACGGTATTTTTAAAAAACCGTTTAAAAAGGCATACAATTTTAAACGGTTTTTTGGCTATTCTTAAAACCGTCTAAAAATGTATTACTAAATATATTATATATATATATATACACACATATATTAACAACCATTACATACCAAATGCCAAAACATTTTTCATAAATTCACATATAGAACTCCAAATCGTATTAAAAGCCAATAACAATTACAACTATCATATCCATAAAATTTCTTCCATCGATATACATATAAATGGAACTCTAATTCCTACTAAAAACTAATAGTCATTACAATAATATCCACAAACTTGTGTTTTTTCAAAGACATCATCAAACATTAATCCTTAATTCTACCTCTCATTTGTTTGTTGACACCCAACATGTCTTTCTTCTTAGGATTAGCTCAACATTCTTCTTGCAACTTCAATTCATCGATTTTTTATCCTGAAAACAAATAAAGGGCTCTGTATATAAGAACGTCACGTTTTCTGAACATATAATACGAGTTTATATTACAAATACATAATAACAAGAATAACTATGTTATTCAAACATATAAATACATCGGTCACTTGTAGTGGAGTGCATAAAACACATACCTTTACCACATTTTACCCTCTGTCATACGTTTTAAAGTAAATGATTTGGCCACATGACAAGCTATCTGATCTAGTTGTTCATCTGAAAAAGCAGCGGTGGTCGTCCATATGTCCTATATATAAATGTATAGATGTGTTATCTAAAAAGATGTTTTGTATAATATATAAATGACTGAAATTTAACAAATAAATACCTTGTGAGGGGAATCATATTGCTCGTACATTACATAATGGAAAATTTGCTTGATTACGTAATACCCACATTCCCAGCCCTCTTTTTGTTGATTACACTACATTGTAAGGAAATCTATAATATTTTGAAAAACTAAAGTATGAAATAGATTGTCGGGATATGTGAATTCTACCATGTTCAATTTCCAAGTGACGGGGGTGGAAATTACGGCATGAGAAGACTTTTCACATTGATTGTATTTTGTAATAGCCCTAAAAAGAAACCATAAACACCTTTGTTTCAATAATCAATTAACAATAAAAATAAACATAATTTTTATATCAATATAATACATTACTTACATTTCCATCATTTCTTTGATCAAATAAGTTTCGGCTTTCTTTCCATCCGACATCTTCGAGTCTAGTATATAGACTAAGCGATGTTTAGGCCGAATGATCAGCAATGACCAATGATGCCTCAAAAAGGTTAAAATAATAATGTTAGTAAAACTTACATCGTAAACTATATATATATATATATATATTATATATATATATAACTCACCCTTGTGCGTACGGTGCCAAAAAGAACTCTTTATCTTTGTTATGCATCATAGTTTTGAATATTGTCTCCATGACAAAGAAACCATCTCGTTCCATCGCAGGTTCATTAATTGCTCCCGGGGCAATAAATGCACAACGGTTCTTCGAATTTTGTGATATTATCTTATACAAATCCCTACAAAATTCCAATATGATTAAACTAAATATTGTAAATATTTATAGACACAATAATAAGTAGATATATATAAGTAATAACTTACGCCATGAACCATGTGATAATATTTTGATCAAGCCACCCCTTTGTTATTAATAACACCAAGTCACGATATTCGACCGCTATTGATATACTCGTAGGGCCAAAGACCCCTGCCTCGACCTGAACCGTAACCCCGTTCTTCACCCACCGTGCATTGGAACGTAGGCGTCTAAATAGGTCTTTCATCGAACTTGGCCGCTCTTGTATTTCTTTAGGATAGGGCTTCAACTTTTTAACCAACTGTGTTTTTTGTGACTCAGTTGCAATGACCACTCTCTTTGAATGGCCTTCGTCCTCTTTTTGTACCTACATTAATAATACATTTGACTAAGTATCTTATACCGTCAAGGGGATTTTGCATATATATATATATATAGTTAAAGTTTGAGTGTATACTTGATGGGGAATAGGCTCTCCCCTTGGTGGCACTTGGGTTGACTTGACTGTTAGGGGAATGGGTGCACTCTTTGATGACATCATATCACGAGAAGGGATACTTGTATCGGTGGTAGGAGCCTATTAAAAAATGATAATACCAATGAACATGATGTGTACGAATAAAAAAAATCTTACTTCAATTTAACTTGAAAATTAAATCATATGTGTACCTGGTGCAAGATCACATATTCTTGCTCCCATTGGATGAAGTAGCCACGAGCTTGACCTAACGTTTCAATACCCTTATTCGACAAAGGCACGGGTAGTGCAAACCCCTCACATCCGTTCATAACCAACTCTACCAAAACTTTAATGAATCCATCTTCCAAGGGAACACCATCAACAGTATTGCAATCCGCTAAAGGATAAGCCATACCCTTAGCAACAAGGGCTTTGGCCTTCCCACAACAGAAGACCAAATCGCATTGGGTAGCATGCTGCAAACAGATCATATTAACATTATGATTTAAATAATTGAAACTCCAAAAGGTCGATATGTATAAATGAAGATTTACCTCAATGGATATAATCGCTGGAACGCAAGCAGCTGAGCCAATACTACTTTTGCGTAACCCCGGGCTTCCATCAAGGCTAGCATCATTCCTCCCCAATTGTGCTGCCAAAACCATCTGTAACTGTTGTTGTAAATTTTGATTATTCTCCCTCCATTCTCTTCTTTCCTGCTCCCATTCTCTTTTCTCCTGTTCCCGACGCTCCTGCCATTCTCTTTTCTCCTCCTCCCATTCTCTTTTCTCCTGCTCCCGACGCTCCTCCCATTCATTTTGTTTCTGTTGCATTTCTACACGAACTGCTTGAGAAATCTCTGCATCCATGTTTGCTTTCTCTTTTTGTTTCCTCTTCTTATTTCCCTTTCCTAGGCCAACACGTAGACCTATGTTGTGTCCGACACCCCTGGTACGACCTGGGTGCTCGGGCCCCAACACCGCTACCAATGGATCGTCTCCCAATTCAGGGTCCCCATCTCCCTGAGAGATTTGTCTATCTTTTTGTATCTGTCATGTTCAACAAGATAAAAGTAAGTATTTAAGAGCAATAATTTGATAAAAATATTTAAAAGGCATATTTATAGTTTACAAGCTCATCTGCTAAGGCTTGAATATGCTTTGGTAGGACGTATTCTTTGCGGGCTATTTTTTTTCGCCTCCCCAACAGGAAGTGTCTTGACCTCTCGTCAAACATGTTATGTATCTCGGGCGTTATTATGCCTTCATCCTTTTCAATTTCCCAGTCATCATACTTACCAAGGTACCCACGTGATCCCAAGTGATGTGGGTTATTGTTCATCTTTGCACGCTCGCTATTTGTTTTGCTTAGTGCCTTCACATAATAAATAATAACAAATTAGAAATAATGGTCATTTATAATATAATACCACCAAACAATAATGAATTTTTCCAACACCTCAAATTCCGGAGTTGACTTGAGGGCACAAAATGCCTCCCAATCCTTTTTAATATACGGGTATGGACCACATGGATTTTTGTTCTTCTTCTTGTACTCGGATATAAGATAACATTTGAAGTTCTTCCACGCCGTATTTGCAGCCTTTAGCGTTTCTCTCTTCAAAGTCTCATCCGTCAAATTCCAATGTTGCTGTAGTATCAAAATACGTCAAAAAAATCAATGATATGCAACTTTTAAAATTTTGATTAAGGTAGACGTAAAATATAAACATATTATATACCTTGATAGCCATCCACATCCGATCCTTATCCGCTTTCTCAACTTTGCGCCAATCGCTGATGAGAATTGAAATCCTCGATTTCACCTCCAATCCTACCCAAGTACAATATTTTGCCGAATACTCCCCTATTGGCTTAAGAGTCTTCGGACAAATCCGAATGGTACAATCCGTAGATTTTCTAACTTTCTCCAATTGTGTCACTCCTCGTGTTCGGGTCGAGGTCGAGGTCGACGCGGTACAATCTTTATTTTCCAAACAATGAGTGGATGAAAATTTTGATAAAGATATTAAAAGGCAATGCATCTAAACCAAATTTAATATTCAAATTTAAAAATTTTAAAGGAACTAAACAATAAATATATAAATGAAGATAATAAAAAATTTCATCTGTTTTGTGAAATCAACTCAACCTACAAAAACAACAGATGAAAGTTTGATACCCTTCAGTTATAAAAAAGCAAGAGGAATCATGTGGCCCTAAATCAATATCATTATCATTTGTAATAATCTTATCCATTACGTAAAAGTTTAGAATATTGCCAAATAATGTTACATGCAACTAAAAAAGTCTTAATGGAGATTGTTACAGTTAGTTTGGGAAAAAGAGTACAACATATATATAATGAAAAAAACCTTAAAATGGACTATAAGTGTCTGCTAAGGGGCCGTTTACCAAACGCTTACCCGATAAGTATTTACCGGTTAAACCCGGTCGCAATTGACCCGCCCTCTTCCCCGGGTCCCAATTCAACCGGCCGGGTCGACCCGGTTTTTAAAACATTGGTAACATATACATATTCAAAAGATGACAGTGAGAGAAAAAGAAGAAAAGGCATTTGAAGGAAATCATGCACACTCAATCAATGTTGTTGTTACATTACCAAAGCAACCATGCAAGTCTTGGAGTTGAATCTCTATTTAGATATTGACCTTGTCATATCTAGTGCATCTAAAATGCACCTTATTCATGAGTTTTATTCTAGAGAAGTTGCAAACCCTGTTCATCTGACAGTGGACACTGGATTCACAAATGGGGAGGCTTCCATAAAAGCTTTTGTCTCTGTTAACTTGTCTCTGGGAGATCAGCAACTCGTTGCTCAGTTTCAAGAAATACCCTTGGATCCCTCGGAAAATCTCATCCAAAATCAAGGCAAATAATATTGGGTTTAGCATGCACCAGGGGACGCAATATAGTATCCTAAATTGTTTTAAAAGCTCCACCGGTTCAACCACCGGTTCAACCATGTTTTCAGTTGACCATGTAATGAAATTGCACATGGCATATTAAGTTGTTTTTTGGTTGTATGCACTTGTGCATGTAACAAATTACTTGTATGCACAAGTGCATACCATCCAAATGAATGGCTATCAGGGTATAAGTTTTCCATTAATACAAATACATCAACTTTTTCAACCACCGGTTCAACCGGTTCGACCACCGGTTCAACCGGTTCCACCGGTTCAACCGGTTCAACCACCGGTTCAACCATGTATTCAGTTGACCATTTCATGACCAGAAAGGGGACACATGCCTTGCAAAGAGCAAAAGTATATTAATTACATGTAGGAAACGTATACAATAGTACCCATATAAACCAAAACAAACAAACCAAAGATACCAACACAAACTTAGGAAAACATGAAAGAGAGTCCAATTTTTTTATGAAATCTGAGATAACAACAGCATAGTATCACAGATTTTAAATTGTTTGTCAAGTTATTTTATTTAAGTTCAATTTTGGAAGAAGCTTGCGTTTTGTTTTATCAAGGAAAATTCTGGTTGTACTAATTTTTCATGCTATATATTTTAAAGTAAATTACATAAATCTCAACTTATGTTTAATCTGCAGTTTCGGTTTCTTTACTTCAGAAGTTGCTCATCTCCCATTTTGTTCCCAGCTCCTTCTCTATTAGCTCTTGTATGAGAAGTGTCGTGTTAGAAACCTGATCAAAAATCCTTATCACTCCAATGCTGCCACTTACCCCATATCGTCTTTTTGTTTATTTTTTACACTAACCCAAAATTTTAATTGATCTTTTTTATAGATTTGGAGTGGTCTTATTCTTGTTATATTTATGCATTCAGCCATCAATGCAGGTAGACAAAGGGAGTGTATCTATTTCAGTTGTAATGATTTGTAAGATCTGTATATGCTAATGATTTGTAAGATCTGTATATGCATAGAGATGTAAGCGAACTATAAACTTATTTTTCGGTATTTAAAGAAAGGTACGTGCTCTAACACTCTCTAAAGATTGTTTGTGCCCGATGCAAATCTGGAAAAATCATAATTGTTGTTCTAAGTAATTAACAATGGTTATAAATAGTTGCCTTAATTCTGTTTGGAATGAAGAACTGAGTTGATCGATTGTGGCATCATAGAATCAATAGAAAAAAAACCTAGAAAAAAACCCTACCAAATCAAAAAATCCAAATAACTTCAAATAAACCCTAGAAATAAATCAACATTTGAACCACTTTATACTCAAATCAATCTTAACTTCAAATAAACCCTAGAAAAGAAAGATGAAGATTAACTAGACCTGTTGGAGAAGATGGAGAAGCCGTATGTGCATCATCGTCGTTGCCAAGTGCATCATCAAAGAAGAAGTCATCCTCGCCATTGTGAAGTTCTTTGTCCATTGAGAAACCTGTGGAGAAGATGGAGACGAGATGGAGACCAGATTAGATGGAGACTGATGCGATTTTGGGTATTTTGAAGCGGGAGAAGTTCCCTCCCTATTTTTGCTATATATTTATTATTTTTTAACTTTTAAAAGTATTTTTTTTATCATTATCTCATTAAAGTTTAATTACTGATTACTATAATTATTGATACTATAATTATAAATTCTATTATTACTTGTTTGGGGAAACTTATTGTACTACCAAAACGTATAGTAATAAGCTAATAAATTGTTATTTGTGGGTGTCTGAGATTGCTTATATATGTAAAAATAACTGAAAAAGTCATAAATTGTTTCAAATAAATTGATAAGTCAATATAGACTAACTTATTAAAAACAACTTATTTACGGTGACAAAAAGTCATAAGCAATCCGAGACGTCCTCTAGATTTTTTTGATTATTACTACAAATATTATTTTATTATTATTACATTTTTTAGTAAGGCATATTGAGAATGTAAATTTATAGCAATTTCTAGATAAAAAATAAAATAGAAATTAAAGTGAAAATATTTACATACCTTCTTATGTATTACGGGTTTCATTGACCCGTAATCCTTCAGCATGGTCGGTTCTCAAATAAGTGTTATCATCAATTCGCTGATCTGAGGAGGGAATTCCGATAGAAAAGGGAGGTAGCTCGTCGAACTGGTCATATTCTTCTTCGTCGACAACATTTTCAACGCCAACTATGTGTCTTTTACCGTGGAGGACGATGTGCCATTTAGAATCTTTCGGGTCCTCAACGAAGAAGACTTGTGAGGCTTGTTTCGCCAGAATGAATGGTTCGGATACGTAACCCTCCCTGGAAAGATCTACCACGGTGAAACCATCGTTGTCGACTTTAACACCTCGTTGGTTGTCGACCCATTTACACTTGAACAAAGGTATCTTGAAAAAAGTGTAATCAAGCTCCCATATTTCTTTAATGACACCATAAAACGAATCTTTGGCAATCCTCGACCTAGCATCATTATTCGCCCTACAAAACTCAGTCGTTGTGGCTGTTAATGTCACTCCACTGTTTTGCAATGTACTTTTGTCGTCTTGTTTTTTTGTATAAAACGTATATCCATTAATATCGTATCCTTGGTATGTTGAGACGACATGGACGGGCCCATATGCCAAATGTTCCACTACTTGATCAACTGGTTCTCCCCCATAGCTTGGTTTCACTCTTTCTTTCAACCATTGTGAAAACGTTTTATTATGCTCAGTAACCAACCATTTGTCGCTCTTCGATCGGTGCATTTGGTGCAACATTGCCATATGCTCATGTACATGGGGAGCAATTGCTGTCATGTTTTGTAGGACGAAAAAATGTGCTTTTTGTAGTTCATCGTAATCTGGAGTGATAAATTTCAATCCAACTAACCCAACCCCTCCAAGTCTACCTTCATGTCGAGATTGTGGGATGCCGACATTTTTCACACCGGCCAGATAGTCTGTGCAGAAATCAATCACCTCCTCGGAAGCATATCCTTCAACAATACTGCCTTCGGGTCTGGATCAGTTCCTTACATATCCTTTTAAAAAACCCATGTATCTCTCGAATGGATACATGTATCGTAGGAAGACAGGACCACAAAACTTTATTTCTCTAACAATATGAGATATCAGGTGTACCATCACATCGAAAAATGAAGGCGGGAAATACATCTCTAGTTGGCATAAAGTGAGGATAATATCACTTTCCCATGAATCCAAAACCTCAGGATCGATCACTTTCGAATGAATCATGTTAAAGAACAAGCAAAGTTTTGTAATTGTGTGTCGGATGCGATCTGGCAATATTCCACGAATTGCAATAGGAATCATATGGGTCATTAGAACATGAAAATCGTGGGACTTCATACCAATCAACTTCAAGTCTTTCATTGACACCAATTTCCTAATGTTTGCAGAATAGCCGGATGGAACCTTAATACCATGTAAGCACTGACAAAATCTGGTTTTCTCAACCTTTGACAATGTATAACAAGCAGGTGGCAGATATGTGCGCTTTCCATTATCAACAGGAGCAAGCTCTTGTCGAATCCCCATTTCTACCATGTCCTTTCTAACTTTAACTCCGTCTTTTGATTTTCCTGGAATGTTCAACAATAACCCTATCAAGCTGTCACATACATTTTTTTCGATATGCATTACATCAAGACAGTGTCGAACAGTCAACTGCTCCCAGTATGGTAAATCCCAGAAAATAGATTTCTTCTTCCAAATATTTTTTGGAGGAGTTGGACGACCTTTCCCAAACACAATGTCTAGATCTTTAACTCGAGAATAAACATTTCTTCCATCTAATGGTTGTCTTGCTACTCGATACTCAGTTTTCCCATCAAACACTGACTTTAGTTTGCGATAGTGGTGGTTCTTTGGAAGATACCTTCGATGACCCATGTACACATGTTTTCCACAATTCCTCAACCTTAGAGCATATGTGTCATCTTCACATACAGGACATGCTTTTTCTCCTTTTGTGCTGTATCCCGACAAATTGCCATAAGCTGGAAAATCATTTATGGTGCAAAAAATCATGGCTCGTAGTAGGAAACGTTCATTCTTATATGCATCGTACACTTCAACACCTGGACTCCACAATTCTTTCAAATCTTCAATTAGCAGAGCCAAATACACATCAATATCATTCCCGGGTTGTTTGGGACCCTGAATTAGCAGTGACATCATAATGTATCTGCGTTTCATGCATAACCAAGGTGGAAGATTGTAAATGGAAAGAAGCACCGGCCAAGTGCTATGACGACTACTCATGTTTCCGAATGGATTAATTCCGTCTGAACTAAGCCCCAACCGAATATTTCTACTTTCCTTTCCAAATTCTTCAAAAATGCGATCGATATTTCTCCATTGAGGAGAATCAGCCACGTGTCCAATTTTACCATCTATTTTACGCTCTTCAGCATGCCAACGCAACAACTTCGCATCCTTGACGCTTGCAAATAACCGTTTCAATCTTGGAACGATAGGCAAATACCAAAACACTTTTGCGGCCGGGCCAACCTTTCGTTTCACATCACTATTTTCTTCCATTTGGTTTTTCCGCTTATACCTCGACGTACCACATATAGGGCACTCATGTAGGTCAACATACTCGTTCCTGTATAACATACAATCATTCGGGCATGCATGTATTCTTTCTATTTCCAAACCCATTGGACACATCAGTTTTTTGGCTTGGTATAGTGAAACTGGTAACTCATTATCTATTGGAAGCATTTCATGCAAAAGCTCCAATAAGCTTGTGAAACTTTTATCGCTCCAACCATTGTTTGCTTTTAAGTTAAATAGTTTCAACACAGCCGAAAGTTTGGTAAACTTTGCACACCCAACATACAATGGTTTTTCAGAGTCGACAAACATTTGTTCAAATTTATCATAATCCTTATCAGCAATATCACCCTCCACATCATGTAACATTTGATCAACATTATCACACATATCATTGTCCGATTCATAGTTATTATTATCGTCATTACAATCACGATCAATCCCCTGATTACAATCATCAAAATCCTCTCCATGTCGTATCCAACGAGTGTATCGTTGCATAAACCCATGACAAATTAAATGTTCTTTAACTACATTATGATCACTATGTATGGAAAAAATTTTACATTTTCGACAAGGACACCAAATTCCACTTTCTCCACTATTCAACCGGTAGTTCTTAGCAGCTTCCATAAATTCATTGAGACCGGCTAAATATTCTTGTGTAGCACGTGGTATTTCGTACATCCAATTAGCACGGTCCATCTGTAATTTTGAAAACAAATTATTAAGTAATGCATGCATGACATAAATGGAGAACAAAAGGTCGTAGGTGGCCATCCTAACCCACTTTTTGAATATTTTGTCTCACATGTGAATTCCTATAACAAATTAATTATTTAAGAAAAAATTCGACAGCATTTCCCCTTAACTCCCCAAATATGTGTATAATTAAAACACATATTCGTAGGAGCAAAGGGAAATGTCTATCGAATTTTCTTTAAATAATCAATTTGTTATAGACATTCACATCCTAAATGAGACAAAAGATTCAAAAAGCAGTCCCAAAACCGGGGACTATCCGAAATTAATCTCTATTAGATCAATTTCGGACGGGTGACCTAAAGGCATATGAACTTATATAATAGACCCATGCATATTTCTATAATTCTATTTGCACTTGATAAGATGTTCAAAAGTTATAAGACAAAAAAAACATGTATAGTTGAGAAAAAAAATGAAAAGAATGTAAAGTGATGAAAAAATGTACCTTACAAAAAAAATCCACTGATCAACTAATGAAAAGTTCAACGTATAGTAGTCGCTGTACACTTTTATATAAATCTCTTGATCAAGTGGTATGTCATCCTACAATTAAACATTTTAAGTGTTTATTAATTATACCTTGATACAATTGTATATATATGCATATATATAATCGAATATGATAACATTAATGAGAAAAACATAAAAATAACGAAATAACGCGAAGACGATATCATTCAAAACTAACAATACCTGTCACATATCGCTCGCAATTAAAAATTCATCGAAACTTTATTTAAAAACTAGAATATCAATATCATCTCAATCAATAACTAACCATTCAACGTTCTCAATTATAATAAAAAGCCACAAACTTTATCGCATAAATCTAATCCAATACCTTCAAATTGCCAACAGTATCAAAAACAGATAGCGCAAACCTTATACTAAAAACGAATTAAAATTGAGAAATAACATTTGCTAAAAAAACAATACTTAAAACAAACCTAAAACCTCCTTGTAGCAAATTTGGATCTTCTCTCATCAACACTTACCATTCCACCACATCTTTTTTTGTGTTTATAAAAGCACTTTTAATTATTTTATTTATTTTATGTTCAGCTTTGTACTCACAACTTCAACTTCAGATTCGGCCCAGATTTACTCCAAATTACCAAAAACTTAAAACACAAACATTGTAGATCTGTGTGTTGGGTTTCCAGAACATTTTGAATCACTCAAATCGGAGATCGGACGAGTGAGATATGATCAAAAATCCACAGTTGCGTAAATCTGTCAAAAATTATCATTTTGTTCTTTTTCGCTCCAAATTGTTTCAAACCTATCAAAATATAAAAACACATTAATGTAGTCCGGTTTTACCATTATGGTGCATTAAAAAGAGATGATTGACAAGAAAATTAAAGTGGAAATTAACGACCGATCATAATGATATTCAGTTAATACATACCTTGCAATATTTGATATCTTTCAATTGATCGATATTGGCTCCTCAATTTGTGTGTAGAGAATGAATAAAGAAGATAGGGAGACCTTTTAGGCAAAAACGGCGGCCATGAATATATAAAAAAAAACACTAAAATTTTAAATGCCTTTTTAAACGGTTTTGTGATAGTGGAAGCGTTTGAAAGAGTGTTTGACCTTTTTAAACGGTTGTTATAAAAAACCGTTTAAAAAGGTATACGTATTTCAAACGGTTGTATGAAAAAAACCGTGTAAAAAAGTTAGGCGGTTTTTTAAACGGTTTTGTTCAATCATCCGTGTGAAATAGGTATACCTTTTTAAACGGTTTTTTATAACAACCGTTTAAAAAGGTAATATGACTTTTTTAAACGGTACCACAATCGCAAAACCGTTTAAAAAAAGTCTTAAAAAAACGCGGGCACCTTTTTAAACGGTTTTTTCGATTTTTTTTAAAAAACCGTTTAAAAAGGTGCGTTTAAAAAAGCCATTTTTGTAGTAGTGTATATTTATAATTTATGTGGCATTAGTAGTGATAAACGCATAACTTGAGTTTTTTTAATCATGAAGCATTAATAAATTATATTAAAGTAATCGTTAAATGAATATTTGAATTTTAAAAACATGTATTAATCAACGATATCTAACGAATGATAATATTTTTTTCAAAATACTGAAATATAGAATAGGTAAAAATAACAAATATAATGTTGGATAATATTATTTTGTATCTAAACGTATATATAGGTTCATTATTAGTTAGTTTTATAGAATTCAAAAGACTTTAAACACTTGTATACATGAAGAAAATACATGTACTATTATAATTAAAGAAATATGTTAATTTAAGCAAGTAATAACTTTTCTTCTTTTGGAGAAACCCTAAATGGGAAGGGGAAAAACTTGAATATGGAAGGTAGTGAAAAAGTAAAGTTTGAATTTTTTTCAAATGATTTGTACCTTATGCATACTAAGTTGTGAATTAAGAGATTTTTGAAATGTATGCATAAAATGGTAGTACCTTATGTTTTATAAGTAGTAATTAAGAGTTTTTTTATTCCGTCTTTATAATATAGTATAGATATAGATTAATAGTGATACATGGAAAGGTCTGCATAAAAGGAAGGTCCTGCACATACCAAATTGGTGGGTGTTAGAAGTCTGCAGTAATAATATGTATCTTGTGCTTTGAAACTTGTAAATTAAGATATTTTTAAAATGTTGCATAAAATGATGGTACCTTGTGCCTAATAATTTGTATTTAAGAGTTTTTTATCCGTGCTTTATAATATAGTATAGATATAGTATAGATATTTATTAAATAACATGTCAAGTCAAAAACAATTATGATATATTTTTTCCAAGATAAATATTTTTTTTTGTAAAAAACGTTATATATATACATCTTATTTTCCTTGTTCAAAAATACATATTTTTTAACGATTTTCTTAAAAATATTGCGATATAGATTGTAATCCACAAGCCTTCTTAATATTGTTATATTAATGAATATTTTTTTTAAAATTAATTTAATATACTTATTATATAATATGTAAAATTAACTATTTTTTTAAATACAATTTTGTAATGAGAAATGATACATCAACAATATGTTACACATGGACATCCATGTAGACAATGACATGACATAGAAACCTGGTAATTTATGTTATGTTATCTTAATTTTAAATCGAAAGATTATCCATTTAATAAAAAATAATTTGAAAATATAAAAATGTAATAAGGAATAAATAAAAGTACAATGTTATAAAACAAAAAACAAAAAAGAGAACTTATGGAAATAGGTTATTATTTCATTCATTTAACCCTTTATTGTAACACCCCAAAAATAGGAGGTAATTTAAAACTGAAATCTTACGAAATATCAAGCTTAATCACCCAAAAAGGGAAAGAATAGTTAGAGCGTATACAACATCTATCACTGGAAATTATAAATGACAATTCGCGAATCTAGGCCGTAATTGTCTAGATTAAACAATTGTCACCAAATCTTCCAAAAGAATCTATCCCAATTTGTATGTCAATCCCTCAAAAGTTTACTCCAAAAGTCTCTGCTACCCACTCGACTCAAGACACTCAAGCTTTATGAGCCCCGCCACTAAGGGAACCTGTATATACATGTCATTTAAGAAAACAAGTGTTAGACTTTCACCTAGTGAGTTCAAACATATATTAAATGACAATAATGAAGTAATTGTTACCAATGCAAGGTTTTCACCAAATATCATTCATGGTTTCAAACCTTACACTCCCTTGGGAGGAAGTGAGGTTTCACCAAATAACAGGGGATACTCGGTTTACCATTGAGGTGACGGAACACAAAAGTATGTCACGTATCAACGTTATGGAGTTTCTATTATAGCACCAAAGGTTATCGAGTTCAACCACCCACGGTCTATAGATCGAGCTCCCAATGGTCTAAGAAGGACTCACTCGCTAGTATATAGATATTATGGAGTACAAGGTTATCGCATTCAACCACCCACAGTCTATAGCTCGAGCTCCCAAGTATCAAACCTCATATCTAGCCAAATAGAGTATCACCATACAATTCACATAAAACAACTAGTGCCTATAGATCCATTACACTGTAGTCTAATATATTGATGCTTTAAAGACATGCCATCAAGATAAACAATATGTAACCATTTGTATAAGATTTATCATTCATGAAGGGAACCCCTTGTTTTTGTCCATAAACCAAAACATGACAATTTATTTTGATATATCAAAATCCGTCCAAAATAACTGAGAAATTATCATTAATATACCCAATACCATTTTACCCAATCATTTCTTCAAAATATTATGTTTAGTCAAAACCCTAATTTTTGACCCATCTTTTCCAAAAGCTATCCAAGATGAGAATAATGAAAACCAAACATTTAAGAACCATAAATGAACATTTGTATATGTATATAAAGATGAGAGTTGATAGATTGACTCACTATACTAGGTTTGTGTGTAAACCTATAAATCCCAAAAACTTAGATTCTTGGACAAGATGATGAAAGGAGGAACTTGACCTTAGCTTCCAAATCTTAGTGTTGAAGGAGAGAATCTTCAAAGTGAGGAGGGGTTGAGGAGTCAATGACCTAAATCACCATCAATGAGGAGGGAGGGGAGAGGATGAGAGTTCTAGAGTTGTGGTTGGGTAATAAATGAGAAAAGGTTAAAAAAACGATTTTAATGAAGTTCAGACCCTGACCTCGACCTTGCACGACGATAGTGCCCATGGCAAAGTCACGAGTCACTCTCACGGCAACTGTACCGCGGCCCCCATGGTTCCAGCGATTGTGCCACGGCGAAAGTGACAATGTCACAATCGTCGGGGACTCTTGAGTCAATTTTGTCGAGAGCCATCCAAGACCTGCGATTGTGCCCTTGGCTAGTCGCGTCATTCGTACCGAAGTCCGAAAATCCAACTTTTCTCACAAAACCGACGTTTCGATTACAAGGGAAAATAATTAACATCCTTGCCAAAATGGGTGTTACATTTATTCTAAAAATGGCACAAACACGATATTTCTTATATATTACATTAGCATTAACTACTTATATTTGTTAGAAATTATATGATCTTGGACATGTATATTGTCTTAAGTTGAGATAATTTAAATTTTCTAACGTCTTGCTTTGATAGAATATTGTTTTTCGTACGTTATTTGATAGTAGTAGACGTATATCACTTTATCGCATTATAAGGACCTTAAACTTGACGTGCCTCTAAAGCCACATAGTCCATAATGAGAAAGATGTATATCACCTTTTGGGTGTATTTTCTTTATATTATGAAAATGAAATAGCTAAACGTATCCTCTTAAGTGCATTGCTTTCTTGGGAAGATGTAACTTTGTTCCCGGTACGAAATTTTTGAAAACAACTGAAATATCAAAATCAATATTATGTTAGTAATTTGTAATGCCCGAATTTTCGATAAGAATAATCCTTATGATTTCTGTATGTATCTGTGTGACTGTGACCCCTAAGTGGTAAAAATTAGAAGAGAAATCTTTTCCCACATAGGAGCCAAAATAAAAATTAGAGCACTTAATAAACTCCAATCAATTATCATTAAATGAATCATTTAATTGTTTGGGCCTTGGAGTGTGGCGTTCTTAGTGGACTCTCTTTGACTTTAAATATACATATTAAATGTCAAAGATAGGGCCTTGGGCCTTGGGGTCTCGATAGGGTCGAGGCTATTTAATGTGCAGCTCTGTTTTCTCTCATTTCATCTGATTTTGGGAGACTTTTCTAGGTCATTTTTCTATGCAATTAAGGTAAACTTCCACCTACTTCTCCCTTCCTCATTTACTCACTCTTGGGATTCATCTTTGATCATTTATGGATCATCTTTAGGTATTGATTGGTTAGCATTTATTGTGGAGGATCCTTCTCACCTTCAAGTTTCAAGAGATCTCCTTATTTGTAACACCCTAAAATTCAGCGAAATAAAAATTCTAAAATTTGGCAATATAACGTCTAAAACACGACGGTCCAAACACCCTGTAGATATAAACTTCCAACAAGATAAACCCAAAAATATAGACAACTAAAGACCCATGAAAAGACCGGTTAGTTTGCAACATAAAGTTTGCTAACGATGGGACAATAAAGTTACAACAACCTACTTAATCTAGAATAAATTCCAAACTAGATTAAAATGGGTGTTGTAAATTCTCTATAATCTCTCTTCACAAAAAATCCCCAAAAGACCGGCACTTCGAGATCTCCTACGTGCCCGGTAGACAAGCCGACATCCTAAATTCCTCCACGGTTAGGATCTGTGAGGAAATCAACAACCACAACAAGTGTTAGGACAAGGCCAAGTGAGATCCCACAGTTACAACAGTTACAACATAAAAATATAAACAATAGTTATGTTACCGAACTCCATCATCTTACAATTTACATTTCCACCGCGCTCAAATTCCAATAACCTGAACAATTATCAACACAAGAGATAACCTTTGACATTTCGGGGGAGACCCGTTTCTATCGGGGTGACGTATACACAAAGGCGGAGTCACCCACGATGATAATGGATTACACCTAATGCCCCGGTCTTAGTTCCCATGCCATAACGACATCACAACCTCAAACCGTATTTACTGCCTTTATTGTCTACTCCGTCGAGTTACACCTCAAGGGCTTACGGACATTATTGCCTATCCATATCTAAACGAGTTACACCTCAAGGATCCAAGACCCCTTATTGTCTACTCGCTAGTAACCCATAATATTTATTACAAAGTGTAATTATTGAACAACTACCACCTCGTGCACAAGGAGTAGTGTCCTCATTCTTATCCGGTGATCAACATTTGATAAATAATTATGACCTCACATGCACCTTTTTCCCACATGTAAAACAAATACTTCCTTACTTCTCATAATGCCACATTCTTCATAATTTCATACATGTAAACACATCCACTTATTATCCTTACATCATCTCTTCATAAAGTTATCAGCAGTTGGGTTTAAACCATGACAATAGTAGTTTCCTCATGAGCTCAACATATAAGCATGTAATTTGGAACATATAACCCCATAGTTACTACCAAAGAGATTATTAAAGCCTACTAAGCATACTCACCCTTATTGGGTTTGTAAAGTTAAGAATCCCATAAGTTAGGTTATAAAACTCAAACAAGTAGCACATAAGTGTAATGTATGACAATCCATGATAATAAGAAAATACTAGAGCATTTATGGAGGAATAACTCACAAACTAGGGTTTGTAAGAAAACCCTAAAAATGGTGGTAGAGTCTTGGGGTTGAAGATGGAGAAAGCTAGATGATGAATCCTTGAACCCTAGCCTTCCAAGCTCCCAAAGCTAGACCCAAAACTTGAAGATTTAAAGAGATTGAGTGTAGAACAACTCTAGGTTAGCATTAATGAAGGGAGAAGAGAAAAGAGTGATTTTAGGGAAATGTTTGGAGTAAATGAATGTTATGGCTGATTTTCCCCCTTATTTGGCCGACCTGGTAGACCCGCGCGGGTGCCCGCGCGACCAGATTCGCGCGGTAAGCCGCGCCGTGCGCTGGATGCGCGCAAAAGCAGTGTTTCGCGAGGCTAATGGCGCGGCTCATCTCGCGCCCTAACCCGCGTGGCGCACTGTGTGACCTCAAATCCACTATTCCCAACTTCTAGAGTTAATCCACAATAGACTCGAATTCGAGGCACAGATAAACACAACTTCTAAATAACGATTTAAGCAACGATTAAGCTAATAATACTTACACCAAAAATTAGGGTGTTACATCTAGGGTTTAGGGTGTAACACCCTCAAATCTGGAAAGAGCGACTAATTTAAAACTTTCTAAATACATCAATAAATGATTCATACACAATCACAATTTAAGGTTTAACCTCAACACCCACAATTTATTCTCTACATACAGTCTATAACAAGGACGGATGCTACTAAAACCCAATAATAGTCACTACCTCCAAACTGCGGAAGACTTCACCAAATACTTACACTTGCGAAAAACTAAAGCACAACTCTTCAAAGCACTGCTAAAACCAAACCCCCAACTGGAACCTGATGCACATGCCGACAAATAAAAGGGTTAGGCTAACGCCTAGTGAGTTCAAGAGTTTTCAACATGAGTGGATATATAATGTTATTGGTAAAGAATGTCATTTAAATCATTGATCTTCCTGAATGGTTTACTTTAACATGAGACGACTCATTTTCCAAATATGCACAATTTAAAGATGACAACTCTAGTATGAAAATAAGCCTTCGCAAAGATAGATTTTAACCGGAAACTCACTAGAAGCATTAAACAGGGATTGAACTCCCAATTTATAAAAACACGTATGAGCCTTTATTTCCAGAAAACACCAAAACACAGGTGGAACACTAATACTCCACATAACTCAGGGATAAAACCCGTACATACAAAACGTCACCGAAAACATGGATACTAAAAATACATAACCCAAAACAACACCTTTCAGTGACGGGGGAGGCACGTTTCCATTGAACGTGACAGGAACACAAAAGTATGCCACGTATCTATGTTATTGAATTGCACCTCAGATCATTGACTTTAGTGCACACTAACTTAAGTGTCACCTCAAGTCCCCAACACCTTTAGTGCACACCCCTTAGCGGGCGTCACCTCAAGGACACGGTACCTTTAGTGCACACCACTTAGCGGGCGTCACCTCAAGGATACCCGATCTTAGTGCCCATTCGCTCTCTAGTAGAGTTCCAACCTCAAGGTCCCCGTTCGACCTTTAGTGTCTACTCACTAGCATTCAAGGTAGGAGTCTCAACTCCTTACTTGATAACCCATGATGACTAACACTCGTGCACAAGAATTAGACATCCAAACACAAGACCCATGGTCCCGAAGTACAACCCATAAAGGTTCCTCTTCGCCAAAAAATCGGGACGACACCAATGCCAACACGACATTATTTTCCCCAAAGTGAGAATCCCAATAGTCCTCACCATTAAACACGACTGACTTACATGCCTATGGATCCAATGCATTACAGTCTAAAACACATGACTCCTATTGGATGACACACACACTCAAAACATGTATTCTCCAAAATAAAGTACAGTAAATGCAACTCACACCCAAGGGTCCACTTTAAGTTATTAAAATCGGACAAATGTCATCAAGACTCAATTTAGTCAAAACCGAGCCAGCGGCCCAACAATTTACGTAAACCCCCAAATGAAAGTCGGTATAAACATTGAAACGCGACTGACCAACTATCATGCAAACACAACGACCAAAAGTATGGTTAACTCAAATCTCCTCATTGGATGAGGCAAACCATTTTCTAAATGAACTCGTACCCCTATATTTCCAAAATGCCTCATAACACAATAATATGCATTTTCCGAAAAGGTTTATAAGGTCAAACACACAAAATGACACTTACGGCAAATGAACTCCAATTATATATGTAAAACCATCGATGAAACATTTCAACATGATTTATTTACCAAAATTCCCAATAATCCCAAAATGGGTATTTCACCATGTTTATAAAACTAAACATTTCAAAATAACCAAAACTTATCAGGTGATCAGCAGTCAACAATTTTATGTAAAACACAAAACACTTTAAAATGAACATTTTGGCATGTACACCATTTTCACAAATCAACTTGAACTCACCTTGCTAGATTTAGGCTAAATCTAGATTTTACCCCACTTTGAGCTCCTTTGAAGAAAACTTGAATCTTCAAGGTCGAAACCTCCATAAACCTATATACACAAATTTCACCCATAAATGATCACATTCAACCATTTAGAATCAAACCCCAAAAACATGGCATAAAAATCCCCATTTTTGGTCAAAACCCTAATTTTGACCTAAATCTTCCAAAATCTTACAAACCGAGATTTAAGAAACCAATCACTAGGAAATCATCGAGGAATCATTTATAACTTATAACCAAGGTTAAAACCTAGGAGAATGAACTTACCACTTAGGTTTTGGTAAAAACCTAGAAAACTCAAATGAAGCTTGGGATTGAAGATGAAGATGGAGGCTCTTGTTGCCTAGCTTCTACACTTGACCTTGATGACGATTTACCTCCATGATATGCAAAGATTTGAACCAAAGGTGTTCCAAAATGTCAAAGGGGGTGTTGGGTCGTTCTTGGGAGCTTTGGGAGAGTTTGGAACTTATTTGGGTGAAGTGGTATGAGAAATGAAGCAAAAATCGCGACTTTAAGGGGCCCTGGTACACCTGGCGACATTGCCAGGCGACAATGCCTAGAGCAAAGTCGCTTGGCATAGTCACTGAGTGTACCAGCCTACTGTTCCAGTTGAGCGACATTGACAGTGCGACTATGACACTGTCATAGTCGCCGATCATTGTAGTCGGGCCCTTTCCAAGCCCTGAAATCCGACTTTTTCAACACCAACCCTCCCGATACCCTAAGGATCTCATAATAATGTTTCCCCAACATAAACCCCACCATTTACAAGTTCCAAAAACATCCGGGTGCCCTTTGCTTACCGAAAAATACGGGTGTTACATAGGGCTTGTTATAAAACCCTACAAAGTGGGTGCTTTCTCAATCTTTAAAACCTTATACATGTCAAAACCATGATTTTAGACTCCTAATCATCTCCTTGTCCTCTTGTTCTTGTATAAAAATGATTTTGACCTAACTTTGATTTTGGAGATTTTTAGGGTTTCTTACTATTATAAGATATGATACAATATTCTAGGTCTTGAACTATAAAATGTGGTTGTCTTTACATATGGTGGGTGAAATATCTAATTAAAGGCATTTTAGCCATACTCATGATTTTCACTATATTATGATAATCTTTTAATGAAATGATTTTTTGAGAAAATGGAACTTATGAATGGTGGATGGTTTTATTGATGGTTATTGTCAAGTTTATAACAAATGGTGGACCGACTTGTATGAAAGCAACTAAGTTATTTTATGGAAACATTTATATGACCTATATGTGTGATTATAGTTCTAGTCACAAGTGCAACTGTGACAAGCGTCAGACTATTACTAGTGGATCCATAGGTACATGGTCGGTTTATTTTTGAGGTTAAATCCTGTTTGTACGTAGCTAGTTGAGACATTGGGTCTTAGGGTGGCAACTTGGTACGGTTATGTGGGACCGGATACTAGTTGTGGGTTGTAAATGTAAATCATAGCGAATGAGCATGATTAGATCATTGGGTGCCCTCCCCCACATCTGAGCACGAGCCAGCGAACTCGTGGCCTTGATCCTAGTATGGTGAGCTCATCAACTCGGAAAAGTGGCTTACTTTTGTGTTCCGCCACGATCATTGGAAACCGGGTCTCCCCCGTCATCGCAAGATGTATTTTGGACCATAAGGTCACTATGTGGTTATTGTTAGAATTATAAACCCAACTCTTTGAAAGGTTACTTATTGTCGCATTTAAAATATTTCCAAATTATTTATATAAACTGTATGTTCTCACTAGACGTTAAACCTAACTAATTTTTCTCAAATGACGTGTATAACAGGTTCCTTTAGCGGTGGTTCGTCCAAGGTTTGAGGGATGAGCGTTGGTGCTTGAGGCATTTTTGGGATGATAGATAGTTTTGGAGTCATGACGTGCAAAAGATTATAATATTTTTGGAATTTGGGTTGACAACCAATATAATCTAGACGTAACTTGTTTAGATTAGTTTATTGTCGATTTTAATATTCATTCGCAGGTTTTTGTAAACGCTATTATATATTTACCCGTTAGGGTGGTTTCCTCCAATTATAGACGTTATATTACCGAATTTTTAAATTTTAAATTGACTCTAAATTTTAGGGTGTTACATAATTCTTCTTTCCACGGGTTCTAAATACTTTGCGAGAACATAGACAATGGTACAGTGTCATGAAACTTATGGTAAGTTTCATAACTCTCGTAGTTCCACACGTCATGAGTCCCCTTGTCTTTAGTCTAGATTCGAGTCGATTTTGAGAAAGAGCTAATCGAGGAGGAGAAGTGTATCGCTCTATATCAAACTCAAAATATCATAAGAGAACAAGAGTCTGTTGGTGAACAATGATGATAATACTGATCTTTTTAGTTGTTTTTCGTATTTAATTAATATCACGGTGCTCTAATTTATGTTTTTCGAATCTCAAGACATTTGTTACTATCTTACGTGACTTTTCCCATGATCATGGTATAGTAACTTGCATTGTGCTATTTTTGTAATGACAACAACAAAAGTGGTATTTTATGATGTTGTAATAAGTTATCATGATGAAGTTAACCGATTCATCTTTGTGAAACAATAAAAACTGTTAGAACAACGTGTGCAACCTAATAAAAATCCAGGAGGTATATTGTGATTATTGTCCTATTAACCAATTTATATAGCAATTTTTAAAAAATGTTGTACTAAACCGTCTTAAAAAACATGTTTTGTTATAGTGAATTATTTGGTTTTTTTTAATGTAATTTGATTCGAATGATAATTTTTTTTATTGACATTCTATGTTTAATTTATATGTAAGTATATTTGATTTATTTCTTTGCATATCTTTTTTGTGGTTACTCACTAAAATGACTACAAAATTTGAATATAAAATGAATCATGTGTATGATTGTCTTGAATGTTGTTTTTAGAAATATATCACCGAACATCTATTAATGTAAATTATATATATTCGAGGGTTTTTTTTTGAACTTTTTCCTTTTTTTTTTGAAAATTGATTTATTAATATAGTCGGGTACTGATAACCTTTTTTTGAATAATTGATGTATTTAGCTGATTTTACAAAGTTCAGTGATTTATTTGTTCAACATACATTTAGAGACTTGGGGGTTGTTCGATTTTGGTCCTGAATAAATATTCTGAATAACAAAAACTATTATTTTAATCTTCTATCTACATAAGTGTTGAATTAAAATAAACTGTTTGATAAATATTTTAAATGACAAAAAAATTTAAATAATATGAATTATTTAAAATAACATAATATGAATCCAACTAATTCATAACACAAGACTTGATAACTTTAATTATATTTAAAACAATAAGTATTATTGTTTGATTACAATTTTTAATTTGTGCATTTGCTGGTAAACTATTTATTTTTAATGAGACGTGTGGAAAAAAAAGTGTAGGGCAAGTGTAATTTTGGGGAAAAAAATTAAGAATTTAAGATAGAGGAATTACTTACCATGTTAAACCCATCTCCTAAGTTAGTAATTTGGATAAATCTGTCGGTCGAAGGGACGTGAGACCAATAGGTTTGAGGAAGACAAAGAGAGAGAGAGAGAGAGAGAGTTAGATTATTTTTGAGAATTTCTGGTATTAATTTATTTGAGATTGCTTAATGGTGACAAGTGAAAGGTTCTAGCTTATTACATATAGTCATTTTAGCTTAATGGCTTAATGATTAAGCCGTAAAGAAACACTCATATATGGCTTAGCGAATAATCCGCCTAGAGTGTTAAGCTCATTAAGTTGTAAGTAAAAACGCCTTAAGTTAAAAACAAGCACTTTAATATGATTTAATCAAGAGTAAATTACATTTTTAGTCCTTGTGGTTGTTACTCACTATCAAGTTTGGTTCTTACTTTAAACTAATTACAGTTTTGGTCACTGTGATTGCTATATTGTTTCACTTTTGATCCCTCTGACTAACTATAGTGTAAGTTATTACATACTCACGACACATGTCACACAGAAATGCTACGAGGAGTATGTGAATCTATAGGGTCGCACATAAATAACACGTTTGCTTCCATTTGTAGAAACTCAGATTAAATCAAGGTGATTATGTAAATAATTATTCTTGAAGGAGTTGTTTACTTACACTATAGTTAGTCAGAGGGATCAAAAGTGAAATAAAATGACAATCACAATAACCAAAACTGTAGTTAGTTTAAAATATGGACCAAACTTGTAGTAAGTGGCAACCATAAGGACTAAAAATGTAATTTACTCTTCAATATATTAAGGGGCCGTTTACAAAACACTTACTTGGGTAAGCGCTTATCAAGTCATATTACCTTAGCGGATAAATAGCGCAAGGACCAAATATCTTACCCAGTAAGAGCTATAGCAAGCACCGAAAGTCTTACCCGGTAAGTGATGGCGAAGACTCTTACCACAATTAACACTTACTGGAAAATTGTTGCATACGATATCGTTTTGTTGGACTAAAATCTTACCCGGTAAGTAGGTGTTAGTGTTAGTTTTACCGGTAAGCGCTTACCCGGGTAAGTTTTTGGTAAACGACCCCTAAGTTAACCAACTATTTAAACTTATTAGGTTGAAAATAAGCACCCCTTAATCACTCGAACTGGGAAAGTTCGTTAGATTTTCCTAAACGTTTCCCTTTTCACCTTAAAACCGATTTATCAATATAGTCGTTTACTAGTAACCTTTTTAGTTAAATAATGTATTTAATTGATTTTACAAAATTAAAAAATTATGTATTTAAAAAATATTAATCACTCAAAATCAAAAAGCTTTTTAAGTTTTCATACTTTTCCATTCAAACCAACTTTTTACATGTTTTAAAGTTCATCTTAAAAAAAATATCATAGAAAATGATTTAGCCTATGTAGTTGATAAGCTAATTGTTGGCTGATATGTAATATTCCAAACTAACTGTACCATATATTATCTGTTTTGTTCACACACCTGGACTCACAATTTTAAAACGTGTCTGGTGGAGGAGGTATCTAGTCCCTTATATGGTAACCTTAATTTTCCACTCCAACCGATGTGGGATATTACAATCCACTCCATTGGGAGCCCAACGTCTTTGCTAGAACACCAGTTCGGTCCCAATACCATTTGTAACATCTCAAAGTAACCGCATTAAATATTGTCCGCTTTGTCTACATACTTGTACTCACGATTTGTAACATGTCTGATAGATTAAGACAACCTTAATTCCCCTCCCCAATTGATACGGTTTTCAAAATATACAAAGGTAGTTTTGCAAATTAATCCATTAATAATAAGTGTTCAATAAAGTAAGTAATCAAAAGAAAGAAAAAGAAAAACCTTGTGAATGAACCGGGCCGGCCGTCCATTGATTTAACGTGATGGCCAAAATATCGCGAGATATTGTCGGCGAGTTCCGACATGACGATCAAACAAGGGGACGGAAATCTGTAGGAAGGGCGTGACACGTGTGGTGCTTACGGTGGGTTGTTGCTCATTTAATACCTGCCTGCCATTTATTGGCCCCCTTCTTCTTCTCCAAGTCACTAATGCACAACGTACAACTCTTAATGGCCTTCACGTTCCAAACAATAAGAATATTTATGTACAACCCTACTAATGCACAGCGTACAACTCTTAATTCTTCTTTTATTTCTTAATTTACTTTTTCATCTTTAATCAGAACAAAAAAAAAAAATATATATTACAATTATAACAAAGTTCTTTTCCTATTTAATCATGATTGATTTTTTCCTTTTTCTTCATTTCCCCTTCTTGTTCTACTTTTATATCTCCTGAAAAATTCCGTTAAAAGAAGGCTAAATTAAATATCTCTAAATACTTTATAACATTTATGGGTTAAAGAAAAATTCAATTAAGAGGGTGTTTCAGATTGTTTATTTAAATTTCTTATTGACTTATTCTGTTTTCTCATCTCTAATAAGCTATTTTGTAATGTTTGGATTGGGGAAAAAAAAAGAAACTGCTTATTGTTTTTTGTCATCGCTAATAAGGAGTTTTTAAGAAGTTAATCAATTATGACTTATTAACTTATTTGAAACAATTTATGATTTTCTTGGTTATTTTACGTGTATAAGCCAGTCTTAAACACTCTGAAATAGCAACTTATTAACTTATTACGTTTTAGTACCATAATAAGCTAATCCAAACACTTGTTATAAAATTTTTTGTCTGATAAACACTTTAAAAAATATATAAATTATTTTAAATAAGCAATCCCAAACACCCCCTAAAAACAATAAGAAACAAAAAACCTAAAAATAGATCTTAACCAATAGGTAAATTTATTTATATATATTCATCAATCTTTTTTATAATTCTACGTTTTCAGCCGTTCTATTATTTTTATTTAAACCTTCTTCTTACATCCAATAAATCTTAAATGTTTATGGCAAGAAATGGTCATGTCCATTTTCGGATCTCATAAAAAATTCTTTTACCTAAACTTTCCCATTAATGATCAAATAAATATTTGTAATTAAATAATATATATATATATATATATATATATAGTATGTATGTATGTATAAATAAATGTTTACAAAGTTCGAGAGGGAGGATCCATTTTAGAGAGTGTACATAATAAGTTCCCATTGATCCTTGTGCTTATTATCATCACAACACAACACAACACAAACCCCTTTAAACTCTTTCTTCTTTTCATCTCGCCGGCCACCGACACTTTTTTCATTCCGGCAATCTTCTCATCTATTGCCGCACACTTCTTTCAACAATTCTCAGTTGTCGCTAGATTTCAAAAGATTTAATGTTTTTTCCTTTCTAATTTCTGGATTGCTTGGGGTTATCTGTAATTGGAATGACGGTGCATTTTCATCACAATTAATTTCACCCAGATACTTGTCAAAGTTGCTTCTTTTCTGCTACACAACCCTCCCATTAAATTCTAGTTGGATCGGTCTTAATTGTGTTTTTGTCTTCCCTATACATAATAATTCCGATCTTGATTACTTTCGATTCACCGACAATTTAAGAAAACCAGATCCTTGTTGTTTAGGGTTTGAGTTTGTGGATGTATGAAAGAGATATGTGTAGGGTAGACGATAGAGATAAGAAGAAGAGGAGGTTTGCAATTGGAGCAATGGGGTTGAAGACATTGGGGGAAACTAGGGTTGCAAAGCTGAAGAGTTCTATGGCGAATGCAAGGTCTCCGAAGATGAAGGTGTGGTTAATTAGGGCAACGACGACGGTTTTGTTGTGGACTTGTTTGGTTCAGCTGACAGCATTAGGGGGTACATGGGGACCTAGGGTTTTGAAAGGTTGGCCTTCTTGTTTCACTCAAGATTCTCATTCTGCTACTGCTTTAGATATAAAGTTGTTGCCCACTGTTCCTGCCAGAGTTCTTCCACCCAAGAGTGAGTTCTTTCTTCATCTGCTTCACTTTCTCTTGTCTTCTTTCTGTTTTGTTCTTTTTGTCATCAATCATCTGTAGTTACTTAGATTGTAAGATGAATTCATGTGTTTATGTTTATGAATTATATTGATGAAAGAAACCAATAGCAATATGACAAAGATGGTACTGTTGGAGAACACAATTATGATCTTCACTTATGATTTCTCAATTCTTCCTTTGGGAATTGTTCTGTTTAAAAGAAATTGAGATTGATCAAGCTTTGTTTTCGGATATATTGTGTTCTTTGCTGTTTTGTCTTTGCACCTGTTATCTTATGGTATCATTTCCAAAATTTGTTAGATTGATTTTGTGTTGCAATGTAGGGGTTTACAAGAACAATGGTTACTTAGTGGTTTCATGTAATGGAGGACTCAATCAAATGCGTTCTGCTGTGAGTGTTCTTTTTATAACTTGAGTTCACAAGATTATTTAGTGAATTCGTTTGTTATAGAAAGTAGAAACGAATAAATTGCTTTCTATCTTAACTTTTTTCTTCATCATGCAGATTTGTGATATGGTAGCAATTGCTAGATATTTAAACGTTACTCTTATAGTTCCCGAGCTGGATAAAACCTCTTTCTGGTCTGATCCAAGGTACGCCGAGTTTGTAGGTCTTCACTTGTTATTAAGATTCGCGTTTCTTGATTTTGATTGTTCCGATTCTTGAATGGCAGTGAGTTTGAGGACATTTTTGATCTTGATCATTTCATTACATCCTTGAGAGATGAGGTCCGTGTGTTAAAAGAGCTTCCTCCTAGGCTTAAAAAGAGAGTGGAATTAGGAATTGTGCATACCATGCCTCCTGTTAGCTGGTCTGATATTTCTTATTATCATAACCAGGTAGCATTTATATTCTTTCTTTACTTTAAGTCATTAATAATGTTCGTTTTTATCTGTGTTTACGCCATAGTTATACTTTTATTCTCACTGCATGCAGATTCTTCCTCTGATTCAAAAATATAAAGTTGTGCATTTGAATAGAACTGATGCACGGCTTGCCAATAATGGTCAGCCCCTTGAACTTCAGAAGCTCAGGTGCCGAGTAAATTTCGGTGCTCTGAGATTTACGACTCAGATAGAAGAGTTGGGCAGACGGGTTGTTAAACTTTTGAGACAAAATGGGCCTTTTCTAGTGCTTCATTTAAGATACGAAATGGATATGTTAGCATTTTCTGGATGTACGCAAGGATGCAATGACGAAGAGGTGGAAGAGTTGACCAGAATGAGGTTTGGGCTTCATGCATCCGCAATTTGAGCAGTGTGAAATTTAGTTAAAATCCCGTTTGCATAACTCCTTGTTTTTGGCAGATATGCGTACCCATGGTGGAAGGAAAAGATAATAAATTCTGATTTGAAAAGGAAGGATGGTTTATGCCCTTTGACTCCCGAAGAAACTGCTCTTACGCTAAGGGCACTCGATATTGATCATGATATCCAGATTTACATTGCTGCTGGTGAAATATACGGTGGGAAAAGGAGAATGGATAGCCTTGCAGATGCCTACCCGAAGCTGGTTAGTTTTAAAACACTATTCTTGACCACAATTTATGTCTTCTTGGCCTTAAAATGTGAATTTTTATATGTTTTTAACAGGTAAGAAAAGAGACTCTATTAGGTCCAGCTGACCTTCAGTATTTCCAGAATCACTCGTCACAAATGGCAGCATTGGACTATCTTGTGTCACTGGAGAGCGATATTTTTGTACCTACTTATGATGGAAACATGGCCAAAGTTGTAGAAGGACATCGCAGGTACCCATTATGCACACCTTTAGAATTGTTGATAAAAATGCAAACTCTTTTAGAGTTGTGGATCTATCTAGTCTAGAGTAATAGTCTTTTAGAATTGTGAACCTAAGTGTTGCAAGTGGTTTTCAGATTCTTGGGTTTCAAGAAGACAATACTATTGGATAGGAGGCTTCTGGTTGAATTAATCGACAAATATAATAGCGGGTTTTTGAGTTGGGATGAATTCTCGAATGGTGTCAAGGAAGCACACGCAGAACGGATGGGGAACCCGACAAAAAGATTGGTGATTTCAGATAGGCCCAAAGAAGAAGACTACTTCTATGCCAATCCGGAAGAGTGTTTGCAAGCATCAGAAGATGAACCTGTGAGCATCCTAGGATGATGAGGCTTTTGTGGATGAATTTGAAGATTATGATTCCGTGGCCTCAAATCGGTCAGTGTACAAGGACGATATGTCCAAAATACGAGGCTGCAACGACATAGACTAAATGCATTTTGGTGGAACGGGTGGGGAGATACACGAAGGCGGACGAGAATCTTTCCACAAACAGAAATGGCGGTCGGTTATTATTAATGTCTTGTTTTGATTTCATATGTATGGTTATTGTCAATAAATAACTCGCATTCATGTATAGAAACCACCCTGACATTGCAGGGTTATTCAAAACTACTGATATAGGAATGGAAACAAAATACGTTTTTGTTATTTGTTATTTTTTTTTTTTTAATTTCAAAGGTTGGTTTATTATAATAATGATATAAGGTAATGATTGTTTTAAAAATTGTTTAATAATGCTTACATTATTCCATTCCCTTCTAAATTCTAAGTGATGATTTGGGAATTAGTGGAGAAGTAAATGGGAATGATTGATTAAATTCTATAATGGCATTATTCAAATCCACTTATCTGTCATTCATCATGATTTGGGAAATGGAAATGAAAATGGAAATGGATGGTTGTTGACCTTTCTGTCCTATAAACAACCACTAAACACTAAAGAATGAAAGAAAACAGGGGTGATTAGCACCATTAACCACTAAACAATTGAAAGGCATGTATGATGGTGGCTTTGATGTCAACCACACTATGGATCAAATTCAAACTACTACCTCAACAACTATTGTGACTTTTCTTGTAGGTTGTCTATTTGAATATTTTCATGATCGTTGGTGATTTTTCTACCTATTATCTTTAAGATTTGATGGGATTAATCGAGGTATACATTGGTTGACTCGACCTAAGAGGCAAACACCCAGGTTACCAAAAAAAAATATATAGCAACTAAAACAAGTATAATGTTGTATTTCAAATTTTCAAAAATTAACCTTTATTGTTTTTACGAGCTTAAAGTTTTTGCGCGGTTATTTATGTAATATACAAGACAATATCGTCTGAATGTCTTTTCATAACAAACATAACATCAAGGTCATGATTTGACGTAATGTTCTGATTGCTATTTACAAAGACATATGATGGTCATTTCGGGTTATATCATGATGGTCTATGTTTGAGACTCCATGTTTATTATTTAATGCAATGTTACGTTGTGGTGTTACGGCCTTCCCATAATATTAGATTTGTGATGTGTTGTAACCTTAGGCATTTAGAAAGACCCTCAAAATGACGTCATTTTTGTATATTGCTCATGTATGGTTATACAATCAGTTGCAAATTTTATTTTATTTCAAATGTTGTATCATCATAATATATTGTCAGTTATATTTTCTTCCTAGTGGCTCTTCTTGTAACTCATATTTGTCAGAATATGTTAGGCAACCTAGAGGAGGGGGAACACCTTATTTTCAATTATTGTCTGCTTTTATATTTAGGAATCCTTAGATAAAATATGAGTCATAAAACATAATCATTTTAATCATAAATGCAGAAAATAAAATGTTTTGAAAAAACGACACATGATATTTAGATGGTTCACCCAATCTTGATTACTTCCACTTTTCTCGAGATTTATTTCGAGAGACGGTTCACTAAAATTAATGTCATGCTTAACGGTACAAACACAAATGGATATAATATAGGTCACTCCGTCACATGTCACTCAAGTTGATATTTCGTATCAACATTCTAAAGTGTTACTTTACAATATATACTATATTACTTACTGAGATATTCAAGTAAGCTTAAGTGATCATTAACGTCAACACAAACAGAGTGTAGGTTTGCCCAAATATATTATATAAAAACATAGTTTTCCCCCCTCAACATATAAGTACCTCAAGAAAAGTGAGGGGTGTAAAAATAAAAAATAAAATGCTTGAATGTCATTTTATACTCTTTGGAGAAATCACATCAAGGTTAAAATGGAAAAACACCTTTGTACAATCTAGAAAACACATTTGACTTATTCCAAATCATATGAATTCAAAATATTTTCACCAAAATGTTAAGATTAGTGAAAATTTGAGATTTAATTCACATCCATTGTATTTGAAATAATCTACATAAACAAATATCTTCCATATTTTATAAAAACTCTTTTGATAAATAGAAAAACAAATTTTATAATAACCCTTTTGACTTAGGCTCATTTAGATAAATTTGATTTTTGAATAAAACAAGACTTCTTTTTTTAGAAATTTACTAACACTCTTGCATACAAAAATGCATTTCTCAAGGGAGATTCATATGAGGAGGTCTACATAATCCCCACTTGGTACCAAAGGTTGCGTTTGTAGGTGAAAGAGAATAATCCCTTGCCTTTTCTTATTCACATAACGTCCTATTTATAATTACAATGTAATATGGAAACACTGAATATAAAGGAAACCTACCAAAAGACTATACAGAATATCAATCACATACTAAAATACAATATCTCACAAATATATTCTAAGACACCCCCGCAGTTGAAGCGGGAGGTAACCGGACGCTAAGACTGTCACGAAAATCTTCAAACAGTACTAACGGTAGGTCCTTTGTGAAAATATCGGCAATCTGATACCGTGACGGAATGTGTAGGACTCGAACCTGACCTCGAGCCACCTGTTCACAGACAAAGTGAATATCCATCTCAATGTGTTTCGTGCGTTGATGTTGGACCGGATTGCCTGATAAATATATAGCACTAACGTTATCACAATACACCAAGGTAGCCTTTTGAATAGGACACCGAAGCTCAAGAAGAAGGTTCCGAATCTAACACGATTCTGAGACCACATTGGCGACCCCTCGGCACTCGATCGTGAGAGCGTGGGTTTCTGCTTTGCTGACCATGAGACAAGATTATCACCTAGAAACACACAATACCCAGATGTGGAGCGCCGTGTATCCAGGAAGCCACCCCAGTCGACATCCGTGTACGATCGAAGGGTGGTGAAAGTGGACGGATAAAGATGTAAACCATAATGAAGGGTGCCTTGTAGGTAACACACAATGCGTTTGAGAGCAAGCATGCGAGCATCCCGTGGATCATGCATGTATAGGCATACCTGTTGTACAGCATAAGAAATATCTGGCCTGGTGAATGTAAGGTACTGGAGCGCTCCTGCCAGGCTACGATACTGAGAGGGATCCGCATATGGGGCACTGGACGTAACACCAAGCTTTGGTTTGGTATCTACCGGTGTCAGAGATGGTTTACACGAGGCCATGCCGACCCTTTCAATAATTTCAGCCGCATACTTACGTTGTGACATAAATAACCCATCTTTATGCCTAGTTACTGCAATGCCTAGAAAGTAACTCAAAGGACCTAGGTCCTTCATGGCAAACTCAGAACTGAGGCGTGAGATGATATGTTGACGTAAAGCCTCAGACGATGTGGTTAGAACAATTTCGTCTATGTATAAGAGAAGATAGGTCATATCCTGACCATGGGCGTAGATGAACAAAGAATGATCCGAGATGCTCGGTGAGAACCCCATAGTGGCTAGAAAATCCGCAAAATGGGTGTACCATGCCCGAGGGGCTTGCTTGAGCCCATAAAGAGACTTTTTAAGTAAACACACATAATCTGGGTGAACCGAGTCGCGAAACCCAAACGGTTGATGCATGTACACAGTCTCCTTGAGATTGCCATGTAAAAATGCATTCTTCACGTCAAGTTGGTGGATAGGCCATGACTTCGAGAGGGCTAGACTGAGAACCGTACGGATGGTAGCCGGTTTCACAACCGGACTAAAAGTGTCTCCGCAATCGACGCCCGCTTATTGAGTCTTTCCATCACCTACAAGGCGGGCCTTATGCCGCTCAAAAGAACCGTCAGCATGCTCTTTTTGAGCAAAAATCCATATAGATCTGATTACATTGACATTAGGGGGACGAGGTACTAACTCTCACGTCTTATTTTTAATAAGAGCATTGAATTCATCGTCCATGGCCATTTTCCAATTCACATCACGTAAGGCCGACACAGGGTCACGAGGTAATGGGGAACGAGAGATTGTGGAGTGGAGATTAAACGGAATTTTGGGTTTGAAAATCCCACTTTGACTGCGGGTGACCGGTCGTGGAAGAGGTAGTGGTTGACTTCGGGTTGGAGCACCTGTTGTAGGAGGGCTTGTTGGGCTGTAAGTTGCTGTATGAGGGCTTATTGGGCTGGTGGTTGCTGGAGGAGGGCTTATTGGGCCGCTGGTTGTGAGAGGGGAGGATGAAGAAGTGTTTGTTGGACTCATGGTTTGGGGTACAGGTGTATGAGATGTAGAAGTAGGTGAGAGATGATGACGAATATATGGAGACAATCCATCATCTAAAAACTCGTAAGATTGTGGTGATGGAGAGTGTATGGAGGCAAATGGAAACTTGGATTCATCAAACACCACATGACGGCTTATGATGATTTTTCGAGAAGAAAGGTCATAACATTTGTAGCTGCGGTGGTTGGATGGACAGCCCAAAAATACACAAGGGGTTGACCGGGCTTGGATTTTATGAATGTTGGTGGATGGAACGAGAGGAAAACATAAACACCCAAAGACTCGAAGATGAGTATATGACGGATCCTTTTGGTATAGAATTTTGAGAGGAGATTGAAACTCTAATTGCTTGTTAGGAAGTATGTTTAAGAGATGGGTAGCCATTTGCAAGGCATGTGGCCAAAATGTGGGAGGAAGAGAAGCATGAACAAGAATAGTGTGGATCATAATGTTAAGCATACGAATTTTTCGTTCCGATTTACCATTTTGGGACGACGTGTACGGGCACGAAAACTGAAATGAGATGCCATTTATTTGACAAAATTCATGCATTCGAGCATTGTCATATTCTTTACCATTATCGCATTGAAGAGATTTAATATTGAGCTCAAATTGATTTTGGACGAATTGTTTGAATCCACAAAAAATTGAGAATACTTGTGACTTATTAGATAACGGAAAAGTCCAAACGAAATTCGTGTAATCATCTAAAAGTACCAAATAGTATCGATGGCCCATAGCACTTAAAACGGGAGACGTCTAAATATCACTATGTAGAATATCAAATGGCATACAAGTGCTAGAAGTAGACGAAACAAATGGTAATTTAATATTCATGCCCATGCAACACGAATAACATAAAGCCGAACAAGTAGATGGATTACAAGAAATAAAGTTATTCTGACGAAGAGAATTAAATATAGGTGCTCCCGGATGACCCAAACGTTGATGCCACAAAGAAGGAGCGATGGCCGCGAATATAGAAGTGGATGAGACACGGTTGGTGACGGGGTAAAGTTCACCTTGACTCTCACATCTCATGAGACGCCTCCCCGTCCGGAAATCCTTCACAGAAAACCCAAAAGGATCAAATTCGACTGTCACAGAATTATCCTTGGTAAATTTTCGGACATAAACGAGGTTTTTAATAATATGGGGAGCATGAAGAAGATGGTTTAAAGTAAATGGGTAGTTAGGGTAGGGAAATGTAGTGTGACCGTAACCCCGAATAGGAATGGAATGACCATTTCCGACACGAATACCATGTTCTTTGCTCAAATTAAAATAAGGTGAGAGTGTACCTGGTGTGGATGTCATGTGTGATGTAGCCCCGGTATCCATATACCAATTTGTATCTGGCGGGTTAAGTCCCATCGTATACATCGCTGCTTCTATGTCTGTTGGAGAAGATGTAGATTGTTGTTGATCAATGGAATTCCGACCTGTAGGCATGGTGGCATAAGCTTGTGGAGGCTTTGGACCCAACACCCCACGATGCTGGCTTCAGAATTATTAGCGGGACTGGTCCGTTGTTGCTGAGTGGGGAAAGGGCTAGGAGGAACTGCCCAGGGAGCCTAGGGAGCCCACGGCCATGCCTGAGTATTCCCTACACCCCACGGCTGTTGCTGCCACTGCGAAGGATAAGCCCCGCCATGACCTCCACGTCCGATGCTTCCGCAACCGCCACCGCGACCCGACTGCTGCTGCCTGTTCCGACCAGTACCCCTACCAGCAGCGACGCGTCTATTGTTGTTTTAACGAGGTTGATGCGGTGTGTCAGATGAATGGGAAGGGTCGTCAAAATCCCGATATACCGCCGCCATCGCGGCTGGTAGTGAACTGGTTGCAATCTTCTTGGCTAAGCCAGCTTCTTCAAGAACGAGCATCGAACGTGCCTGGTAAAAAGGAGGAAGGGGGCTGGTTTGTCGAAGAACCGTCCCAACCCCATTGTATGCCTCGGTGAGACCGGCGACCATTGTTGATCCAAACTCTCTCAGTGATTTGATAACGACCCTCTTCTATACTTAGTGAAAATTACATTTTAATATGTATTAGTGTTTCACCATCAGCGATCAGACTGAGTCTGTTCAGTTATCGCTGATGACCTTTCTTGTAAACATTTCATATGTATTAGTGTTTCACTATCAGCGATCAGACTGAGTCTGTTCAGTTATCGCTGATAGTTTCTGATGTAAACAGTTAACGTAATCCCTGAAGACAAGTCTCGCGTCAACAGATGTTCATAGCTGAATCGAAGACGAAGCCACTGAACAAAGACAAGTCTACTAGTGACCTGATGCGGATATCAGTGAAGCAAAGACGACTCTACTTATACGCGAAGGAACATGAGGAAAAGCTTCAGCGATAGCTGAACTTCTTTGTATCTCTGAAGGAAGAGATATTCAGCGATCAAACGATCACGTAGCTTATGCCTCAAGTCTCCTTTTGTCTTACCTTGCACAACCAGTACGATGTGTCATAACGAACATACCTCTGCCACAATTCGTACAACAACTCTATCAACTACACTGTTCATGATACGGCCGAAAGCATGTCTCCCAAAGTCAGACTCTCTCAGCCAATCAATGAAGGACACGTGTAAAGTGCCCTGCCATGCATTTAATGCATAGGGTATAAATAGAAAGATCACCTCTCCATCTGAAAGTGTGCTCTATTCTTAAACCTTCATAGAAACCCTTGTTTTCTATATTCTCCAATCCCCATTCTCTATATTCTTGTGCAACCATCTTAGTGTTTTCTTAAGTTTGTTTAGATTGAGTCTTACTTAATCTTATTCCGCAACAGACTTGTAAATTGTGTTTGATTTATCAATAAACAATTTATTAAACTTTAAATTATGTGTTTGTATTCAACCCCCCCCCCCTCTACAAACTTGTTAAGCACCTCCGGGACCAACAAGTGGTATCAGAGCAGACTGTTTAATCTGATAAACAAGATCTTGCTTTATTCTCTCCCTTGATATTCTAAAATGGCACTTAACATAAACACAAACTACTATGATAATGGTTCACTTTCTAAACCTCCTCGATTTAGCAGAGATAACTTCTCTCTCTGGAAAAATCGAATGATGCTATTTCTTGAAGGTGCAGATCCCACTATACCTGAGTACGTAGCAAACGGACCCTATGAACCTGTCCAAATCATAGCTGCCGTTCCAGCTACTGCCACCACTCCATTTATTCCTGAACGCTATATTACTAAGGAAATCAGACAATGGAGTGATGAGGACAAAAAGAAGGTTGGTATTGATGCAAGGGCAAAGACCATTATCTCTATGGCTCTGCCTGATGAAGTTTTCCATTCCATCATGCATCTTAAAACCTCTAAAGAAATGTGGGAAACCATATGTGTTCAATATGAAGGCACCACTGGAATCCAAGAGACTCGAAAGATTAACTTGGTAAGACAGTATGAAAGTTTTATCGCTGGTAAGAATGAATCTCTCTCTGATGTTCATCAGCAGTTTAACTGCTTAATCATTGATCTAAGAACCGTTGGTAGGACCTATTCTAATTTTGAGGTCCTAACAAAATTCTTAGAATGTCTTCCTGAATGCTGGGACAGTTACTCAATCTGTCTCAAGCTGACAAAAGACTTAAATTCTCTTTCTCTCATCACCTTGTATGGAATATTGCTTAACTATGAGCAATCAAACCTGTTGAAGAAGAATCATATAAAAGATTCTAAAGACTCCAAAAGCACTCCTGTTGCTTTAGTCTCTTCAGAGATAATTCCATCTCAGCGATCTACTCTCACCATCACTGAGTTAGATTCTGAATCTGAGGATCTATCAGACACTGATCTTTCAGAGTTTGATGAGTCCTTAGCACTCTTGACAAACTCTTTTAAGAGATTTGCAAGAAAGAGCAATTTCAGAAGAAATAAGTATCTCTCTCTCACTGACAAGCCAAAATCAACCCCTGTTGATAAGGCTACTGCTACTTGCTTTAACTGTGAAAAGATTGGACACTTTGCAAGTGAGTGCAGGTCGAAGAAAGTCTTCAAACCTTCTACCTCAAGAAGATCCAGCAATGACAAGTACCTAAAGTTGAAAGAAAAATATCAAAAGCTGAAAAGCTACAAGCGAAAAGGTAAAGGTCTCATTGCTGAAGAACACGACTGGGCTGAATCTGAAGAATCAAGTTCTGATGAAGAAGAAGTCGCTAATCTCTACCTCATGGCTGAGATTAAAGAAGAAGTGGAAGAACCAACTGAAACTTCTATGAGCTATATATCATCTCAGGTATCTATCTCTACTAATCCCTCTCTACCTGAATCAGAGAGAAGTCGCGCAGTTGATGTGCTGACGATTGATCTTTACAATGCTCTAAACGGCAAATCTCTAGTTGAAAGCAAAAACAATGATTTAACTGAACAGCTGGAAAAATGCCATGAAAAGATCAAAGAACTGACTCTTTTAGAGGAAAGTTTGAAAGATTAAGTTGTTGTAAATAAAATCATCAGCATAGAACGCGAACAAGCCATCGCTGCTCTAAAAGCAGAAAAGGCTACTGTTGAAAAATGGTGCAATTCTTCAACAAAGATCACTGAGATAATAAATGCTCAAACTCCTGGCGGTGATAAAACCGGTCTTGGTTTTTGGAAACCACAGGATGAGCCTAAAGAAGACTGTTCCATGCTTAAGTTTGGAACATTTGTCACTTCTATCTTTGACACTTCTTATAATCAATTTTATCCTTCTTCTTCTAATTCTATCCCTGAGGAAAAATCCAAAGGCTCTAAATCTGCGGATAAAGGAAAATCCATTCTTCGTCCTTAGAAGGCTTCCAAGAAAGCAAAGCTGAAAGTTTCCTCTAAACCTTCAGCGAATCAATCCTCTAGCTCTGTGATAGAAATCTTTGATCTCTGTCCTCCAAAGCTAAAGATTGATCTCAAGCCTAAGAGATCTGAAGAAATCAAAATTCCTCCCAGATCTCATGCTAAAAGCATTCTTGGACCTGACCCCTCTCATCTTAAATTCTCAAAACCTCTCACTTCTGGTCCTAAAACCACTTTCAAATATAGAAAATGCTATCACTGTGGATTTACTGACCATATTGCAAGCAAATGTCCAACTGCCACTAAAGCTGATAAATCAACCAAAGTGAAGATGAATGCCTCCAAGGCTGAGAAGGTCATCAAAGCTGAAAATTTGACCAAGGTGAAGAATACCACTAAGGTTAAGAAATTAACCAAAGTGAAGATTACCACTGAAGCTGAATCTTCATCTGCTGTGAAGATTGTTGAACCTTCCATCTCCACTAACCCCAAAGGACCCATTGAAAAGTGGGTACCAAACAAAGCTTAATCTTCCTTATGTGTGCAGGGATCAAAGGGCATCTGGTATCTCGATAGTGGATGTTCTCGTCATATGACTGGACAAAAAGACCTGCTCACTGAATACAAGGAAGAGAAAGGTCCCTCTGTGACCTTCGGTGGAAATGGAAAAGGATATACCCGAGGGTTTAGTGTCCTCAGCAATGGGAAAACTACCTTCAGAAGAGTCGCTTATGTAGATGGACTGAAGCACAATCTTCTGAGCATCAGTCAGCTATGTGATAAAGACTATGAAGTTCACTTTTCCAAGAAAGCATGTTCAGTGGTAAATGAGAAAGGAAAACTTGCTCTCAGTGGTTATCGAAGAGAAAATGTCTATGTAATAGATATGGACTCTACTATCACTGAAAACGTAAGTTTTCTCTCTAAAACCTCTTCTGATGTCAACTGGCTATGGCACAAAAGGCTCTCTCATCTAAATTTCAAAACCCTGAATTCTCTCTCTTCTAAGGAACTGGTTCCTGGTCTTCCTCAGCACTCATATGCTAAAGAATCTCTTTGCTCTGCATGTGAAAAAGGAAAACAGACAAAAACTAGTTTCAAGCTGGAAAGAAATATACGCTTGTCATTGTAGATGAATACTCTCGCTACACCTGGGTTATCTTTCTTCGCTGCAAGAGTGATACTCCAGAAGAACTAATATCTTTTGTTAAAAAGATGGAAGTGCTGAATAATCTCACAGTTCGTTCAATAAGAAGTGATCATGGAACTGAATTCAAAAACAGTTCTTTGAACATTTTCTTTGAGAACAAGGGAATATCTCATAACTTCTCTTCAGTGAGAACACCTCAGCAAAACGGAGTCGCTGAAAGAAGAAACAGAACGATCATTGAAGTTGCTAGATCAATGCTCAACGATTCTCACCTCCCTACTCAATTTTAGGCTGAAGCTGTAAACATTGCATGTTTTACTCAAAACAGATCGCTGATAGTAAAGCGATTTGGAAAGACAACTTATGAACTTTTTCATGGAAGAAAGCCTTCTATCAGCTTTCTTCATATCTTTGGTTGTCAGTGCTTTATCTTAAACAACAAAGATCAGCTTGGAAAGTTCGACCCAAAAGCTGATGATGGAATATTTCTAGGATATTCCTCCATCTCCAAAGCCTACAGAGTTTTCAACAAGAGAAGACAATCTGTGGAAGAAACAATTCATGTCACTTTTGATGAAACTCGCTCAGCGAACTCTAAATCAATCGCTGACAATGAAGAGTTAAATGCTTGGATGTTTTCTCACTACAAAGAAACAGAACATTTCTTCTCAAACCATCAGTAAACAAATCATCCTACTACTGATGATGATCCAAACATCATACATCCTAACGTTGAATCCAACTCATGGGTTTCAGCAGAGCCTCTAAACACACTTCTTCCATCAGACCCATCCTCATCTGAACCTCTCTCAGAAAACAATGGTATGTCTGACACTCAACAGCTAATCGCTGATGAACCTCAAACTTCTTCATCTGTGAACATTCCCATTGTTGATCCAACCTCTAAAATGAGCGATCATGCTCCTGCTCAGCGATGGACCAGAGATCACCCTATAGATCAAATTCTTGGTGATCCCGATGCAGGTATTCAGACAGATCCATATGTAAGAGAATAATCCCTTGCCTTTTCTTATTCACATAACGTCCTATTTATAATTACAGTGTAATATGGAAACACTGAATATAAAGGAAACCTACCAAAAGACTATACAAAATATCAATCACATACTAAAATACAATATCTCACAAATATATTCTAAGAGTAGGTTATGGAAGGCTTTTATATGGTCTCAATCAAGCCCTCTGGAGCTTGGTTTGAGAAATTCTCATCTCGCCAGCCACTATGATTGTGCACTGAAAGACAAGTACCATTCTTCTACATTGATGATATATATAATCATTGTTGCTTTTGTTTCGAGACGAACCATCTTGGACTTGTACATTAATTTCTTCGACTTTAATCTATGACATCTCAGGTGTTTACTTATGTCAAAGCGAATGACCTCTTTGATCTCTGTCATGAGTCGGTCTTATTGATATCAAGATTACTACTTCTACATCTATGGGGTACAATATTACCTTTCAAGACATTTTCAAGCACTTGTTTTTCCAAACTTATACCATCTTGAGTTTGAAGGGGAAGGGTAGGTGGGTAAGAATATGTTACATATAAAACAAAAATATCCAGCTTCACTAGAAGCAGCCTCTATATCATCAAATGGATATAAATACATTTTCTGTCACATTCCTGTACTTGAAATAATAGATAAAAAAAACCCACTACATGTACTTGAACATCACCCTTTAGTTTATGCTTGTTTTCAACCTCTTCAATACTTTATCATTTTCCTCCTCCCCAAGGGATTGATCGACACCAGGAACTTGAGTTTTCTGATGCAAACATATGAAACAAAACGTTATTTCATCGCCATTTAGGTACTAGATAATATATCTGTTGAATAAAAACGATACGTTAATTACCTTAAAGTTGGGTGTTGAGGAATTAGGATTTGCTCTCTTTCCTAAGTCGATTTGTATGGAGATACTCGCTCGTGACAATTCCACACCGGAGCTCTGTAATGCTTCGGTAAGAGTACTCAATAACCTGTAATTTATACTCGCACATTATTATTATTATTGGTAAAAACAAAAGGCTACATGAATGTATGTATGTATTATAGTAGTAGCTCACCCTTGAGAGTAGATGGTTGAGATGCTGATTGTGCCATTTTCTATTATTAGTTCCTGCTCTTTCAACTTATTTTCCCATTTAACACTGCAATCAGTAGCACACGATCTACTATAACATAATTCGGGTTCATGTCTGGATAGAGGTGCAACAGCACAGATGTTTGGCTTCAAGGCTGCAGGGAAAGAAGATCCTTCTCGAGGGTGTAGATCAATTTCCTTGATAGAATCAAGAGAACTCATGTCATTGTCTAATATGTTTTGGCCTTTTTGGGGGATGTTTGGTGCTATACTGACGTTGTTCTCATCGAGTTTGGCTGCATACACCAATGCTGGTCCAGATGCACCATTTGGGACTTGTGGTTGATCGGTGAAGCCTACGATTGGTCTTTGACTGTTCTGTTTGCCAAAAAAGAAAAACTAACATGTTCAGGTAGTCACCTACAACAATTAACAGGTCCTTGAAACAAGTATAAATTTACCCAAGGGATTGTCTTTGGTGGTTCAGTGCTCCATCCCTGGTATGAATCTTCTTCATACTTGTGCACCTTCTCTTGTAGAAACTGGATGTATTCAATAACCTATAAAATTAAGATGGATGTTACATCAACAAACCTTAAAATCTGGTTCACAAAACGATCAAAAGATAAGAATTTTTGGCTATACCTCTGACAGGAATGATGCCTTATCTCTCTTTTGATCGCCATGAGGGATGATATCTCGCAACATAGAAAATCTGCACAAGTTTCAAACTTTATTATTATACCTAGTTGGAATCAACTTCCATTGTCGAAAACCTAGTAGGAATCAATTATCTTGCACTTTACTAGAACTGATTTCTGCTGTATTTGTACAGCAACGCGAAAAAGAAAACAATGGTCACATATTTTCTAAACACAACATTTTCTGTATATTAACAATAGATGCACAACTAATAAGCCATTTGTAAAAAAGACCAAAGAAAAGACAGGCTTGTTGAACAACATAAAAACTCGAGTGAAATTAAACCAAGTTGAAGCTTAGAAGCGGGGTTGGATAAACATGCCTGTCATTGATTTTGCTTCTTCTACGCTGTTCTGTAGCAGAGTGCTTTGACCGCAAGATGTTAGGCTTTTGATCAGGTTTTGGTTCAACTTTAACTGAAACAACATCTATCTATTTAAGATTCATTTAAACAGTCCCAGAATAGGAATCATTGTCATGCGACTGTGAGCGAGTGTTATACCTTTTTGGTGGGAGGATGTCTCTGTCTTGATAACAAACTCTCCATCATCGTCATCATCATCATCATCATCATTCTCATCTTGTTGGGAAGGTTTAGCAAATTTTAACATATCAACAAAACTCTGATTCTTTTGGGCTGAATGACTGCAAAAATACCAACATACTGATGTCAAATTCAGCAGTAATAAACAAGGTTGAGACTATAGAAGATAAACCAACCGGATGTTTGTGGTTGGATGGTTATGGATGGATGAAGACTGTGATGGTGATGTTGTCCATGGAACTCCTCCAATCTCTGTTAAGCAAACACTATAAGTTCTAAAAAGATTTATACCCACATATATAAGATTGAATTTTCAAGTTAGAAAATAAGTAGGAAGCCAAGGGACAACTAATTTACCCCCTATGAAGTGCCTGTTGCCACCAATATTCTCCTTCCCTGTCTTTCCCTTGTTTCCACTAGATTCTTCCCACAGTGTGAAACCATAACCATTCCCACCTGTGTAAGAACTACAGTTTGAGTTTTCATCATTTCTATCACTACCACTTGATTGTGCAGCTTCAGGCTTTGATGATCTTTGGTTTTGATTGATGCAAGATATGTGATTAATGCTGTAAGTTCCAATCCCACCAGGAAGAAATGTGGGCTTTTCGGTACATGTTATTTCATCAACATTCTTCCCCACTCGTTCAAGCGGTTGCAACAAGTCGTGCGTTTTAAGGTACCGACCTGCTTTCAGTCACCGCGATTAGATAAAACAACTTGTATTTCTTTAACAACAAATAAGAATGGTGTAGAACCATTATTTAATCATATTATTTATATCTTTTTCATGCATATGTTATTTTGTGTTTTAACTACTTGATTCTTATTTACATTCTTCATTTGATATAAACAAAGAAAGAGATGGATGGATGGATGGATGGGTCCCAATTAAACACATTGATGTCAAACCTGGATGATGGTACCATTTAAAGAAAAAATCCAAAAGGCATGGCCCACCCGACCCGTGGCTCAGATCCATAATGGGGTCACGGGTATCACCCACCATTCGTGGGTACAGACTACAGACAATATATTACATATATTCATCCCCACAAATTAAAAACATACACCAAAAAGGCAAATCATAGCATTAAGACGCAAATAAATCATTTCACACACACATGTATTAACACCAACTTTGTTCCACCACAAGACAAATTAATTCTCTCCACCTTAAAATTAAAAAAATAAATAAAGACAAGACAAATGAGAATCTATTAAAAAATCGAGTAAAAGATTTCATATGGTTTAATTTATTAAGTTCATTTAATGTTCTTGTTTTGTATGTCGTAAAAGAAAACAAATTAGTCAGCATATGTCCTGTTTATGATGGAAATGCAAAAGACAAAATAACTAATATATGCAAAGTAACTATTTATATCGGCCATTTACAAAATGCTTACCCGGTAAGTGCTTACCGGGGAATTTACCATAGCGGATGAACATGACAAGAGGATAGGATCTTACCTGGTAAGAGCGAGGATAAGAATGAAGAGTCTTACCCGGTAAGAGAGAGTGACAACTCTTACCCGGGTAAACGCTTACCAGGTAAATTGTTGTATAAGATACAATCGTGATGATTAAAATCTTACCCGGTAAAGCAAGTTAGTGTGTCGAGTTTTATTGGTAAGCGCTTACCAGGTAAGCATTTGGGTAAACGGTCCCTTAGCTTGAAAGTGTTAGTTAACACACATACATGTATGTTTAAGATAACTGCAAAACTCGATGTAACATATATATTTAGCCATTGCATTATAGCCTAAATATTGTGTTATCATTGTACTACTGAAGTATTTTCAATCATTCTCTTACCAAGGCTTCGTATTTAGTCTATAATTTATACTCAGCATCATCTTTTGCGTGTTAGTATAATCTTTTTGTCAAAATTTGATTTTCCCAACACATATTTACCCTTAGGAGTCGTTTATTAAACGCTTACCGGGTAAGAGACTTACCGGGATTTAAAACGCTTACAAACAATCCATTTTGATGGCAAAAAATGTTACACGATAAGGCAAGTGAAAGTGACATTTTTTTGTATCGACCCCTAAATTGGTTTTAAAATTAACATTGTTTTAAGAAAACGTGCATAAATTACTTTTGTTTTGGTCAACCATCTGACCCAAGAATAAGATGGCAAATATAGTCAAATATATCATACTTAACGAAGGTAATCAAGTAATCTATCATAATTTATTTTGTTTTTGGAACGTGTCTTTGACAAAGACCATATAATGGGTAATACCTTTACAACCATCGCAATTGCTGATTCAGCTTATATTGAAACATGAAATTAAACCACTTTCTTAATCGTCATTCTATCTAGTATTAAATTATATTTTAACAAACAAATATAATTTTTACAATGCATGGACTGTAAATGAAATATAGAAAAAATTGTGTATTCTACCGACCATAAGAAAGGTGACTTTTAAGTCCATACAAGCTTTCCCACTCAAACAATAGAGTCTCGAAAAATATTAAAACATCTCCAACAACTATTCTATAATATAATTTTTTTAACTAGTAATAAAGTATGGAAAGTCAAAATCTCTAAAAAGTTTTACATCTACTCTATTTTAACAATTTTAAAATTAACTATATTAATAAAATGTTTAATACTTTTACCCATTTAACTTCAATACCTTTTATGAATGAAAAAAAATTAAAATATTATTTATCTATCTTTCGTTTAAGTCTTAGAGATTTCCACCTTATTTATATTCTTTTCTCAATTTTAACATACTATTTAGTATAATTGTTGGAGTAAAAATTTCCTAATTTTAACATAGAAATTGAAAATATTCTTATATACTCGAACTTTACCTTCATCCTGGTAGAAAAGTTGTTTATGGGAAACGTGCCGCATAAAAAAGAAGTTTTTGTAAATACAAGAATTGTCAAAAAAAACATTTTGGAAGGTTGCACAGATTCTGAAAAAACACAAGATTGCAAAAGACAGAAGAAAAATAAAATAAAGAGAGTGTGTGCAAGGACAGGACGAAGATGGTAAATAGTAACAATAGTAAATATATATATATATATATATATATATATATATATATATATAAGATGCTAAAATAAAAAAATAAAAAAGATGAAGAAAATGAATAATTGGATTGAAATTACCTGGAGGAGTGAGAGTCGGATCTTGATGGGCAGGTGAATAAAGTGAAAGAAAGTCATGCGTAGGTTTCTGACCTGAAAGATTAAAATCAAGATCAACATCTCACACACACACACACACACCTCTCTTTTATATGTATGTTGTTCAAGTGTGTGATAGAGGAAGGTGAGATGATGGTACCTTGAGTTGCAAATGAATGAGGTTGAGGAAGCTCCATGAAGCTAGCTTCCGATCAGATCAATTCCGTAAATCCTCCACAAATCCGTCCCTAATTTTGTGTGGGCGAAATTGTGGAGGTGGAAGAGATATACGTTTCAGATTCAAATTAGTTGCCCAGATCTAGTAGTAGGCATGTGGATGACCTAGCTACCTCCGCTTGGATCTCACCAATTTCCTCAGCCACCTTCCCATATCATCACAATTCTGTAATCATTTAACTGTAAAAAAAAGTAAAAATGGAAAGACGTTGAATTCTACTTGAATCGCCGGGAATTGCAATCGACGATAAATATCATACTCAAACGTTACTTTTGGTTGATTGATTAATTAAACCTAATCTTACTACGGATGTAAGATGAAATACCAGAGAATTAATTAAGTTTTAGATAATTACATCATTAGAATCACATAGATAAAAAGCAGAGTGAATAATGTACAGCTTTTGGCAAAAACGAACAAAAAGAAGAATCAAAGAAACACCAATCCAGAGACAGATGATGCAACAAAAAAAACCTTACGGAATCCATAGATGTGCATACCTTTGATCTGAATTTCCAAAAAGAAAAAAACAATGAAGTTGCAGAATTCAAGTGTTTGGAACTAGAATCAACAACCAGGAATTCTGGAGATAGATCGGAATGTTTGTAATTTTAATAAAGAACTGAATCGTAGATGATGAAGTAGAAGAGGATTGTGTGGGTGTTGGGTGTGTGTGCGCGCTTTATGATGAAGAGAAGAGAGAGATGGTTTTTATCAAGGTTTTAAATGGCGTGAGGCGTGGCGTGGCGACGAGGCCTCAAGCCTTAGGAGCCATGGCGAAGCCTTGGCGTTTTCAAGGCGTGACTTATGACGTCAAATTTCTAATTTATATATAATATTAGATATAAAAACATATGTTTTAGCGTGTTATTCAATGAGTCAATAGTAATAAACAAGTTAAATTAAGTTATATATATTAAAAATCCACAAATAAGACATTAAAAACATAAAAAATACCAAATATTGCATTACAAAAACTGCGCATTAGGCCATGGTGTGCCACAAGCTTAACGTGGTGTGAGACACAAGCGAGTTTTTTAGAATAGTGGTTTTTATACGATGTATCTCCGTTTGGTTCTTGACAAACGGCGTTTCCGCTACCGTTGTCAGGCCCCGCCGCAAACACTTCCTCACGTTTCCCTCTGCTCTATCTCTATACTATACTATACCCTATCTCTTTTTTAAATATATATACCATTTTTTTATTTTTTATTTATAAAAAGAAAACTTTAAATTATGAGTAATAAAGAGTAAATTACAGATTTCATCCTTATAATTATATAAGAATTACAGATTGGATCCCTCAAACAGAATAGTTATATTCATAGTCATAAAGCACTGTGGTTTCACTTTTGTTACAGATCAGGTCCTTTATTATAACTCTACTAACGATTACTCCATTAAATTAAGGAACTTTTTGTCTTTTTACATTTTTATTTAAAAATATTAATAAAATAATATTGTTTATATTAAATAGGTCTTGCAAAATCTTTGTTAAATCATAGATTTTTTTACTTATTTTCATTATTTTTCTTTTAAGAAAATAAAAAATATCGTTTTGTAAATATTTTACTCTTAATTAATTGATTAATATACGCATGTATTACACATGCGCCTTCCGAAACATTCTCCTTTTGATATTATGTTGCCATCACTTCATTTTTTTTCATCATGATTGACTTCATTTTTTTGTTCTTAATTAATTAATATAAAACTATGACGAATTGCTAAAAGGGAAGGGTGCCAAAACAGGGGAGATAAAGGGGGCAGTGAAGGGTCAGAGAGACAGAGACGGAAACAGGGAGGCTGACAATAATTTTCATTGTATAAATATATATATATATATATATGTGTGTGTATAATATAAATAATACATTATTTAATGTGAGTTATATAATGTTATTATTATTTTAAATAAAAATGTAAAAAAGAAAAAAAAATCCCTTGATTTAACATAATAACATTAGTAAAATTGTGACAAGGGACCCAATCAGTAACAAAAGTGAAACAACAGTGACTATAAATGTAATTATTTGGTTTGGGGATCCTGTGATAAATTAAGTAGTTATTAAAAGTTATATTAAAAATCCATAAAAAATAATAATTTGATGTTTACAATTAAAGGGAGTCTTTTTCTTTTACAAACCCAATATTTCGTAAAAACTTACAAAACAATTTTCATGTGTTGTTTCATACAACACATATGAAAAGGCAATGTTTATACAATATTTTTTCATATGTAAAATATTCAAGACCATTTCAAGACAAACCTGAATGTTTCACATATGAAACAATATTTTATAAACGTTACATTTCGCACGTGTTATATGAAACAACACATAAAAAGTGGTTTATAAATAGTTATACGTCTCTTATTAGTTTTATTAATTATAACTCAAAGTTTGTTTAGCTTTGTTTTATCTAATGTATCCGATCATTAATTAAGACTTTAATTAAATTAATGTTTTATCTAATGTATCCGATCGTTAATTAAGACTTTAATTAAATTAATGTTTCAAATCAAGAATTATATTTTTAGAACAAAAAGTATGTTGTCTTATTTGAAATATTGTATTTTAATTAAAGGTAATATCATCGGTTATATTTATATTTAGTTTTCAAATGTAGATATGTGATATCGTAGAAAGCATTGTTAAGTTCTCGTATGGGTGGGGGCTTGCTTCTATCCTAGTGTAGCTAGGGATATGCTCAGAGCCTCTAGATATATTTGGTAAATCTCACAAATTATTTATGAGAGATTGTGTGTAATAACCGGGTTTAAAGCATGTATTATTAAAGTTTAGGGTAAAGAAATAAAATTCTTGAGGGAAGGGGGTCTAGAGTGGAAATTTTGGTAAAAAGGGTTTTAACCTTAAAGACGTCTGATTGTGTGCGTATAGTATGCGTGGCGGCTAGACTTGGAAAAGGAAAGAGGGCGTTGGGCGAATTCCAGGGAGGAAGAAAGACCGGGAACGAAGGAATTCTTCAAGACCACCAACGCTTGGAACGTTATGTGGAAGGTAAATCCCTCTTAGATTTATAACTTTTCAACTCTAAATCGTTAATTCATAGTAGTTGAGTTGGGGGGGGGGGGGGGGGAGGGGAGGATAGCGTATTGTTATGAGGTTGGGTTTTGAATTGGAAAAGAATTAGAAAATCATTAACAGTATCGTTATAGTTAATGGAATTGTTGTTGAATTGAAGTTTACCATCTGTTTATCAATTTTGGGTGGAGTCGCTTCGAGTTCGAAGATTTTTGTTGGATCTGTAAATACTGGTCTAGTGATTTCTCGATTTACCGGTCGAGTTTATGATACCGGTCGAGTTTTTGTTATCGGTCGAACCTAAGGCACCGGTCGATTATATTGATGATAAGTCGACACCGGTCGGGAAGGAATACCGGTCGAGCTACGGCCCAGTCATTCCTCACCTATCGTCCCGGTCAAGTGAGATGGGACACCCCGGTCGTGAATAGGTGCAGATCCCGGGCGTGTTGCAGACACCGGTCAGGAAAATTTTTTATACCGGTCGATGCTATTTGGAGATGGCCCCGGTCGATGGGAAGAATCCCGGTCGGCCATCCCGGTCTTCTGAAACATGCAGCTTGGGCCGAGGCCCATCTTCTCCAAATGTTTTTATGGTGGGCCTAATTAGTGGAAAGTTTATATTTTTGAATTAGTTAGTTTAAACTAAGTTTACACCTTAGTTTTTAATGTAAATTAATTAGTTAAAACTGTAAGAGTTTGTGGGATTAAGTCGGTTAAAGGATAGATGCCATTGGGATAAAGGTGTTGTCAAACTATTTGAGTTAGAAAGGAACGGGTGTTCACCGGTCGATGTTTCCTTTATAGGTCTCGAACCAAATTGTAAGAATAGACGCGAGTCTCGAGCTAAGGACGCCAGGTGAGTTTTTCTAAACTAAACCTTTTGATGATGAAAGCATGTGAAGTTTATTTTAAACTTTGATTTATTTATGATGGCATGAAATTATTAAATTGTTCAAGTGTGTTATAAATTGTTGTTGTTTAAATGTATGCATACATTATTTGTGGGTTACGTGACCTAAGTCGGGGAGTGTGGCCCGCCTACTCGTGCCGGGGAGTGTGGCCCGTTCATGTCGTTGGGGCGTGTCCCAACATTAAGGCAGCGCGAGTTAGACACATCGTCTTTGACGGTCGTGTGGTCCGTAACGTGTTTTATTTATGTGCCATTATTAAATGATGTTTCTAATTCTGGAAAGTATATTTTGTTGCTAAACTGTAGAGGGAACTCACTAGAACTATGGTCTAACCCTCGCTATTTCAAAACAAAAAATCTTTTCAGGCCGTCGCGTTTTAGACAAAGCAGCTAAGGGCAAAGAGAAGGTCTAGCGGGGCGGATAGAAGATCGACACTTAGTTTATTCTTCTTTATCTCAGTTGTGTATAGGTTGTTTACAACAAACCTTGATTTAATTATTTTAAGTTTGGGACCGTTATGGCATAGATTAATATTCGATCATTGAGAATTTTATTTTAAGAATCAATCCGTTTGTTATATTTAGGTTGGGTTGTTATAGTTGGTATCAAAGCCATAGTTTAAGGGATCTAGGTGACCAGTCGGGCCTAGACTTAAACTTAGTAAGTGAATCACAACTGAGATTATAGGATGACCGTAGGAAGTCGAGTGATAGAGTAGTGAGGACTAACATGTAAGGTAAATTTAGAATTACATCTGGCCAGTGTAATTGTAAATTTACAGGTACATGTGCGTGCTTAACTTGCTTTATTGCTTTGGGGGTTACTTTAATGGAGTTTTATTGATGTCTTATTGTAGCTATGACCGAAAGAGTAACTAGGAGCAGATCGGTGCCCGCAGTAGAGGTGGCACCTGTTAATGAAGTGGTTGAGGATGGACCTGTTGCTCCTCCTCATGCAGCTGCTAACCGAGGGAAGGGTCGCGGACGACCCAAAGGGAAGGCATCAAAGAAAGCAACCACGCAAGTTAATGGACCAGCTGCGGGGACTAGAGGTGGAAAAACGACTCGTGTGGTGCGTCAGGCAAGAAGTGTGGATGCGGGACCATAACTAGAAACCTCACTTCAGGAAAGTTCGGCTTCGGTGAGGGGTCGAAGGCAGAATAGAAATCGTGGAGGGGGACGAACGTAGGGGTTTGTCACGCAAGAAACCTTTGCGGCTGAGATGGGGAAACTGCAAGAAACTTTGAACGCGTTGTTGACGCAGCGATCCAATGAGGCGTCGGCAAGTAAGGAGAAGAGTGGGAGCAAAGAGGCAACTGAAGTGGCGGATTCACCGATGACTATGGTAGGGAGTCACTCGCACACAACTTCTGCAGTAAAGACCAAATCGATGGGTGAAAAAGGATGTAGCTTCAAGGAGTTTGCTGCTTGCAAACCTCCTACTTACAAAGGTGAGTGCGACCCAGTTCTAGCGATGAAGTGGATAAAAGGAATGGAATTGGCCTTCGACATCAGCAAGTTTCTGAAGGGGACAGAGTTGTTTACGCCTTGGCTATGTTGAAGGATGAGGCGGTTATGTGGTGGGACGTGGAGTCTAGTGGACAGGGTTCAGCAGCAGCTAGAGGAATGTCGTGGGCTGAGTTTGTAAAGAGGTTCAAAGCACAATTTTGCCCTCTGGCGGCAATTAAGAAGTTAGAAGAGGAATTTTTAAGTCTGGAGCAGAGAGATATGACAGTTCGAGAATATACAACCAAGTTCATCGAGAAATCCAGATTTGCTGAGATTTATGTGCCTAACGAGGAAAGGCGAGTGGAACGGTACATCTATGGGTTAAGAGGTAATATTCGAGAGTTTGTCTCGAACAGAGATCCAGTAACATTCCAGGCAGCGGTAAATGCAGCTGAGTTACGGGAGAAGAAAAGGAATCGTCAGGCCACCGAGAGAAGCGGAGACAAACGGAAATGGGAAGGGCCTAACCGTGATTCCAAGACGTTCAAATCGGCAAAACCTGACCATCGGAGTAATTTGAAGTTTGAGAATAAGCCATGCAACAAGTGTAATCGGGTTCACAAGGGGGAGTGTTTATTGGAGCGAGAAGGGTGCTATAAATGTGGGAAGACGGGGCATTTGGCTCGTGACTGCCGTGGGTCGAGGTCGTGCTACCAGTGTGGGTCTCTTGATCATATCAGGACTGACTACCCTCAGCTAAAGAAGGGAACTGCTGGGATGTTTGGAGATAAAGGGAACGAAAAGAAGGTGGAGCCAGCTCGGCGAGAGCAAGGGCTTTTAATATGACGATAGAAGAGGCAGTGGAGACGCCAGATGTGGTAACAGGTACTTTTCCCATAGACTCGGTTTATGCTAAAGTATTGTTTGACTCGGGCGCAAATCGTTCATTTGTGTCACCAAATTTCGTGCGCAAGTTGCTTGTGAAACCCAAGAAGCTTAGTCAAGGGTTTGAAGTAGAAGTAGTCGATGACAATCGAGTCTTAGTGGGATAAGTATATGACGGGTGTAGTATAGACATTGATGGTCATACCTTCCCATTGTGGTTGTATCCGATGGGTATGGGGGAATTTGACGTCATAGTGGGGATGGATTGGTTAGCGTCTAACGATGCCAGTATCGTTTGTAATAAGAAGTTAATCCGCATAGCTTTGCCGGATCAGAAGGAAGTCATAGTTTATGGGGATCGTCGGGATAGAAAGTCGTGCTTGATCTCGATGATCAAGGCTAGGCGTTGTTTAGTGAAAGGGTGTGTGGGGTTCTTAGCGTATGTGGTAGACGCTAAGAAAAAGAAGAAGGGATTAGAATCTGTTCCGATAGTGTGTGAGTACCCGGAAGTGTTTCCGGAAGACTTAACCACTATGCCACCGGATAGGCAAGTGGAGTTCGGGATAGATTTGATGACGGGAGCGGCACCAATTGCGAGGTCTCCTTATCGCTTGGCTCCGGCCGAAATGAAGGAGATGATGACTCAACTGAAGGAGTTGTTGGATAAAGGTTTTATCCGTCCCAGTACGTCGCCGTGGGGAGCACCAGTATTATTTGTCAAGAAGAAGGACGGGTCTATGAGAATATGTATAGACTATCGAGAGCTCAACAAGGTAACAGTTAAGAATAAGTATCCGCTTCCCAGGATTGACGATCTCTTTGACCAGTTGCAAGGAGCGAGTTACTTCTCGAAGATAGATCTACGATCGGGTTATCATCAGCTGAAGGTAAGAGAGGAGGATGTACCCAAGACTGCCTTTCCAACGAGGTATGGACACTTCGAGTTTCTAGTCATGCCATTTGGGCTGACGAATGCACCAGCAGCATTCATGGACCTGATGAATAGAGTATGTAGTCCCTTTTTGGACGAGTGTGTCATTGTCTTCATCGATGACATACTAATTTATTCACAGTCCATGAGTGACCATGAAGTACATCTGAGAGCTGTGTTAGAGTTACTCAAGCGGGAGAAGTTGTACACAAAATTTTCGAAATGCGAATTTTGGCTAAGAGAAGTGCAGTTCCTAGGACACGTGGTGTCGGAAGACGGGATCAAGGTGGATCCAGCGAAGGTTAAGGCAATCGAAGAGTGGGAGGTGCCAAAGACGCCGTCGGAGGTAAGAAGTTTCCTCGGTTTGGCGGGCTACTATCGAAGGTTCATCCAGGACTTCTCGAGAATATCCACGCCATTGACTGCTCTAACAAGGAAAAGTGTTAAGTTTGCATGGAAGGAAACTCAGGAAGCTGCGTTTAGCGAGTTGAAGAAGAGATTGAGTAGTGCACCGATCCTGTCATTACCCAAAGGTACATATGGATTTGTAATTTACAGTGATGCCTCAAAGTTTGGTTTAGGGTGTGTGTTAATGCAAGATGGTAAGGTAATAGCTTATGCTTCTCGGCAATTGAAAGAGCACGAAAGGAATTATCCGACGCATGACCTGGAGCTGGCAGTTGTGGTGTTCGCGTTGAAGATCTGGAGGCATTACTTGTATGGAGTTAAGTGTCAAATTTATACTGAACATAAGAGCCTCCAGCATCTATTCAATCAAAAGGAGTTAAACATGAGGCAGCGAAGGTGGATGGAATTGCTGAGTGACTATGATTGCGAGATTCTATACCATCCGGGAAAGGCTAATGTGGTGGCGGACGCCTTGAGTCGGAAAGATCACAGCTCGGTAGCCAAAGTAGTGGCGTTTCGTGTGGAGACGATTTCGAGCTTTCTAGAAGAAGTCAAGCAATATCAATAGGAAGCCGTGTCAAGTGAAAATTTGAAAAGTGAAAGGATTGTGGGAATCGTAGACTTGTTAACCATGGACAATAGTGGTGTTAGATGTTATGGGAAAAGAGTGTGGATTCCAAAGCGGGGAGATCTTTGGAAGAGAGTATTGGAAGAAGCTCACAAGTCGCGCTACTCAATTCATCCGGGAACCAATAAGATGTACCGAGATCTGAAGCAGAATTATTGGTGGCCAGGTTTGAAGAAAGACATAACTTACTTCGTTGAGAGATGTCTAACGTGTTTGAAGGTGAAAGCGGAACATCAAAGACCGTACGGGGAGTTGCAGTCGTTGAAAATACCAGTATGGAAGTGGGATGATACAACAATGGACTTCGTGACGGGATTGCCGCGATCACCTAAGGGGCACGACGCTATTTGGGTGATAGTGGATCGACTCACCAAATCTGCTCACTTTCTACCGATCAAGGAGACTTATACGCTGGAAAAATTGGCAAAACTGTATATTGATGAGATAGTATCCAGGCATGGAGTGCCGACTTCAATTGTGTCAGATTGGGATGCTCGGTTCACATCAACGTTCTGGAGAAGCCTTCAAAGAGAGTTGGGTTCACAACTCAAGCTGAGCACAACATATCATCCTCAGACGGACGGTCAGAGTGAAAGAACTATTCAGACGCTAGAAGACATGCTTCGAGCGTGTGTGATCGATTTCAAAGGCTCTTGGGAGACTCATCTACCCCTAATAGAGTTCTCTTATAACAATAGTTATCACGCCAGTATTCGAGCTGCTCCTTTTGAAGCGTTGTATGGGTGAAAGTGTAGAACACCTCTATGTTGGAATGAGGTAGGGGAAAAGCAACTAGCCGGGCCAGAAATTGTACAACTGACTGCTGATAAGGTTGGTCAAATTCGAGTAAGATTGAAGATAGCCCAAGATCGTCAGAAAATGTATGCAAACAAGCGAAGGAAGCCGATAAAATTTCAAATAGGAGACATGGTGATGCTAAAAGTTTCACCATGGAAGGGAGTCGTTCGGTTCGGCAAGAAGGGCAAGTTGAGACCAAGATATTTAGGACTGTTTCCTATCACGAAGTGTGTCGGAGAGGTAGCTTATAAATTGGATCTACCGGCGGATTTGCGAGGAGTTCACCCTGTTTTCCATGTATCTAATCTGAAGAAATGCTTGGCAGATAGCGATGTTGTTATTCCATTGGAGGATGTCCAATTAGATGAAAAGATAAGCTACGTAGAGGAACCAATAGCGATTTTGGATCGAAAGGTGAAGAAGCTGAGGAACAAGGAAATTTCCTCGGTGAAAGTTCAATAGCAATTTCACAAGGGTCAAGAAGCAACTTAGGAGTTAGAGTCGGTTATGAGGAGTCAATGTCCCAGTTTGTTCGATGATGGAATTCCGGGGACGGAATTCTTTTGAGGGGGGAATATTGTAATAACCGGTTTTAAAGCATGTATTATTAAAGTTTAGGGTAAAGAAATAAAATTCTTGAGGGAAGGGGGTCTAGAGTGGAAATTTTGGTAAAAAAGGGTTTTAACCCTAAAGACGTCTGATTGTGTGCGTATAGTATGCGTGGCGGCTAGACTTGGAAAAGGAAAGAGGGCGCTGGGTGAATTCCAGGGAGGAAGAAAGACCGGGAACGAAGGAATTCTTCAAGATCACCAACGCTTGGAACGTTCTGTGGAAGGTAAATCCCTCTTAGATTTATAACTTTTCAACTCTAAATCGTTAATTCATAGTAGTTGAGTTGGGGGGGGGGAGGATAGCGTATTGTTATGAGGTTGGGTTTTGAATTGGAAAAGAATTAGAAAATCATTAACAGTATCGTTATAGTTAATGGAATTGTTGTTGAATTGAAGTTTACCATCTGTTTATCAATTTTGGGTGGAGTCGCTTCGAGTTCGAAGATTTTTGTTGGATCTGTAAATACTGGTCTAGTGATTTCTCGATTTACCGGTCGAGTTTATGATACCGGTCGAGTTTTTGTTATCGGTCGAACCTAAGGCTTGGGCCGAGGCCCATCTTCTCCAAATGTTTTTATGGTGGGCCTAATTAGTGGAAAGTTTATATTTTTGAATTAGTTAGTTTAAACTAAGTTTACACCTTAGTATTTAATGTAAATTAATTAGTTAAAATTGTAAGAGTTTGTGGGATTAAGTCGGTTAAAGGATAGATGCCATTGGGATAAAGGTGATGTCAAACTATTTGAGTTAGAAAGGAACGGGTGTTCACCGGTCGATGTTTCCTTTATAGGTCTCGAACCAAATTGTAAGAATAGACGCGAGTCTCGAGCTAAGGACGCCAGGTGAGTTTTTCTAAACTAAACCTTTTGATGATGAAAGCATGTGAAGTTTATTTTAAACTTTGATTTATTTATGATGGCATGAAATTATTAAATTGTTCAAGTGTGTTATAAATTGTTGTTGTTTAAATGTATGCATACATTATTTGTGGGTTACGTGACCTAAGTCGGGGAGTGTGGCCCGCCTACTCGTGCCGGGGAGTGTGGCCCGTTCATGTCGTTGGGGGCGTGTCCCAACATTAAGGCAGCGCGAGTTAGACACATCATCTTTGACGGTCGTGTGGTCCGTAACGTGTTTTATTTATGTGCCATTATTAAATCATGTTTCTAATTCTGGAAAGTATATTTTGTTGCTAAACTGTAGAGGGAACTCACTAGACCTATGGTCTAACCCTCGCTATTTCAAAACTAAAATTCTTTTCAGGCCGTCGCGTTTTAGACAAAGCAGCTAAGGGCAAAGAGAAGGTCTAGCGGGGCGGATAGAAGACCGACACTTAGTTTATTCTTCTTTATCTCAGTTGTGTATAGGTTGTTTACAACAAACCTTGATTTAATTATTTTAAGTTTGGGACCGTTATGGCATAGATTAATATTCGATCATTGAGAATTTTATTTTAAGAATCAATCCGTTTGTTATATTTAGGTTGGGTTGTTATAGTTGGTATCAGAGCCATAGTCTAAGGGATCTAGGTGACCAGTCGGGCCTAGACTTAAACTTAGTAAATGAATCACAACTGAGATTATAGGATGACCGTAGGAAGTCGAGTGATAGAGTAGTGAGGACTAACATGTAAGGTAAATTTAGAATTACATCTGGCCAGTGTAATTGTAAATTTACAGGTACATTTGTGTGCTTAACTTGCTTTATTGCTTTGGGGGTTACTTTAATGGAGTTTTATTGATGTCTTATTGTAGCTATGACCGAAAGAGTAACTAGGAGCAGATCGGTGCCCGCAGTAGAGGTAGCACCTATTAATGAAGTGGTTGAGGATGGACCTGTTGCTCCTCCTCATGCAGCTGCTAACCGAGGGAAGGGTCGCGGAAGACCCAAAGGGAAGGCAACAAAGAAAGAAACCACGCAAGGTTTGTGCATACCTCCATGGATTGACGTTGAACACGCTTCCAATCACATATTGTGTTGGTTTGATTTAGGTATTTATAAGTGAACTCATCAATAGGTTTGGATATTATGTTAATTGTTTCTTAGGGCTTCTAATAGAGTTGATTTGACATTGGTGTGTCCGTCGCATAGTGATTCTCTTCACTTTTGGTAAATTAGAGGGTTGGATGGTCGAATTCGATGAGGGAGAAATGAAGTCATCTCCATGACTCCATACGCCTTCTGGTTTCATATACTAATTCGTAAATAGAAGATGAATTTGGGGAAAGAATCAACATCATCCTTTTGATTCATATGGAGATAACACGTGTACTCCACTTTCCAGAAAGGAAAATAATTGGTTTTACCTGAGAAGAGGGATATGGATGAATTACTTCTACAAATTTGATTTCCATGGGTTCTCAATTGCTTGTGGATAATTTAAATTACTTCTACAACTTTGAGAAGGGGGATATGGCCATTAGACCATCTGTTTTACTTGTAGCAAAAGCACATGCTTTGCTTTGGAATCAGTTGGACTTTAATTACAAGTTGCAGCATAATTAAGTTACAGTACAAAGTACAAAATAGGTTGGGAACCAACTTGATAGTGTAATGTTAGTTATGGATTTCTATGCAGCTTGTGGGTATATTTAGAAACTTAATACAATTATAACTAATGTTTATTTCCTGGAAATGTAACTTGTGAGTCACACATAGAGTTAAAAGATGGATTTAAGAGGCAAGCCTTGGAGCAACTAGTAAGGTTATTCCTTTGTGACCTGAAGGTAATAGGTTTGTGTCACAGAAACTACCCTTTATGCAAATTGCAAGAATAAGGTTGTGTAGAAGGACTTCCCTCTACAACCATCACAAAGCCGAGGATCTATGGTGGTTGTGTACTTAACAAGGTTTTGTACTTAATAATTTCTATAGATTTTTAAGTACACAACCTCATTGCAAGAGTTAACTCTTCTTTATAATTTCTATAGATTTTTAAGTACACAACCGTATGTTGTCCTTAGTTGTGTGTGGGGATCACATGTATATATGTTTTGTTTAAATTGGTCAAATATAAATTCCTCTAGATAGCAACTCTATGTGCTGTTATACTAAGGTGCCCTCTCATAATATACCAAAAATACAATAGCCATAAGCCAATGGACGCACTTCCCCTGCATTTCCTTTTTTTGTGTTAATCATTTGGGTTGATCAGGTGACAAAAGAGAAGATGGGGGACAGAATCAGTGCACTCCAACAATTAGTTTCACCTTTCGGAAAAGTATGCATGATCATCAATGTATATTAGTGCTCCGTGTCTTAACATGACCCTTAGGTGTCGTTTACCAAATGCTTACCTAGGTAAGCGCTTACCAAGGTAAGCGCTTACCGGTAAAATTCAACACTATTACCTACTTACGGGAGATTTTAAGATGAATCTTCCTGTAATGTAATATCGTCAGTTTACCGCCTCATATCCAAACTTTTCTGTATTTTTAATATAAAGTTACCGACTGTTTGAACCATCATACCTAGCTTTTGGTTGCAAATGAACCGTCATTTGCAAAGATGCAAATAACAACTACACATCACGAGAATCAACAATTTAGGGTGAAAAGGTCCCAAATATGGTTTCTTCTTTGCATTTACATTTACACAATTTGTCGAAAATCACACATTATAACAAACTGCAGTGTTTCTCTTCGGCATATTTTGCAAGAAAAATGGTACATACTCTATGAGAAGTCAAGTACAACGACTAAAAAAGTTAATCAACTTTTAAGTAAAAAGTTGTGTTTCCATTGATTTTGATTGCCTATTTCCATGCTAAAGAATATAGTTAAGTGAGTTGCGACCTGTGATAAGGTACCCTTGCTACAAAACCGAAGTATTTTAGTCAGATATCTAAAATACCATGGTCCAAAATTATGAATGCAAATAATCATCATTTAATATCTCCAGAGATGATTGAATGTGAAATTGGGATCATGTAAAAGGTCAAATTGATGATATGTTTATGGAGTCGTTGCTAAAACTCTGTTTTCTCACTTGATCAGGTCATTGACTTTCTGGATAAGCTTCTTCGCTATGACCATCAAGATAGGCTCACAACAAAATAAGCAATGGTAATAAATATATCTACTTTGGCTAGTTTCTATCATTGCATATATATATATATATATATATATATACATAAACAACAGTCGTAGGCCTGCTAATTAGGTGTAAAATTGGCACAACAACTCCATTTAGTGTTGTCATCGAGTGCAGTTTCTAGGGGGTTGTTTGGGTGTCATACGGTCTGTTTTGGGGCCATGTTAGAAGCTGCTTAGAGTTGTTTCAAGGGGATGTTTAGATTTTTTGTTTCGAGGGCAAGAGGTATTAAACCCAAACTCCACACCATGTACTGTTGCCAGTTAGCTGTTGATCATGAACAATGTGCAGGTCCATCTTCATTTCAAGAAAAAACTCAAAGTCCATCTAGCTAACAGGTTAGAGTCATGTGTATTGTATATGCAACTGTAGGTCGTATAGAATTTCCTACTTTTTATATGTATATGTTGCCTTTGCTAAGTCTACTATTGATGACTTTCTTAGATTAAGGATGTTCTATTTGAACCTGTACGCAAAACTCAAGACCCCATGTTCTTCGTTAAGACAAATGGGGACTTCTGTCCCTGTTGACCAAAAAATCCAGGTTTTGTTCAAATCACAACGTAGGAGCTTTTAGCCTAAGGCCTGGCTGAAAAGGTAATAAAGGTAGTAAAGGTGTTGTTCAGATCAAAATGTTACTTATGACACAATTTTTGTGAATCATTACATTTTGCTCAAACAATCGTTGGTCTTTTACAATTATGGTTTGCTGGGGAAGGAATTGGAACATGAAGGGAAATTCAACATCAGGCTGCTGAGGCATCTCTTATGAACTTGGCAGGTAAATTTTTTTACATTTATATTTAAAGTTTTAAACAAAAATCTTGTAATGTGTTCCTTTTGGGTGATGATTAATTTTTCTCTCAATTTTTTCTTCAAACATGTTCACAAAAATCTTGTAATTGGTTCCTTTTTTGGTGATGATTAATTTTATGAAAAATGTCTATACTTAACAAAGGTAAATAGACAACATCAATGAGGTAAGTGTCTCTTTGGAAGGTAACCAATTTATTTCAAGCTAGTGTATATATAGGTTTTGTTAATGTGAGTCTATACTTTGATTATCATGTTTGATTATTTCAAATTTTGGGTCTATTAAGCTTAAAACTTTCTTTTTTGGTTTATCAGGTCCAAAACTGGCATTACAGATTCCATAACAGGTTTGGATAAACATGTGTTTGATATCCAGCTAAAGAAAGTAAATGAAGTTGCTTTGTTGCTGATAAAGAGGGGAATTGGTACATTGAAAATCTTGAATAGTTGTAATATGATTATATACGTTTTTCTTTTGATAAATTTGAATAGATGTGTGAATTCATTCAAACATTATGGTTTGTTCGAAATATTCTTGTCTTTTATGACAAATATAGAAATTTTTATTGTTTTTTAATGTTTTCTTGTATAATATTGTTATTTACTTTATCATAATATATATATATATACACACATAATATACTCTTCAGAGAAGGAATAAATTTTTTTAAAAGTGTAATTAAAAGATATCTTTAGAGAAGGTTTACAAAAAAGCGTCACTAAAGCCTATACCTTTAGAGAATGTTTGATTATATGTATCTAAAGATAACATTTTGAGAAGGTTCATGAAAGTGTAACTAAAGTGTACCTTTAGGGAAGGTTTACAGAAAGTGTCACTAAAGCCTATACCTTTATAGAATCTTTTACAAAAACCTTCTCTGAAGGTACCTTTTAGTGACGTTTGAAAATCGTCTCTAATGCTCAAAAAACGTCACTAATACATACTTTTAGAGAAGCTTTTTGGGAAAAATGGGTCAACCTTTAGAGAATCTTTAAAAGTGTATCTAAAGCATGAAAAAAAAGCTTCTCTAAAGGTTAACATAAATGTATCCACCGAAAACCCTCCCTAAAACTTTTAGCTACCGTTATATAGGGAAGCTTTTTGACGGAAGTGAAAAGCTTCTCTAAAACCTTTAGAGAAGCTTTTTAGACTTTTGAATACAAAAGAAAACCTTCTCTGAAGGTCTTATTTCTTGTAGTGCAACATGAACATATCATAAATGATACTTGTCTAGTACTCTGTTTGCCTTATGGTATTTTCCATGTGAAACATCTTCCAGAAGACATCATGTATAATTATGGCTATTTAATGCCAACTTTTTTTAATTGGCATCATAATGTAACATATTGTACGTAAGCATGCAAAAATGACATCGAAATGCCAACTTCACTTTTGTTCAACATATAGGTTGCAACACCTCCATTACAATCATGCAACATATTATCAGAAACACCTTCATAAAGCAGTTATATTATACTATCTTCATAAAACTTGCATACTTAAAAAATAACATGTTCTCGTGAGATTTTTACTTTCATACAATTTAGTGTGGGTCACTTTATTAAGTACGAACCCACTAAGTACAAAGGCATTGTTTAGTTGTATCATTGCTTAATTGTTCCCACCAAGTACATAGTGAATTAGTGATTCAGTTTGTATCGAGGTACACCATAACACTGATGATACAAAAGGTACTATTCGGCTTGTGTGTTTGTATATATATATATATGTGTGTGTGTGTGTGTGTTCTCACCATATATAGAGACACTATGAAGCTTTTACCTATGTTCACAACATAGCCTGTATAACGCCCGAAATTTTCGGTAAGAAATTATAAAATGTGGCCTTTATAATATGTTATGAATCTTATCATTAATGTACTAATTGTGTTATAAGACTTATACCCTAGACCCTAGATGTGTCGCGAGAACTTTCGAGCACGAAAAAGGAAAATCTCGGGGACCTGCATAGTGTAGGCAACAATGCTCGTGCCTGTAACAGGCGTCACTATCGCGGGGAAAGGTCGTGGAGGTCTCAACGCCCTCTATACATTGTGGGCGACAATGTCCGACGACTTTGCCAGGGTCACTATTGTGGGGCATAACAACGGGACTCGTACCGCGAGTGGGTTGGCTTGAGCGATAGTGCCATGTCGCCGGTCACAGTCACGGTCGGGGGGAAACAACCTATGAACCCAATTTTTGACCATCTTTCTCATTTATTGCTACAACCTTCATCCCCATTCTCTCTCAAACTCAAACCTACCTCATTGAATGCGTTTTTGAGGTCATTAATAACCTAGATTCCAAGTGCTATTGTGCTTCCAATCCATCAAGACTAGGTTGGGGAATCTTCACTCTAAGATCTTTCATCTCAACATCTTCATCCTCACCAAAATACTAGGTTTTGGGATATTTCTGTGTTTTTGACAAAACTTAATATTGTGAGTTTATCCTACTCTTTTAAACTTTATACATGTCAAAACTTTGTATTTTAATCTCTTATACTTCTCTTAACCATATTTTCTCATTTGATGGATTTTGACCTAACTTGATTATTTTGAGAAGTTTTAGGGTTTTTACCATCTCATGGAAGGATCAAAAGTTTTATGTCAAATGCTATGATATGAGGTTTATGTGCATATTTATGGTAGAAAAATTGAATAATCCACTTTGGTCATTATTATGATTTTCATTATATTGGGAAGTTTATTTGGTGAAAGTGGGTTTTGGAAGGAAATGAATGGATCATTATTTGGATAGACAAAAGTTGTTTCAAAGTCTTACAAATCTCTTTTTGTGAACATATTGTATTGGAAATGAGAATGGTCATTTGTTAGACCTTTGTTTGGGATTCACCATCACATGGTGTTGTTTATCGAAGACAAGCATCTTATGGAAATGTCGATAATTTGAGAACTATATGTGTGATTATAGTTGGTCACAAATGTAAGTCTAGAATATTACTAATGGATCCATAGGTATAGAGTCGGCTTAATGTTGGGAAAATTCCTGTTTGTAACTAGTTGAGACATTGGGTCATCGGAAGGCAACTTGGTACGGTTATGTGGGACCGAATACTTGTCATGGACCATAAATGTAATCATATTGAATTAGTATGATTAGGATCATTGGGTGTCCTCCCCCACATCTGAGTACGAGTCGACGAGCTCATGGCCTTGATCATAATATTTAGCTCTTAACTTTGGAAAGTGACCTACTTTTGTGTTCCACCATGATCCTTGGAAAATCGGGTCTCCCCCGTTATTGCAAGATGTTTTTAGACCCCCTTGGGTCGTATGTGACATTTTGGGAAAAGTAAATTGTTTATTATAATTGTAAACCTTTCTTTATCAAATTGTATGTTAATGGTTTATATATACTGTTTGTTCTCTGTAGGCGTAAAACCTAACACTTTTTCTCAAATGACATGTATAACAGGTTCTCTTAGCAGCGGGTCGCACAAGGTTTGAGGGATGAGTGTGGGGGGCATTATGGCATCTTTTGGATTAGAACTTTTGGAGACACGTCGTACATGAAAGATAGATTCTTTTGGGAGATTGAGCCGACAACCTTCGTAATCTAGATATCGTTGTTTAGATTAGCATGTTGTTGATCTTAATGTCCATTTATAGAAATTTGTAAACTCTATTTTATGCTTCCCCTTTTTGGGTGATTTCCCATTTATTTAGATGTTGTGTTTTGTAATTTTTAAAGTTTAAGTTTGCCCCTATTTTTAAGGTGTTACATAGGCACACACAACCCTCATTACAGCGTCCCGACATGTAAGAGCTGACCTATTAAAAGCCGAGAAAGCTCCCGTGCTACTACTCACTCGATTATTACATGAGAAAAAAATAGGCATCCATAAGATGCACCCGCTTGATTTTGAGGGGTGACCTCAAATACTTTGAAACCAAATTTATAACAAAAGTTAAAGTTATGTGGGATGGTTGATTAGCACTCCATATGCAAGAGATCATAGATGTAAAACGTATTTCGAGTGAAAGTTTAAAATTTTATCTTTTAATTTTAGGGTCCAGAGGCATTAATTCAGACCCTATAATGCTTTCTGAAAATATTAACTACAATAAAATAGTTAGAAGAATCTCTTTAAATTTTAGGCTCTAGGGGCATTAATTTAGGCCCTACAATGTTTTCTGAAAATATTAATTGCAAAAATATAATTAGAAGAATAAAACTCACAACCTCGGGTATGATTAGAGACATTACTACTACTATGTGTTAAGTCAGATTTTATAGTAATCATTGTATTTATAGACTTGGTCTAATACTGTGATTTTAGAGCTTGTAATGTTTTGTATTGGCCAAGGGTATTTAAGTCCCTTGTAGCTTTGTTCCTTGTAACAAATTGAACGCATACATTGAATAGAACTTGATTTGGCGCTTCTCTCTCTCTCTCTACACTTTCTCTCTCTAAGATTTAGAGTGATCTTGGATTATCAATTGGTATCAGAGCCTAATATGAATCTGAGAGATTTGAGAGATTGTTTTTTCAAACTGAATTCGTAAACAATTCATAAAATTTGATTGATTTTCTTGATTTTGATCAAGAAAATCTCATTTTCTGAATTTTTTCATATTTTTTGCGGAAATCTGTTTGAATTGTCTTGAAATTTGGTTTGTTGGATTCGAAATCATTGTTAGATCATATTTGATTCACATCAAATTGCAATAAAATCGATTTTTGATCTTCAATTTCAAATTTTTTTCGAGTTTCTGGAAAAGTCGATAAGCGTACTGTTCTTTTCAAGATTTCACAATTTTGCGAATTGGTCTGGGAGTGATCGAACCCAAATCCTTCTATAGAATCAGATCGAAAGTCATGTTCTACTGGTATGAATGGGTGTAGGATGTTTTGATGTAGCCTTTCTGATCTGGGAGAGTAAGTTCCAAGGGGTGCTTGACACCTAGTCCCCTAAGGCTAACTGGTATGGGAGCGACTGACCCAAATCCTGCAATAGGATCAGATAGAAAGTTACGTTTACGACATGTTCTTTACTTATCAAACTTCTTGATTAAAAGATGCCAATGTGCACAAGCTTAAAAGATGCCAAAGAGCACATTCATGTGAACATGCCAATGTGCACAATGCTAAAAGATGCCATTGAGCACACATCTCATGATACTTGGTGATATTTCTGAGTTGCGATAAACCTATAAATTTGTGAAAGTCTTAATTTTTGACGGCTTAGTGTGAGTACATGCAAAGTTCTCTATTATATTTTTAGAATTGCATTTTCTTGAAGCTAATCAAAGTTCGCATGCTAGCACACTGAATAGATTGCTGGAAGTTTTTGAAACTGAACATGTCTTAACTTGATATGCAATGAAACTTGTATCTGTATCCAACAACACACTTGATTTCATTTGATGGATAAATTTGTGATATTTTACTAAGTAGAATTTAATTTGTATAGTGTTTAAAATTTTATATGTTTAGTTGTTTCAAAATTTATATTCAGTATATTTTTCTATTTACACTGATGTTGTTATGTTTGTGTATCCATATCTCTGTAAATTGGTCTGTGCATTCTTCGAGGGGGAGTAAATAAGGAGAATATTCTGAAAGATCATATTTCATTTTGAGGGGGAGTATCTGATTTTCTATACGAATGCTAACTTGAATTGTCATATTTAGTGCATTTGTGTAGGGGGAGTAAATGTGCTTATCAAGTGATTCTTTCAGATTTCAAGTCAGATTTGCGCCAACAGTTGGTAGCGCAAAACTCAACTTTGCGCCTCCTTCAGCTAGCGCAAAACTAAGTTTGCGCCACCAACATGTAGCGCAAACTTTCTCTTTTCTCCTTTATTCTGATTTTTGCAGATCTGAAGTTGTCTCGTCTTCAAAGTAGGCATGACCAAGTTGATCCAGATCATCAAGGTCATGAGGGGGAGAAGTTAAGGAGAAGTTAAAGAGACAAAGAGTTCAAACGTTTATCTGCTGCTCAAGATTCGCTCAAGATTCTATTTTCTCAGCTGTACTATTCCTTTTGCTATTCCAGCTCCGACCACCACAGCTTCTTCGAGTACATTTGAAAGAGGTGCGTCGTTTATAGCACAAGCTGATGAACCGATTGTTCATCCAAGCTTATTACAAACAGGTCCAGTCTTGTCAAGGTAGCAAAGGCAACATAGACTGAAAGATGCTGAGAAGAATTTTTTTTAGTCAAGAAGCTTCGCTAAGTCGCTTAGCAGGTCTGATTAAAGTTCAAAGATGGAAATAACAACTTACATGGAAGACCGGAGCGCCAATGATTACTAAGGGGGAGATTATTAAGTCAGATTTTATAGTAATCATTGTATTTATAGACTTGGTCTAATACTGTGATTTTAGAGCTTGTAATGTCTTGTATTGGCCAAGGGTATTTAAGTCCCTTGTAGCTTTGTTCCTTGTAACAAATTGAACGCATACATTGAATAGAACTTGATTTGGCGCTTCTCTCTCTCTCTAAACTTTCTCTCTCTAAGATTGAGAGTAATCTTGGATTATCACTATGTCAAGACAAATTTTTATTAATTTTTCTCCCTTTTTAATTTTATTAATTATTTCATGATTTATTTTTATTTTTAGTGTCAATTCATCTTTAAAATCTTTGTTTTTTATCTTATTTTCAAGGTAACATATATTTATTTTAAAAATCAAGGTCGATTTCATTTGAGAAAAATGTATTTAATCTATTTCCCAAATCGACAATATTGACTTTCCCCTAGGTCAAACCGTGTTGACTTTCCTCGTAGGTCAAATCACGAATTTTCGGACCTTTATTCCACCTTAAAGATACACCCACTCAGAGAAATTCCTGGGTCTACCGTTGCCCGACATCCAAACCCATACATCTATAAAAAAATCATTTAGTGCCTAACATAATTTCATATCATGCAAAATATAATTGGCATGCTTTAAAGCTTTAAATCATATAAGCATTTAACATGCAAAGTTCATATTTCAAGATACTCAATTCATACAAAGACATATATCCCATTTAGTATAGATCATGAAATTTACATAGATTATGATTTATGTAGGGTTGATAAACTTGTTCGAAAATTGCACCGACCAACACACAACATATTCCCTATTGGACCGTTTACCAAACGCTTACCCGGGTAAGTGTTTACCGGTAAATTTCAACACTATCACTTACTTTAGTCCACCAAAACGGTAATGTATGCAACAATTTTCCTGGTAAGCGCTAACCTTGGTAAGAGTCTTCACCCTCACTTACCAGGTAAAACTCTCGGTCCTTGCCTTAGTTCTTACCGGGTAAGATTCTTGGTCGATGGCATATTCATCCGGTATAGTAATGTGACTTGGTAAGCGCTTATCCGGGTAAGTGTTTGGTAAACAACCCATAAGTTTCCAACACAATATTAAACACTATATAGTTAACACTATGGGTGCACAAAAACTCGAAACACTTGACAACTCGACCCAACCTAACCCAAAAAAATTCAACCCGAGGAAAACCGTGAACTAATTTATACAAGAAATCATCAACCGCACCTATTGGGTTGGAGTTGGGTTAGGACCATGGAAACCCAACCCAAATAACCCTGTGTCTAATGTGTTCCTTTTCATCGATCAGGGCTTTATCGTTCTAGGTCTCCAACAGCCCAACTCCACCTCTATAACTTGATAGAAAATAGGAGGTTAATGGAGAACTAGTTTCTATATGTAGTACTTATTGAACCCATGCTGTAATTATTAGTTTCATTTTCATGGGAGGTTAACAAATGTTATTTTCTTTTAAAAACTCATTCAAAGTTTCAACCGACAAAACAAAGCCAATCTGTATGGTTTTGGGTGTGTTGGGTTATACTTTTATAAAGCTTTAAACGGGTTAAGATTTTTCAAATCGCAATAATTGGGTTGAGTTGTTCAAATTCCTTCAAGTTGATCAACCCAACATGTGTTCACCTCTAATTAAAACGCATTAAATACTATTCTTTTCAATGATGCAATCAGATAGGGTGAATGCAACTCCATACCTGAACTTGAAGTCACTAACAAGCTCGCCTCAAGCTATTGTCCAAAACGACTTCCAAAGTAAATTTGAACTTGTTTTAAGTATCACGTATGAACTTTACCTGTGAATGTGACTTTCATCTTGCCTCTAGTTTGCCTACACCTTCATTTTCTTGACCTTGTACCCAACTTCACACAAATTGTATATGGATTGCCTAAACTACACACAGGGTTGACTGTGTGACCTTAACTCCACTCAATGCCGTTATAGGCCTAATATACATCAAAATTCTTTGTTTTTCTTGTATACAAATACGTATAGCATCATTAACTAGAATATATCATACTTAAACATCTATTTAGTTAGCATAACATGCCCAAAATCGAGAATTTACATGCTACTTGTAACACGACAATGTAATCAACCAATTTCAACAATTTGTTGGCCTTAACACCTCCTTCTCGTTTTCATTAACACTCTAAACACTAGTGTAACTTCATATCCTACCAATGGAGTAATAAAATAGAAGTTCTACAAATTAATTCGTTCATTTCTTCCTTGAAACACTTAAACACTTCTAGCTTCTTTTTCGCTTCAACACTCCACCAAACCAAAAGATTTCTTCCGGTTGTTGCTTATGGGATCAACAATAAGTGAATATGGTTCGTTATGCTCTCAATTAATCACCAAAATGGGATATACAACCCCTCCCTCAACCAGCGGCATACCTAAGAATTTTCTTGAGTGGATGCACCTTTAAGGTGGATCAAAGGCCTACAAAGTCGCTGGTTTGATCGGGGAAAAGTTAGCACAGTTTGGCCCAAGAGAAAGTCAATTATATCGATTTCGGGAATAGTATACATTTTCTCAAATTGAATCGACCTTGACTTTTGAGGAAAACGCAAGACTATTTCTTACGGACGACATGTTTTTAGTTGAATTATATCGTTATAGAGAACTTTTTTGGTTGATTTCATAAAAATTTCCTATTTTTAGCATTTGATTTTGATGGTTTTCAATTTTCTTTCTTTATGCGTCTAGAAATCCTAATACAAGGTATTTTGCAACTCAAAATTAACTACGCATCTTATTTTTCTTCCTTATACATGTAGGATTTCAAGTAACAATAATCAAATCAATAAGCAAATTACAAAATACAAATAAACCAAGAGGAAAAATCATACTTTTGGCAAAAGTTACAAGATGATGTGATGATGCAGTTAATCAAGAAAAGGTGGAAACAAATTTGGAAATGGAGATGAAATGGAGATGAAATGTAGTTTAGAGGCATTTATGAAAGTGATTTAGGACCGGAAGAGATAAGAGTGAGAATAGGAGTTATTGATTACCCAATTGTGAACCGAAAAAATAAATATTTGCTACAACTCAGAATCGAGCCCATTACCTTTTATAAAGAGAGCTTTAATCCAACTAACTAAGATCATCCCACCACTCTAAATTACTATTACAAGCCTTAAAAATATTTCAGAACAATCCTCAAAATTAAGTGTGTGCATCTTCAGTGTGCCTATTTTTTTTCTCTTGGTATAATCAAGTGAGTAGGGGCACGGGACCCCTTTGGTATTTAGTAGGTCTGCCGCTGCTCTCAACCATTGTCGTGAATATCGACTCCATAAAAAATACATCTTAATAAACGTGCTTACCAACTTACCATGAAGTCTATAACTTCACATAAATGGCTAACCAACGCCCAAAGTTCTCACTTTCATAATTGACACATATAACCCTTCACTTGTCTTTCATATTCCGTTTTAAGTCAATATTTAGGGTGTTACGGTACATTCCATGTGGTTTCTTGAGCACTACGTACACCTTTTTTACATATTGACTTAATTATTTGTGATCCAACTCAGTATTGGTAGGACATGATAGGATTTTATGTTCGTGTACATTCTTTTACAATGTTTCTTATACAATAGTGGTAGTTTTCTTTTTTCAAATCAGCTAATCCCAGTTTGGTTATCATTTTCTTTTCCTCTTTGAGTTTTCTCAATATTATTTGAGCCTTTTGTCGTGAGAAGGCTATGCATATTTTCCCACATGATATATTGGTTAATCTCTATGTGCATGTCGTGTTTTCATATGCAAAGGTTTAATTGTGATGGCGAGTCTTTATATTTCTATATTTATTTCTACTCTTTTTTCAGTTGAGAAATTTATAATATACAAAATACAATAAGAGTTTAAATACACATGTGTATATACCTCATTCTTATCTAATTAAGCAATTGTTTAATGCAAGTGGGATATAAATTTATGTTTATAACATTCACGAATGATCATGTTAGAAAAGAGTTAAGGAGAGAAGATAAGAAGGGATCTGACCCTGATCGCTTTTAATCTCACCCCCATCCCATGAATCGTGTTTGATACGAGAATTGATCTGGTGTATCTCATCTCATCCTAATGTGCATCCAGGGGTGGAGATTCTTTTTTTTCCAAAAAAAATGGGTGATCCCTTCTCACCATAACTTTTATTATCACCGGAACCCAAACCTTTAACACTAATTTTAGATGACGTCCGGATTTGGTCCCTATGGTTTGTAATTTTATCTTAGCTTTGGTCACTATGGTTTTTTTAGTGTTACGTGAACATACCCCTATATAAATTTAAAACCTCATAATTTTTAATTTTAAAACTACAACTTTACATCATTATAATTACTTATTTAACTTACCTTATATTTTAACTTTTTTATTTTTCATTTTATATCCTTATCATATTAACATACATAACCGTATATTAACTAAAAATCTAAAATACATTATAAATATGTTTCTTTTTTAACAAATTATACCATTACAATCATCTCATCAATACCTTCAAAATGAGTTCAATATTGAATATTTTTTGATTTAATCATATTATTATATATCATAAATATTAGAAAATTATTTTTAATACTTACACTTTATACTCTTATACTTATCTATTTAATTTATTTTATACACTTACTTTATCATTTTACACCATTATCTCATTAACATACATAATCATATATTAACTAAAATATTTTTTTTACAAATTACACAATTATAACCCTATCGTCAATACCTTCAAAATGAATCCAATCTATACTATATTATAAAAACGGCATAAAAACTCTTAATTACAACATTTTAAGCACAAGTTACAAGTAATTAAAGCCAATTACTTAATTTACAATTTCTTAATGCTTTGGTACAACCTTTCCAAGCACAGTATTCACATAATCATCTATTTGTGGAATGGATACTCATTTATTAATATAACTATTTGTTTTTTTGGTAGATGATTTTATAAAATAGATTTTATATTAGCATAATCTATTTTAAATGTAGATTTTACATTTAAATTTATATTAATGAGATGCAATATACTAATATAAAATCTTTTTTCTTCCGTATTTTTTTATATTATATTTCATAATGATTTTTCCATATTTTATTTTATAAAATCTTTTTCCATATTTTATTTTATAAAATCTTTTTACATAATGAGATGTAATATAAACTCTTTTTTCTTCCGTATTTTTTTATATTACATGTCATAATGATTTTTCTATATTTTATTTTATAAAATCTTTTTCCATATTTTATTTTATAAAATCTTTTTACATAATGAGATGTAATATAAACTCTTTTCTCTTCCATATTTTTTTTTTGCTAATATAAAATCTATTTTATTTTATAAAATTTACACGTATTTTATATTAGCATATATAATATAAAATATACACGTATTTTTTTTGATAATATAAAATCTACACGTATTTTTTTTCACGAGCATTAAAAGAAGAAAAAAGAAGGTTGATATGAATTAAAAATAAAAAATAACGAGATACACTAATAAATTATCGTATTCTTTAAAATAAAAATATTCCGCAATACTTTGCAAATTAACCAAGTGTAAAGAAAATAAAATAGAAACGATGTAGATATAAAAATATTCTTCCATATTTTTAATATATTTACATTTAAATGTAAAATCGAAAATGAAAAAAAAAGATTTTAAAATATTATCTACACATTCACTATAAATATATATAGCTTCTCTATGTATCATCCGAGTACAAGAAGAAGACAAACGGTCGGATATCAATGACGGAATCTGCAACTGAACAAAATGTATTCCACTATATTTTTGTTTCTTTGAAAAACTACTTTTTTATATTTTATTTTATTTTATTGTTTGTTCTTTACTTACATTCCGCTGCATCGCGCGGGTATATGCCTAGTATTGAATAGTTTTGAATTTAATCATATTAATAAATATCATAATATGGAAACTTTTTACGAAATTATTTTTGATACTTACACTTTAAATTTGCATGGTTATTTGTTTAATTTATTTTATATCATTTCCTTTTTCATTCTTTAATTTACACACTTACCATATTAACCTACATGATAGTGTTAAACCCAGATATTAGTTGATAAACAATCACACAACACAATAAGAATAAGAGATGAATAGAAATCAAATCAATATGCCATAGATCTCTTGATAATCAGATGAATACGTGTGTGTTCTTGATGTAAACCAATACCTTTGTACGTGTAAATCAGATAAGCGACCTCTCTTCCTATTCACCTACTTTTCGAAAACTAGAAGCACAATGCCTTTTATATGTAGGTCAACATGACCTAGGCATTACTGGATATCTGCTAAAACAACCCCTAAGGAATTAAACACTATTACAAAATAAACCCCTTTTGACAATTTAATCTTGAATACAATTACTGATTCAACAATCTCCCCCTTTGGATTCAAGATTAAAAAAAAATTGCCGTTATCTCCGGGTCTTCACTTCTCTTGAAAAACTGTAGCAGATATGACGTTAAAAGCTTCAAAGCTTGTAGCTATTCACAGTCTTCACAACTTTGAGGAAACAAATATCTTCCTCTTTCTTTAAATGAAGTGTCTGTCCTTCTGACGATCATCTTCATTCAGGCTTTTGGTCAATGAGATAGGTTCAACAACTTTGTTATCTTTGAATTCTTCAGCATTCTTCAATCAATCTTAACATTTCAAAAATTCTTGTATTCTCCCCCTTTTTGTATTCTCTCCCTTTTTGATGAGTGGTGAGAATCAGCATCATCAAAACATTTCAAAACAAACTAGGAATTTTCTCCCCCAAATCAACAATTAAGCGCAATCTTCATGTATAGATCCCTTTGTGGAAATAAGAGCAGTCTCCCTCAGATAGAGCGAGAGTGATTATTTCAATCTTTGCAGATTCAAATAAGTGATGAGTGGTAACCCTGAATCAACAAATGACTCGGTTTGAAATGCCTGTCAGTAACACACAGTTATTGAGTAACACGAAGTTACTATATAAGGAGCTGGTTTTGATGTAGGCTCCCCAGGACTTCCATTCAATCATCGAATAACACATGGTTATCTATGAATGTTCTGACAGAAAACAGATTTATGTGTGCTCGTGCATGTGTATGAAATAAATTAAGCACAGATGATTGCTTTTCAATGTAGGCTCAAAGTATGTAAACTTGTTGAGACAGCAACAAATTATACAAGGACTCAATGTGCATGAGAAAGGGTCGAAGGTGGGGCAACTTTCCTTCTTTTTCAATATTAGTATCTTCCAAGTGAAGAACCAATAGCGTATGTGATGCGTCCCCAGAAAATGTGAAACATTCTCTTTTTGAGAAAAGAATGAGTAGCTGGTGGGGTTTTATGCAAGAGATGGCATGGGCTAGGTGCCTTTTTCAATGTCGTTCACGAAGAAATGTGAAACAACAGATAATGTGGTTGCCCGGCTCAGAAAGAAGTTTGGTGCAGAGTCTGATATTCTTTTACTCTGATCTCTCACCCTCTTTCTTTTAAACATTAAATCTCACTTCTAACCAATCTCTCTTTTCCATTTTACCTCTTCACACACCAACACTCAAATCTTTTGACCCCTCTCCCCTCAATCACTCAGGGAATACTTCCTGGGTAGGAAACACTGGTTATCGTGAATCCATGGAAGTTCAGTTAAGCTCACACATCAAATCCCATGTATTTTCCTAAAAGAATGTGCTGTTCAACAACCTTTTGTACATGAAAGCACAAAGGAGCACAGTTACACATGAAGAATAAAAATTTGGAGAAGTCAAAGACATTTCGTTTTTGACAATACAATTATCCCCCTCAAACTAAAAGTTGTTGACATTTAAGCTCCCCCTCAATGCAAAAACTTCTTTTAGAAGAAAATCATTGAAATGCGGGTTCTAATCAGATGTGATTAGAAGCCAAATTTCTTGTCATTGAAGATCGAGTCCTAAGTTGTTGTACTTAGAAGTCAATATTTTGACAATGAGGTAAGAGTCCTGATCTGTAGTGATCAGAAGTCATTGTTCTTTCTCCCCCTTAAACCTTGGGTGCCTACAACACAGATTTAGCTTTTGGTACCCACTGGTAATTGGGTCCTAATGGGTTAGTTGAAGTTCTAGTGGTAGATATAAAGTAAGAACCATACCAGTTATTCACATAATCTTTGTTAACAAAATCATTTGAACCACAATAGGAACAACTAATTTTCTTTCGAGCTAACCTGATTAGTTGATTGATAGTGTAAACCAGATCAGGTTTGCCAAAAGTTTTACCTTTTGAAGCATAGTTCCATTTAGCATTTGATGTATGCTCAAATGATTCTTCTTTCTTCTGAAGGCTCTTTAACTTTCCAGACCCAATTTCCTCTATCTCTCTCATCATCCCTTCTCCAGAACCTGTTCTTCCGAGACTTATTCTTCTTAAAGTTACCTGAACCATCAACATATTTGTCATAGAAAATGTTAGAAGGACGAATCTGATCTTTAGATTTAGACGTAAGACAATCATCTGAATCAAATAAAGGATTATTAGAAACATTTGTAAAAATTGAACTTGCAGCTGAAGTGAACGAGCATTTGGATGAAGTTAGATCATCTCTTGGTGATTGAGCTATTGACTCTGGCATTTTGTGCTCAGTCAGATTCGCCTTGAATACGATCTCTTCAAGTTCCTTTATCTTTGACGACAAACTGTTTCTTTCCTTTTCAATCAGATCAAACTTCTTTTGCAACTCAGATTTTGCATTCTTCTCCTTCAAGATGTTTGTTGATAGCTCAGATAGCTTTCTTGTCAGCTTAGCAATCTCAGTCTCAAATACTTTCTTTTCTTCAGTAAAATCTTTATTTACATTCTTCTGCTCAACTATCTTTTTCTCTTTCTCAACCTTGTTTCTCTCAAGAATGATAACTTTCTCAAAGTCTGAAACTTGTTGAGAAAGCTTAACACATTTAAGCTCCGATGATTTCTTCTCTTCAAAAGCTTTTCTTGAGAAATCAGAGAATTTCTTAGCAAATTCTTTTCTTTCTTTCTCAATCTTCATCATCTCATCTGAAGCTTTTGTGTTGTTTCTGTCTTGGGTTGCCTTTTCTTTCATCATATTAATCTCAACCTCAAGACTAAAAACTTTATCTTTCAAAGAGTTTCTTTCAGCAAAAATTTGAGAATTCATTTTTCTCAGCCCATCAGATGTCTCAGAAGCAATGTTTGCTCTTCTTCTCAGTTCATCTAGCTCTCTTTGCATTGATTCCTTCTTTGACCAATTTGAGCTAGAATTAATACTTTCAGATCTCTTTAGCTTTGCTTGAAGATTTAAGATCTCCTTTTCTTTCGACTCAATAATTCCTGCAAAATTAATCTTTGAGTTAGAGATACAGTCTGAGCAAACAAAGTCTTTCTTTAAATCTTATCATCTTTCAATTTATTAATTTGTTCAAGAAGAGATGAGTTCTGAATCTTCAGATCTTTATTCTCAGTTTCCAGTGCTGGAATCTCTGGCATATATGCTAAAGCACAATCTCTCTTGGTCAGCACTGTATTTCCCTTCTCGTCTATGTAAGGCATAATGATATCTGTACAACTTAAATCAACTAATAAGATCTTAGAATCAAGAATCAGATAAAAACTATACTAAATTTTTTTTCAGAAAAATAAATTTCCAAAAAGCTCAAGTGCAGAATTCTCAAACAGTAAAAATCACAAATGGATTCGCAAAAGAAAGAAAACCTTCCAAAATTCGCAAGCAGAAAGGAGTAGAATTCGTAGACAGGGGGAATTCGCAACCTGGCTTTTAGCAAAACTTAGAATTCGAAAACAGACACCTGCGAAGCCTTAATGATTCGCAAGACAGCACCCAGTGAATCCTTCCCTTAGAGAGAATTCAGAAAACGGGCTTTCACAAATAGAATTCGCAGTGTATAGATTAGCGAGTTTTATACTTAACGAAAATTCAGGTTTTAAGTTTCCACAATTCGCAAACAATAAAGAGAAAATTACTTTTATGAACTTGCGAATTTTAGACTTAGAGGAAGTTCAGAAACAATTAACTTTCGCACACCAAAGAGATTCGTAAGCAAGAATTCGCAACATATTGATTGACGAACCCTACACTTAGAATATTTTGAACTTTTCCTTTTAACTTTCGTAAAACAACTTTCACAACCTGAAAGGGTAAATACAATTAGACGCCTACGAATCCTGTACTTGGTGAAAATTTTAGAAGCTAAGGAAACAAGGATTCGTAGACACTGCTCGAGAGTCTCAGGAAATTCGCAAGTCAATGATCTGCGAGTTCTTCAGAATTCGCAGACAGAGGGTCAGCAAAACTTACACTTAATCAAATTTTCAAATATTAAGAACCTTGCGAATCTTAAACTTTCGTAAACAAAGAACTAGCGAATTCAGAGGTTTTCGCACAATAAGCACATGCGAAACTTGTACTTAGGCTAATTTAGCACCCTGCGAGACTTAGAGGTGCTTTGCGAGTTCTTCACAGAATTTGCGAGTTCATCACAGTTTCGTCCCTGTACTCAATTTTCAATCCAAAAACACTTCGAAAGGTTAATACACAGTGTAAAAATCACACAAATCATTCACATACATACTGCGAGCAAAACCCAATCAAAATCAATGACTAAAAACAACTTTTATGCTTGAAATCGAATGGAACAGTAGTCGATATCTTTATGACCAAAACTTCAAAAAAATCTTCAAAATACCAATCGGTTGATGTTTTTAACAGTGAATAGGCAATCTAATGTTGTTCAATAACATAAAACACACATAATCAAATCGATTTTATGCTAAAAAACACAAGAAATCAACCAATCGATCTTCACACAGTGAAGTTTTCGAAAAACACTATTTTAATCCAAAATCTTAATTCTTTGGCTCTGATACCACTTGTTAAACCCAGATATTAGTTGATAAACAATCACACAACACAATAAGAATAAGAGATGAATATAAATCAAATCAATATGTCATAGATCTCTTGATAATCAGATGAATACGTGTGTGTTCTTGATGTAAACCAATACCTTTGTACGTGTAAATCAGATAAGCGGCCTCTCTTCCTATTCACCTACTTTTCGAAAACTAGAAGCACAATGCCTTTTATATGTAGGTCAACATGACCTAGGCATTATTGGATATCTGCTAAAACACCCCCTAAGGAATTAAACACTATTACAAAATAAACCCCTTTTGACAATTTAATCTTGAATACAATTACTGATTCAACGGATAGTATATTAAATAGGTTAATAAAATATTTTTTTTATAAATTACACCATTATAGTTCTCTCGTCAGTGCCTTCAAAATAAGCTCAATGTTGAATATTTTTGGATTTAATCATATTATAAAAACATAACTTTTTTTACAAATTTTAATACTTACACTCGTAGGCGTCCATCCTTGAAAGTTCAAGCTCTCAGGAAAAAAAAAACTTGACCACTCTTTTGAAGAACCCCCTTAGACATAGTTGTTCTAATGCATCTAAATTTGTTAACTCTAAAGTTATAGGGCACCAAGAACCATCGAGGCATAGTTACCATTATCAACAACAATTCACCTGTAACACCCGTAATTTTCGTTAAGTAAAGGTCACCCGGACGTTTTTGGAACTTATAAACGGCAGGACTTTTGTTGGGAAATCATTGTTTGAAGTTCCTTGGAGTATCGGGGGTATTGGCATTGAAAAAGTCGAGTTTCGGAGCTTGGTACGGGCTTGGCTACAATGCCCGACGACTATGACAGTGTCATAGTCGCACCGGGCAAAGTTTCTGCATGAAACAAGAGCAAGGGGACTCCATGCGACAACGACCAGCGACAATGTCGCCAGGTGAGGGGCAGGTGCTGTTAAGTGCGGGATTTCAACCCTTATTCTCATTTTTCACACCCAAACTTCTCCCTTTCTCTCCCAAACCGTTTCTCCTTCTTTCCTCTTAAACCCTAACTAATTTTGGGTCCAAACTTTGTGTTCTTGAAGTGTTTCATCATCATGTGGTGAAGATTGGAAGCTAGGGTCAAGAGTCCACCATCTTCTTCTTTAACCTCAAGCTCCATGGTAGAGTTTTCTAGGTTTTCATCAAAACCTAAGTGGTAAGTGTATCCCTTCCATTTCTAAACCTTAATATAAGTTATGAATGCCTTCTTGATGATTTCCTAGTGTTTGGTTTCTCAAATTTCGGATTTGATAGTTTAGAGAAATTAGGTCAAAATTAGGGTTTTTGGTCAAGTTGGGGTTTTGGATGTAAAATGTTTGGGGAACTATTATAAATGCTTGAATGAGTATATTCATGGTTGGAAAATTGTGATGATAGGTTTTTGGAAGGTTTTGCTTGTGGATTCGGATTTCTTCAAGGAAGCTCAAGTTGGGGTAAAATCTAGATTTAGCCTAAATCTAGCGAGGTGAGTTCAAGTTGATTTGTGAAAACGGTGTACATGTCAAAATGTTTATTTTAAAGTGTTTGTGTTTTACATTAAATTGTTAATTGCTGATAAGTTTTGGTTATTTGGATATATTTAACTTTATAAACTTATGTAACACACATCTTTGTGATTTTTGAGCATTTTGATAAATAAATCATTTTGATATGTTTCTTTGATGATATAATATATAAATGGAGGCCATTTTATATAATTGTCCATTTGGTGCATACGATTTTATAAACCGTTGGAAAATGCATATCATTGTACTATGAGTCATTTTGGCAACATGAAGAGAACGAGTTCATTTGGAAAACGTTTTGTTTCAACCAATGAGAAGTTTGGGGTTAATTACCCTTTTTGGTTGTGGTGTTTGCATAAATGTTGGTCAAACGTGTTTCGATGTCTACACTGGAATTCATTGGAGATTTACGTAAATTGTTGGGCCTTTGGCTCGGTTTTGACTAATTTTGAGTCTTGAGGACATTTGTCCGAGTTAATAATCGTTATGGAGTTTTGAGTATGATGACGATTATTTCGTGTCATTTGAGAGTTACATGTTTTGGGTGTTTTGGTCATTCAATTGGAGTCATGTAATGTTAGACAGTGTTGTATTGGATCCATAGGCACGTAAGTCTGTCTGTATTGGAAAAGCGGGTAAGGTTGGTTATAACCGTTGACCGCTTGGGTTCGCTAGCGAGTAGGAAATAGGTGACACGATCCTCCGAGTTGAAACTCGTCTAGATTGGATAGGCACCCATGTCCGTAAGTCCTTGGGGTGGAACTCGACGGAGTATGGCTAGAGGCAATAAACGGTCCGAGGATTGTGATGTCTGGTATGGCATGGGAACTAGGACCGAGATATGTGGTGAAATCCAATAACATCACGGGTGGCCCCATTCATGTGTTCTCGCCACCCAAGATGGAAACGTTGAGATGACATGCGAGTACGTTGTATGAGCGGCCTACTTGCGTGTTCCTCTACTCTCAACGTATACGGGTCCCCCCGTCGTCGATCAATGGTATTTTAAATGTTAATGTCGTATCTTATCAACTTTGGTTTTTGTGTGGTCGACGGCAAATGATGGCCTTAATATTGGGTTTCCCCCGCGTATATGAAGGTTTGAATGAAATACGTCATTTCCACGTTTCGGTATTTGGTTTCCTTCCGTTTTATGGTTGTGTGAGTATTGGGTCTATTGTCCGTGTTTGCGGTGATATTTATTTATATGGGTTTTCATCTTTGGTTCATGAGTTGAGTGTCATGTCCCACCCGTGATTTGGGTGTTTCGAGATATAAAATGTTAGTTTTATAAATTGGGAGCCTCTTCTATTCTTATTTGGAGTAAGTTTTGGGTTGAATCTAAATTTACGAAAAACGTTTTATATCGGGATTTTAGCTCTTTAAACAGTTTGGTTTGGCTAACGTATATATTGGTGTCCCTTTCGTTTAAAATGCATATTATCGGTAAACGAGTTGTTTTCATATTTGAAGCATATCACTTTGAAAGATTATGATTTTAATTTGCATTCTTCCTTTTTAACGATTCAATTATAAATGTTGAAAAGTCTTGAGCTTACTAGGCGTTAAGCCTAACCTTTTCATTTGTCGGCATGTGCATCAGGTTCCGTTGGGGGTTTGGTTCTAGCAGTGCTGAAGAGATGAGCTTTAGCTTTACTCAAGGGTAAGTAGTTGGTGAAGTCTTCCGCAGTTTGGAGATAGTGATTGTTATTGGGTTTTAGTAGCACCCACCCTTATTATAGACTGTATGCATAGAATGAAATGTGTGTATTGAGGTTAAACCTTAAATTGTGTTTGTAGGTGAGTCACTTATCGATGTATTTAGAAAATTTTAAATTAGTTGTTATTTCCATATTTTAGGGTGTTACATCACCACCATTCATATATCGATCAATTCTCGAGGATATTTCATCTAATATATCAAGAAAATAAAAGGTCTAATAGGCGATGGAAGTTGTGTAGGTGATATCTATTTGTCTGGATGGTGATGAAGAAGAGTGGGACACTATCTAAAATGAGTTGATGCTTGAATTTGGCCGCTATGAAGAGTTTTACTCGCATATGTTTGGTTACAAGTACATACACATTTACGGATCATAGAAATTTCTTTCAAAAGGGTGTGGTTGCACCACTTTATCACTGGAAGAGTATGTCCAAATCTGACTATCTACTTGTTTCAGGGTACAATGTGATACTACATTTTTGTAGTATGTAATCATATTCAACGTACTTACCGTTGTGGACAGAGCCACCACCATACTCTTAACATGTGGTTTTAAAAACGGTTACGTTAATGATAATCATTACGTAAAAGTGGTATTATCAGAAAAGTACCAATTGTCCACAATTACACCACAATGGAAATATTAGAGACCTCTCAAGGTAACTATATAGACTACCTGGTATTAATATCGATTAAACGTATACATATAACATTTAAATCATAATAGTACTTATGAATATATAGATTTAAATGATTGATAATAATCGTAAATGTTATTTTATCTCTAATAACATCTTTTATTTTATAAAATAAAGAATAATCAAAATAATAACTATAAATGTTATTTTTTATTTGTTTTAACTTAAAATATAATTAGATTAATACAACTTTAATAAAATAATAATCATAAAAGTTATTTCTGATTTGTGTTAACCTTAAAAATATAAGAGTAACTTACATATCCGTCCCTGTGGTTTGCTGATATTTCAGATATGGTCCATAAAACGCGTTTATTACACTGGACATCCCTGTGGTATGCAAAAACACACGCTCCTGTCCCTTCGTCTAACGAAATATGTTAACCTGGTTAACTCAAGGGGTATTTTTATCTTTCTACACCTGTTTTTGTCTTTTTCCTCAAGGACCAAAAATGCGATTCTATCTAATATATTAAATACTTCTTTATAATTAATTATTTTTGTCTTTTAATGAACCCATCCCTACCCCACCCTTTGACTATCACCCCAAATTTTCCGACGTCTCTCTTCTTCTTCCCTGACTAAAAAATTGTTGGCACTTCCGTTAACCAATGGTGGGGGTGGCACTTCTGTTGGCCCTCGAGCTACTGAAGTAGAGGCGGGATTGGGTTTTGATCTCTGTCGAGTTCCATCTCCTCCCCCTTCACCTCTCTCTCTCTCTCTAACACCTGCTGATGAAACTCCAACCCTTGTTCGTTTTCGTTTACCAAGCTTGAATCAGGTTATCCTCACCCTTCCCATTTTGCATCCTGTTATCGACTACACAAACTCACTACTCTATATTTATTTAATATATATATATATATATATATATATATATATATATATATATATTTAGGGTCAGGTTCACGTGAGACCAAGCTGTTTTCGTGAGACCGCGTGAGACCAAGCCTTAAAATATTAAACTTCACACCGAAACACTGTGAAGGTAAAAAACATTCGAACCTTCATAATGTAATCACACTATGAAGGTAAAAAAACCTAAACCAAGTTAAAAAAAAATCAAACCTTCACAGATAAAAGACTGTGAAGGTATATCCGAACCTTCACAATGAAGACGCTGTGAAGGTAAAAAAACGAACATTCACAGCGAAAAACACCGTGAACGTAACATTTACGGTGTTTTCGCTATGAAAAGTTCGATTTTTTTTACCTTCACAGTTTTTTGGTGTGAAGTTTCATACTTTAAAGCTTGTTCTCACCGGTCTCACGGAAATTGTTTGGTCTCACGCGAACTTAAGTCTATATATGTATATATATATATATATATTATATAAACACCAGATCTCCAACAACAATCCTCAACTTCACATCCTTTGTTCTTGAGAGAAAAACTGAAACAAATTGAAATTGAAACCAAAATCAAAATCAAAATAAAAAAGATTATGTAAAAGCTCAAATTACACGCCCATGGAGTGGGTACGAGGTAAAACGATCCTCCATGGAAGCTTCGCCGCCGTTAGTTTAGCAAAACCCACAAACTAGAGTTTACGTTTCCGCCATTAATGGCGGTGAAATCTTGTGGGGTCTCTCACTCTGCTTCCTTGATGAACGAACGTCTGATCGTAGAATAACTTAAAGATTTCCCGGAGAGATCATCACCTGTACGGTGATGGGGGTTTGTTTCCTAGGCAACGACTTTGAAATTAAACTTTCAAAGTGTTTGAACCAGCTTGCCATGGTGAGATGGCTCTCGGTGGTTTCTAGTGAGGAAGAAGAAAGTGTTTTTTTTTTTGGGGGGGGGGGGTGAGGGTTGTAGGGGGGGGGGGTATGGTGTCTTAATTAATTTATTTGTTTTTTTATTTCTTATTAGGAAAAAGACAAAAATAAGTGTTGAAAGACAAAAATACCCCTTGAGTTAATTGGGTTAACATATTTCGTTAGACGGAGGGACTCGGTGCGTGCGTTTTTGCATACCACAGGGACGCCCAGTGTAATAAACGCGTTTTAGGGACCACATCCAAAATACCAGCAAACCAAAAGGATCGGGAATGTAATTTACTCAAAATATAATTAAGTTTAGAGTAAATTGCAATTTTGGTCCGCATGATTTGTCGTTTTTCTCACTTTTAGTCCCTATAAAATTTTTATTGCAAGAAAAACTCTGTGGTATGCAAAAGTGCTTGGTTTTGGTCCCTCATACTAACTGCGTTAGATTCCCTCCTGTTAAACCCCCTTATGTGCCTTGCACATGAGGGCATTTTGGTCATTTTGCTTCTTTTTTTCATTTTTCACTAAAAACCACAAATGACAGGGACCAAAATTGCAATTTACTATTATATATACACACACATACATACCAAACCCGAGAAGCATCGTCTCTGACCCAAACCTACGATCAAACTCCTCCCCTCTCACGACCTCCCTTCTCCAAACCGGAGACTCATCATCTCCGTCTTCTCATCGTCTTTTACATCTTTTTCCGACCACACCTCCGGATCAAATTCATCATCTCCGGATTCTCATCGTCTTCTCCATTTTTTCCGGCTACACCTCCGGATCAAACTCATCATCTCAGACTTCTCATCGTCCCTGAGGGAGGAATTTCGCCCAGGTTTCAAGAGAGACACGAGGAAGTTCGTTTAGATCGTTACTGGAAGAAGATGAAAAACATAGAGACGTGAGGTGGGTTCGTTATTCATATTCTTAAGCAACAAAGAAGGTTATCGTTGGGAAATTTTAAGCCTCGTTGAATAAACTGTTTGATATATTTGATAGTACCACTGCATTACCATTATCATTTGCTTTGGCAATATTGTTGTTGTTTTGATAAAGCTCCATAAAACCGAGATATTCATCTACTAGAACACTTGTACACCTTAGGAGAGTACAAAAATGGATCAACAACAGAGACTTTCCGTTGAGGCTTGGAGGGAGTCATGGTGGTGGCCGGAGGTGTGGCCAGAAAAGATGGAGAAGACGAAGATGATGAGTCTCCGGTTTAGACAAGGGAGGTCGTGAAAGGGATGGCGATGGGAAGAGAAGAGTGCCAATGAGGTTCCCGACGATGAGGTCGTAAGAGGGAGGAGTTTGATCGGAGATTTGGGTCGGAGACAATGCTTCTCTGGTTTGGTTTGTATGTGTGTGTGTTTATATATATATATATATATATATATATATATATATATATATATATAATAGTAAATTGCAATTTTGGTCCTTGTCATTTGTGGTTTTTAGTGAACAATGAAAAAAGGCAAAATGCCCATAATGCCCTCATGTGCAAGGCACATTAGGGAGTTTAATGGGAGAGAATCTAATGGAGTTAGTCTGAGGGACCAAACCAAGCACTTTTGCATACCACTAGGTTTTTCTTGCAATAAAACTTTTGTAGGGACCAAGTGAGAAAAAAGACAAACCACAAGGACCAAAATTGCAACTTACTCTTAAGTTTATATTATTAAAAATATGTATTTTATTTGATACATTATTGATTAATTAATATGGTTAGGGTATAAAATAAAAAATACAAAATAGAAAAATAAGGGGTGTAATAAAGAGATGTGAAAAGGGTTAAAAATAACAAATTTAAAAACTATAAGGGTTGAAAAGAAAATCATGTAAATGAAATATAAATGCAATGTTTTTAGTACTAATTTATTATTTAGTGTAGGGGATATGAAAAGTTTAGTGGGTTCAAATATGCCATTGGGATATACATTTTTGCTCGATTATGATCCCTCTTATTAACAATCGACGAGAGACATTTTGGTCTTTTATCTATTATGGTCTCATTTCTTTTGAAAAAATTATGTATTAACATAATACAATAGTTATAAATTTTCAAATAATATAATAATTGCATATCATCAATATTAAAATATAATATAATAATTACAAAAAATACTTAATTTTCTCTTCCTTCCAAATAAGTAATTTTACGTCCTTTTAGATTTTCTCTTAAATATTTTTCTAATGAATATGGAATATTTTAATAAATAAGAGCATTTTTAACAGATTTTTTAGAATAGAAAAAATATGGATTTTATTATCTATTTTGCTTCAAACAAATTCTCTATATTGTTTTCTAAAATAAATAAATAAGAGAAAATTCCAAATTTAGAGAATACTCTAAAATTTGATGTGTAGAGACAAATTAATTTTTTATTCATTTCCACTAATAATATTGAATTATTATTTATTTTATATAAAAAAGTTTAAAAGTTTCTTGGGATGATAAATTTATAGATAATATAATAAATATTGAATTGTCTAAAATAGTGAATCTATTATAGTTAAATGTAAGTTTCTTTTAAAAATTTTGACCTTTAATTCACTATATTACAGAAATTATAGAAAATATGTTGAAAATATTCTGAAGTGTAATCACAAAAAAGTTTTTAGAGACTTATCGAAAACTCTTAATACGTATTTTCATTAAGAGCATCTCCAATAGCTATGCTAAAATAGAAAAAAGTGAGATTTTAGTAATCTTTTTGCTCCAACAGCTATTTTATATTATATGCTAAAATAGAGAAAAGAAGAGAGAGACGGTAAAAATCTCCAAATTTGGAGAAATCTTTAAAACTTCATATTGAAAAGTGAGAAATAATATTTAATTCTTTTCCACCAATAGGAAACATTGAAGTTGTGTGTTTAAGAGAGAGAAATAATATTTTATTAATATAATTGATGGTAGAATTGCTAAAATAAAGTAGCTGTTGGAGTTGATTGTAATTTTTTTAGAGATTTTAACTTTGTATACTCTAATTTAGAAAAATTATAGCATAGCTGGTGGAGATGCTCTAAAATGTTTTGATTGAGTTAGGAATGTCGTTTAAAACATGTTAATAAGAACATCTCCAACATCTATGCTATAATTTTTTTAAAATAGAGTATAAAAAGTTAAAATCTCTAAAAGAAATTACATGCAACTTCAACATCTATTCTATTTTAGCAATTCTATCATCAATTATATTATTAAAATATTAAGTACATTTAATATAATATTATTTATCTCTCCTAAACACAACTTCAATTTCCCCTATTGGTGGAAAGAATTAAATATTATTTCTCTCTCTTAGAAATAGAGTTTTAAAGATTTCTCAAAATTTGTAGATTTTTATTTTCTCTCTCTTCTTTTTTCTATTTTAACATATGGTTTAGCATAGTTGTTGGAGCAACAAAATTGCTAAAATTTTACTTTTTTCTATTTTAACATAGTTGTTGGAGATGTTCTAACCCTCTAATCGAGATTTTTACTTCTTTCTTTCCCTAAATCAGCGTTGTCCACTTGTCCTACAAATACTATTAAAATGGTTTTTTAATTTAGAAGTATAAAATATATTTTATTTTATCAATTGGAGAAATAGAAAAAAAAAAAAAAAGTGGATAATGACTTGTACTTTCTTTTTAGCAAATTGGAGAACGTTCCTACAAGGCAAACTCACGTGTTGAGCAGTCTCGTACAACTTTTATGATGGTCCTCGTGAGGTACACGTGACCCCACCTCTCCTGGACATGTGTCTCTTTTCTAGTGGCTAATGCCAGTTTTTCATCTTAAATATTTTATGTTTTTTAGAAAAATATACGTGAAGTATGAGTCTCATTACGACAAAAATTAAAACATATATTATTGATTGTTCTTGTAAGAGCTGGAATCAAAAGTTTAATAAATTTGTTAAAATCAAATAATTCACGTGTGTGTTTGCTATCTCATTTAAAGAAAAGAGTAAACTACAAATTTGGTCCCCATGGTTTGTAGGTAATAACACTTTTTGTCTCTATAGTTTCGAAATTAAAAGATGGTCATTGTGGTTTGTAAAAGCGTTTGGGTTTGGTCCCTCCTCTAACAGCCACTAAAAAACCTAATTAAGCCAATGGTATTTTAGTCTTTTTAGGTTTTTATCTAATTTTTCTTTAAAAAGTCAAAATTTAATTAACATGTTAATTATATAATATATATATATATATATATATTTAGTTATTTATATATAAAATGTCAGGGACCATAATGGTAAATATATGTAATATATAAATCTGGAACACATCGGGGACCAGCATAACCAAGTACCAGCAACATGTTCATCGGGGACCAATATCAACAGGAACCAATATCTTCACAGGTGACCAACATCAACAAGAACCAACATCTTGATCAGGACCAACCTTATGAGGAACCAACATTACAGGATTTATACTCCTTAACAGACCCTTGTTCATAACCCTCCTTCCTTCCTTGTTCATAGGAGCACTAGTTCCATGCCCCTCTTCTCCATTCGATCTGCAAAATCCCTCACCTCACAGGCATGTTACTCCTCCTCAATAGACCCCTTATTTGCGCCCACCCCCTTGTTCTATCTGCAAAATCCCTCACCTTACTGATTTTACTCTAACGAAAACCCTCACCGCAGAAATCTCACAGGTGGGTTTATGTGATTAAGGGTTTGTCTATGATATTAGGGTTGAAAAAGTGGCGTTAGACTTGTTTTACTACAAAACCTAAGTTAGGTTTGTTTAAATCTTAGATTTGTTTTGCAATCGGTGCATTTACTGATTTACTGTGTAATTAAAAATGAAAATTAGTGTGCCTTTACTTGACTTGTTGCTTAAATTTGGATTTAGGTTTGCTTTTAATATTGGTTTTTGTATTTGGATTTGGCCGGAGAAGATGGTCGGGGAAAGGGTTTTGACAACTTTGTTTTTATTCTAATTGAAAATAAAATAAAAATCTAAAAAGACTAAGATACCCTTGACTTAACAAGGTTTTCTAACTCCTGTTAAAGGGAGGGACCAAATCTGTATGATTTTACAAACCACAATGGTTATCTTGTAATTTCAAAATTGTAGGGATGAAAAATGTTATAACCAACAATCCACAAAGACCAAATATGTAGTTTACTCTAAAGAAAATTCATAAATCTTTTAGGTAATCATATTATGTGATAAATATTTAAATTTAATACAATAATCATTTCCTTTTGTTTTATTGCATATTTGAAAGCCATCAACAATTAGGGTGATAATTTTGTACCAAATCAAAACAGCCAACCCGGTTGATGGTACCTAACCAAATATACAAACTTTGTGGGTACACGGTATTGGAAGTGGGGTACTATCATTGTATCGACTTATTTTATTATTTGTTAGTTTTTTGTATTTTTTATGTATTAAATATTAAACATTGTAATTTTAACTATTTTGTTTAAATGAATTTGAATCAACTGCTACATATATTTGAAATGTACAAAACTCTATATCTATTTAAAAAAAATAAAATTAGAGAGTACATACCTTATTTGGTTGTAAGTTCGTCCATATTTAGATGACAATAGCAACAGGTAAAATTCACACGTTTATGTGATTATGTTTGTCTCATTCATAGTGGAATTTATTTTATCTTTAGTGAGTTAATGTGAAACTAGTGAGTAAATTAGCTTCTCATGCTTTAGGTATCATTGTATGAGTAAAATCCAGTGTTGAGGCAGATGGGGGAAATTGGTAATTTACTCCCTAATACGAGGGCAATATTGTACACCCCTAGCAACTTTCGCTCATAAATTGTCTAGCAAAATTGTAATTTCTAAAACCTTGGGGTAGTTTATGTATCTAGACCAAACCGCGGGGTTACTTACATAATTTATTTGGTTTTATTAACTAATATCGACTTCTTTATCCGTCATTGTCAACGTCGTTTGTTCATAAGTTGTTTGTAACGACATTTGGAAGAGGCATACCACGAGTACTAATTGGGTAGGAGGGCATGGTCCAGGTGATGTGACAGAGATGTATGAACGTGGGCAACTTTTTCAACATATAATTAGGCTAAGTTTTTTTAATAAACTGTAAACATATTTTACTAATTACAATATATTAATTATCATTTGAAATCAACAAATTCTTTTAGAACAATAATTCTCGAGTGAAACCATGATCCATTAAGGAAAAGAAAACTCACATACAATACCATCACAATTGTAATTGCGGACATCTGAATAACATTTTTCATCGTCTTTTACAAGTCGTGGATGTGCGTATTTTACATTAGGAATATTTCAATAATTTTGCAAAACCTTAAGGTCGAAATAAGGTTTATATAAGAAAAATATGAAGTCTAAATTATTGTATTTCATGTGATGGAAAAAATGAAGTTTGGGTAAAAGACTAAGTGAAATTCTATTTTGAATCAACGTCAGTTAACTTAAGAGAATAAAAAGCTATAAAAATATGACAATGCCAAAGAAACCGTTTTGTTGATATAACACAAACCAACGTTCAATAATTAATGCCGTAGAACATATAGATTACGCATAGTAGTAATATGACATGGTTTTTTAAACTATAAAACAAAGTTTTCTGATATATCTATTCATAAACACAAAAATAAAGTTTTTTAAAATAATCGCTCAAATATAAATAAAAACAAAACATTTATTTTGATCAAATTTATTGTATTTAAAAACAAAACCATTTTAACCATCTACAATGATTATGCACATGTCAAATAAAGAACATCATGCTTCCAAATACATATTAAAAAATAAATGTATTTTTATTAATAACTATTAAAAAATATATAATATTTTCATAAGTTCATAATCATGATTTAAATTTTGACCTATATTTATTATGAACTATAATTAATCATAAAATTATGAGTAATTATAAATTTCATCTATGAGGTTATATAAAAATTACGGATTAGATCCTTTATACAAAATAATTACAACTATAATCACTGTGATTTCACTTTTAATACGAATTAGGTTCCATGACCTAACTTGGTTAACCTAAATTTCGTTTAAGTGAAGTGTATAAAGTATTTGATTGTACAGGTTTTAGATGTTGTTCGTACAAGTTTCTAAAGCATTTAAGAGGAGAAAATAAAGCCTAAATTAAACTCACTCCCTTCACCGTCCTCATCCGCTACTCCCTCGATGACATACGACACCTACAATCACTATAATATTTCTTCTATCGAAGCCAATGGTATGTATGTGGAATGAAGATGAAGATGATGAACATCTGAAAACCAAAGTCTTAAAAAAAAGATTCTAAAAACCCTATCCGAAAAATGAACATTAGTAAACTATAGAACACGATGAAGCAAAATGTCATATAAGCATCACTTGAAATTCTTGAGCAAATAGCTTACATAAAATGGCTTAGTAAAGTTGCTCTATCAAGCATACACATAAAAGTAAACATAAAATAAGAATGCTTTCTTATTATACAATAACTTCACTTGGGAGAAATAAAAACCCAAATCTAAAAAACCCAGATATAAGATCTAGATATGATGTGTGTACGGGGGAACAAAAAATGAAGACGATGAACATCTACAAACCCAACTCTGATGACCTGAAACCACCTCTGGCCGCCCTCCCTCGAAAAACAAAAAACAAAGACGGAGATGATGACCATTATTAGCTGGTGTGACTGGATTTGGAAAAAGAGGGGGGTATAGATCGAAAAACAGAATCAAAACCCTAAATCACCACTGTGTACATGAACTACGGAAGGCTTTATACAGTTGGGGCTGGAGAAGTGGAAGGAGGTGGAGATGGATTTTTGTTTTTTGTTTTTTTCTTCAACAAATGCTTTATAAAGTTGTATCAACTGCATCCAAATTTATACGTTTAAAAATTATTCAATAAACAGTAAGTTGGCTATATTACCTTTGGTTTTACGGAGCTAACGGTAACACAAAGTTAGGTCAAAGACCAATCCTTAACAAAAGTGAACACGTCAACCATAGTTGTAGTTATTTCATTGACAAGGCCCAATCCTATTTTTATATAACCACGGGGACAACGTTTGAAATTTACTCTAAAATTGTCTTTATTTTTAGACAATAAAAAATATATAAAACAAATAAATTACGGGACAACGACGACCATGTCACTGAAGAGTTGGGCCATGTGACTGTTAAGAGCCATTTTGAAATCCGTAACTCTCTGTGATTGGAGGTACAACATCCACGTGTCCACATGACCATGCTAGCCAAACTAGCATCGCCATCTGTAATCTGTACGGTTTATTTTTAAAGTTGAAATATAATTTTTCTTATTAATATATTCACTTTGAATTATAAATAAGTTGATATGTTAAATATATATTAAATCATAATATACAAGAAGACCATCCCCATCGTGTAAATACACATATCAAATAAGTTTCCAATGTGAAATTTTCAGAGGAGATAACTTAGTTCTAGTTTAGTGTTATTTATATCAAAATGATAAATTAAAAAAATGAACTATTTTATTTAAACTTAATTTTGCGGTTAAAACATTAAAAAAAAAAAAAAAAAGATAACCACAAGTGTTTAAATCAACTAATTTATGGGGTCTAAAAAATTAATTATCAGAAAAACCTTCGGTGACCACAACAAATTCGAACCAGCCACAAATGAATAACCCCCCCAAAATTTGACCTATTGAATACTTACAAGGCTATGAAATATAAATTTTGTGGTTAAAAGTAGGGGTGATAAAAAAACGACCAATCCGATCAACCCAACCCGACCAACCCGGGAAAAAATCAATCCGAGGTAACTCGACATATAATCGATACAAAATTAGGGCAACCCGAAGCTATTGGGTTAGGTTCAAAGTAACCTAACCAACCCGATAACTCGATAAACATTTTGGCGATTTCTCTAAAATTATTTATATTTTTCTTTAATACGTATAACACTACTGGAAAATTGCTTATTTCCGACCAAGATTTCCGACGGATATTTATAATATCCGTCGGTAATTACCGACGGAACACCGACGGAAATGAAAACTTTGCGACGGATAGACTATCCGTCGGTAAATATATATATTTACCGACGGATATTAAATTATTTTATTTTATTTTTTATTTTCAAATCCGTCGGAAATCCGTCGGTAATTTATATAATATAATAAATATTTATTTTTTTCTGACGTCCGTCGGTGATCTGTCGGTAATTACAGATGGATTACCGACAACATTTAAGACTCCGTCGGTAATCCGTCGGTAAATTTAATAATTTAATAAATATTAATTTTTTCTGTGATCATGTATGTATATATATATATATGTATGTATGTTTGTATGTATGTGATCATGTATGTAATATGTACATGTAAATATGTGATCATGTATAGTATGTATGTGATCATGTATGTATATACACATGTACGTATGTGATCATAAATGTATGTACACCATGTATAGTATGTATGTGATCATGTATGTAATATGTATGTATGTACATGTACATATGTGATCATGTATGTATGTACATGTACATATGTGATCATGTATGTATGTACATCATGTACATGTATAGTACGTATGTGATCATGTATGTAATATGTATGTATATACATGTACGTATGTGATCATGTATAGTATGTATGTGATCATGTATGTATGTACATGTACATATGTGATCATGTATGTATATACACATGTATGTATGTGATCATGAATGTATGTACACCATGTATAGTATGTAGGTGATCATGTATGTAATATGTATGTATGTATATGTATATATGTGATCATGTATGTATGTACATCATGTACTGATCCATTAAAGTCAATCGGGTCCATTAAAAGTTCAACTGGGTACGTTAAAGCTTAACTGGATCCATTAAAAGCCCAACTGGGAACGTTAAAGCCCCACTGAATCCATTAACTGGATATATTAAAGTCAACCGGGTCCATTAAAGCCCAACTGGATCCATTAAAGCCTAACTATGTATGTTAAAGCCCAATTGGATACGTTAAAGCCCAACTGGGAACGTTAAAGCCCACTGAATCCATTAAAGCCCAACTGGTAACGTTAAAGCCCAACTAAATCCATTAAAGCCCAACCAAATCCATTAAAGCCCAACCGGATTCGTTTAAAGCCCAACTGGGTACGTTAAAACCTAACTGGGTCCATTAAAGCCCAACTGGATTCATTAAAGCCCAACTGTGTACGTTAAAGCCCAATTGGATACGTTAAAGCCCAACTGGGAACGTTAAAGCGCAACTAAATCCATTAAAGCCCAACCAAATCCATTAAAGCCCAACCGGATTCGTTTAAAGCCCAACTGGGTACGTTAAAGCCTAATTGATCACATTTGGTTCCTGATCTAATTGGAATTAACGGGAAAAGATAACGGTCGTTAATTGTTTCCATTAAGTCCAGTTACTTCAGGGGTATTTTAGTCAATTTAAATATAATTTGATAAATTAATAAATAATTTTAAATATAATTTGATAAATTAATTAATAATTTATTTATTAATTTTAATATTAAATAATATATTAATTAATAATTTATTTAATAATTACAATTTTAAATATAATTATAATTTTAAATATAATTGTAGAGAGATGCATGGGGCCGTGAGCCTACCAGCGACGAGGTTTGGGAGGCTACACACTGCACCAACAGGAAGCTTGTTCCGGGTGCAACTGGTCCGTCCACGGATCCTTCGATCTACGTTTACCCAAAGGCGGCTCATACGATTGTAAGTTCAATTATGCATGACTAGATATTTGTTTGTTTTATAAGATAGATAGAAATTATAGCAAACTTAGTTTGGGCTGCAATTGTTGGGAAGACGATAGGATTGTTTTGATAAAAGCAGGTCATGGATATATGTTCAAATCACAGTTGAAATGTTGCCGAATTTTCTATAGGTTAGTTGACTTGACAATATATAATTTGGTAAACTGTAGGATGTCTACCATCGAATTAGGGAGATGGAGTACCCAGACTTACCTCCCGGCACTGTACCTCCCAATGACGCCGAGTTGTGGGAGCGTAGTGTCGGAGGACGGCGTAAGGGCCGTATTTTTGGATGGGGGACCACTCAGGATCCCTATTATACTATGACCGGTGATTCAGGTGCCAGTTCGAGCAGGAGAACGCACAACCGTCGCGATGAGGAGGTATGCTTGTCAAATGTTGTTTAACATTGTTAATCATATGTTTGTTAAATGTTGTCTGACATTGTTCTATATATGTTTGTCAAATGTTGAATTTAAGTTGGAGGAACTGAGGCAGAGGTTAGAGAGAGAGGAAGCAGAGAGGATCCAGTTGCAGGAGCGACTACAGAGAGAGGAAGCAGAGAGGATCCGGATGCAGGAGCGAATGGATAGAGATGAAGCAGAGAAGAGACAGATGCAGGAACGAATGACACAGTTTGACGCGTTCATGATCAAGTTTAACAATCAGCACCCCTTTCCCCCTCCGTAGGATTACGTTTATGTATTTATAGATATTTTGAACAATTTAAGACTTAGTAATATTTAAAAATTGACATTTTTGTACAGGATAAAAACTGGAAAATTTTAATTTTTAATTATTTAAAAAAAAAATTAAATTACCAACGGATTATCCGTCGGTAATCCGTCGGAATATATTTTTTAATTTAATTTTTATTTAATAAAAATCTGTCGAAATTAATCCGTCGGTGAATAGCCGTCGGTAATCCGTCACTAAAAGTCGACCGTCGGTGATCCGTCGGAAATAACCCACGCCGTCGGTAACCGTCGGAGATCCGTCGGAAAATTAAACCGTCAGTGATCCGTCGGTAATATCCGTCGGTGACCCGTCGGTGATTTGAACGCCGACCACCTTTTTACCGACGGACATTTACCGACGGATCACCGACGGATTTCGATTTTACCGACGGATTTATCCGTCGGTGATAAGCCTCTGTTTTGTAGTGTAAGTTACCAAAAACAACTCGGCGATAACGAGAAATAGAACTCATAAGAGGACATTATTGGAAAGTTGTAGGTAATACCTAAATATTTGACGAACTCGTATATTCTTTTGAATGATGGATCGTATTTCAAAGAAAAAAATTCTTATTTTTATGTTTTAAATATTGTTTTTACTTTGTTTAAACACAACCCGATCAACCAGACCAAACCGACCAACCAAAACGGGTTGGGTTGGGTTGCACTTTTGTTTGGGTTGGGTTGGGTTGAAAATTCTCAAACCGCCAACATTAGGTTGGCATGTTGAAACGTCTTCAACCTGATCAACCCAACCCGTGAGCACCCCTAGTTAAAAGGTATTAAAATAAAGAGTAAATTGCAAATTTGGTCCCTGTGGTTTATTGTTTTTCTCACATTTGGTCACTACAAAATTTTTATTGCAAGAAACTCCCTGTGGTAGGCAAAAGTGCTCGGATTTGGTCCCTGTGACTAACGTCCGTTAGTTTGCAGGTGTTAAATCCCCTCATGTACCTTGCACATGAGGGTATATGGGTCATTTTACTCCACAAGGACCAAAATTACAATTTACTCTTTTATATTATACCATTTTCAAAAAATATAGTATTTATATTATATAATTAATATATAATTATCACTTAATTAAAAAATAACTTATTTAATGAAACATCAAAATTTTATTTAGTTAATAATTAAAAAATAACTTATTTAATGAAACATCAAAAATAGTACTCGAGTATACTCATACACCTGTAGATTCATAATGGCATTGGCCAGATGAAATTCTGAATTTACCTTACATGAGAGTCCTCACTACTGTCGTCCCGATTCTCGATGACCGATGACTCCTTAAAGGCTTCCTACATCTCAGTTGTGTCCCTCTATTTCACAGTTTAAGTTTAGGCCCATCCAGTCACCTAAATCCCTTAAACTATGGCTCTGATACCAACTGTAACAACCCGAACTTTAATTACATCAAAATGTAATTATCCATACCAAAAACGATGTCCCCAAGCCTACAATTCAAACAAGGTTTGCAAATACAACCTATTACACAACAGAGTCTATAAGGAAACTACTACAAGAAGTCTTCTAGCTCCTGGAAACAGCTCACATCTTCTCCTTACCCTTACCGGTACCTGCTACCTTGCGATAACCTGAAAAAAGGTTATAGTTTTGAAAGAGCGAGGGTTAGACCGATGGTCTAGCGAGTCCCCTCCAAGCGCTACTGAAACAGTTCAAATATTATTTTAAACATTTAAACAAAGCCTTACGCCTCACGAGCGTAACTCACTCTACTGACCAAACATTTACCTCACTTTACGTCTCGCGAGCGTAACTCACACTACTGACCAACACTGCCGTCAAAGATGGTATGTCTGTCTCGTACTGCCTTATTTTGGGGACACACCCTAATGGCATAAACGGGCCACACTCCCCGGTACGATCAGGCGGGCCAAACTCCCCGACTTAGGTCAAAACTTCCGAATTAAATGTATGCATACATCTAATTAACAACATTATATAAAGCGCGTATATATAAACTTAGCAGGAACATGCCAACATAATTAAATCAACATTTAATTTAAACCTTCGAAAACTTTTGATAATAAAAGCGTGCAGTTCAGAAAACTCACAAGTATCAAACAACTTTCGAAATCGTAACAGATTTAGTTTGAAAGAATCACCTCAGATCCTTCTCGCTTAAAGCCCGCTTTCTAACGATTAACACCACCTACGACGATACCGAATAAAAACGGTAAGCTAACTTGCAGATAACAGTCTCTCTCTCGACAGAAGAACCTGCCCCGACTATCCACACCGATCGACACACACCAGTCGACACCGGTCGGCACCACACCGGTGGACACCGGTCAGCGCCCCCCGGTCCGGTCGACATTCAAACAAACTCGCCCAAGGCGATTCAAAACTTCGCACAAAATACTCAGATCCTCAAATCACCCAATGACACGGTTAAAAAACTCAACAACGAGATTATTTACCGACTATAACTCTTAGATGGGAGTATTAGGCTAGAATCATACCTTGATTTGCAAAGAAACGATCGATCCTTCAAGCCCTAGCCCTCTTTCTCTCCTGCTCCTTTCTCCCTTAAGCCGCCCTCAACCAGACTCAGGAATGAAAAGTGAGAAATATTGTTAACCCAGTTTAATCTAGTTGATAATTAAACACACTACACAATAAAGATCAGAATAACATACCACAATCCCTTGAATAATCAATGAAAACCTTGTGTGTTCTTGATACCTTGAATGTAGGATTACAGAGAAACGTACGGCTACCTCACTAATATGATTATTGTAAAATATGAGGATTAACCCTAAAAACCTAATTAATAAAACCTATTTATATCTAAGCCTAATAGGCCTAATGGGCTTGGGCCCAACTACTAAACAACTATCAACTTGTTACAAGTTAGACCCTCTAACTAACTTTAACACAATTGCAATTTAAACCCTTAACTTTAACTTTAACTTTAATCTTGAATACAATTTATGATCCAACAATCTCCCTCTTTGGATTCAAGATTAAAAAAAATTTGGCAATAGTCTTCGGGTCTTCACTTTTCTTGAAAACTGTAGTAGATATGACTTTGACAGCTTCAAATCTTGTAGCTTTACACAATCTTCAACTTTCTCTTACTTGAAGTGTCCTTCTGACGATCATCTTCAGTCAGGCTTTTAATAGATCAAATAAATTCCGACACTTTGACATCTTTGAAAACTTCAACAATCTCTACTTCAAGACTTCAAAAGTTCTTGTATTCTCCCCCTTTTTGATGAGTGGTGAGAATCATCATCATCAAAACATATCAGAACAATCTCCCCCTTTGTCATTATAGACTCCAATTTAGCACTGTCTTCATGTACGGATCCATGTGTGGAAATAAGAGCAGTCTCTCCAAATGGAGAAAGTGATTATTTCAATCTATGCAGATTTAAATAAAAAGTAGTAACCATTCGAATCTTTTCAAATTCAAACAGTTTAATAGGTGTAACCCTGAATCAACAAATGACTCAGTTAGAATGCCTGTCAGTGACACATAGTCACTGAGTAACACAAAGTTACTATATAAGGAGCTGGTTTTGATGTTGGCTCCCCAGGTCTTCCATTCAATCATCGAATAACACATGGTTATCTATGAACGTTCTGACAGAAAACAAATTTATGTGTGCTCGTGCATGTGTATGAAAGAATTAAGCATAGATGATTGCTTTTTCATATAGGCTCAAAGTATGTAAACTTGTTGAGACAACAACAAATTATACATAGACTCAATGTGCATGAGAAAAGATCGAAGGTGGGGCAACTTTCCTTCTTTTTTAATATTAGTATCTTCCAAATGAAGAACCAATAGCGTATGTGTTGCTTCCCCAGAAAATGTGAAACATTCTCTTTTTGAGAAAAGAATGAGTAGCTGGTGGGGTTTTATGCAAGAGATGGCATGGGCTAGGTTCCTTTTTCAATGATGGTCACCAAAGAATGTGAACCAATCAGATTATGTGGCTGCCCGACTCAGAAAGAAGTTTGGTGCAGAGTTTAATATTCTTTTACTCTGTTCTCTCACCCTCTTTCTTTTAAAGCTTACTTCTAACCAATCTCTCTTTTCCATTTTACCTCTTCACACACCAACACTCAAATCTTTTGACCCCTCTCCCTTCAATCACTCATGGAATACTTCCTGGGTAGGAAACACTGTTTATCGTGAATCCATGGAAGTTATGTTAAGCTCACACATTGAATCCCTTGTATTTTCCTAAAAGAACGTGCTGTTCAACAACTTTTTGTACATGTAAGCACAAAGGAATACAGTTACACATGAAGAATGAATTCGGAGAAGTCAAAACAGTTATTTTTGACGATGCAATTCTCCCCCTCAAACTAAAAGAGGTTGACTATTAAGCTCATAGACGATTAAGCTCATAGACAATTAAGCTCATTGACAACTAAAAGAGGTTGTTTTTTTGTTTTTTTTAACAAAAATTAAACCAAAACAAAGAAAAATAAAGCACTGAAGTGCGGGTTCTAATACGATATGATTTGAAGCCATAGTCACTTGAACATACCTGCATATAAAAGAAAACATGGTAATCATTTGTGAAAATGATTCCGCTCTCGTTAGCAACAGTTGAAGAATAAAACACAAGATTAGGATTTAGAATACTCCCCCTCGAATCATGAGTAAGGTCAAGAAGACATGTTCAACATACCGAGTTTGCTGATTAGAAATTTGAACCGCTTTTCATCCAAAGGCTTGGTGAAAAGGTCAGCTAACTGGAAGTCAGTTTGAACAAAGTGCATTTCAATGTCACCTTTTTCTACATGATCTTTGATGAAGTGATAGTGTACATCGATATGCTTGGTCTTCGAATGCTGTACCGGGTTAGCAGTTATGGCGATTGCGCTCTTGGAATCACAATAAATAGGAATACGCTTGTAGTTGTAGCCAAAGTCCCTTAACTATGTCTTCATCCAGAGGACTTGTGAACATCAGCTAGCAGCAACTACATATTCAGCCTCAGCAGTGGATGTTGAAACGCAGTTTTGTTTCTTTGAGGTCCAACTTACAAGTTTATCACCTATAAATTGACAAGATCCAGAGGTGCTCTTCCGGTCTAGCTTGCATCCTGCATGATCAGCATCTGTAAAAGCAGTTAGTTCAAAACGAGAATCCTTTGGATACCAAAGGCCTAAATTAGGAGTGCCTTTGAGATATCTAAGGATTCGCTTAACAACATTATAGTGCGACTCTTTAGGATTAGACTAATATCTCGCACAAAAACATGTGGCAAACATTATATCTGGGCGACTGGCAGTCAGATAAAGTAAAGAACCAATTATGCTACGATACACTTTTTGATCAACAGGTTTCCCGGAGGGATATGCGTCTAAGAGTGTACCAGTAGCCATTGGTGATTTCATGATTGAACTGTCTGACATATTGAACTTTCTTAACATGTCTTTTATATATTTAGCTTGATTAATGAAAATGCCGTCGGGTAATTGCTTTACTTGTAAACCAAGAAAGAAATTTAATTCACCCATCATCGACATTTCAAACTTTGTTTCCATGATTTTAGAAAAGTTCTTGCAAAATTTCTAATTTGTCGACCCAAATATTATGTCGTCAACATAAATCTGAATGAGAATCAAGTCCTCACCTTGCCTTTTAAGAAATAAGGTAGTATCAACCGTACCTTTCTTGAAACCAGAAGCCAGTAGAAATTTAGTGAGAGTTTCATACCAGGCTCGTGGTGCTTGTTTAAGACCATAAAGTGCTTTGTCTAAAACATAGGAAAGCTGACTTTACATCCATTTGATAGACTGTAAAGTTTTTATGCGCTGCATAGGCTAAGAAGATTCTGATGGCTTCGATCCTTGCAACAGGGGCGAATGTTTCGTCATAGTCAATGCCCTCCTGTTGACAGTACCCTTTTGCGACCAATCGAGCTTTGTTCCTTACAACTACTCCTGCTTCGTCTTTCTTGTTTCTGAAAACCCACTTAGTTCCAATAACAGTTTTACCTTTAGGTAATGGGATCAAGCGCCATACCTTGTTCCGTTCGAATTGCAGAAGCTCGTCTTGCATAGCAGAAATCCAAAAGGGATCACGTAGAGCTTCAGATGCTTTCTTTGGTTCTAGGGAACTAAGGAAGCTTGAAAACATGCAGAAATTTGCTGATGCGGACCGTGTCGTGACACCAGATTGTACGTCACCTATCACATTATGCAAGGGATGATCCTTAGTCCAACGATGTGTGCTTGGTAAGGATTCAACTGTTTGTTGCGTATTTGATGCATCGTTTTCATCATGCACGACAGGTAGATCCACAGATGTACTCGGGACATCTTGTAATGGTGTTTCTGATATTGAGGCTTCTGGACTAGCAGTTGAAGTACTCGTGACTTCAATTCCAGAAGAACTATCTGCAGAGACAGATTCAACATTAGTAGAGTCAGAAACTAACGGTATAGTTGTACCTGATGGAGAAGCAGTTTCAGTGACTTCTTCGGAAGGTCCAGACATATCTTCAGAAATAGCAGGGGCCTCCGGGCTTGTTATTGATGTAGATATGCCTTTATCAAAATATGCACAAATATCATCGAAGGCATCAATAAACAGTAAATCTAACTCAGATGAAGTAGAGTTAGAGTTAGAAGAAGTGGATCCTTTAGAAGTTGGTTCTATTCTGGATTGAATAGCAGCTTTGTCCTTAATTCTGAGTTCTGAACTGTTGTGTCCAGAAGTCCTTGTAGAATTCTCATCAAAGGAGACATTGATGCTCTCAACAACCGTCTTGGTTCGAATAATGTAGATTCGATAAGCCTTGGATGTCAGAGAGTATCCAACGAGATATCCTTCATCCGCTTTCTTATCAAACTTTGATAATCCTTGACGTTCTCGCAGAATGTAACACCTGCAACCAAAAACACGAAGGAATTTGATGTTAGGTGTACGATTGTTGATTAACTCATATGCTGTTTTATTAAAGCGCTTGACCACAATGGTACGATTCTGAGTAAAACATGCTGTAGCGACTGCCTCGGCCCAAAGGTACATGGGTAGATCAGAATATGCTAGCATAGTACGAGCAGTTTCAACAAGAGTGCAGTTCTTCCGTTCAACAATGCCGTTTTGCTGTGGAGTGTAGGCTGCGGAGAAGTTATGTGAAATTCCTACAGAGATAGGATAACTCTGCAAGGTGTCATTCTTGAACTCCGTGCCGTTATCGCTGTGAATCGTTCGAACTGGCAATTGAAGACGTACTTGGATGTGCTTGATAAAAGCGATAATCAACTCTGGCGCATCTGACTTGTTGCGAAGAAACTCGAGCCATGTATACCTTGAATAGTCATCTATCATTACTAATACGTATTTCTTGCCATTGATAGATGCCGTTCGCATTGGGCCACAAAGGTCCATATGAAGAAGTTCCAGTGCAGATGAGGTTGATGATTCAACTTTGGACTTGAAGGAGCTTCGCTTCATTTTGCCCATCTCACATGCAGAACACAACGAGTCTTTCTCAAACCTCATTTCTGGTAGACCTTTGACCAGACCTTGTCTCTGTAGCTTAGCTATAGATCTGAAATTTTGATAAGACAAGCGTCGATGCCACGCCCACGATTGTGGTTTAGAAGCTTTGGCTAGTAGACATACTGGACGTGTGGCAGACAGTGTAGGAAAATCTACATAGTATAGATTTCCATGGCGCTCATCTTTGAAGACTTCGTAACCATCAGGATCCTCAAGATAACAATGAGTTGTTGTGAAGCGGACTTGATATTTCATGTCACAGAAGTGACTAGTACTGAACAAATTATGATCAAGCCCTTCTACATATAACACTCTTTGAATCTTCACAACCCCATTATCCAGCATTCTGTATCCTCTGACGTGTCCTTCTACATCAGAATTGGCAAAACGAACTGCTCCAGCAGGCTCCTCCACATAGTTATGCAAGAGGTGCTTGAATCCTATCATGTGGCGTGAACATCCGGAATCTATCACCCACAGTCGACAGGCCCGCAAAAGAGACAATTAGTTTTGCTTAGGTACCCATATCAAGATGGGTCCTTCACGATTAGCACCAAGTAATTCAGAAATATCAGCAGGTTTAACTTTCACTCGCCATTCATAACGGGGTTTTGGAACCCATTTCCAAACCATCTTAGCATTTAATTCCTGAAAATGCTTCTTAGATTTAGGATTGGCAACCTTAGCTCGAAACACTTTGGGTTGTGTGAAAGAATTAGAATTAGAATTGGACTTAAGGTTCAGTTTAGCTTTTCTTTTACTTTTTTTGGACTTAGGAGTGGAGTAGTATTGGAATGAGTTATCCCAGCAGTGTTTGCAATATAGATTCTTTCGAGCAAAATTCATAAACTTAGATTTATCGGAACAAATCTTACATTCATGTTCATCAAAAGAATTACTTGTCAAAATAACACTGTCTGAAGTACAACTGCTTGGAACAAAAGTTTCACTAGCTAACCTATCATGCTTATTCAAACTATTATCTTTATTCTTCTTACTCCTCCTAACTCCATTTCCTTTTATATCTGAAACAGAAACAGGAACCTTTTTAGTCTCTATCTTAGAGGGTGGTTCTTTTCTAGAGATACTTGAAGTCTCACCCTTCTAAAAAATACTATGTGGATATTCAGGACAATCAGAGTAAACAACTGAAGGTTTTGCAGGAGCATCAAATTCTGGATTAGTTCTTACCTTCCAGCTTGGATCATTGAACATCTGTTTATCATTTGAAGCATTTTTAAACAAAGTAATTTTCAAATCATTGATCTCTGTGCAAAGCTCTTGATTTTCTTTCAAAGAATCTTCAAGTTTAAACTTAAGATCAAAGTTTTCATCTTCAAACTCATCAAGAGACTGTTGCAACATATCAATTTGCTTCATCAATTCAGATGTATGATCACTCACATAATTTGACTCCTTTGTAGTAGAAGCAAGATCAGAATCTGAGGCATTCATCATTTCAGAAAATCTTTCCTCGGTCATGTTTTCAATAAACTCCGTTTTATCATTTTTAGAACAAGATCCATTCGTGATGACAATTTCTTCTTCAACCTCTTCACCAAGTAAAGGTTTAGAAGCAATGGGATTTGAGACTGATGGTATAGTAGATGGATCAACATCCGATTCATACTCATCATATTTGCATGCAGTCTCAGGTGGAACTGTGTCATTGCTGACTGATTCTTTTGAAAATGTGTTAAACAGTGAATCAAAATCAGTTAATTCGATCTTTCGAGTTTCATAGTTTTTGTTCAAATCACTGTATTTAAAACCAACTGTTTTAAAAGAATTTTGAGAATCAGTTTCACAAGACTTGTCCTCCCCTATTTCTTCTTGACCTTTGGTCTCTGTAAAAGGTTTAGAAGTACTTGCTTCAACAAAGGTTGCACGAATGTTAGGAATGGGTCTGATTGCGGAGCCAAATTTATCAAAATTATATAAGTGCTCCGGTGCCTTTTTCAAAATTTCATTAGTTGGCACACCCAAACATGGTTTAAGTTTATAAAACCTTTCGTCTTGGAGTTTATTGGTCAACAGATTTAATGTCTGTTCAGTCTGACCTCGTTTCATATTAATATCCTCCAATTGCTTGATTTTGGTGAAAGCTTCATTTCTTTCTTGATAACAAACTTCAAATTTGATTTTAAACACACCCTTTTCAGCATTAAGATTCATAATATCCTTTTCTAAACCAGATATTTTTCTTTTTAAAGAATCTTTTTCAGATTTTAAACCCTCCTTTTCCTTTTCTTTTTCTTCCACAACAACTTTTAGCAAAGCATTTTCATCACGAAAAATCAAAACATCTTGATGTGCAGAGCTAAGTTTACCTTTCAATAAAGCAAATTCATCTTTCATACTATGTATTTGGGTCATCAAAGATTCAATAAGTTCAGAATTATCACTTACCTCAGAGTTTGCATCTTCGGATTGTGCCTCAGAATCTTCATCGTCACCATCCAGTTTTGCCATATAGGAAACTTGGGTGAAGTGTTCCTGCTCCTCGTCATCAGAACTTTGGAACAACCAGTTTCTTCTTCAGCCATCAGCACTTTTCCTTCTTCAGCTTTCTTGACAATGAGTGACTTTCTTGCATAATACTCTGAGTTCCTTACCTTCTTGAACTTGCAGTCTCTTGAGAAATGCCCAAATTTGCCATAGTTGTAGCATCTTCCTGGTTCATCCTTTCTTTCTTCACGCTTTTCCTCTCTCTTTCCTTCTCTTCTATCTTCCTTTCTGTCTTCTCGGCCTTCCTCTCTCCTTCCATGCCTTGGCTTGTATCGCATCTCATACTTCTCTTTCTTGTATCCATCATACTTTGGCTTTGAGTAGAATTTCTTCTTGCCAAAGCTCTTCTTGAATCGTCGAGTAATTAGAGCCAAGTCCTCAGAGAACTTCTGAATATCTGGATCAGAATCAACCTCCAGTTCTTCATCACTTGAATCAGATTCGGACTTAGTAACCTCAGTAACCAGAGCTTTAGACATCTTTTTCTTTGACCTTGCAGAGGATATCGGAACTGAACTCTTTCCTTTGCCAGCAATGAGAGCCACGGACTCCTTCAGATTATTGGACTCATTATTAATCGTTCTCACCTCATCCTCATGCTGAGAAAGAGTAGAGAAGATATCAGTGACGTTTTCCAGAGCCATGTTCTTTGACATCTGAAGGTTGATGGCAAAGTTCTTCCATTCAGGATTCAGGTTCTTGATGAACTTGTAATTTATCTCTGAAGCTGATTTAGAGATATTGTTCCTCCGCAAGTAATTGAGAATGATGTTGTATCTGTTGTAGGTCTCTAGCAACGTCTCTCCTTCTTTTGCGTGAAATCCCTCGTATGCATTTATGCATAGATTCTGCTTAGCTTGGATGGAGGCTTCACTTCCTTCAAACTGTCTTGATAGTTCATCCCAGACTTCTTTTGCAGAGTTCCGACTGTCTACACGGTTGTAGATGTCATTCGGAATTGCCATGGTCAGATAAATAAGAGCCTCTTCATCTGTCTTGTACTGTTCTTTCTGCTTTTCGGTAAAGAACTGATAAGGTTTAGGAACATATCTGTCAGAGATTTCTGGAGAGGTTTCAGTTTCTGCTTGTCCTGGTACTCTGATCATTGGATTTACTGGACCATTGATGATTGATTCCATATAGTCTCTGTTTTTGTGATTCAGAAACTGGATGATTCTCTTCTTCCATTGTTGATATTCATCAGCCATGAGGACAGGAGGTTTGGACTGAGAGCCCATTGAGAGAAGTTGATTTGACATCTTAGCTATATGGTTAGAAATCAAACTAATCTGTACCAAGAGAATCAACTAGATGAGATCGTTAGAATCAAGAGTAGGATAAAGACTACACTTAAAAATTTTCAGAATTTTTTTTTCCCAAAAATAATTAAATGCAATACTGCACAGTATAATTTTCAGATAAAATAATCAAAGAATCTGGCGCAAGAATCGGATATATGCTAAGGACAGTGGCGCAGAGGACAGTTCGCACGAGATACTTAGATACAGGTCGCGCAAAGTGTGGTTTGCGCTAGCCGCGGGTGGTGCAAAACAGAGGTTCGCGTGAGATGTGGGTCGAGCAAAGTGAGGTTTGCGCGAGCCTTGGGTGGCGCAAAGTGTGGTTTCTCGCGAGTAGGCACTGGCGCAAAGTGAGTGTGATCGGTACCTTGCTTCGACCGGGATCTTGTCCGACCGGGATGCTGCACTACCGGGATGTTGCACGACTGGGGGTTTCTTCGACCGGTGTTGGTCTTTGACCGGTAATGTGGACCGGTAAGGACAGAGTGTTGGCCGGGCAACCAGACTGGTCTATTGAACGGGGTGTCCCCGACCGATATGCTGACCAATAAAGTGTAAGGCGCAAAGTAATAGTTTGCGTGACTCAGGTCGACCGGAAGTCTGTCGACTTGAATATCGACCGGGACCGGGTATTATGAATATCGACCGGTGTTCTTGAAGGTCGACCCAGAAAGTCGATGATCAACCCAGAAATCACTTTAACCACAGAAATTTAATGCAAAAATTATACCTTTGTGCCCAGACACATGTATTAATCAAAGTGCAATCAAAATCAAAGATTAATTTCAACTTTCAATCATCTATTTGAAGAACACAGTGTCGATTACTTTATGAATCCCAAATTCAAGAAATATCAAAAAGCTAACTAATTGATGATTTTAGGTGCAATTAAACTATCAGATAACACCCTATAACATAAAACACATTGTATCATGAAATTGATTTTTTTTACTTATTGAACCCAAATAAGTCGATGAACAGTATAATCCAATAAACAGTAAAATCGATAAACTTGATTCTTTTGGCTCTGATACCACTTGTTAACCCAGTTTAATCTAGTTGATAATTAAACACACTACACAATAAAGATCAAGAGATATAAAGATCAGAATAACATACCACAATCCCTTGAATAATCAATGAAAACCTTGTGTATTCTTGATACCTTGAATGTAGGATTACAGAGAAACGTACGACTACCTCACTAATATGATTATTGTAAAATATGAGGATTAACCCTAAAAACCTAATTAATAAAACCTATTTATATCTAAGCCTAATAGGCCTAATGGGCTTGGTTCCAACTACTAAACAACTATCAACTTATTACAAGTTAGACCCTCTAACTAACTTTAACACAATTACAATTTAAACCCTTAACTTTAACTTTAACTTTAACTTTAATCTTGAATACAATTTATGATCCAACAAATATCTTAGGGTTAAAACATATATATAACCCAAGTTTCATTTAACCCCCTTGAACTTTAGGCCTCACTTAACTTTTCACCCAACTATCAAAATTATCGAAATTTTGGATCCGGATATTACAATATCCCCCCTCAAGAGAATTCCGTCCCCGGAATTCCATCGTTGAACAGATGGGGATACTGAGATCTCATGTCCGCCTCCACTTCCCACGTTGACTCTTGTCCTTTGTGAAATCTCCACTGGATTTTCACCAACCGGATTTCCTTGTTCCTTAACTTTATAACCCAACGGTCAAAGGCCCCCTCGGAACTTATGATCACGGCAAACTCTCCTTTGCTTGCATACCTCGCAAAGGTATCGCTGCTCCACCTCCAACAAGTGCTCTCAAGAGAGGCGAGAAACATGACACGAATTATCCCAATTCTCATCGAACATTTTCGGTTATACACTTCCTCTCCAACTCCTTCCATAGCTTCTACGGACTCCAAAAAGTAAACCAACACTAGCTTTCTCTCGAACGTACCACTCCATTCTATGGGAACAACTCCTGCATCAAGTTACGCCCTTTCAAATTTTAAGATTCACAAGTCTCGCGTTCTTTCACCCACTCCAACTTACATTCCCTCAAATGCTCCAAGCATTCTGTTCCAAAATCAAGGCCGTAACATCCCAGGTCAACTCTTGCGTCAACATGCATATAGTCAACCTTTGTTATCACAATAACCTCATAATTATGAATTTCTTCATCCGGTAACCAGCCATTGCATAGTAACTTCTCTCGGTATGGCATACGTCAAACGTAAAAGCACTTTCTTTCCCAAACCATACTGTTCATCGTTCAACGGTGATACTCAGCTCATACGCAGTAACATACATCGCCCCAAAGGTCATCACCCCACTTCCATAATAAAAGAAAATTCCACATTACCTTACCCTCATAGCCCACTAATTCCAACTGAACGAATCATAATGACTCCCACTTCAATTCTCGTCGCATCCAACAATTGTCCGGTCGCAATTGAAATAAATTCAAGCTTTACCCGTTCTAACGTAGAGTTACCATGCTCCCACCATCACTCCAATTTAACACTAGAAGACAGGTTCACTTGGAATCTTTCCTACACAATTACCAAGTTAACTCACTCCGAGCACTACCTCCAACCGCTTCTTCCCTTTCCTTCTCAAAAACATGAACATGCTTCTAGTGATAGGCTCACTAGCTAGTCCCAATCCTTAGACCAACCGACCGCTTTAGCTTTATCCACTCTCGAACCATAGCATACACTCTAACCCCCTCTCTAGGGTTTATAAACTCACTTAACAGAAATTCTGAAAACATAAACTCCCAAATCTTGTGCCACTTGCCAAACTTCTTACTCTCAGGTCAACAATTCCAACTCGTCAAAACACAAACTACATTACTACACTTCACCGAACGGTTACCGACAATCCACACGCGAGACATTAACCACTCTCTCCCAAACATTACTCACTGATCGAAGACACCTCACGCTCATCACTCTCCTTCGCCATCTATAGGGTTCCTTCACATTCGAAGAATACTTCGACATCCTCACGGATTTTCCTGTCTCCTACAACCCACCATGAACTAAATCGTTTGACATTCACATCAATATGTCACTGAAATAAGATGAGCTTGTCCAACACCTCTCTGCGACCCAGGAACCCAAGGTTCCTCCATGAAGTTGCCGCCAACTATCCCTCGAACCCATAAACTTCAGATTAGCAAAAACACCAACCCAACCAACATCTATGCATCTCTGCCACATACTTGAAACTTTCGAAAAGCTCACCGAGAATCACTAAGCAAGGGTTTTCGCCAATGCTCATCCTATAACACTAACACAAGTCTAAAACTTAACCTCAAAGAAGCTCCTTACCACCATAATGACTTGAACGACCACTTTGGCGTAAATATAACACCATCTCATCTAACCATTCATCTCCCTACCACATCATCACCATAACACCAAAATCTCCGCAACACTTGGTACACATAACAGATACCCTCCCCATCATGCCGATCGTAACACCAATATTTGAGATAAAGTCGTTTCACGACTTCGTCCTGCTCAAATCTGGATCGCCCGCAAACTCTTGAACATTTAAACCACTCAACACGATTTCGCTTCTGATCGGCTTATCACGATCTGCCATATACAAAGTCGGGTAGTCGGTAAGATTAAGCGTACTCTCTCACGGGTTAACTTGCTCGAAGTGCAACCACCCCGATTGCTCCCTATACCTTACTCCCACAAAAACCATCAGAACCTCATGGGAATTTACCTGACCAACTAACAATCTTCCATTTTGAAAAGTCCCCTCGAGCTGGTCCTATACCATTCTAGATACACACCGTTCCCGAACGACCTCTAGTTTCCTTAAGAAACTCAGAAAAAAAACATGACCGTAGCCACTTCCCCATTTTCAGCGTCCCGACAATGGCCTCAACAATTTGTCGCTGACTTCAACATCACAGTCGACATAGTGATACTTCAACAATGTTTTCGACTAACAAGGATTCCCAAAGGAACCTACTCCTTCCAACGCATAATAACTATCTCGGTGTTCCACCGACTTCGCAAGTTGAAGGCACATGACTTACTTGATAGAATCTGATTACCAGATCAACTCAAAACTCTGGCTCGATGTCAATAACTTTTCATCCAAAAACCACAACGTTACGTAACAATACGCTGCTAAAAGGCGTACCTTAACGACTTCGAATTCCACCCCAAACAACACCACTCGCCGACTACACCATCTCAGGTTAGGAGTGCATGCTACCACAAAACGAATCATTCCTAACACTCAAGGGCTAAGGCTTCTGTCACTCTCCGCATTTCCCTAGAAGGAATAGCAGGATCATGAATCGACCGACAACGCCCGAACGTCACACTCTCATCCTCCACCCCTTTCCTCATCCTTAACTTCAATGCTTCCTTATGACCTAACGAGTTCATAGCCTTCATGCATGACAACATATTAGTTTGAAATCATTTGACACATTTGAAAATATTTTCAATGAAACTTTAATCAAGCGATTTCAAGAAGTTCTAACAAAATTACTTATGCTGAGTGAGTTAGTCGACTTCCGCCCTTGCTGGCATGACTAAGTCCATACCAGTCTTCCTTATAACATCACACGGTCAAAAGATGTTATATTTTCCACAAAAGATGACTCATTTATAAAAGAAATGCAATAACTCCCAAATTACTAAGTTCAAAATTTAGCGCACCGTGCAATAAACTTGCCCTTTTTCTAAAACCCACACACGTTTACACACGCTAACTCATTTTCAAAACAAATGACTCAAAGGTGCACACACACCAATAAACCTGATATGAAAGACTCAAGAAACTTATTCGAAAACACCATGCATGATACTCCCACTTCATTGAAGGCTATTCGCTCTCGTAAGGTCGACCGCTTACTCTCACACCAATTTACCACAGACCCTTACTCCCGACCAACCAGTCAGGTCCCTCACAATTGCATCCATCTTCAGCACCAACGATTCCCAACATTCTGGTATGTTCCACTACCAGTAACCAACGCGACCATTGATTCGCAATTCCTGCGTCCTTACTTTTGTCCAACTAGGCTTACCAATAATAGCTCTTTTCCATTTTGTCTTCATTCCATTTATTAGTCAACACGGATACCGTCTCTCAGCCACCCTCGCCAACTTTCAGTTAACTACTGATTCAAAAGGCTCAAATCTATTATTCGATTCTTGGGGTGAACTCTCTTGATGTCCATTGATCAACATCACAAACTACCAATCCAACGACTCCCTTGGAGTGACCAGCTTATCTCCAATCGTCCATCTTCCCTTTTCAGTCCCAAGAAGTTCTTCCTCCAGACGAAACATCTACATCCCACACAATACTCATCCCATAAGGTATTAACCTTAAACCCATGAACGTGCTCGCACAGCACGCCAGACCAACCCTATCGTTTCAATGATAGAACTCACTACCCAAAACTACACCCACCGACTAACCCAACAATAGTACTCGAGTATACTCATGCACCTGTAGATTCATAATGGCATTGGCCAGATGAAATTCTGAATTTACCTTACATGATAGTCCTCACTATTGTTGTCCCGATTCTCGATGACTGATGACTCCTTAAAGGCTTCCTACATCTCAGTTGTGTCCCTCTATTTCACAGTTTAAGTTTAGGCCCATCCACTCACCTAAATCCCTTAAACTATGGCTCTGATACCAACTGTAACAACCCGAACTTTAATTACATCAAAATGTAATTATCCATACCAAAAACGATGGCCCCAAGCCTACAATTCAAACAAGGTTTGCAAATACAACATATTACACAACTGAGTCTATAAGGAAACTACTACAAGGAGTCTTCTAGCTCTTGGAAATAGCTCACATCTTCTCCTTACCCTTACCGGTACCTGCTACCTTGCGATAACCTGAAAAAAGGTTATAGTTTTGAAAGAGCGAGGGTTAGACCGATGGTCTAGTGAGTCCCCTCCAAACGCTACTGAAACAATTCAAATATTATTTAAAAAATTTAAACAAAGCCTTACGCCTCACGAGCGTAACTCACTCTACTGACCAAACATTTACCACACTTTACGCCTCGCGAGCGTAACTCACACTACTGACCAACACTGCCGTCAAAGACGGTATGTCTGTCTCGTACTGCCTTATTTTGGGGACACACCCCAATGGCATAAACGGGCCACACTCCCCGGTACGATCAGGCGGGCCACACTCCCCGACTTAGGTCAAAACTTCCGAATTAAATGTATGCATACATCTAATTAACAACATTATATAAAACGCGTATATATAAACTTAGCAGGAACATGCCAACATAATTAAATCAACGTTTAATTTAAACCTTCGAAAACTTTTGATAATAAAAGCGTGTAGTTCAGAAAACTCACAAGTATCAAACAACTTTCGAAATCGTAACAGATTTAGTTTGAAAGACTCACCTCATATTCTTCTTGCTTAAACCCGCTTTCTAACGATTAACACCACCTACGACGATACCGAATAAAAACGGTAAGCTAACTTGCAGATAACAGTCTCTCTCTCGACAGAAGAACCTGCCCCGACTATCCACACTGGTCGACACACACCGGTCGACACCGGTCGGCACCACACCGGACACCAGTCGGCACCACACCGGTAGACACCGGTCAGCACCACACCGGTGGACACCGGTCTGCGCCCCCCCCGGTCCGGCCGACATTCAAACAAACTCGCCCAAGGCGATTCAAAACTTCGCACAAAATACTCAGATCCTCAAATCGCCCAATGACACGGTTAAAAAGCTCAACAACGAGATTATTTACCGACTATAACTCTTAGATGGGAGTATTAGGCTAGAATCATACCTTGATTTGCAAAGAAACGATCGATCCTTCAAGCCCTAGCCCTCTTTCTTTCCTGCTCCTTTCTCCCTTCAGCCGCCCTCAACCAGACTCAGGAATGAAAAGTGAGAAATATCTTAGGGTTAAAACATATATATAACCCAAGTTTCATTTAACCCCCTTGAACTTTGGGCCTCGCTTAACTTTTCACCCAACTATCAAAATTATCGAAATTTTGGATCCGGATATTACAGTTAAAAACCGAAACCGGTATATAAAAACCGATCTGTACGGTAATTTATATAAAAAAATCTATTAAAAATTCTAGTTCAATAAAATATAAGTCTAGTTATAACAAATTTTTAGAGGTAATTTCATATATCGTTTTAATATGAGCTAGATTTTTCTATAATATATAAGTTATGTTTTATATTAAAATTCAAAAAACGCACGTGTTTAATTTATTTTTATTGAATAATTTATTTTTTTATTAAAAATAAAATTTTGTAAAAGCGAAAATATAAATTATTTTATTATAATTTAAGTCGATAAAACTTAAATATAAATTATTAACTAAATAAAGTTTTGGTGTTTCATTAAATAAGTTATTTTTCAATTAAGTGATAATTATTTATTAATTATATAATATAAATACTATGTTTTTTGAAAATGGTATAATATAAAAGAGTAAATAGCAATTTTGGTCCTTGTAGAGTAAATTGCAATTTTGGTCATTGTGGAGTAAAATGACCCATATACCCTCATGTGCAAGGCACATGAGGGGATTTAACACCTGCAAACTAACGGGCGTTAGTCACAGGGACCAAATACGAGCACTTTTGCATACCACAGAGAGTTTCTTGCAATAAAAATTTTGTAGGGACCAAATGTGAGAAAAATAATAAACCATAAGGACCAAATTTGCAATTTACTCTAAAATAAACCCTAGAGGGGGAGGAGGGTAGGGGTAGATGGGGAGAGAGACTGATGACTAGTTACAAATAACTCGTGTTATATAAGTTGTATGAGTTTCATTAAATTAAAATAAAAGAAATGTAATTAAAATTTAGGGCCAAACAGTAAACCACATCGTATGCGGTTTAAAGATTTTTCTAAATCGTAAACCGCACTGCATATGTCTCAAACTGTAAAAAACCGCACCACATTATTTTTATGCGGGTTGCATCTAATACACTTCAAGGACGGTAATCAAATGAGAACCGTAAAAAGGTTGAGGACCGTAAGGACTAATTTTAATCGTTTAAGGATTTTAATCAAGGGTGATTAACAATGATGACACTTATTGTAATATTAATGAAAGTTTGGAAAAATTAAGGGTAAGATTGTAATTTCCCCCATTCCCCTTCACACTTCTCTCTCTCTCTCCCTAAATTCAATTCATAACTTGACCCACATCCTTATTACCACTGCTTCTTAGAAAAATCCCTATCTCTTCCATCAACAACCCATCACCGTCAACATGCAAATATTATCGCCGCTTTTGGAAAAAAAAACCATATCTCCTCCATCAACAACCTATCGCCGCCGCTTGTGGATTTCCATCACCACTACTCTATTACCGTTGAAAAAACCCTATGTTGATTTGGTAAATACAATGGCGAAATACGGCGAAGGGATAAGCATTGGATCATCAAAGACATACCAGACGAAGCTTCATAACTGGCACTGGGTCGAGACCGATTGTATCGAGTGGTCCAGAAACTTACTGTCGAAACTCCTCTCCGATCACACAATACTCAACGGCAAAGGGAACCTCTTCATCAAGACGAAAAAGATCGGGAAAATGGAAGGGGAGGCTTACGTTAATGTCCGAAAGGTGGAAATTATCCCTGGTTATGAGTTGAGTGTTTTGCTCAATTCGAGAGATGATGAAGGAAATCGCTTTTGATTGTTGATGGTGTTATCAAATTTCCTTACGTTTACAGAGCTGTGCGAAGAGCATGAAAACGAAACATAATTTAGGGTTTTTTGTTTTTGGTTTTATGGTGTGAAATAACAAACAAAATAAAATTAAGTTTGGTTTCATATGGTGAAATAACATTTATCGTTTCAAATCAACACCAAAATTCGGTGGACTTCACGATTTCTTACTCCGACCTCGATCTGCACATCACGATCATTGTTCAAACAGGATTTGAACACAGAACATAATTTAGGGTTTTTTGTTTTTGGTTTCATGGGGTGAAATAACAAATAGAAAAAAAATTATGTTTGGTTTCATGTGGTGAAATAACGTATATATGAAATATCATATTTATGAAGAAATTCTTTTTATTTCATGAGTTGAAATAGTATGTGTTTCATATGGTGAATCTCAGTTACCAAAATGACGATTATGCTCTTTTCATGTGGTGAAACAACTTTTAACTAAAACCATAGGATCAAAACTAAATTACGGCTTAGATCGGTTCTCAACATTTTTTTGGTTCTCACTTGATTTAACCCCTACACTTCAATCCGATAATTATAAAATTACAAGTTTAAAATAAAATCCACACTGACATTTAAATATTCCATACGTAATTAATAAACTAGTGACACAAACTAAAGAGTTTGAGAATTAATCTAAATACATTTGAAAAATTAACTTCAAAATAATTTCGACCATGATGTTTGACAAAACAACAAAAGAAAACAACTTAGATAAGAAATTCGTAACGTAAAACTTAAAAGGAAAACGATAGTTAATATTTCAATTTTGTACGGTTTTGTGTATTTTTTTTAAAATTGAAATGATAAACTTGTCCAATAATCTATAAATCAATATAAAATAATGGTGCAGATTATTTTCAACCTACAACTTAAGGCATATATAATTATTCAAAATCTATGTGGATGAATTGTTACTAGGGGTGAGCATAGGTGGTACCCGACCAAATATCATGGAATCGGTCCCGGAACCGGAACCGGTGGTTCCTAGAATGTTGGAACCGGAACTGCCTTCATCGGTTCTTGATTTTTTGGAAGCGGTACCGGAACCGCCTGGAACCGGGTACTCGGTGTGATTTTTTTTTAATTTTAACATTTCATACATTAAAAACTTAATTTGAAGTCTATTACAAACTAAAAATTACCAACTTAAAGTAATAATAAACATGACAAATGGTTCCGGTAATCCGACAAAAACTAAAAGCTAGTTATTTACATAAATAAAATGGAAACTCTTGATTCTTAAGAGCACAAAAGGACTTCCAATCTTCCATAACACTTCACTTCAAAGTCGTCAACACCTAAAAATGAAACACTTGGATCAAAACGAATAAATGGAACACATTACATACTCACGTAGACACTAAGATACATTACATACGGCTTCATATTTATAAAACATCAATTCTAAATTGTTACAAATCACAAGAATAAATAAATAGAAGATTACCTCAAAAAGAAAATTAGTTGATGCTAACAAATGTCTCATTTAGATCATTACGACCAATTTCTGAAATGAAATTAGCAAAAAAAAACACAAATTAGAATGTTAAATATGATATAAAAATATCCAAAAAAGAGAAAATAAATAAGTAAATTACCGTCCTCATATTTTTGCACATCCTCCAAGTATTGTTCCATGTCAATGCATATTGTTGATGGCCTCAACCAATCTTGAGCACATATCAAAACTTCCACCCTAAGATTTGGTAGGATTTGAAATTGAATTCTATTTTAAATTTGCTTTTGGTTTAAAGGAAATTCCAGAATTGAAATCCATAAACATTGGATTTAGAAATCTTATGGTGGTAGTTGGTATTTCACGATCTTTCATAGGATTTGCTTGTAATAATAATTTAAAATATGTTCAAACCATTCGTTTTATAATAATAGATTAATAAAATGTAATTTAATTATTTTTATATTTATTTTATAAATTATTAAAAAAGAATGGAATTCAATTCCTTTCCAAATTCTACAAACTAAATACACCAAAAATTTCAAATCTTTCCACAAAATTCAAATCCCTTTATATCATTCTGTCAAACCAAACGAGACCCTTGAAGATGCATGGGTTTAACCTAACTCATTACACCTCGAGTAGATATGGCAAAAAAACTTCATACCCGATATTGGAACCCGATTTGACCGCAAAATCCCTTAGTTGACCAGGGATGGAAAATCCCCGAACTTACACAAGGGATGGGGATACTATCGTCCCCGACCTCAAACCCAACTCCGAGTATTAATAATAATTACATATAATCAATTTAGATGCTCAAAGAGTATATATAGTATATAAAATATAATCAATTTTTGATAGATGGGATTCCTTGGGTTCTGATTGATATTGTGCACAAAGACAGGTAAAATACATGATATCGGGTCGACTCGCTGTAAGATACAGAAGAGAGCTGATCATTCCTCTATAGGCAATGACATTTTTAGGTTTTCCAGCCTTGTTTAATGTCAGTGGTGGTGCCATAGGAGTTTTCATCGTTGATGTTTGAGTGAGATCAAACTTTTTCAGCATATCTTTAACATACTTACCTTGATGAATAAAAGTGCCTTTATCAGATTGCTTGATCTGAAGTCCAAGGAAGTAAGTTATCTCACCTATCATACTCATTTTATATTCTTTTTTCATTCTTTCAGAGAATCGAGTACACAAAGATGGGTTAATAGAACTAAATATAATGTCATCAACATATATTTGAATAAGAATAATGTGACCTTTAATATTTCTAAAAATTAGTGTATTATCAATCTTTCCACGTTCAATTTTTCAGAGATTAGAAAAGAAGATAGGGTGTCATACCAAGCACGAGGGGCTTGTTTTAACCCATAGAGAGCCTTATCCAGTTTATATACATAACCTGAATGCTTAGGGTCAGAGAACCGTGTGGGTCGTTCAACATAGACTTCTTCACTTAACTTTCCATTTAGGAATGCTGACTTGACATCCATTTGATATACTTTGAAGTCTTTGTGAACTGCATAGGCTAAGAATAGTCGAATTGCTTCGAGCCTAGCCACAGGGGCAAATGTTTCATCATAGTCTATGCCTTCCTATAGATCCCCGAAACAGTGCAATCAACGATAATAATAATCAATCAACAAGAATCAATCAATCACAACTGCTGGTCATATGATTAGATTTAACAGTAAAAGATTTAGGTTTACAGAGATAATTTATGATAAGCTAGAGTAAACCTTAATGACCATTCTTCTCTCTTCTCCACCCTAAACTCACCTAAACAATACTTTAAATACTAGGGGCTTGGGTCTAAAAGCCCAAGGACCATTACAACCAAACTAAATCCCAATAACAATAAAAGGCTTTTACAATGCATATAAATAAAACAATTAAACTCTATAAATGCGTTATACAACTTTCAACGCACTAGGACTTTCAGTCCTAACAATCTCCCCCTAAAGTTGAATAAGGCATTTATCGTCTTGAAATCTTCAGGCCTTGATCTTCTTTCCCTATTGAATCTTTGAAAAATCTTTGGTGTCGCATGTCTTCATATCTTTCCCAGGCACCCCCTTGAATAAAGTTCTTGGTCTTCTTAGTTTCAACTTTGTAACCAGATTCAATGTACAATAGCCTCGACTGAATGCACTATTGAGCAACTTTCAACTGTAGAAACTCAACACATTGGATCAACACACAATAAAGATAATGTGCGAGTTATGTGACATTCCACAGTGCAACTTCAGTGTAAAAACAAAGAATCTGCCTTTGAACCGCGAGTTGTCTGACTTTCAGCTTAAGAGCTTGTTCCAATCAGCTTGTAGGAAGAACAAGCTTATAGTAAACACCACATAATAAGGATAGAAGAACCAATAAAATCTTTGAATCTAACGCTTTTCAACCTTAGATTTAAGAAATTCTGTTGCTCCCCCTCAGATTTTGCTAACTCCCCCTCAACACGATGATCTGTGTCTTTGAATTTTCTGTCGTTCTCCCCCTCATGATGATTAGGAGAATCCTGAGCATCATGTAACTTCAAAGACTAACCGGATGAGTAGCAAAATACCAGATAAAACAATTCAGTAACCAAGGGTAACAGCTAACACAAATACACAATAGTATCCGTTATCACACCAATTAAAATTATGTGACCTATTTTCAGAGTTGGCAATGGGGTATCTCTTATAGGACTTCCAGTTATCACCGAAGTAAAATGTTAAAGATGGCCTAACCCTTGATTGTAGTCATGTGACGTGAATAATCTGAATTAAATCACACATGACATTCCTGCAAAACAGATTAGGAAGATTTTGGTTTAGGTATCCATGTTGTGATGGATCCTTGATAGTTAGTTGTCTTGGCTTTGAAGCTATTAAACTGAGGATTGGGGTTGATATAAGTACCATACCAACTATTAACATACCTTGAATGCACAAAGTCACTCTTTCCACAGTAAGTGAAGCAGATCGTTTGCCGGCGCAGACTGATCAACTTTCCTATAAAATAGACATAAGTAGGTGAATCAGTCTTGGAAATAAATGACTTTGTATCAACTACAGGAGAATCATGAGACTTGTTTCCATTACTACTTTCTGTAGTTGGTTTCTTTCTCCAAACCATCTTGACTTTTCGAAACACTTGATTATTTGAATCATCAACAAGAGAATTATAGAAAAGATTTGAAGGATGAATCCGATCTTTTGAAAATTCATTTGATTTGACAAACTTCTTCGAAGAATTAGATGTAGAAGATGAACTTGAAGAATAAGGAGACTGAACTACAATATCGGGACTGGCTTGTTCAGATAAATCAACTTTTGTATTTATTTCTTTAAGTTTCTTGACTTTTGTAGATAAAACATTTCTTTCTTCAAGAATCAAGTCAAATTGTTTTTGTAAATCGGATTTTACCTTCTGTTCTTTCAAAATCTCTGTTGCTAATCCATATAATTTCTTTGAAAACTTATGAATCTTAGTTTCGAAAATCTTTCTTTTACTTTCAAAATCCTTTTCTATACTGTTGCGGTTGCGTTTATCAGATATCTCTTTAAAAACCGTAACATTCTTCTTTTCAAGCATTTCCTTTTCACTCTCAAAATCTTTTCGCTCTTTCTCAAAAGAATCTCTCTCAATTATCAAAACATTTTCAAAATCTGAAATCTGTTTTGAAAGTTTCGCATTTTGAGCCTCAAAAACCTTTCTTTCATCGAAAAGTTTCTTTGAAAGCTCGAGAATCTTTCTTTCAAGATTCTTCCTTTCATTTGAGAAATCGACTTTTTCTTGTTAAAAAACAACAAGTCTTTTCTTCAAGTCGAGATTTTCACTCTCCAACATGTTTTCTCTTTCTTCAAGCGCCAGGTTCTTCTCTTATTTGGCTTCAAAATCTGCAACTTTTCGTTCAAGTTCAGATATTTTCTTTGAATTTTCATGTAGATCCCTTTTCTTTATATTAGCTTCTCTTTCAAGATTTGAAATCTTTTGGTTAAGATGCTCTATTCCGACAGAATACGTAGAGTAATTTGAACTACATGCTATTGTCTTTTCAAGATCTGAAATCCTGCGCTTGAGCCAGTTATTGTCGTCCTGTAACCGGAAAATTTGTTGATAAACTATTGTTACTTGGAAAGCTTAAAGTCTAGGGATAGAACTTGACAAGAGATGAAACTTTAAAGTGCAAGGACCAAAAGTGACAACGAGTGAAGCTTGAAAGTTTAGGGATAAAATATGACAAAGTTTGAAACTTTGACGTAAGAGGACTAAATGTGACACAAATTGAAACTTAAAACTACAAGGACTAAAAATGAAAAATTTTAAAACTCAAAGCTAGAGGGACTAAAAATGACATAAAATGAAACTACTAACTAGAGGGACTAAAAGTGTAAAATTTAAAAATTCTAACGGACTTAACTAGACTCTAACTGAAAAAGGACTAAAAATGAAATGAAACTTAACTAAATTAACAAACTAACTGACACTAACTGGACTAACAGAAAAGGGACTAAAAATGAAATAAAACTAACCAAACTAACAGGACAGGCGGAGACTTAACGGAACATGACTAAAATGTAAGAAATTTAACGGTCACTTAACAGAAACACTATTCATCATCTCCTTCGTTGAGACAACCTGCAAAAACTCGAAAACGGTTAGAAATAATCAATGCAAACCGATTGATAATGCACCCTAATCACTCCTTAAAAGATTAAAACTCAAACGATCAACCCACGATCACAAACGAACCAACCGAAAACTTTTCGGAAAACGATCGAAAACTTAAAAACTCGGTATGGGTTAAAACTTTTTGACCAAAATCGATCGTTTTGGCTTCGTGAACACGTTTTAACAGCTTATAGTCCAAATAATCAACCGACGATAAAAAATGAAGCAACCAAAAGTTTTTCGGAAAACGAACGAAATCTTAAAAACTCAACACGGGATGAAATTTTTCTTTCAAAAATGATCGTTTAGACTTTGTAAGCAACCCTTAACAGTTAACAATTGAAAAAAAACTTCGTTCATGGTCACACCAAAACAACCGAAAACCTTTTCAAAAAAATTCGAAATCAAAAATCAATCCTTGAGCTGTTTAGAAACCACCACGATGGGCAAAATTCAGTTTGAAGAAAGAACCAGATTAGATCTTCTACTAGTCAACCATGGAAATTGAATCCTTGGAAAGTCAATGGTCAAGGTCCCGAGAGATGGTTAAGATCCCGGGAGTTGCTATACAAACCGGGAGATTGAGCGGAGGAGCTTCTTTCAAACCCGGGAGTGAATGAACCTGGTATTACCTGGGAGTTGCCAAGTCCCGGGAGATAAAGTCCCGGTAAACCCAAGTCGACTAAGTAAAAAAAATTAATTCAACAGGGACCTTTGAAATCAAAATGAAATTCAATATCAAACAAATTAAATAACCAATCGACTAATCAAAGTTGATTCAACATTCATGCGCTTTGCAACAACCACCGAATCGATAACCAATAAGATGTCTAAAATCGATAACCAAAAAAAAACATATTCAAGGTCAAAATCAAGAACACAACAAGCCTTGGATATTAAAGATATCCAACTTCCTCTTGTTTGTATCCCTGAGCAACAAGCCTTGCTTTGTTGTGGGTTACGGTTCCATTTTCATCTAACTTGTTACGATACATCCATTTGGTGGTTATAACAGTCTTGTCAGATGGTCGGGGAACGAGATTTCAAACTTTGTTTATTTCAAACTCAGTCAGCTCTTCTTACATAGCGCTGACCCAGTTTGGATCTCTAAGGGCATCACCGGCCTTCTTTGGCTCGAGAAGAGAGAGAAAGTTTACAAAGAGACATATATTACCTATTTCGTCGAGTCTGAATACCTGCATTTGGATCACCAAGTATTTGATCGATTGGGTGATTCTTAGTCTATCTTTGAGCGGGGGCTTGAGCATTCATGTCTGATAGAGGATCAGAAATGGGAACATTAGCTGAGGATGAGGCTTCAGCCAAATGTTCATCAGCTATCAGTTGCTGAGGTTCAGATTGAACATTATTCACTGAGACTTGTTTAGAGATGATAATAGATTCAAAGTTGAGAGGTTCATAGGGTGGTAAGGTATTTAAGGGAACAACTAAAACTCAAGATGTGGATTCAGTGTTAGGTGGAATAATGACTGGATCATCATCAGCATTTGGAGGATTTGCATGACGGTTTGTGCTGAAGAAATGTTCATCTTCTCCATAGTGAGAAAACATCCAGGCATTCAATTCATCATTATCAGCGATAGGCTTTGAGTTCGCTGATCGGGATTCATCAAAGGTGACATGAATGGTTTCTTCTACTGTTTGTCTTCTTTTGTTGAAGACTCTGTAGGCTTTGGATACTGAAGAATATCCAAGAAAAATTCCATCATCAGCCTTTGGATCAAATTTCCCAAGGGTATCTCTGTTGTTTAAGATGAAACACTGACAACCAAAGATATGAAGAAAGATGATAGAAGGCTTTATCCGATGGAAAAGTTCATAGGCAGTCTTGTTGAATATTTTGACATTCAGCGACCTATTCTGAGTGAAACAGGCAGTATTGACAGCATCTGCCCAGTATTGAGTTTGAAGATGAGAATCGTTGAGCATAGATCGAGCAGTTTCGATGATCGTTCTGTTTCTTCTTTCAGCGACTCCGTTTTGCTGAGGAGTTCTCAAAGCTGAGAAATTGTGAGATACTCCCTTGTTCTCGAAGAAGTTATCAAGAGAACTATTTTTAAATTCAGTTCCATGATCACTCCTTATTGAGCGAATCGTCATATTATTCAGCACTTCCATCTTTCTGACAAATGAAACAAGTTCATCTTGGGTGTCACTCTTAGAACGGAGAAACATGACCCAGGTATAGCGAGAGTAATCATCTACTATCACAAGAGTGTATTTATTTCCAGCGATGGATTGTATATTGACAGGGCCAAATAAATCCATATGCAGGAGTTGAAGAGGGCTTGTCACTGACGACACTTGCTTTGATTTGAAACGAGCTTTAGTCTGCTTTCCCTTTTCACAACCTGAGCAGATAGAATCCTTAACATAAGAGTGTTGAGGTAAACCGGAGACTAGTTCCTTTAAAGATAGAGTGTTCAGCGTCTTGAAGTTAAGATGAGAGAGTATCTTATGCCATAGCCAGTTGACATCTGATGAGGCTTTTGATAGAAAGCAGATAGTCTCAGTGGTTGTTGAATCCATGTTTATGACAAACATTTTCCAAAAGATAACCATTGAGAGCAAGTTTTCCACTTTTATCCATAACAGAACATGCTTTCTTTGTAAATCATACTTTAAAGTCTTTGTCACATAGCTGACTGATGCTGAGGAGATTATGCTTCAGTCCGTCTACGTAAGCGACTATTCGGAAGGTAGTCGTACCATTGTTGAGTACACCAAACCGTATGGTATAGCCTTTTCCGTTTCCACCAAAGGTCAGTGAGGGACCTTTCTCTTCCTTGTAGTCAATGAGCAGGATCTTTTGACCAATCATGTGTCGAGAGCATCCGCTATCAAGATACCATATACCATTCGAGTCCTGCATGCAAAAGGAAGATCAATTTTTGATTGGTATCCACTTTACAATGGGTCCGGATGAGTTAATGGAGATAGAAGGTTCAACAATCTTCACAGCATCTGATGATTCAACGTCATTGATAATTTTCACTTTAGTTAATTTCTTAACTTTAGTGGCATTTTTCACCTTGGCAGGTTTCTCAGCTTTGGTGACCTTCTTTGCTTTTGAGGCATTTATCTTCACTTTAGCTGACTTTATGGTGGCAGTGGGACATTTACTGGCAATGTGGTCAGTAAGTCCACAAAGATAGCATTTTCTATAGCTGAAGGTGGTCTTAAGAACATGAACATTTGCATTAGAAAACTTTAGATGAGTCGGTCCAGCTCCAAGAATTCCTTTTGCATTTGATCTCGGAGGAAATTTCAGTTCTTCGGATTTCTTAGGCAAAATGTCAATCTTCAGCTTTGGAGTAAATCTCTGAGTATTACCAATGATCTTAGATCCAGAGCCAGAGAGTTGACTAGTTGAAGGTTTGGAAGGAACCTTCTTCAGCTTTGCTACTTTATCAACCTTCTGAGGATGATGGAAACAAATTTCCTTTTATCAGCGAGTTTAAAACTTTTTGATAAATCCTCAAGGATAGGAACAGAAGAGGAAGATGAGCACTGAGAGGTAGAAGTGTCGTGAATGGAAGAGACAAACATTCCAAACTTAAGCATGGAACAATCTCTACTAGATTCATCCTTATCAGATTTATAACCAAGACCAGTTTTGTCTTGAGCAGGGATATGAGCACTTATGATTAGACCTGACAAATGTGTCGTGTCGGGTTAAAAGGTAAACGGGTTAAGAGTGCATAACCATAACCCTACCCGTTTAATAAACGGGTCAAAAAATCCCAACCCTAACCCGACCCGCCTAACCCGACACGACCCGCCTAACCCGTTTAAAAGTTGTAAAACTAAAAATTAAAAATCGAAAATTCACAAAAAGTACAAATTCAAAATTCAAATGAAAAAAACTAGAAATCCAAATTTTATAGTTCAAACTTATATATTCTAACCAAATCTAAAACATTAAAAATCTAAAACATTAAAAACAAAACGTATAACACACACACACACACACATATATAAACGGATTATTCGGGTCATTTTCGAGTTGAAAATTTTGACTCAGACCTTACCCGTTTAATTTTCGTGTCATGTTGTGTCAACCTGTTTACTTAAACGGATTGAAATGTATTACCCAACCCCGTTTATTTTGTGTCGAGTTTGTGTCGAGTAAGCGTGTCGTGTCAGGTTTTGCTAAGTCTACTTATGATCTCAGTGATCTTAGCTGAGGACTTACACCATCCTTCAACTGTAGCTTTCTCAGACTTGAGAGCAGCAATAGCTTGTTCACGTTCAATGCTGATAATTTCATTTACAATGACCTAATCTTTTAAACTTTTCTCTAAATGAGTCAGTTATTTGATCTTTAATTGACATTTCTCAAGCTGCTCTATTAAATCAATATTTTGGTTTTCAGCTTGAGTTTTTCCATTCAGAACATTGTACAAATCAATTATCAACGGCACGACGTCTCTCAGCTTCAGTAAGAGTTGGATCAGTAAGGATTAATACCTGAGAGGTAATAGTTGTAACACCCGGAAAATCCAGGTAAGTAATTATTGCTCAATGTATATTTTATAAAGACTTATAGTTTTGGAACCTATCTTGGGACTTTGGACAGTTAGATTGAACAATCGGACCTACGAATCGGAGAAAACGGCAATGGTCAGCCTTTGGGCGACCTTGCCGGCGACTTTGACACCATTGTCACAACCGCATGTCATTGTCGCGTGGTGAAAGGGAGCCACGGTACAAGTGGGGCGACCTTGCCCGTGATAGTGACAAACGTCACAACCGCTTGGCACTATCGCCAAGAATGTACCGAGAGCAAGGGGTGTTCAACGATTGTACCCTGCGACAATGCCATGGGCACTATCACCAGGCATTGTCACCCACAGGGCCAGAGGGTTTAAAAACGGTTTTAAGCCATTTTAGTCTCATTTTCTTACTATCCAACTTTTGGAGGAACCGTTTTTGAGAGCTCCCATAGTGTTTTCACTCCCAAAACTCCCCTCCTCACTTAATACCAGCCTAAGGCTTGTGAAGAGCATTTATTTAGGATCAAGAATCCAAGAAGAGCATTAAGTGTGGTTGCTAGCTTCATCAAGTCTCCATTTCTTCACTATTCCAAACTAGGGTTTACCAAGTTTTCTAGGGTTTTTCTATAAAACCTAGATAGTGAGTTTTCTAACCTTTTTATTAATGAGATACACATCTTGATATGTTTGCTATTATCATTTAGTGTTCCATTTCATTATATCATTTATGTGCAAATATGGCTTAACTTTCTATATTGGGAACTTTGGGACTTTGGAAACTAAATGCCTCTTGAGAAATCTTAATGGAGACCTTTGGTTGGAAATATTGGGATATGTTCATAAAATACTTATTATTGACGAACACTTTATGTGTATTTTACACAATTTAGGGTTTTAACGTAAAGTGAAGTGTGGAGCTATTTAGGATCTTATACATGTATTTTACTTGATGTGAAATGTGTATGATGATGGATTGTATATTGGATGAACCACGAGTAGGCACTAGGAGGATGTAGTCTTGGGAGCCACCTTGATGGTATGTGCCTATATCTCCGCCATTTGGAGTAATGTCTTGGAGGTAGTCTTCAAATATGTCGGGCCTTCGGGGTGTTGCTCGTGAGAGTGAACATCAAGGTGCATCGACTCTTGAGGTGAAACTCGTCGGTGTTTTGGGTCTCCCTCATTGATTCCTCTTATGGACATTTATGCGTGTCAATCCCTTAAATTTAATATGATATGTTATTGTTCAAACTCACTAGGCTCTTTTGGCCTAACACTTATTTGGTGTTGATGTGTATCTCAGGTTCAAGCGGCGTGACCGCCAAGAAGGTTTAGCGGGCTTTTAGATGTGAGCTTGGGAGCACTTTTGGGACGCCAATTATAGATGATGATTATTTTGGGAATTAGATGACAACCGATTGTAATCTCATTTCTTGTTAGGAATTTGAATAAGAGGTTGTTATCCCTCATTGCTTATTTATTACAAACTTGTAATTACACAGGCGTATATTGTTCCCTTTTTGAGAAAGCTTATTCTTTGGCATTTTTATATAAGACATTTCCATTTTCGTAAAAAAATTTTGTCCTAATTTTTGGGGTGTTATAATAGTGCTTGTGGATGTTCCAGTTGGTTCTTCCACTTCTTCTTCAATCTCGACTATTAGACAGAGATTGGTTGCATCTTCTTCATCAAAACTTGACTTTTTTGATTTCATCCCAGTCATGTTCTTCAGCTATCAGACCTTTAGCTTTTCGCTTGAGGCTTTTCAGCTTCTGATATTTCTCTTTTAGCTTTAGGTACTTGTCATCACTGGATTTTCGGGATGAAGAAGGCTTGAAGACTTTCTTTGACCTGCACTCGCTAAGGAAGAAATCGAAGAATCTCTAAGGGCTGAGCAACTGCTGGAAGCATACAAGAAGGACGCTATCGCTGCTAAAAGTCTTGCCGATAACTTAGTCAGTGATTATCAACTTAAGGCTCATCACATCCAAGTCCAAGAACAACTTTTTAAAGAGGCAAGAAAAGAAGGTGGCAAAGATAACACCATCAGAGATTCAACAACTAGGTGGCATAAGAAGAAGTTGGAATTAAGACAAGATCCATAACTGATCACTGACATCACCATCGCAGGGAAATCAAATAAAGGGTCATTCTTGTTCACCATGATCATATTCAGAGCAGATGGATTAGCAAAGCCAATGTTAGTGTCAAATCTAGACTCGTTTGGTTTTTCAGAGTGGATTGAGATCAGAAATGTACTGAAGAAGTCAAGATCTAAGTACAAGAACTATGTAGAGACACTTCTACATCAACTCATTGAAAGAGTCTCTACCATTCTGAACATACATGTCCACCCTCCGAAGCCTACAAGGAAAAGAAGACAACGAGCATCAACATATGAAGAAGAGGCTCCCAACAAGAATGAAACAGACATTGAATTCTCTGAAGAAGCTGTTCTTGGACCTCCTCCTGACCTATCAACTCTTGACCTTTCACTTCTAAGAGAAGGCCCTTTCTCTCCTGGACAAGTCCTTTGGGACCCCTATGGTATTATATTCCTTGATCATGAAGGACAAGTTAGATTCCAAAGATTTCTCGAACTCCATCTCTGCCTGCTTAGTCATTTCAAGGATCTTCTGTATTGGTGTGAAAAGACACCCTATGGTGAAGGCATCAAAAATAAGATTTTTCTACAATGCAAAGCTAGAAAAAGAAGAGGTGAAGACATCCCTACTTCCTCCTACCTAAACAAGATCATCTTGAAGACCTAGACGATGAAGACCTATAGCTGATAGATTCTCCATTTTCTCTCTTGTAATTTATCAGTTAATTATCTTTAGTATTTGTTTTGTACTTCACTTGTACTTGTAAATTTTCAATTTCTCTTTGTAAACTTCTTATGAAATTAATGAAAATTTTCAGTGATGTACTTAACTTCATCAGTACTAAAAAGATCCCTAAAACAGTAAATGGGACACGTATCTTACAAGTCCTCTTTATCCTTATGTTTTAAACTAAAGCAATTTTCTTTTGTTGCTTTGTCATCATCAAATAAGGGGAGATTGTTGATCCAAACTCTCTCAGTGATTTGATGATGACCCTTGGAAATACTTACTGAAAATTACATTTAACATCTGTATGTATTAGTGTTTCACCATCAACGATAATATACTGAGTCTGTTCAGTATCGCTGATGATCTCTAATTTAAGCGTTAAATGTAATCCCTGAAGACAAGCCTTACGCTCAAGGAAATCATCGCTGACATCAAAGACTAAGCTGATGATGAAGACAAGTCTACTAAAGATCTGAAGCGGCATTCAGTGAAACCAAGACAAGTCTACAACGCGTGAGAAATCAAGATCAAGTCTCAGACATCGCCTTTCTATGTCTGTGATTCCTAATCACTGATCATCAACAATAGTTGATCATGAAGCTTGCTTATCAAGATTTGTTTGTATTATCATCTACACAAAAAGTATGAAAGTACAAAAGCAAACTTGCTTTTGTCCATAATCGTACAACTCCTCCTTTCCACTACACTGTTCATCATGCGGCCAAAAGCGTGCAAAAGGTAAAGTCAAAAAACATGAAGCCAATGGATGAAGACATGTGGATAAGCAAGTTTTATTTTGTACGATTACAACAAATATGACAAAGAACATATATAGAAGTCCATAGCCCCCCCGTGTTGAAGGTTTAATGATGTTCGTATAGCTACCATTGACACCCTCCTTATAACACACATCTGCACACAACATGTGACGAACAAGATTAGCATTATAACATACAACGGGTTGAATGTAGTTTTGCTTAGATTGATAGTCCATTTTTCATACATATAATGATGAACCCATATAAAAAAAACAAAAACACGTACTTATTTTTTGGAAAAATTAGTTAGAGGTACATTAAACAATCATCTAATGCAAAATCTTGAAAAATTAATTGTTGCGAAAATCATGGATGGGGATTATTTTGTAACTCCTCATTAATATATCTACTAAAAAATCATTAAATACCAATTATATTCTTGTACATTTAATGACTAAGTTCATAGTAACCAAGATTGAAAATGAAATTCTATTTGTCAATAGTAGTTTGTAGAATTAATACCATTTGAAGGTTAACAAAAGAACCTCTCTCTCTCTCTCTCTCTATATATATATATATATATATATATATGTGTGTGTGGGTGTGGGTGTGTGTGCGGAAGTTCAAACGAGAACACATCTATTTACGAAAATGCGAGAACATTTATGGGCCTCCAACTTATTTAACTCATAATTAAATTTAAAAGAAAATAAAGTAGTTAATTAAGTATAATAATGTGATTTTGTATTTATCTGTAATATTTATCTTGGTGACTTCTTTATCTTTAAAATCACGTACAAATAACATACTCAATGATATCACATTATTATCACAATAGAATTACATAATGAAGAGACAGAGCGATCATGTAGAAGTGATCGTCATTGGTTGTCGATTATTACAACATTATTACATCGTTATTACAACAAAATCACATAATTATCATCACAGCAACATCATATCATAAAAACTTTTCAATTTATTAAAGTATTATCACATTATTATCACGGAAAAATAAGATCATGATCACAACATTATCATATCATCATTGACAATGGAGGCATCGACATAAGAAATCTCTGATAATACTAGCAACCTTTAAGGGATAAGAACAAATCTAAGATAATATAAAACTATAGATAAATACTAATTTATTTTCATTTGTTCTAATTTTCATTATGTGTTAATTAATTTGAAGGCCCAAAAGTATTCTTGGATTTTCGTAAAATAGGGTTGTTCTCGTTTGAACCTTTATATATATATATACATATATATATAGGGTCCGATTATTTTACAAACCATTGAGATCTAACAAACCGTACAAACCGCATTCAACCAATCATATTTTTTTTTTCACTTTTTCTTAGTTATGAAGTTGATTAGTCAAGAATATATATGAAACAAATTTCATGAAAATGAGATATAAATGAAACAATTTCATTATTACATATAAACAGAAATATATGAAAATTTTCATCAATAAAAAAGTTATATGAAACAAGTTCATCATATTAAACACTTTATGAAACAATTTCATTCTGTTAGGGTGAATTTATGTTGAATAGAAGTTCGGGGTGAAAAATGTAGTTTTCTTAATTTTATTTGGTTGTTGGGCTTTTGGGCCCTAGTCTTTGTGCGTATCATATATATGTTGCTAAGCCTAGTTTTTAGGTTTAATGGTCATTAGAATGTTTACCTAGCCGTATTGAAATTCTCTCTGTAAATCTTAAACCCTTTATTGATAAATCTAATCATATGACCAGCAGTTGTGATTCAATTCGTGTTTCTTATTGATTATTATCTGTGATTGCACTATTTATGGGATCTACAATTGGTATTAGAGCAAAGAGACAAGATTTTTCATCCAAAAGGTTTGTCTAAAACCCTTCTTTTTATCGATTTTTGTTTAATCGACTTCTGGCTTCTTTTGATCGTGTTCCTCATAATCTATTTCTTGAGATTTAATTGTTTAGCCATTAAATTGATTCTGCGTTTGTGTTCAATAAGCTAACTTAGGGTTCAAATCTTGGTTTTTAAAATCGATTTTTTGGTAATAGCCTTCATCGACTTACCTGGATAATCGACTTTAGTTTATTGCTTCCGCGTTCTTCAAAATCATGAGTTGTGGTTTAAGTTTTGGGTTGTTTTCTTGCAAATTCGATCTGGGTTTGGTTATGTAATCTTGTTTGTTGGTTAATTTTTCATTAAAAACAATCCGTGTCTGTCGAATTTTTGGGTTTATCGCCGATTTTGTTGAAGAACTCCAAGCCAGAAATTCTTCAATCCCCCGGGATCTAATTTCCCGGTACATTCTTTCCTGGGACCTTGCAGTCCTGGGTCTTGTGTCTCCCGGGTCCTTGCCTCCCGGGTCCTTGCGTCTCCCGGGTCCTTGCGTCTCCCGGGTCCTTGTAGGTTTAAGACTATCTTTTTTGGATCAAATACAATGTCTAACAATCAATACATTGCATTAAAGATTAATTCTAGAGACGCTCTAGCTATTGGGACCGATAACAAACCTCCAGTGCTTTATCGGGGAGAATACCAGCAATGGTACGATAGATTCATGATCTTCATTGAATCAAAGGACACTTTTTCCTAGATACTCAAGTCCCTGACAGAAGGACCACCTGCTATTCCAATGACTTAAATACCTGGCAATGAGGCTAACGGTGTACCTGCTCGTACGGTCTCAAAGACAGTCGCTCAAATGACGGCTCCATGAATGAAACTGTATGATGAGGAACGACTCGCAAAAATGTATATTCTCCAAATCTTGACCAACGACGTATACGCAAGCATCGACAACCATAAGGACACAACAAAAGGAATGTGGGACCAGATTCGTAAAATGATGATGGGCAGTCAAATAGGCAACCAGTTGAAGATCACTAGCTGGATTGCTCGATACGACAACTTCAAGGAAAGAAAAGGCCAGACACTCACTGAATCATACGAACGGTTCAACCAACTTCTGAACGAGCTGCACAAAAATAACATCAAGAAATCAAACACTGAGAACAACATCAAGTTCATAAACAACCTCCAACCGGAATGGAAGACATTTGTTTCACATATCCGTCATACTCAAACCCTGGAGAATCTTCCCTTGCATGAACTGTTTGAAATGCTTTTATAGGATGAAGATGAAGTTCTTGAACTGATGGCAAGTCAAAAGTCAGACGAAAAGCATGTGGCTGATCCTTTAGCACTCGTCTCAGACAAACAAGATCGATCTTACATTCGCACCTCTAAAAAAGAACTAGTAAAGAGTGATTCTGAACCAGAAGACACTGACAGTGATTTGGATCCAGAATATGCTCAGATCAAGGAAGTTGTGTTGTTCCTATCCCAAGCCTTTCAGAAAAAGAAGTTCTTCAAAAACCCATTATCAAACAATTAGAGGTATTCCACTACACCTCACAAGCGACATGATCCTAAGTAGAAGTACGTAGGTAGAAAACGATTCGATGAAGGAAAAAAGGTCGAGAAGAAGCATGATGAGAAAACCATGGATGAGCCGACCAAATGTTATAATTGTGGTCGTTTGGGCCACTTTGCCAAAGAATGACGAAATACAGTCGTTCGTAACTCCGAATAATACAAGGCCAAGATGTTGTTGGCCAAACAAAAGGAAGCTGGTAAGGCTCTCATGGCGGAAGATGACCATTGGCTCAACCTGTCCGATGAAGAAGAAGATGATACAGAAGCTCACATGTGTTTCATGGGTAAGCACTCGACACTGTCTGATACAAACGACGATGATCGTGATTCCACCTGTCAGGTATGTGCTCCTATCCATAAAACCTTAATTTTTCAGATGCAAATCACCATAAAAAAGTTAGACTCTTACTAGCGAACCTTAAGAGAAAAATCTCACCTCATCTCCACTTTAGAAACACGAGTGTGCACTCAACATAAGACCCTTGAGGATCTTCTTGCAGAAAATGCTGAACAATTGTGTGAAAGTTCAAGTCTAAAGCAACAATGTGAGATTTTTTCAAAAGAGTCCAACGAGTTAAAGACTAAAGTAGATGAACTTACTGATAAACTTCGTATGTTACAAAATGAGAAAATTGAGATTGTTAGTCAAAGTGTTTCTTGTGAAAATGAAAATAAAAGGTTAACTGACAAGTTAAAGGATCTCGAATTGAAACTGTATAAAATTGGTCAAACTGAACACACAATTCATCTGAACGCACCTAAAGAATTCCAGCACTCTAATCAAGAAAAGGGTGTCGGTTACGATAACCCATATTATCTGAAAAAGTCCTTGTCCAATGTACCCACTTTATATGTTTTCGAATTTTTGGGATTGGAAAAGACTTATCCAAGGTACAAAATTAGATGGACCAAGTCACTTGATGATGAGGATCCGGAACTGGAAACTTTGAGAAGAAAAAAAATACCGTCACGATGCAACTTTCTTTTGTGTATGACTCTTTGAATGCATCATTGAACACCGATAAACCCACTTTTCTGTCAAATGACTATTTTCGAAGCTATACTCAGGCTGAACTCGATTCAAAATCCGTTGAACCTGAGGAGGAATCGATGGATCACAAAATCTATGTTCCACCTCTGATTTGAGAAAAGAAAATTGTTCAGCTAGAAGAGTTATTTGAAAAGGAAAGAACCAATTTTCAAAAGGAAAAACAATATTTATTATCCAAACTTGAGTGCCTCAATTCCGATCAAAAGGAATATGGATTTAGGGAGGAAAAGGAATATCTTCAGACAGAGATAAACAAGCTTACTTCACAACTGTCTACCTTAGCAGCAGATCTGATGAAAGAACAACTTTACAAAGTTGATCTTCAAGCTAAACTTGACATACTCTATGGTGAGAAAATTAATTCGTCAGAAAATTACTATCCACCCTCAGACACCTCTTCTTGTAAAGCCTTTTAGGGCGATTCTTCACCAATTCTTCTGATAAAGGAAAAGAGCCTCAGTTAAAGTATTTCCAAAAGGATCACCATTCTAATTTTCAAAATGCTTTCGCGCATGATCCTCTACAAAGCACAAATTCTTCCAGTTTCTCGAATCCCACAAGTGATAAGGTCCCTTCTGATGAGGAAATGAAATTTTCAACATTTCTAAATTCCGAGGTGTATCCAGACAGTCAGTTAGACCAATTTGATTTCAATCCTTTACTTCCAAGAGATGTTGATTTTCTGAATTCCACTTGTGAGCCTCCGGTAATTTTTTACAAGAGCGAGAGTTCCAAATCAGCCCCTCAAAACACTTCTATGAACAAATCTTCTAAATCTAAATCAAAAAGTCGTTCACAGATGAAGAAAAAGATCGGACGCTCAAACAAGAGACAATCCTCAAAATCTTCTGACTGTGAGTTTAACGGTATTTCAGATACTTATGGTCGAAGGAAAGGAGTCAAATACGAGTGGGTAGCGTAGAAGTCTAAGGAGGGCATAACGAAGACGGAATCAGATAATCCAGTTTTGAATTCTAGGAAAATGATAACAGTCATGATGTTTTAAATTCTAATGCTTTGGTTGAACGTAGTGGATTGTTTCCTTTGAAAGTTTATTCAATTCAGCAATTACTTCAACTATCTCATGATTGTGTTTGTTGTTCCAACTGTGGATTGAATGATTTCGTTGATCGTAGATATGCATCTGATTGGTTTGGTTCTTATCATGTCTTTAATTATCGTTCAAAGTTTGATGCACCACGTCGTAGAAACAGACGCAAGTCTAAACGGGTATTCAAGACGGGTGTTCCTCCTAACCCTAAAGGACCCATTTACGAATGGGTACCTAAAAAGACTTAACCTATTTTGCAGAACGGTCATGTGTGGTATTTAGATTCAGGCTGCTCCAAACACATGACCGGAAGAAAGGAGCTTCTCACGAACTTCACCGAGAAATTTTGTGGGAATTTACGTTTTGGGAATGATCACTACTCTCGAATCTTGGGATACAAAGACTTAATTAAGGAAAACCTCACCATCAAGAAGGTGTCATACGTCGAAGGTCTTGGTCACAACTTATTCAGCATCGGTCAATTCTGCGACAAGAATCTGGAAGTCAACTTCAAAGCCAAACGGTGCAGCGTCTGGACTGAAGATGGAAAAGAATTGCTTGCTGGAACGTGTCGCACCAATCTCTACACAATTGATCTCTCGTCTCTGAAAGCAGAAAAGGAAGTTTGTTTGATGTCCAAAGCTTCAACCGAACAAAGTTGGTTATGGTATCGTAGACTCTCGCACCTGAACTTCAAGAACATCAACAAGTTGGTGCTCGGTGGACACGTGAAAGGCATGCCAGATCTCAAGTTCGAAAAGGATCACCTATGTGCCGCATACGAGATGGGTAAGATGAAGAAGGCTTCATACAAGCCTAAAGCTGCTCCGAGTACTTCACGGTCCCTTGAACTCATTCAAATGGATTTGTGTGGACCGATGCGCGTTCAGAGTATCAACCATAAGAAGTACGTTCTAGTCATGGTCGACGATTTTTCTCAATATACGTGGGTCAAATTCATTCGATCCAAGGATAAGACTACCGAACTGATCATTTCACATCTGAAGAGCGTTAAAGCCAATCTCAATCAATCACTTCAGACCATCAGGACGGATAACGACATAGAGTTCAAAAATCAAGTGCTTGACGGTTATCTTAATTTAGTGGGCATCACCATTCACCCACAACTTCTCAGCTGCCCGTACACCTCAGCAAAACGGGGTAGTAGAGCGCCGCAACCGAACTCTCGTGGAAGCCGCACCCACGATGTTATCCCAATCCAGGATCCCACTTTTCTTATGGGAAGAGGCAGTTGCAACCGCTTGCTACACTCAAAATCGGTCTATCATCAACAAGTAGTTCAACATGACTCCATACGAGGTCATCAACAATCGTGTCCCGAATATCAAGTATTTCCATGCATTCGGGTGCACGTGCTTTGTATTGAACAAAAAGGACGATCTCGACAAGTTCAACCCAAAGGAATACGAATGAGTGTTCATTGGCTACTCATCTCAATCCCAACCTACAAAGTCTACAACAAACGAACGAAGACCATCGTTGAGAGTGTGAATGTGACTTTTGACGAGACCGCTGACTTGACTTCTGAACACCTCAGTTCAGAACCCGCTTTAACTGGTGTGTCTAGACAACTTCGTCCAACATCTACACAATCTCCAGTAAATTCAAATAAAATGTCTACGTCACAAGCCCATCTTTCAGATTTGGATTTACTTTTTGAGCATTTTTATGATAAATTCTTTAATTCTAAGTCTAATGATCTCTCATGTAACAGGATTGCAACTGCTCAAGTACAGGACGAGACAACTGTCACTAGCCCATCCACACCAAGTGAATCAACCTCGTCTGATGCTGCCACTCCTACTGTCACTGAATCAGAGTCACCAAGCTCGAATGATCCCCCACCGACTATTCAAGCTACTACTGAAGCACCGACAACAGTAGCAAATCTTGAACCGACCCCTGCTGAAGCTGTTCCAGAAGCTTCATCTCTGACAATACCGGAAACCATTCCAGGCACATCACCTGTTGAGTCGTCCTCCGCTACTCGCACGACTCTAGCACAGGAACTTCCACTTCACAGGTCGTCGTCACTCGAAGCAATTCAAGATCTGCCCCTAGGTGGTTATGTGGACCCGATACTTCTCAATAGACATATCAACCTCTCCCACATACCACCAAGTGGACACAAGCTCACCCCTCCATCAGATCATAGGCAACCCTAACACACCTGTTCAGACCAGATCCGCTACCGCAAATGACTGGCTATTCTCTTCGTTCCTTAGCCGCATCGAACTCTTAACCGTCTCCGAAGCGCTAAATGATCTAGACTGGGTGATAGCTATGCAAGAAGAGCTCAATCAATTCGAAAGGCTCAAAGTGTGGCGACTTGTCCCCAGGCCAAAGAATAAAGCGGTGATTGGGACGAAATGGATCTTCAAGAATAAAAAGGATAAAGATGGAATTGTGGTACGGAGCGCGTCTGGTAGCCAAATGATATCGCCAGCAGGAAGGAGTTGATTATGATGAGACGTTCGCACCGGTTTCTCGGATTGAAGCGATTCGAATGTTCCTTGCCTATGCCGCCCACAAGAATTTCATAGTGTTTCAAATGAATGTGAAGATCGCTTTTCTGAATGGCATTCTCAAGGAAGAAGTGTATGCATCCCAACCCGAAGGCTTCATGAGTTCTGACAAACCACATTATGTCTACATTATTGACAAGGCCTTGTATGGTCTCAAGCAAGCACCACGATCCTCGTATGATGCACTCTCATCCTTTCTAATTAAAGCTGGATTTTCCAAAGGTAAGATCGATACCACCTTGTTTATCAAAAAGGAAAATCATGATATCATTCTTGTACAAATCTATGTTGATGATATAATCTTTGGCTCAACAAACCCCAAGTATTGTCATAACTTCTCAGTCCTAATGAGCAAACATTTTCAAATGAGTATGATGGGTCAAATGAATTTTTTCCTGGGTCTTCAAGTTAAACAATTATCCATGGAATTTTCATAAATCAATCTAAGTACATCTCGGATATTCTTCGGAAATACTAGATGGAAAATTTTGCACCCATGAAAACGCCCATGTCTACAGGTACTAAGCTACACTCCAATCCTGACGGAAAGGATGTGGATGCTAAGACCTATAGGGGAATGTCCAATTCTTGGGAGATCGACTAGTCAGCTGGGCATCGAAGAAACATAACTGCGTCTCAACCTCTACCGCTGAAGCAGAGTATGTAGCAGCCGCCAATTGCTGCTTGTAGGTGATTTGGATGCGAACCCAACTAAAGGACTATGGATTCCACTACTCGAAGATCCCCATTTACTATGACTCAAAGAGCGCAATTGCCATATCAAGCAATCCCATCCAACACAAGAAGATGAAACACATAGATGTGCGTTATCATTTCATCAAAGATCATGTCGAACGAGGTACAATCAAACACTATTTTGTTACTACAAAACATCAGATAACAGATCTGTTTACCAAAGCCTTGGACGAAAAACGCTTTCCATATCTTGTGTCCAAGCTAGGTATGCTTAATCTGAAAGTTTGACCTTCTCTACAGACCTGTACGAGTTCCATGCAATAACGAATGACTGTTACTAAATGTTCCAACAATTTTTCTATGGATACTTAAGATAACACTCATTGGTCTTTGCATCCTATTCGTCAAGTTCTGTGCAAGTTTCAAACTTATGTATTAATAAGTTAGATTTCTTTCGTTTCTCTTTTCGTTTATTTTTCTTTGTTTAGTTTCGTTGTGTCTTGCTTCTATTTCGATTAATTGTTTTATGTTACTTAAGTATCTGTCGGTTCTGGTATAGTGAACCGTTTGCTCATGTGTTAAGGGGGAGCCACACTGCGTGAAATTCTGTAAGTGTTTTCATGGTTCTTCATTTGAGGGGGAGCAGGTAAGTTTTCTTCTGTTTCGTTTATTCTAAGCAAACGTCAAGAGTGAGCCATTTTTTTGAGAGGAAAACGTCTCTCCATCCGAGGGGGAGTGCTTTATTTTTGTTTAGTTGTTCCTTTTATTTTAGTTTTGTTTAAAGTTTTTTTAATAATTTATTTTTTTCGTTTCTTTAATTTAATTTTAATTTCGTTGTGATTAAAAAAACCTTTTAATTAAATTAATTTTTCAAGAGAGTGATAAACCGGAACCCGGTACACCCGGACTACCCGGGATAACCGGGAACCGACCTACCCGGGGATAAACAAAACCAACCCAAGTCGGTTTGATATTTAATTGGCCGACCTGGGAATCGACTTACGGCTTGCGAACCCCGCCGCCGCCGCCGTTGTGGCCGACGGCAAACCCAGACGGTTTAGGGTTTCTCTCGACAACGACCTAATCGTCGCCATCTATGGTTATCAATCGACTTCGTCGATTGCCGTTTCGAGATTTAGAGCTTGCCGCCACCACTAGTTTGTAGTTTCGGTCGGCCACGGGGATCGCGTGTTTCGTATTGATTCTTGTTTGAGTTGTTGGGTTGATTTTTGAATTAGGTTTACTTGTCTGATGATTGTTATTGAAAATCGATTGTGGTTAGTGGATTTGGGTTTTGTTCATTGGATTATTAGCAATCGATTAAGGGCTCAACTCGTAGAACTCGATGTCCGATAATCTATTTGGTCTGATTTGCCACCGTATTTCGATGTTCCCGGGACTTCTCTCTCCCGGTTACGTTTAATATGGTTTGTGTGTTTTTTTATTTAACTTGGTTGAAATTGATTAAAGTTTAATCGATTTAGGGTTGTTCGATTTTGGTCGATTGAATTTGATCTCAGTTTCAAATGCATTCAAATCTCGATTGATGTTGTGTGATTTGTTTTGGACATCTGAACTCCCGGGATCTTATCTCCCAGTATCTAGAACTCCCAGTCTCTCCTGGGTTCATGGTCTACAGGGACTTAGCCCATACCATCTCCCGGGTTCCTACTCCCGGTATGTACAGGGTTCTTGAATTTACAGGACTCCGGACCACTAAACTCCCGGGACCTAATCTCCCAATACTTGGTCATCTCTTGGGTTATCACAACTCCCGGGGTCTTGAACTTGGTTCTTTCCCGGGGTTACACTCCCAGGATCTAGGATTCTCGGCCTCTCTCGGTCCATGCTAAACTCCCGGCCCTTCCCGGTACGTGGCCGACTCTCGGCTCTTTGCACACACCGACTCCCGAGGCCTTGTAAACTCCCGAGGCTTGAATCTTTTCCTCCCAGGACTTAGAAAATTGGTTCTTTCTTTGGTCCCTTCTCTTAATTGCTTTCAGTTTTATCCATTCAGTTCATGAGTTGAAGTTAATCATTGATGGAAGTTATGTCTCTTGAACTTTCTTTGGACACTTAACCTGCATATCTTTTAAATTCAACATGAAATATAAACTCATACCTGCTAAAGTTGACATGAATATATAAACTCGTGTTTATTGATTCATTGTGCCCCTTAATGCTCACTTATGTCATTTTCCAGGTACAATGGCTCAAAATCCCGCTCAAGTAATTAATCCAGTTGCTGATGCCGCACTGATCCGAACCGATCAATACCTCCCGCTCACTCTTAATAACTTCCACCTGGATTTTGCAAATCTTCAATCCCAGCACCAGGTGGTAGTTGAGATCCTCCGAGGCCACCCTGTCTCTTATGCTCTCACTACAACCGTTGACGTTCCTCGACTGTATCTCCAGCAGTTCTGGAGATCTCTCACTCACATCGAAGAAGAAGATGGATTTCATCTTGAGGCCCGAATAGATGACATGCAGATAATCCTCACTCAGGATCTCTTCCGACAATTTCTTCGCCTACCCACAGCTGACTCAGTACCGGGTAGAGGCAGTTTCGACCCCATAGTCTCAGATGCCACACTGTGTGCATATATCTTCACTAGGATATGCGGTACCTCTACCATTCCCTTCGTCGTTCAACCGCCTGCACTTAACACCACTATGGTACACTCTTTTCACGTTCCTAAACAGATGCCTATCTGCCATCACCAAGGGCATCGATCAGGGTAGTGCCAACTTCTTGAGACTTTTTCACGGTGTTGCCTTCCACCACCATATAGACTATGTCGACGTTCTCTGGTTCGAGCTTGATCAGAAAGTCCGAGACAACGTTACAAAAATATGGAACTTCATTCCTTTTATGAGGTTCCTTCAGACATTTGCCAGGAGCTACATGGAGATCCATCCCACAATTGTTCGCCACCCCACTCATCCGGTATATCCTCACCATCCTACTCACCGACTAGAAACGAAATCGCCAACATAGTAGTTAGGCGAATTCCGGATGACTTGCTAGCCTATGCGAATCCAACAACACCGAATGTGATAGAGTATAGGCACACACACGAGATAGCTGCTCCTATGGTCCATCCAACACCGGAAGAACCTCCCAGGGAGCTAGACCTGAGCGACTTGAGGGTCCACGTACGAGAGGTAAGAGAGTCTGGAGAGCTGGGGCTCCCGGACCGGGTGTGCTAAGAGAAAATTTAGTGAGGGGAAATGAAGTGGGTGGTGCCGTTAGACAAAGCAATGATATTTATTCATGCCGACCGCCTACTCCACCTCAGCAGAGCCTTAGATTCCGGAGGAGGACAACGATACTGAGACAAATACATGTAAAACTATCATATTATGAAATAAATATATGTGAAGCAATATATTAAATCTAAGCATTTGGTGAAAATATATTATGTGAAAAAATATTTTTATATCGGTTCTCACATGTTTGTAATATATTTGTGGTTCTCATTTGATTTAGCCCATATATATATATATATATATATATATATATATATATATATAGTGGAAGGATATTTTGCAACCCTTAAAAAAGTTGCAACCCACATCTTAACCGTTGGATTCATGATCGACGGTTATTTTATTTTTATTTTTCTGTTTTTTTTAATTAAAATTATTGGGCCCCATATCTATTGTAACCGCCGATCATGAATCCGACGGTTCAGATGTGGGTTGCAAGGTATATATATGTATATATATATATATATAGGGGTGGTATCAATTGGAAATCAAGTTTCATTGGAAACTTTGGAAACCAAATTTCAGCCATTGATCTTTATAATCAATGGTTAAGATTCATTTGAATTATATATATGGTAGTAAATTAATTAATTTATTAATAATAAATAAAAATAATAGATGAAAAGGGTAAATATATCTTTTGATTTTGTATCTCAAATATGACAAGAAAGGTTTATTTTATTTAGATTACTTGAAACCAAAAATAAAATTTCTCACGCAATATAAATTTTGTTATTTTTTTTTTACTATGAAAACGAGGAGCATTTGTCTTTTTATCAAAAAAATTATTTTTCTTTTAAAATGTAAGAAAATATTTTTTTTTTAATTTCATTTTATTATAAAATTTCCCACGCAATCTAATATTGTGATGAAACAGAATGAATTTGTGGATTACAGATTTCATTGGATTACAGATTTCATTAGATGATAGATTTCATCAAGTTCATCGTGTTAGCATTATTGTTTCATAATGAAACATGATGAATTTGTGTCATTTTTGTTTCATTACCTGTTCAGTTGCATATCCGTATATGAAAATAGATTCATTAGGTTTATCGTATTAGCATTATTGTTTCATAATGAAAATAGATTCATCGTGTTAGCATTATTGTTTCATTATTAACATATGTAAGCTAAATTAAAATTAAATAATTTACCTAAATTAAATATTTCATTTTTAAATTAATCAATGATTATTATTACCATATATAAGTTAAATTAAAATTAAATAATTATTAATATAATAATAATAACAGTTACCATATATATTATGAAATAATATAAAAGACAAAAATAACCTTTTCAATTAAAAATAAAAATAAAAAAAAGAAATTCACTGATTGGTTGATTTCGGTTTTCAAAGTTTTCAATGTAATACTGGTTTCCAATTGATCGCTCCCCTATATATATATATATATATATATATATAATTACAAGAAACATGAGAAATAGGGACCATAAACGACAAGTCACGAGCATGCAAACAACAAGAAATACATTGATTTATACATTCAATAAAGATTCGAAAATTTACAACCCTTCGTTTTGATTATTGTAATAAAGATTCACATGTGATTTTTTTTTCTTTTTAATTAACTATTTATTCCAATTTAAAATTGTATAAAAATATATATGGTCCACGCCGTTACATATATATCCAGGGGTTTTCTGTTTATTCTGTTCTTGTTATTTTAAAACTAACCGACAACCAAACCAATTAAAGTTTGGATTTATCAATTTTCGAGTTATTTTGTTTTGTAACAGGTTGAATCGAGCATAAGTTCATATTTTTTGTTGGACACTTGCTCCCATAATTTCCCAAATTCTATGTATGTTATTTCTTATATGCAATTTTTATCATACATTTATATTGAACAATTGAATTATTAAGTGAAAAACAACATATACCGAAAGAAATTATTATATCTTCATACGGATTACATCAAACAAAAGATATAGGCAAATTCTATTCATACGCTCTACTACTAAAACTTATACTACTTTTTTCATACCCCTCTACACTAAAAGACAAAGTTGCACTCAATACAATGCAATTAAATTTTCTATTTTATCCCTTATTATAATTTATGTTTTGAACCTTATAGTTTTTTGATTTATTATTTATCTTACTTTTCACATTTATATTTTATGTCCTAATTTAATTAATTAATTAATCAATAATGTATCAAATAGAGTATGTATTTTAATACTATAAATTTAATTATTTTTTTAACGTTAAAAAAATTAACCTTTATAATAATTATTATATTGAAGTTGTATTTATTTTTAAATTTTTTGATTAATTATTATTTTATATAAAAGGGAAATTGACCCAAATGGCCAGAATAGGGGGAGGGATTGGTCTCCTAGCCATCCCTCTCACCGCTTTTACCCAAATGTCATTACTTGCGCAAAAAAAGAGGGGTGTGCAAAAAAGGGGGTGCACAAATATATCTGGTTGGTGGGGTAGGTCATTGTTTAAGAATAAAAGGGAGTGATCGGGGGTCCATCAACCCCACACAACCCTTTCTTTATTTAACCTACCTTGAATATAACAGCCGCAAAAAAGGACCACCACCACGCAACCGACAATGGCGGAGGTAATCCTTTTTATTTTCTTTTTTTACGTTATGTTCCCACCACGCCGACCACCACCACGGAACGACGGTTCCACCGAACGACGGTCCCACCGCAACCACAGTCTACCGCCGCAATTGCGTACCCCTTAAAGTTACAGTTTTGGTCCGTTGACTGTTGGAAATTTTATAGTTTGGGCCTTTACACAATAGAAATTTACAGTTTTGAGCCCCTTACGTTAGAAATATACAGTTTTGTTGACTTTACATAAATTTACAGTTTTGGTTGCTTTACATTAGAAATTTACTGTTTTGGTCCATTTACATTAAAAAATTACACTTTAGGTCCCTTTACATTAAAAATTGACAATTTAGGTATCTTTACATTACAAAATTACACTTTAGGTCCCTTTACATTACAAAATTACACTTTAGGTCCCTTTACATTACAAATTGATACTTTAGGTCCCTTTACCGTAGAAATTTACACTTTAGGTCCTTTACATTATAAATTTACAGTTTTAGTCCCTTTACATTAGAAATTTACACTTTAGGTCCCTTTACATTAGAAATTTACAGATTCGGTCCCTTTACAATTGAAATTTACAGTTTAGTCCCTTTACATTAAAAATTGACAATTTAGGTCCCTTTACATTACAAAATTACACTTTAGGTCCCTTTACATGAAAAATCTACACTTAGGGCCCTTTACCTAAGAAATTTACACTTTAGGTCTTTTGCATTATAAATTTACAGTTTTAGTCCCTTTACATTAGAAATTTACACTTTAGGTCCCTTTACATTAGAAATTTACAGTTTCGGTCCCTTTACATTAGAAATATACACTTTATGTCCCTTTACTTTAGAAATTTACAGTTTAGGTCCCTTTACATTAGAAATTTACAGTTTAGGTCCCTTTACATTAGAAATTTACACTTTAGGTCCCTTTACATTACTAAATTATACTTTAGGTCCCTTTACATTAGAAATTGACACTTTAGGTCCTTTACATTATAAATTTACAGTTTAATTCTCCTTACATTATAAATCTACACTTTAGGGCCTTTTACATTAGAAATTTACACTTTAGGACCCTTTACATTAAAAATTGACATTTTTGGTCCCTTTACATTACAAAATTACACTTTAGGCCCCTTTACATAAGTATATATCATTACTATGCAGGGAGGAAGATTTTACAAGGCTTCATTGACACTTAAGTCTCGGATTTTGGTGTTGGATCAGATTCGTCAAAAATTGAACCCCATGCGATTAGCTTTATTCAAGGATACATGTTTCGGTCATTGGTTGGATCTGACCGACACATCTGACGACCCCATGATGATCCACATCTTCTTACAGACCCAGGTCTTCCCGGCTAATGTACATGATAACAAGATGTGGTTCCAGGTTGGTGACCACGCACTTTGGTACGGCCGTGAGGAGTTCTGTCTTATCACAGCACTTCGTTTCGGACCCGAACAAAAGATGCATAAGAATAGGTCTCGTGGTTTTGTTAGACGGATCTTGCCACGACAGAAGTTAAAGGTGGTTGACATTGAGTATTTATTCAATCTTATCGGCTCTAATAGCGAGGGTGATCACCTTATTGATGACGCTTATGCGGTCCGCATTTGTCTTATGATGATGGTTGTGTTTTTCCTCGGTCGTCAGCATCACCTACATATTACCGAGACTCTACTTCGGGCTATTGATGATATGAGGGTGTTTAACCGGTTTCCCTGGGGATCGTATATCTGGGCACCGACCTTCAAGCAGATGAATGGAGCGATCCGGAGACGTGTGGACAAAAAGGATAGGATGACGCTATCTGGTTTTCTATTTGCATTCAAGGTTAGTTAGTTGATATTAAATTAATATTTATACAGTTTACGCGGATTCCCTATTTCTACAAATTACTTACTATCTTGGTATTCTAATTCACAGATATGGATTTTAGAGACATTTCCTATCGCCAACGTGTATTATATACAGTGTGACAGGATGCCTCGTACGGTTCATTGGGATAGGTCGTCATTAGTGATTGTTAGTAACCATGTAGATGATATTTTGGATGTGTCGACGGTAAGTTACATTGACTACAATAAAAAAAATTAGGGGGGTCTGAGGCCCTCATGTGGATTTCTAACATGATTATTTTTCAATATATTAGGAGGCACGGATGCCACGCTAGAGGCTTCATCCTTTGCCGGTTGAGGAGGGCACATATTGGTATATTCATAGTCATCGCTTTTTTAGTAGCGAGCAGGGTCATCGACCGACGAAGAGGTCGAGAGTTGTGCAGGTTGAAACTGAGAGTGAGAGAGACTCATTTGATGGAGGTTCTGAGCCAAAGGGAGGCGAACACCATGATGATGACACAGGGCCCTCAGTCCTACGCAGATCTGAGTAAGGGAGATGAGGGCCCCTCTTACCAGGAGCATAGTTCACCAGCACACCGTGAGCATAGTTCATCATTTCACCATCATCATAGTTCACCAGTTCACCATCAGGATAGTCCACATGGCGTCCCCTATGCTGACCGGTGGGCTGAGTTTACAATGTTGAAGGATGATTACTATGGCTACAGGAGATCTCATGACACGCAACATGAAGATTTTGAGAAACACCTTGTTGAGGTTGAGAGGCTTACCAGGCAGTTCAACTTTTTCCAGGTAAGTGTTTAACTGTGATTAGTTTACATGGTTTTAATTGGTATATTTTGAACCGTTACGTAGTTGAATATGTTTGATGACAGATACCAGTCTAGTAGCCGGGTGGCCAACCCTCCCAGCCCGCCGACATGTCACATGGGTTCGGTCTGTCCCATTACACGGAGCATGTAAGTTATTTCAATAGTTTGGTTGCATCATTTTTATTTGTTTTAAGTAAGACATACGCACAATGTCTTAGATTAATCTGCAGAGTACATCGGCCTTCGTAGTTCAGCTCTTCGGAGTTTCGTCGATGGTTACACCGCCTCAATACATGGCACATATAAGTTATTACATTTGGTGGGGTCATTTGATATTTATATTCTAAAAAGAAACTGAACAACCTCAATCTAATTTACCAGGGCACATCGGGGTTTAGAGGTCCTAGCATTGGAGGTTCTGCGTTCGTTACACAGGGCCAGTACACGTACCCTGTAAGTTATAAAGATTGTTTTGTTACAAATTCCTTTTTTAATTCTGGTAACAAACTAGTGAGGACAAATCTTAACTTGTAGGGCACATCGGGGTTTGGCGGTCAGTCAATTGGAGGATCTACGTTCGTTACACATGGCAGTATACACCGACTGTAAGTTAATAGAATTGTTTGTAACATTTTATTTTTATTTCTTAAAACAAACTTGTGAGGACCAATCTTATTTTGCAGGGCACATTCGGGTCATTGCTCCATGTTCCTAGTTCGACGACTGACGGTATGTCAGGTTTGTCTGGCTTTGTTGGGGCTATGTTCCAGGATTCGCCACAGGCGAGTACATACATCGGTCTGTCGACCTCATCGTACGTCCCATAGAAAATCCAACCACACGGCCAGGATGTCGTGCTCAGCACACCAATGACCACTACTATTCCGATAGCACTGCAGGCGGATGTGGTCCCGAGGCCGACACGTAAGAAGATTCCAGGCAGACAATTGGCACCTCCTTTCACCCATTTGCCTCCGACTACTAGTCCTTCGCAACGGCGACCATCAAAGGCGCATACTCGTCGTACTGCCGCTGCCATCACCACTTTTGCTACCTCTTCTCATCCTACCTCTTCCTCAACTTCATCGTCTATTGTCGCACTTTGGCATCGTGATCAATTGCCGAACTGTTATGGCTTAGGTGTATACCCACCTATCCTGTTGATAAAAGATGGTGGCGCTTATTACTCGCATTGGAGGATGATGGGTGGTTCGAAAGCAATGTTAGTACTAAAGCGTCATTTAAGTATTTATATTATAATGTCTATTTATATGTATAACATTTTTTCCTTTTTTAAATAGCACGTCGACGCATGGGTCCGGATAATCCTTGAGTCGTGTCCACCCAATGCACCGTGGACGGTGATGATTTCCGATTTCATGCATTTCTTGCTCATTGACCCTGGCTCGGATTACGTCTACACTATGGCCAATGACGCGCAGGAGCCGTTTCCACCATGGTGGGGTCACCATGGTGGGGTCTGGAGTGGGTATGAAAATCAATTTACATTTACTTATTATTTATAACTCTGTATAGTTTAGTGTTATTTATTTATTGTTTGTTTGTTTTTGAACAAATATTTCAGGTCTTTATTCCGATTTGCATTGATTTGAAGCATTGGGTAGTTGGCGATCTCGATCTAAATACCATGGAGATGACCGTATATGATAGTTATCGGATGCCTTCCTACGCGGACACATTTAAAGCAATGATCAAGAAATTCGCCGAGCTTCTAGATAATTTTCTTACCATGGCGAGGTGCATGACACTTGCATCGCGTAGCCAAGACTTCACTTGGGTTCACGCATCTGGGGTACCGCATCAGTGCTCTGCATTCGGTGATTGTGGTCCTTGGACATGTATGTTCATCTCACAGTAGGCGAGTGGCGAGACCCCAACAGCGACGGAGGATGTGGCGGCACAAGTTATGTCGTGGATGTGTCATATGGCAGATGTTTTTTGGACTATGCGGCGGCCATATCCTAACGTATGATTATTTTTAGGATCTTGTATGTGAACGATGATTTCTCTCTGTATATATACAATTTTTGAAAGTTTTAGTTAATTTTGAGACAATTTATTAAAAATTCAGTCGTGTACATATTCAATAACATTGAATGGATACAGATTCGCCTGAAAAACCTTCCAGATTTGCCTGAAAAACCTTTCATATTCGCCTGTTAAAAGCCTTACATATTCGTCTGTAAAAAGCCTTACAGATTTGCCTGAAAAGCCTTACAGATTCTCTTGCAAAAATTTAAGACCATCCCCTGTCACTTATATATATAGGATGGCCTTTGAGATCCATGTATCACAACAATTAATACCACTCACAGATTTAAGGCAAAAATTTTTCTTCTTACTTACTAAGCAGAAAAACATGGCTGGAAACGCATCGTCTTCAAATCCTCCCTCTTCCCAGGGCATTCCTACAAAGATTTTAGAACCAATCCAAAAGGTTGAAGCAGAGAGAGAAGACATAGACCATCAGTGGACGGACGCTCTTGCAACAAGGGATGAGGTTCTTGCCTCAATAGACGAAAAACACAGCCAATGCGAAGCTGTACAAGAAGATCGAAAAAGATGACGCCCATGCCAAAGAGATGAGCAAAAAAATTCCAAAGTTTTTGGAGAAGTGGCAGGAGAAAACGATACTGCTCGAGCAGCTGAAATCACTCTATCGTTAAAATGATTGTTGTTTCGTTGTACTTGTTCTTTTTGCACTGTCTATTTCTGTTGTACCGGTTCTTTTCTATCCTTTTTCTTAGAAGTTTGTTTTGTTTTAGTGGTTCTGGTTTAATGTCGTCGTTTCCAAGTTTGTTTAGATGAACTTGTTCATTTTGTACTGGTTGTTTTCGAAATCTATCAATTTCTATGTTTGTCGCCGATACTTATTTTGTAGTAGTATAAAACTATAAACGCATCAAACCATAAAATAGATTAGACAATTTTATTCATGAAACAAACGCATACAAAGTACAGGTACAAACTAGCAACATAGAAACTCCAAATAAGAAACCAACAACACTAGCACCATCTAAGGATATAGTGCTTTACATTGATCAATCCAATTTTGTTTCTCGGTTACCTGCACTTGCAGTATTGCGAACTCTTGAATAATCTTGTTGACTTGTACGTTGACGTAGTGAATACGGTCTTCTTTATCTTTTATCTCCCTCTTTAACCTTTTGACCTCCTCTTTGTCCGTGTCCATCCTTCTTAAGTGCCCGTCCTTCTTGGTCATCATTTGTGTCGGTCCACAATGTTTATATCAAGTTCTTAACAAACAACACATTAACGATTACCAACCTGTATTGATTAATAGAAATTGTTACAAGGTTCGGTATTGATCGATTGAAGCTTTTTCTCTATGTGTTCTCTCTAGTTTACACCTTGAGTGTGTGTGTTTGTGTGTTCTAATCTGATCTGTGTTAGAGAGAGTTGTTGAGAGATCTGATATTAGATCTAGCTTCTACAATACACAACCTAATCAACCACTTGCAAGATCAAGTTGCAATATTAAACTAATAAAACTAATATCTAAAACTAAACTAATATCTAACTATTAACTAACTAACTAATATATAATATCTAAATATCTATTTATAAAATATTTAGATTAAACATAAAATACAATAAACTAACTTTGACATTTATTACAAACTGACATTAGACTTATATCGAGAGAGACTTTTCGGCTTTAGCTTCAGATTGCGATCTTCAGATTGGATGATCTTGAATCCAATAGATATGTGATCTAACAATCTCCCCCTTTGGATCAAGATTATTACTAAAAAGATTTTAGCAATTTGGTCTTCTCTTTCAACTCAGAAGATGCAATCTCTTTCTCTAGCTCAGAATGCTTTAGCAAAATATCTTCAAAGAAAATTTATCTGAAATCAGCATGTCTTCAGGATACTTTGATCTCGCATTTCTTGGTCTTGTAATGTAATGGACTGAACATTTCTTCAAGCCTTATATTCTCCCCCTTTTTGATGAAAAGTGCAACGACTTCATCAAAACTTTGAGTAAGAAATGTCACCCACTCGGAGCCTCTGATCCGTCAATTCATAAGAAATTCATCCAGATCTTTTCAAATCCAGACAAAATAGTCATGTAACATCTGAATCAACTAATGAATCAGTTAACATGCCTGTCAGTAACACTAAGTCACTGTGTATAACGAATACACATTGGAAAGGAGCTGTTTGATGTTGACTCCCCCAGGGCTTCCATTTAATCATCGAAACACCACAAAGGTAATTTCTATAAACGTTATGACAAAGAAACAAATTCCTTGTGTGTTCGTGCTTGTGTTGAAAGAATTAAGCACTTGATGATTGCTTATTGGCTCAAAATTGTGTAAACCACTGAGACAATAGTAAGTTAAACACAGACTCAATGTGCATGATTGAAGTACGAAGGTGGGGCAGACTTCCTTCTTTTCAATATCCAGATTTTCCAAATGAAAATCAGATAGCAAATGTGCTGCTTCCCTTTGAAAATGAAACATTTTCTTGTTGAGAAGAAAATGAGTAGATAGTGAGGTTTGATCAAGAGTTGGCATGGGCTAGTTGCCTGTTTCAATAATGTTCACCAAAGAGTTGTGAAACACTAGTAATGTGGGCTATCCGGCTCAGAAAAAGTTGGTGCAGAGTTGTGATATTCTTTTAACTCTGTTCTCACACACTCTTTCTTTTAAACATTTTGCTCACTCTAATCAAACTTTCTTTCTTTGTTTGAAACACTCATTTCTTTTGACTTCTCACACTCAATCACTAGGGATTAACTTCTTGGGTAGAAATCACTGGTTAAGGTGATTCCATATAAGTTGTGTTAATTTCTAGCACAATGAAATCCTTGTTTTCCTATGATGCATATGATGCTCAGATTGGTTTAACTATTTCAGTTAAAGCACAATATAGTTTTTGAAAACATTTAAAGTCCTACTTCTAATTCATGAATTCGTTTGAGAATCGGGAAGTGGTTTGAACATTTAGAACAATGTTCTAATGTTTTCTATGATTGAAAGTTGTCCTTCTTTCAACCATATATGAGATGAAGATATAGAATTATAGCTTTACGTACGATCTTCCATCTCATTAAGCTAAGCTTAAAGTCATAAACATATGAACTTGTAAGCATCTCTCAAAAATTCTGCAAAAGTCTTATGTCAAGTCAAAGTAAAATTTATTCACTTAAATTGAAAAGACAAAAAGTAGTAAAACTTTTAAAGTACGAGTTCTGATCAGAAATAATCAGAAGTCATATCCAAACTCCTTTGACTTGAAGAGCTCCCCCTAAAATCTTGCATTACAAAAATTTGACATAAAAGGTAAATGCAGAAATCTTATGAGCTCCCCCTCAAAATAAGATTGACCACTTGTCAATTTCTTCTCATACTCCCCCTTGGATCATGAACAGAACATTTGAAGTGCAGATATCAATCAGAATTAAGAATGATGAAAAAGTATACAATTAGAAAACTTTGATAGGTAACTACTGATTAAATCTTAAGATTTAGCATACCAAGCTTAGAGACAAGAAAGTTAAACCTCTTTTCGTCTAAAGGTTTGGTAAACAAATCGGCAAGCTGATAATCAGTTTTTACAAAGAAAAGTTCAATTGTTCCTTTTTCAACATGATCTTTAATAAAATGATACCCGACGTCTATGTGCTTAGTCTTGGTGTGCTGAACAGGATTCGCTGTTATTGTGATGGCGCTCTTGGAGTCACAGTATATCGGGATTTTGTTGAAGTGGAAACCGTAGTTGCGCAATTGAGTTCTCATCCATAAGACCTGAGAACAGCAGCTAGCAGCAACTACATATTCTACTTCAGCCGTGGAAGTTGAAACACAAAGTTGCTTCTTCGATGCCCAACTTACTAGCTTATCACCGAGGAACTGTACATGTCCTGACGTGCTCTTCCTGTCTAACATACAACCTGCATGTTCTGCATCTGTATACGCCGTTAGTTCAAAACTAGTATCTTTAGGATACCACAGATCAAGATCTGCAGTCCCCTTTAGATACCTAAATATGCGCTTCACAGCAGACATATGGATTTCTTTAGGATTGGCCTGATATCGTGCACATAAGCATGTTGAAAACATTATATCTGGCCTACTAGAGGTAAGATACATTAAAGAACCTATCATCCCTCGATAAGTCCTAACATCAACAGCCTTACCCGAAGGATTGGTGCCAATCTTAGTACCTGGTGCCATTGGGGTACCAATCGGTTTTGAATTTTCCATTTTGAACTTCCGAAGAATATCCATAATGTATTTTGATTGATTGATAAAAATACCCAATGAAAATTGTTTGACTTGTAATCCGAGAAAGAAATTCATCTCTCCCATCAAATTCATCTGAAATCTAGACACCATAAGGGTTGAAAAATTCTTACAGTACTTAGGATTTGTAGAGCCAAAAATAATATCATCTACATAGATTTGAATTAAAAAGATATCGGCTTTTTCCTTTTTGATAAACAAAGTGGTATCCACCGTTCCTTTTAAAAAACCAGACTTGACTAGAAAGTTGGGAAGGACATCATACCAGGCTCGAGGAGCTTGTTTCAGACCGTAGAGTGCTTTGTCGAGAATGTAGACGTGATTTGGCTTCTCTTTATTGAAAAAACCTTCTGGCTGAGAGACGTAGACTTCCTCCTTCAGAATGCCATTCAGAAAGGCAGTATTCACGTCCATTTGAAAGACCGTGAAGTTCTTGTGGGCTGCGTAGGCTAGAAACATTCTAATTGCCTCTAATCGCGCCACAGGAGCATATGTCTCATCATAGTCGATTCCTTCCTCTTGTCTGTATCCTTTGGCTAATAGTCTTGCCTTGTTTTGGATAACGGTACCTTCTTCGTCTTTCTTTATCTTGAAAACCCATTTCGTACCTATAATTGTTTTACCTTGAGGTTTTTGTACGAGTCTCCAGACTTGAAGTGCATCGAACTGATTCAAATCTTCTTGCATTGAGATCACCCATTCTGGATCCGCAAGTGCCTCTGATACGCGAGTTGGCTCGATCTTGCCCAAAGAGGAGTCATGCATGCACATATTTATTGATGCTGACCTAGTTTGCACCGGTTTTGAATGAAGGCCAATGATCTGGCTTATCGGGTGCTCTTTGGTCCATTTATGTTAATGAGGTAGTGGATTATATGAATGTATGTCAATTGTATCATCTATAAATCCACTTGTACCTTCTTCAGCTTGTTCAGGAGGAATGAGGATTGCAGTTGAAGTGGTAGTTGCAGAAGGCTCAGCAGGTACAACTTGTTCTGGCTGTAGATTGATCTGAATAGAACATCCTACTATTTCAACTACTTCTGTCTCTTCATCACATGGCACTTCTTCAACTGTTGGAGTTGGTATTTGAATTGGAACTTCTTGTTGAAACGGGGGTTCTTTGATTCAATAGGAACATCTGAACTGGTTGGATGAGTAGGCGTTAAGTCTTCCATCCTGTCAACCACAACAGATTTCTTTACATTAGATCCAAGAAATTCATCATAAAACAATTCAAATAATAAGTCTAAATCAGATAAATGATTAGTTGACGTTGATGCTTCATCTGATTTATTCTGTTGAGACGCAGGTTCTGGACTGATTTGCCCAGAAGCTAGTACTCCGGTTATCACGGGTTCTGAACTGTGTTGTTCGGAAGCCATCTCTTCATCAAACGTGACGTTGATGCTTTCAATCACCGTCTTTGACTTCTTCAGATAGATACGATATGCAGTTGATGTTGAGGAATAACCAATGAAGATGCCTTCGTCCGCCTTGGCGCTAAACTTGTTGAGACTCTCCCAATCGTTTAGCACGAAACACTTACACCCAAATATATGGAAATATTTGATTGTCGGTGTTCGGTTGTTGATCAACGCATACGGAGTCTTTTTGAATCTGCGATGTATCATGGAACGATTTTGTGTATAGCACACGGTCGATACAGCTTCAACCCACAAAAATAGAGGTAAGTCTGAGTGACTTAGCATAGTACGAGCAGCCTCGATTAGCGTACGATTTCTTCTTTCGACCACTCCATTTTGTTGAGGCGTACGAGCAGCAGAGTATTGATGTGAAATCCCGACAGATTCGAGATATTCTTCAACCTTTTTGTTCTTGAACTCTGTGCCGTTGTCTGTTCTTAGAATCTTGACCGGTTTCTGCAGATTCACCTAGGTCGTCTTTAGGAATGTGATGAGAACATCAGGTGTCTCATCCTTTAAACGTAGAAACTTGACCCATGTGTATCGCGAGTAATCGTCCACGATCACGAGTATGTACTTCTTTCCGCCTAGACTCTGAGTTCGCATCGGACCGCATAAGTCCATATGCAATAACTCTAACGGAGCACTTGTACTTGGTTCAGGCTTTGGTTTATGTGGAGCCCTCTTCATTTTTCCCTTTTCACATGCTGCACAAAGATGTTCTCTTTCATATTTAAGCTCTGGAAGTCCTTTGACGAGCTTTCCACTGACCAGATTGTTGATGTACCGAAAGTTGAGGTGAGAAAGCCGTCGATGCCATAACCAACTTTGTTGCATCGAAGCTTTCGATAGTAGACAAACCTGCTTGTCAGTCTGGACATTTGATAAGTTAATTGTGTAGAGGTCTGATTCTCGAGAACCGACCAAGAGTTCCTCGCCTTATTCAGTGCGAACTGAACACGTCTTGGCTTTGAAGTTGACCTCTAAGTCTTTGTCACAGAACTGGCCTATACTGAACAAGTTGTGCCGTAATCCTTCAACATAGCTCACCTTCTTTATCGTGACATTGTCATGTTGTACATCACCATATCCCATTATTGGAGAAAACTGGTCGTTGCCGAATCTGACTGTTCCGCAATACTTCTCTTTAAAATTGGACAACATTTCTTTTTGTCCAGTCATATGCTTGGAACATCCTCTATCCAAGTACCACATATGACGGATCTGCACAAGAGAAAAAATGAAACAATAGATTTAGATAGTCTTAAAACAAAGATGGAATTAAGACTTTTGAGCATTGAAGAGCGGGTCTTGAACTGATTTGTTCAAAAGCCATATCCTTTTCTTAAGCACGGGTTCTGAACAGACGTGTTCAGAAACCATTGTTTTATCTTTGAAGTGCGGGTCTTGAACTGATTTATTCAAGAACTTAGTTTCTTTGAGGAACGAGTCCTAGAATGTTTTGTCTAGAAGTCATACTTCGTTGAAGTACGGGTTCTAAGCTGATTTACTTAGAAGCCTTATTTTCTCTTAAGCTTTGTGTGCCTGCAACACAGATTTAGTCTTAGGTACCCACTGGAATTTGGGTCCTACTGTGTTAGCACAAAATTTTGGTACCCATTTGAAATTGGGTCCTCTTTTCATTTGAAAGTCATTTGAAGCATTATAATTAGATGTATGCACATGATAATTGCCAAACCAATCTTCAGAATCTTGACAAGAAGTAGAAACATGTTTATCATTAATAGAAGACTTTCTAGCAGATAAAGATAACTGAAATAATTGCTTCATTGTATATTGTTTACGAGAAACAGCAAGTTTTGAGTTCAAAATAGCAACATCAGCAATTAAGACATCTTTACTAGGCGAAGTCTTACTACAATTAACGCTACAAAACGATTTAACGGTCTTGTCAAGCTTCTGTTTCGGTTGCCACAGAGATTTAACTTCTGGCCTTTGCTTACTCAGATCTGAAACATGTGAAACTCGTGAGTTAGACTTCTGAGCAACAAATGAATGCTTCTTCTTCGGATGACCAGTAGTGTTCGGTTTCTGTGAATGCTTAGATATAATCTTACCTTTAGCATTTTTAGCTTTCACAGAAACTGAGTTATCAACTTTCGTTGATTTTGCACTTTTAACAGACGTACTGGTTTTACCCAAAGATTTCACAACAAAGGATGAACGGTTAGGAAGTTTTGCATTAAATTCAAATTGTTCAAAACAACCATCCGAACCACCGTCAGAGTTCAGAAAATTAAGCCCTTCATCAGCTAGACCAAAACTATCTTTAGATTTTGAAGCCATAGAAATAACAACATTTTTCAGCACAGTTGAAAAAACGTTTTGTTGAATCTCAATTAAAAGTCTTTCATCTGTTAAAGAATTCTCGAGTTCAGAAATTTTACTTTCTAAAACGAGAGGAGGGACATATAGTTTACCTTGTATAGGCTTCGCCTCCATTTCCTTTTTAGAATAACTTTGAAAGAAGTCATTTGAAAGAGATTTCTTCTTTTGATATATAGGATTTTCATTATAACTATTATTCATCTTCGCATAATAAAATGGAAGATGAACTTTAGATGATTTCAAACGTTTTTCAGTTTCCTCGGCTTCATCCTTTTCAGATCGTTTAGTCCAGAAAGTTTTAAACTCAGGGATTCTTCGAGCTAATTTTAAAGAAAGATGATCATAAAGTGCAGGCAATTCAGATATTCCTTTTTGAAGATAGTGAGGATTCTTATAACCGATTCCCCATCTCTCTATTTCCTCTTTGGGTTTGTTCACATGAATAGTCTGTTCAGTTTGACCCATTTTGTATAACTTCTCTTCCAAACTTTTTAATTTACCAAGTAAAGAAAAGTTTTCTTTGGTACATGAAGAATGAAAGTTCGTAAGCTCATATAAATCAAGCTCACTTTTTAGTAGTTTAGATTTGAGTTCATAATTCTCTTTAAGAATTATAGTCTTTTCTTTGGCGTTGGTGTCATTGTTTGTATGTAAAACCTCAACCAATACTTTCTTCTCAGCAATTTCATTGCTAAGTTTCTGTATCAATTGGTTTTTGTCAGTAATAACACCATTTTCACGCTTAAGATTCGACTCTAAATCTTGGAGTTTTATCTTCATGGCATGCATTTGATCACATACCTCATCTGTTGCATCCTCTTTTGAATCTGCTTCATCGTCTGATTCCTGCTTTCCCATCAAGCACATGTTGACTGCTTCATCTCTCTCTTCATCCTCTTCTTCCTCGTCTGAATGATCAAGCCAGTACTCATCCTCTGCCATCAGTGCCTTACCCGCCTCCTGTTGCTTTGCAAGAAGCATCTTGTTCTTGTAGTAATCGGAGTTTCTGACTTTGGGTCTGCGGAAGTCTCTAGCATAGTGACCTGTTTTGCCACAGTTGTAGCACGTTGGTGGTTCTGACTGACTGGATCCTTCAGCTTTAAACTTTCTCTCTTCCAGTTTCCTCTCCTCTATTCTCTTCCCTTCAGCATGATACCTTCTCTCTTCCGGCTTCTTTTCCTCTAATCTCTTCCCTTCAAACTTCTTTCCTTCATATCTACTTCCTTCAACCCTTTCCTTATGGACATAGTTGTTAGGACCAGAAGAATACCTCTGACTGTTTGATGTTGGCTTTTTGTAGAACTTTTTCTGAAAAGCATTTGTCAGCAGAAGCATTGCTTGCTTCAGTTGGTCATTTTCATCCGAGTCAGAGTTTGCATAAGCTTCATTTTCTTCTGATTCATACACAATCGTCTTGTTCTTCTTCTTCCTGACAACAAGAGCAACTGTGTCTTCAACTGTCTTTCCTTTCTGCCTCTTCTCATCTAAAATTTCATCCACCTCTTCTTCATTTTGTCTGAGGGTTTCATACACCTCATGAAGTGGAATCTCATTCAGATCCTTGATCTGCTTCATCTCCCTGGCAAATCTTTTCCATTTCGGCTGTAGAATACTTAGAAATTTGACGTTCAGCTCGATTTGAGATTTGGTGACCTTGTTCTTGCTTAGTTCATTCAGCAAAGTCACAAACCTGTCATAGGTTTCTTCTAAAGTTTCTCCGACTCTGCCTCTAAATTCTTCATAATTATTTAGGCAGTTGGAGATTTTCAGCTGATTCCCAATCTTTGAACCCAACATCATCTTCTCTAGCTGATCCCACATTTCCTTGCCCGAGGCCTTGTAGCTGTCAATCTTTCCATAGATTTCGTTTGGAATTCCTTGTAGAATGTATGACTTAGCTAACTTATCACCTTTTGCTCTTTTTAGGTTATCATCTTCTAGCTCATGATACTTAAGTTCAACCTGTGTCGGCACAGTTCCAACCAAACGAGTCGTCATAACTGGTCTCATAACCCCTTCTTCTATAGATTGCTTGATGAAATCACCCAACTCATGTCTGTCAACAAAGTTCAGGAACCGATCTTTCCACTGTTCGTATTCTCCTTTAAAGAGAACTAGTGGTTTGGTGTCAGTTCCGATTGCAAGGGCTTCTCTGGATGTCATTCTGAATAAAAAGATTTAAGTCTTGTATTGGCACAAAGAGAGGTTTGCGCGAGAGGTTGCTTGCACAAAGTAAGGTTTGCGCGAGACGTTGGAAGCACAAAGTAAGGTTTGCGCGAGACGTTGGTTGCGCAAACTGAGGTCTGCGTTTCAAGAGGGTTGCGCAAAGTTGACCTGAGCTTTTCGTGAAGAGTTGATCACGTGAACTGAGGTTTGCGTGATGTGAGTTGCGAGAACTGAGCTTTGCGTTTCAAGTGAGTCGCGAAAAGTGAAGTTCGCGTAAGCCGTTGGTCGCGAGAAGTGTGCTTTGCGTGATCAGTGTGTTGCGCAAACTAGGCTTTGCGTATCACGTTGGTTGCGCAAAGTAAACTTTGCGTATTGAGTTGGTTGCGCAAAGTAGGTTACGCAAAGTGGGCTTTGTGTGAGTTCTTCCTCTGGTTTGCGCAAGTTCGTCCTGTACTTCGAAAATCAACTGAAAACTTGTTTCTGTATCGATTAGCAATACCAAACTCTACCAATATGTCTAAAAACACTTCTAGAATAGATTGTGACCACTTGATCTCGATAAAAATCACTTTTTCGAAAATAAACCGATGGCACAGTAACTTTTGAAAACTCGAACTCAGACCACCAAATCACCAAAATGGAACTCGATTAAAGCTTTTTACTGAAAACTCGAACTCAGACCACCAAATCACCAAAATGGAACTCGATCTAGCAACCTAATCGATCACAACCTGATCGATTTTAACACCTAAAATACTCAAAATCTCGAAATCGATTTTGAAAAATATGAACACAGAGTCGTTTTCAAAAACTTGATTTGAATCACTTATCAGGCTCTGATACCAATTGTCGGTCCACAATGTTTACATCAAGTTTTTAACAAACAACACATTAACGATTATCAACCTGTATTGATTAATAGAAATGGTTACAAGGTTCGGTATTGATCGATTGAAGCTTTTTCTCTATGTGTTCTCTCTAGTTTACACCTTGATTGTGTGTGTTTGTGTGTTCTAATCTGATCTGTGTTAGAGAGAGTTGTTGAGAGATCTGATATTAGATCTAGCTTCTACAACACACAACCTAATCAACCACTTGCAACATCAAGTTGCAATATTAAACTAATAAAACTAATATCTAAAACTAAACTAATATCTAACTATTAACTAACTAACTAACTAACTAACTAATATATAATATCTAAATATCTATTTATAAGATATTTAGATTAGACATAAAATACAATAAACTAACTTTGACATTTATTACAATCTGACATTAGACTTATATCGAGAGCGACTTTTCGGCTTTACTTCAGATTGCGATCTTCAGATTGGATGATCTTGAATCCAATAGATATGTGATCTAACAATTTGTTTCCACTTTTTAGTGAGTTCCTCGATCTCCAATTCATTTTTTTCTATTGATCGTTTCATCCTTTCCGGCGTTGTATGTGAAGAGGGCGGGTTTGAAGAGGATGCGTTTCCTGCCATTTGTTTCATGAAAGACGAGAGACTTACAGTCGATGGAAAATGTTGTATGGATGTTGTGACTTCTAAGTTGGAAATAAGTGGAGTATTTATAGCAATCATAAGAATATAAAGTGTAAGTATTAAAAAAATTCGTAGTATTTATTATATATAATAATGTGATTAAATCTAAAAATAATCAATATTGGACTCATTTTGAATATATTGACGAGACGATTATAATGGTGTAATTTGTTTAAAAAAACGTACTTTTCAAACCTATTTTAGTTAATATATGGTTACGTATGTTAATATTATAAGGGTGTAATGTAACATCCATAATTTTATACCAATATGTGGTTAGTAATTATTTTAGTTTATGGCATGCCATTTATACTTGAAAAAAAATGAAATTTGGTCTCGGGAACGATCTGGGCGAGAATGACAACGACAATGCAAGGGGGCACTATTGCGTGTCAAAATTGTGGGGAACAAAGAACTCACGGTACAAATCCGATGACCTTGCCATGCGATAGTGACATGGGCATAGTCGCACGGGCTCAGTCGCGGCATGGAGGTAGGCCACAATACATGTCCTGCGACCTTTCCCTGTGAGAGTTCCCAATGCACAATCGCCCGACATTGTCGTCCGAGCCTAGCTGGGGGTATAAAACCCCTATCACCCGGTTTTCATCTTAATTCCCTTCCAGAAATGAGTCCAATACGTTTTTCTGGAGCGATTTTCTCTCTTCAAGACCCTCTTCTCATTTATTACAAAGCTAGGGTTTGGTGGAACTTTGTTGGAGCATTTAAGGCTTCTTTGGAGCCATTTATTGTGAAGATTCAAGTATTCCAAGTTCAAGTCTCATCTTCTCAAGTTGTCGTAGGGTTTGCAAGTTTCTAGGTTTTCTTCCTAAAACCTAAGCGGTGAGTTTTAAAAGTTTTGTAAAAACTAGATACATGTCTAATATGTTTGTTCATCCTTATTACATGCTCTACATTGACCTATTTCTCCATTATTTGGTAAATGGTACATATTGCTCTTTTAAAGCTTATTTGAGTCATCATGGTGAAAAGCTTTTATATTGATGCTTTGGTAGATATTTACTTACACTTCAAGTATTTTAGGAATATTTATGGAACCTCGTTGACATCTTGATTGTTTCATGAAGTCATACAAGTTTTGATTATTTTGACCTAATTTTAGGATTAGGACGATATGTGAGAAGTTATGCTTAAATGTTATATGTAAATGGCGTTGTACCTTTGTGACCATAATGTATAGTATTATATCTTGGAATTGACAATATATGTAATATTTATGTCTATTTGACCTAGTGGGAGGTCTTGGATTATTTTGGTAATATCCTTATTTAGTGGACATGGTGGTCGGACCACTAGCTTATCCTAAAGATATTTTGTACATTTGCTTGGAGTAAAGGTACATAATGGTTACATGAAAATTGTAGATGAACATTTCAAGTAGGCACTAGGAGGATTTAGTGTTTTGGTTCCACCTTGGAGGTATGCACTAGGACCTCATCCATATGGGGTAATGCCTTGGAGGTAGTCCTTAATGTGTCGAGCGTTGTAGTGTTACTCATGGGAGTAGACACTAAGGTGAATCGACTCTTGAGGTGAAACTTGATTGGTATTATGGGTTTCCCCCATTGATTCCATATAATGAGTTACATAAATGTATAAATGAATTCTAACCGTTAATTGTTATTACTTGTTTAAACTCATTAGGATTTTTGGCCTAACACTTGTTTGGTGTCGACGTGTATCTCAGGTTCTAGCGGCGTGGTCGCCAAGAAAGTTTAGCTGGACTCAGAAGTGAGCTTGGGGAGCATTTCTGAGACGCCTTTTTGTAAAGAACTTTATTTTGGTGGTTTAGACGACAACCAAATGTAATCTTGTTTCTTTAGGAAATTAGATTAGTAGGTTGTTGTTTCTAAAACTATCTGATTACGAATTTGTAACTAACAGGCGTATTTGTTTTCCCTCTTTGGGATAGCTCGTATCTTGATATTTTAAATACCACATTTCCATTTTTGGAAATTTTTGTTTGTCCCAATTTATGGGGTGTTACAAGTTGGTATTAGAGTCAGGTTTAAGTGAACTAGGTATTAGTTTTAGAATACCTAGACTTATATTGTGGACGTTAGTGGTAAATTGTCAACCTTGGGTAGAATTTATAGGTGGGGAGAGTATTAGAAAATATGGAATTAGTGTAATTGAAAGTTGTGATGATGACGACAAGAATCCTTGTGTATGATATATTCAAACTTTTATAAGGCTCATGATATTATGAACATATTGTTATGTAACTGTACTTGAAATTATTGTTATGCTATTGATGAATGTAGTTGTACGTAGCAAACCGTTAATCTTATAAAGAATAACCGGTATGATCTTTATCATGTGTGACAGTTTACAATGGTAAACACGGGGACTCGAGTTGTGGCTCAAGAAAATGGAAATGAAGCAAATGTGACTGCTCAGGAAGCACCTAGACAGACGGTTCAAGCGGACAACACACCTAATCCCCCAATCCCCACTATGTTAAGGGGTGTCATTGATGTGATACCTCAAGTCAACATAGAAACCGAGGAACCAATAATCAATAAATGGACCCTCAGTCCGTCATGACGGCTAGTTTCTTGCTAATGATGAACTCCGCCATGGACAAGCGAGACGAGAGATTCATGAAGATACTAGAAGACCGAGACACAAGCAACCGAAGATATGAGACGGTTGCTGAGAACGCCGTAAATGGTTCTGGGGTTGTGATGAATGTGTGTGGCACTGAAGAGCAGGTGATAGTCGGGGAAAGGAGAAAAGAGAGGGGTCGTTCTTACAAGACCTTTCTATGTAGCAAGCCACCGGAGTTCTCCGGGACTACCAATTCGGTTGCTTGCATGAACTGGATCAGAGAAATAGAGATGGCATTTGAAGCAAGTGAATGTGATGACTCTCAAAGGGTTAAGTTTGCATCCCAAAAGTTTAGGGGTGAGGCTTTGAGTTGGTGGAACCTCACCCGGACAGCTCTTACGCTGTGAGTTCTGGCCAAACTTTCCTGAGCAACATTCAAGAAGAAGGTGATGAACAAATACTGTAAGGAACGAGCTCTGGATAGGATTGAAGAAGAGTTCAAGAAATTGAAAAAGGGAAACCAAAATATTACCGATTATTCAAGCCAATTTGTTGAGAAGTTGAGTTTGGTGGAACACTTAGCCACCGATGAAAATATGAAGATTAAGGCGTATCAAAGGGGACTACCGGCCGAGATGAAGAAGGCAGTAAGAAACACCAAAGTTGCCACATTACAAGAAGCTATTGAGGAATCCGGACTAGTACAAGATGACATCGCCCAAGGAAGAGAAGAAAGAGGATAAGCAGGAGAGAAGAGGAAGTAGGAAGGCCAACCGGGCCCATTCGAAAATTTTGGTCATTTCATGGGGGAAGAAACATGGAATCCCGTCGAGAGTATAGATGGTACCATAAGTGCAAGATCAAGCACTATGGTCCGAGCAACCCAAGAACTTACTCGAGCCCGTCTGAATGTTTCAAACGTAGAAAGAAGGACCACGTGAGTCGGGATTGTCCCATTCGGAGGACGGTTTTTTTAGTGACGGGAGCCCGAGCACATAAAGAGAGAATGACTAAAGTTTGTGGGGGGGGGGGGGGGCGGACCGAGGGGCTTTAAGCGGAACCACATCCAAGGAAGGATGATCCACCAAGGCACTGAGCCGAGCTTTTCAGATGACCGACGAGGATGCAAGAGAGACCACCGACGTGGTACCGGGTACGTTCCTAGTAAACTCCTTTCCCGCGCGTGTTTTATTCGATTCAGGTGCAAATCGTTCGTTCGTATCCAATACTTTTTGCAAGCAATTCGTTACTCCTATTAGCTCTTTATTTGAGGCTCTAGTGGTGGAAGTAGCCAATGGAAATCAAGTGCTAGTTCGGGAGTCTTATGATAGTTGAATTTTAGAGATGGATGGGGAATCCTTTTTGCTACCCATGACTATAGTAGGATTTGATGTAGTAGTAGGGATTGATTGGTTAGCTAAGAATAACACCGATATCTTTTTGTCTAAGAAGATGGTTAGAGTACCTTTGGCAGGTGGTGGTGCGGTAATCGTTTTTGGAGATAAGGGTAAGAGAAATACCTTGATCATCTCGTCACTCAAAGCGCCTAAGTTCCTGTCTAAAGGATACTCTTCATTTTTGGTCTACGTAGTGGATGCCAAGTTGGAGAAGAAGGAAATGGAAGATGTGGATGTGGTACGGGATTACCCGAATGTCTTTCTGGAAGATCTACATGGTTTGCCACCGCAACGCCAAGTAGAGTTCCACATCGACCTTACTCTAGGAGCGGATCCAATTGCTCGTGCTCCTTATCGCCTCGCACAGACAGAGATGAAAGAGATGATGACTCAACTTCAAGAGCTATTAGAGAAGGGGTTTAAAAGTCCAAGTTCGTCGTTGTGGGGAGCTCCGATATTGTTCGTGAAGAAGAAAGACGGGTGTATAGACTACCGAGAGTTAAACACGGTTACGGTGAAGAACAAGTATCCGCTTCCTCGAATTTATGACCTCTTCAACCAATTGCAATGTGTAGGATGCTTCTGCAAAATTGATCTACGGTCCGGATATTATCAAGTAAGAGTGAAGAAAGAAGATATCCCAAAGACAACTTTCCAGATGAGGTATGGATACAACGAGTTTTTGGTGATGTCATTCGGTTTGACTAACGCTCTGGCTGTGTTTATGGATTTGATAAACCGAGTATATCGTCCTTTCATGGACAAGTCGGTGATAGTTTTCATCAAAGATATCTTAGTCTACTCAAAGAATGAGGTCGATCATGGACAAAATTTGCGGGAGGTGCTAGAAGTCCTTCGAAAGGAGAATTTATTCGCAAAGTTTTCTAAGTGCGAACTTTGGCTACCCGAAGTCCAATTCTTGGGTGACGTAGTGTCTAAAGATTGAGTGAAGGTAGACCGACAAAGGTTGAAGCCATGATGAATTGGGAACTGCCAACAAGTCCGTCAGAGATTAGAAGTTTCTTGGGGTTGGCCGGTTACTACTGAAGATTCATCCAAGACTTATGGAGGATCGCTTCACCACTCACGGCTTTGACAAGGAAGAATGTCAAGTTCGTATGGTCCGAGACCCAAGACCGAGCTTTTAGGACTCTCTAAAAAAAATTGTACGAAACACCAATTCTATCCTTACCCGAGGGGACGGAAGATTTTGTAGTATATAGTGACGCCTCCAAGATGGTTCTTGGATGAGTGTTGATGCCAAGAGTAAGGTGATAGCTATGCGTTACGCCAACTCAAAGATCACGAAAAGAATCATCCCACTCGTGGCTTAGAATTGATGGTGGTGGTCTTCGAGTTAAAGTTGTGGCGACATTACCTTTATGGGACGAAATGTACCCTCTTCACCGATCACAAGAGCTTGAAGTACGTTTTTGACCAAAAAGAGATCAACATGAGTCAACGAAGATGGCTAGAGTTGTTAACGGACTACGATTGTGAATTGCTTTACCGCCCCAGTATAGCCAATGTTGTAGCGGATGTCTTGAGTCGGAAGAGTTATAGTAGTGGTGTCATATTGTCCCTCATAAGAATCGACGTGGTGTCGGGCCAAATGGAAAGCATCAAAGTGTGTCAAGCCGAGGCACTCCTAGAAGAAAACCTCAAGACCTAAGTCATGATAAAACAACGTGATTTGCTATCGGAGGACAGTCGTGACCTCAAGCTCTTCCAAGGTCGAACTTGGGTACCAAAGTTGGGAGGAAACCGAGAATTACTCTTAGAGGACACTCATAAGTCTAAATATTCCATACATCCCGGTAGCACAAAAATCTATACGGACTTGAAGCTAAATTATTAGTGGCGGTGATGAAACTTGATGTAGCTAACTATGTGGAGCGATGTGTTACTTGTATTCAAGTTAAGGCAGAACATCAAAAACCATACGGAAGTTACAATCTTTGGAGATCCCGGAATGGAAATGGGAACATATCACGATGGACTTCGTGACGAAATTACCAAGGACGTTGAGAGGTCATGATAGGATTTGGGTGGTGGTGGATCAATTAACTAAGAGCACAAACTTTTTAGCCATGGAGGAGACGTTGTTGATGGACAAACCAACAAAACTCTACATTGACGAACTGGTCTCAAGACAGGGTGTGCCATTGTCAATTGTTTCGGATCATGATATCTAGTTTACTTCTAAATTTTGGGATGGTCTACAGAAAGAGTTGGCCACGAAGATCAAGTTGAGCACGACCTATCACCCCCAAACCGATGGGCAAAGCAAAAGGACTATTCAAACCCTTAAAGACATGTTGAGGTTGTGCGTCATCGACTTCGGAAGCAATTGGGATTCGCACATATCGTTAGTGAATTTGCTTACAATAATAGTTACCATTTTAGCATTAGGGTGGCACCTTTCGAAGCACTATATGGTCAATAGTGTAGGACCCCGGTGTGTTGGCTTGAAGCGGGAGAAAAATAATTCGTCGGAGAGATTGTACAAGAAATGGCGGACAAAGTGAAGAGCATTCGGGAACGCTTGAAGGCGGACCAAGACCGCCAAAAGAGTTACGTAGACAAGAAACGAAAACCAATTGAATTTCAAATAGGAGATAGGGTCATGCTTATGGTATCCCCTTGGAAGGGAATTATCCGTCTTGGAAAATGTGAGAAATTTAGTCCCCTTTTACTTGGACCCTTAACCATCTTAGAACAATTGGACTCCAAGCATAAAAACTAGACTTACCACCAGAAGACAGAATCCATCACATATTCCATGTTTGCAACCTACCTAGGTGCTTGGCCGAAGAAGAGAGCGTCATCCCTTTGTCGGAAATCCATGTAGATAACGGCAACTGTTGTGTGGAGGAATCGAAAGCCATCTTAGAGAAGAATCAAAGAAACTTTGTCATAAGGAAGTGACTATGGTTAAAGATCAATGGAAGCACCACCGAGGTGCTAATGTCACTTAGGAAGTCGAAGAGGACATGAAAAGGCGATATCCTCACCTATTCGTTTGAAGCGAGATTTCAAGGACGAAATCTTTTCCATGATGGGAAGAAGTGTAACATCCGTAATTTTATAAAAAAATGTGGTTAGTAATTCTTTTTGTTTATGGCATGTCATTTATACTTGAAAAAGATGAAATTTGGTCTCGGGAATGATCTGGGCGAGAATGACAGCGACAGTGCCAGGGGGCATTATCGCGTGTCATAGCCGTGGGGAACAAAGAACTCATGGTACAAACCTGATGACCTTGCCATGCGATAATGATATGGGCATATTAATGATATGGAGGTAGGCCACTGTACATGTCCCGTGACCTTGCCTGCGAAAGTGCCCAAGGCACAATCATCAGGCATTATAGGCCGAGCCTAGTTAGGGGTATAAAACCCCTTTCACCCAATTTTCAGCTCAATTCCTTTCCCTAAATCAGTCCTATGCGTTTTCTTGAGCGATTTTCTCTCTTTAAGACCCTCTTCTCATTTATTACAAACCTAGGGTTTGGTGGAGCTTTGTTGGAGCATTTAAGGCTTCTTTGGAGTCATTTATTGTAAAGATTCAAGTGTTCCAAGTTCAAGTCTCAATTTCTTAAGTTGTCTAGGGTTTGCATGTTTATAGGTTTTCTTCCTAAACCCTAAGTCGTGCGTTTTAAGGGTTTTGTAAAAACTAGATACATGTCTAATATGTTTGTTCATCCTTATTACATGCTCTACATTGACCTATTTCTACACTATTTAGTAAATGGTATATATTGCTCTTTTAAAGCTTATTTGAGTCATCATAGTGCAAAGCTATTATATTGATGATTTGGTAGATATATACTTACACTTCAAGTATTTTGGGAATATTTATGGAACCTCGTCGACAGAAGAAAGGGAAAGGTAAGGCGGCTTCCACGACTGGGAAGGCCTCTGCATTGGTGGAGCGTATGTATCGGGATGGGGCGTTGCCTTCTTAGGTGAAACTTAGATATCTACCATTTTGTCTCGTAAATCGTGCATTTTGGGGAAAACTATTGGGGTTGGAAGATAATGGATATTTTGAGACCGAGGTTAGTGGCTTAATTTTTAATTTTAGTAATACAAATTTATTAATAATAATTCGTATCTAATGCTTAACATGTAATTGTTTATTAATAGCACGTGCAGGTATGGGTACGACTTCACCTGGCAGCACGCTCTAGCCACGCTAATTGGACGATCGTGCTCCCGGACATCATGTATTACATCAATATGAGTGACGATCTATCATATCTGAAGGGGCAGTGTAATAGTGAACAACGAGAGAGTGTTTTTCCAGCGTGGGGAACCGTGAGACGGGTATGGAAATAAGTTTACATATATATTATTTAAGAAATTACCGATTTATATAATTGACACGAAAAACATCTAACTTTTTATGTTTCAGGTGTTCATCCCCATATGTATAGTTAATAGGCATTGGTTTCTTGGGCACTTCGATATGGATTCCATGGTGATGACCATATACGACCGTATCAAGTTACTAACCTTGAAGGGGCCACTCATAGACATGATGAATAAATTCAACATAAAGATGCTACAATTGTTCATGGACCTGGATGAAGGTCCTCGCATGGCTAAGTTTATCTCCTCCCACACTTGGCGATACGCGGAGGATGTGCCACAGCAGACCGGACCGCATGGAGACTGTGGTCCCTGGGTATGTAAATTTATCACCGACTTGGTGGATGGGCGACATCCAGCTAGCACTGATACATCCGCAGACTGCAAACGGTGACGGCAGGAGATGACAGATATTATATGGTCTTTGAGGGCGGCTGGACAGGATGACATGTAGTACCTAGTTTTAAGATGTAACATTATGTACAAACTAATTTTTATTGAGCACGTTACTTTTACTTGTATTACCTACTATACATCTTTTACAAATTTAACTTAACTTAGAAACAACATTACAAAGGCAGTAATAACATTTAAAACTCATCAAAACACACAAAATACGATACCATTTTATTCACGAACAAAGTAGAACATCGGACAGGTACGAAACAGTTAAATAGAAATCACAAGTACAAAACATAAACATACAAAGGCCAGATACCAAACCAACAACAGTAGCACCATCTAAGGATAAAGTGTTTTACATTGATCAATCCAATTTTGTTTCTCGGTTATCTCGGCTTGCATGACTGCGAACTCTTGGACAATCTTGTTGGCTCGTTCGTTGTCGTAACGAATACGGTCTTCCTTATCTTTTATCTCTCGCTTCAACCTTTTTATCTCTTCCCTGTCTGCGTCCATCCTTCTCAAGTACCCTTCCTTCTTCGACATAATTTCTTTCCACCTTTGACTGAGTTTCTCGATCCTTGCCTCAGCCTTTTCTACGAATTGTCTCATCCGTTCCGGCATGGTTTGTGAGGAAGGGGGGGGGGTTTGAAGAAGAGGCTCGGTTTCCATCCATGTGATATAAGTTGAAGTTGCAGGTGTATGGATGGTGTGACTTGTAAGTTGGAAATAACGTGAGTATTTATAGCCAAAAAACTAGTGTACCTCCGCAATTGCGGACCTAGATTTGGTCAAGATAACCTTCCCGTTTTCAGGCGAATCTTGCAGACCCACAATGGCGTACCTAGTGCAGGTCCGCAATGGAGGACCTGAACGACTATAAGTACCCCATGGTTGAGTGGTTGTAAACCATAGAAAAACAAAAACAGTGTGAATCATCAGAGTGATTGAACAATTTCTTCTTACATGGCATCTCTGAATCTTCATGTTTGGAACTTCAGATGTTTAACTCAATCTCTTCCGGACACTACCACCGAGTTATATGGTTCGTGTTTATATTTTTTTTGGTTTTGCTTGTGTTAAATGTTGTCGAAGGCTAATGTTGTTCATGTTTATCAACAGTGGCTTATCCACAAATGTTTACCATGAAAGTCCACCATCAAGGGTACTTCACGGAACCGCCTACAAGACACTACTTCCGTGGTCTAGAAATCTATGTTGACATGTTAGATGTCAGCGATCTTTTCATGCAACCGTTTCACCAGATCATGAAAGAGCTAGGTTACGACGAACCGAAATATTATAAGTTGTATTTCAAAAGGCCGCATGGAGACTTATTGACTGGACTGCAAGCATTGGATACTGATGAAGATGTAGCCAATATACGTCAGTATGTTGACGGCCATACCGTAATTGAAGTGTATAGCGAGAGAATGGAGCTTAACACTTCTGGACTCGTATCACCATAGCATATTAGAAGTCGGTGGGGATTACAAAAAAACCAAGCATTATGTAGCCGTACAATGACATTTAAATGACCGTGTATGTTTGTACTAAGCAAGTTTGAAACTATAATATGTTGCAAAACCTCATACTAACCGGGACCTTGATGGGGCCTATGGTGGAGGAGTTACGCTATCAGTGGATGACAAAGGCGGCAAGCCATCTTGGTTGCCTTTGTGATCCACTGATAATGTAAGTCTCCCTTATTTCTCGAACAAAGATAACATCAACCAAGTTCTCCACCATTGTCCTTATTAAGGTTCAGGTTATGATGGGGTCTTGAACAAATTAGAGTAGTTGTAACTTGCATAGGGGGTCTTCAGTTTGACATGTATGTGCTCTTAAATAATATTGTCTCGAATGAGAACGTGTTTATGATATGCTCTTAAATAATATTGTCTCTGATACTTGTTTTCTAGTAGTTTAAAATATTAAATCAAAACACAAAATATATTTGACAGATAAGTAAGCATTTTCAGGCGAATCCTGCAGCCTTTTCAGGTGAATCTTCCTGCACCTTTTCAGGCGAATCTTTCAGTCGAATATTACAGGCGAATCTTTCAGTCGAATATTACAGGCGAATCTTGCAGATCCGCAATTGCCGACCTAGTGCACCTCCGCAATGGCTGTAGATCCCAGTACAGTGCAATCACGAACAATAATCAACAATGAAGAACAATAATATAGCCACAACCTCTAGTCATATGATTAATATTCAAGAAAGGGTTTAGGTTTACAGAGAAAATATTTGATCAGTAAATGTAAACCTATTGACTAGAGAATTATGAATAATGAGACTTAAACTTCTAAACTATGTCTAACCTCTAAACTGAATAAAGAAAACTAATAATGCCTTTATATACTTAGGCTTACAAGCTTTATGGGCTTATGGGCTTTAGGCCCAACTAACAAATAACTATTAATTAATTACATTTCGAACCCTTATAAATGCTTTATACAACTTTCAACGCACAGGACTTTCAGTCCTAACAATCTCCCCCTAAAGTTGAATAAGGCATTTATCTTCTTGAAAACTTCAGGTTTGATCTTCTTTCCCTCTTGAATCTTTGAAAGACTTTGGTGTTTCTTGTCTTCATGTCTTTCTAAGCTCCCCCTTGAATACAGCTCTTGGTCTTCATAATTTCAACTTTGTAACCAGATTCAATGTACAATAGCCTCGGCTGAACGCACTATCAAGCAGCTTTCCACTGTAGAAACTCAACACATCGGATCAGCACACAAGAAAGATAATGTGCGAGTTACTTGACATTCCACAGTGAATTTTCAGTTTAATAACAAAGAATCTGTCTTTGAACCGCGAGTTGAATAAACTTTCAGCTTAAGAACTTGTTTCAGCAACACAGATCACTCAAAACTTAGCAGATAAACTGATAAGAACGATTAAAACAAATAATCGATTAAAGGGTTTTAGACAAACCTTTTTGGATCAAACCTTCTGTCTCTTTGCTCTGATACCAATTGTAGATCCCAGTATAGTGCAATCACGAATAATAATCAACAATGAAGAACAATAATATAGCCATAACCTCTAGTCATATGATTAATATTCAAGAAAGGGTTTAGGTTTACAGAGAGAATATCTGATTAGTAAATGTAAACCTATTGACTAGAGAATTATGAATAATGAGACTTAAATTTCTAAACTATGTCTAACCTCTAAACTGAATAAAGAAAACTAATAATGCCTTTATATACTTAGGCTTACAAGCTTAATGGGCTTATGGGCTTTAGGCCCAAGTAACAAATAACTATTAATTAATTACATTTCGAACCCTTATAAATGTTTTATACAACTTTCAACGCACAGGACTTTCATTCCTAACAATGGCGGACCTAGTGCACCTCCGCAATGGCGTACCTAGTGCACCTCCGCAATGGAGGACCTGAACGACTATAAGTACCCCATGGTTGAGTTGTTGTAAACCATAGAAAAATAAACACATTGTCAATCACCAAAGTAATTGAAAATTTTCTTCTTACATGGTTGGAACTTCCCGTTTGCATCAACCATTGATGGATGGAAGTTCAAGGATAGGTTGGAAACCACCCCAAACGGAGGAGTGGAGTAACTATGGAAGAACTCCAACCGATTATCCAATAACGGAGGAGGAGGAAGAGGAATTTAACGACGCATATGACTGGTATGTAGAGACACATGAATACGAAGGGCCCCCATCTCATAACCATACACCTTCTCAAAGGATGCCGACGGGGACGAGGGAATCCATACGACAAGCAAAGATAGAGATTTCCAAGCTCAAAGACCTGTGGCGGAAGAACAGGGCCGAGCATATAGAGTTAGAGACTGTCGTCGAGAGAAAGAAGAAGACGGTGACGGTGGTGCAAAGAGAGATCAGGGAAGACCAAAACAAAATAAAGAATATCAAAGAAAACTATCCCCTCATAGAGGACATGATCAATGAAAAGGCTGATTTGATCATTAGATGTAAAGCTCTCTACCCAAAGAGATACTAGTTTACCTTTTGGTTCTATCCTTTTGTGTTTGAATGTTCATGTTTCGAACTTTGTTTAAATTAACCTTGTGATGTAGTAGTCGGTAGAATTCCGTTGCTCGGTTCTATCCTTGGGTTAAGTAATAAAGTGTAGCATTTTGTTTACTATCATGATACACGAACATTATTCATTATAATCAATACGTTCATTACATACATTGTTACTCATTCAGATCAACATTTAAATCAAAAGTTTGATGTCTATAAGTGCCTCCATAATCGTCGGTAGGCATTGGTTGAGTAGGGCGGCTACCGGATGCTCTTTGGATTCCACGATTCACTGGTGCAGGCGCCTGACATTGAGTTCGAGTATGTCCGATTTCTCCACATCGAGTACATCTCCTCGGTGTGGGATCCTCACCACGAGATGGGATACGATCATGGTTACTCGGTCTTCCGGCACGTCTCTTGTAGACCGGTGGTTTAACGGTCATAAGCGGAGTGTATGGAACAACCCATGTATCAGGATGCCCAGGTGGATGTATGAGCTCTGAGTATGTGGATCGAAAATTATCCGCTTTGAAGTAAGGCGATACCAGGTGGATGACATTCGTACACCGTTCATGCCTGACAACGGCAATTGCATGACTGCAAGGTAATCCGGAGATCTTCCAGTTCCTACAAGAGCAACTATAACGATGGTAATCCACTTTCGCGTCCCTACGGGAATCTTGATCTTCGTATAGGCCATAACCTATTTCATCGACAATAAACCTTTCCGACTTCACCTGTCTCCTTCTAACAATTTTTTCTATATTTGGGGGGAGAACATTTACCCATCTCGCTGCAGAAAAACGAAAGATTAAAATATTTCAAATATGTTGTGAATTTTTGTGACAAACCAAAATAACAGTGGATAAGTGTGACTATGAAAACCTGCTTTGTTCCGACGAATTGAATACCAGTCTTGTTGAAATTCTCGGAAGTAATCCATAAGGGACACGATAGGAAGTTTCCGAGCAAAACGAGACAGTGCATTGACCGACTCGGCGCTGTTTGAAGTTATTATGTTGTAACGCATTCCAGGAAAATAGGCCCGTGACCATTTCTCCTTGCCAACCGTGTCCATAAGTGGCGCTCCAACAGGTATAACACGTCGTAGAGCTTCCATTTTACGTTCAAAATCCTCCTCCGTGTACGCTTTACACGTTATCCAAAACATACCCTTCCTAAACTTGGCCCTACTGTCCCTGCTTTTTATGTTCATTAACAAATGGCGACAACACAAACCATGATGGGCATTTGGGTACACCGTGTTGATAGCTTGGCTTATGGATAAAGCCCTGTCGGATATGAACACCAACCCTTCCGGTTCTTGGATACATTCCTTCAACATCGTCAAAAACCAAGTCCATGCCTCCCCACTCTCAGACCTACCCACTCCGAAAGCGACCGACACAATTTGGTTATTGGCGTCCATAGCAACGGCTAAGAACATTGTGCCCAAGTAAGGACCCTTCAAATGAGCGCCGTCTATTATAAGGACATGACGCAAGTGTCCCAGAAACGACCGAATCTACATAAATTACATGGTTTAACGGTTAGAAAATTACAGACAATATCTATTAATGCAAAAAATATACTGGTCGAGGCAAAACATTAGAAAATATGTACCGAGCAACCAAGGGCAACAAAACACATCTCAAAACGTCCTGTACTATCTGTTTTTATTCGGGTGAAAGTACCAGGATTATTAAGCTCCACGTTATAGAAGAACGCAGGGAGTCGGCTAAAGGATTCCTTGGGGGGGGGGTACCCCACATAAGGGTTAGCGCATAAGCCTTCGCACACCAAGCTTGCCAATACGAGATATTTAGGTTCATGTCCACCTTCATGTCGTTCACAATGTCTTTTCCACGTATTCTCTGGCTTTCATCACTCACTTTAGGCAAAGTTATGTGTCCCAATACTCTGCTATTGGCGTTACGATGGTTGGGATTCATCTGGGTCCTTGAACAACTGTGTACGTCGTTTAAAATTCGTACGTGGAACATAGTGGTATTCTGTATGCACGCAGTATAAATATGCCAATTACAGTTAGGCTGCACACATCTCGCATTATATCGGGATTTTGAAGATCTTTCAACTCTAAACTGGAAACCCTCTTCAAGGGTCTTCCTCCCGATAGCGAGGGTCATTTCGTTTTTCGTTTGGAAAACATCCCCTACATTCACTCTTCTACTATGGGTATAATGTACGGGTGCTTCGTTTGGTGTGATGACGGGCTCTTGGTCTTCTGGAAGGAGGGGGGATACCAAAGAAATCATTTATCCCACCATATGATTTAACAGGACTAGGTTCAGACGTTTCTTCTTCTTCTTCTTCTTCATCCGTATGAACATCAGAAAGACCCAGGTCATAAACATGAGATTCATCGGGGTCTTGATGAAATTCTTCATCGGCTTCGTCTTCCTCATCTTCTCGTTCGTCTATTTGTTCTTCTGTCTCAGGAACAACATCGGGGTTATAGTCACTCATACCATAACCATGTTCATGAAGAAAAGCGGAATCAAACTGAGGTTTGTAAGATGTTTGATTCTGCTAGGGGAACTGAGGCATGTAAGATGTTTGATTCTGCTCGGGGAACTGAGGCATGTAAGATGTTTGATTCTGCTTGGCATACACATCAGGAGCACCTCCGGTGTTCGAACCACCACCAACGTTGTTGTCGCCCGCCATCATGGAATCATCGTAAACGTAAAGTGTTGGCGGATTTGTTAAAGCCATAACATTTTGCAGGAAACACGAAACATCGGCATTGTCTCTTAACTCAAAGATTTGCACAGAATATTTGTAAATAATTTTGGTGGTACCAACAATAGAGTCCATACCACATTTCTCTCGAACATAATTAACCAACCTTTGATGCGTGATAGTTGTCGGAACCATGGCGCGAACCATCGGTCGATCAGTAAAATAATCCCACTCTTGACCATTTTGTTGAAAGTAACCTCCACCCAAAATACGTAACTTTACTTTTTGAGAAACAAAACTCATCTTTAAGAAAACAAAGATTAAACAGATGAAAGAAAATCAAGAAAACACAAATTTTTCTTAGATTGCAAAACTGCTTACCTTCCCTTTTCAAGCTTCCTATTCTTATAGAAAACTTCACGGTTTCAAAATTGTTCAAAATTATTCAATAGGTACACCCACTCAACTGTACAACTGACAATTATTGAGGGAAAAAATAATGCAAATCCGCAACAAAAACGTATGTCAAAAGTGGGAAAAACACAAAAAATAAGGAAAACTTGCGGACCTAGCCCAGGTCTGCAATGGCGGGGCTAGGTCCGTAATGGCGGATCTGAATTAGGGTTTCCCCTGAGCGTGCCACGTGTCTTTATTGCGGATAGCGGACCTACCCGACCCGACCCATTACGGACCTGGGTAAAGCCACCATTATTTTTGTCGTTTAGGGTCGTATTGTGGACCTGCAGGTCTGCCATTGCGGACCTAGGTCTATTTTGGTAAACCGGGGAGAAAAAGGGCTAGGAGGTGCAATAGGTGTTGTAATATGGTAAACCGGGGACAAAAATATTTTTTTTTATAAATTTGTTTAATTTAGGCTTAATAATATAATGTTTTTATATAAAAAAAATAAGTATTATGTTATAATTCAATGATTATCTTATATATTTTAATGACATCTAGAAAAAATAACCAATTACATATTTAATAATATAATTAGAACAAATTTATAGTAATATAATATATTAATTAATAGTGATACATGGAAATGTCTGCATAAAAGGAAGGTCCGACACATACCAAATTGGTGGGTGTTAGAAGCCTGCAGTAGTAATATGTATCTTGTGATTTGATACTTGTAAATTAAGAGATTTTTAAAATTTTGCATAAAATGATGGTACCTTGTGCCTACTAATTTGTATTTAAGAGTTTTTTTATCCGTGCTTTATAATATAGTATAGTTAATATATTAATTAATAGTGATATATGGAAATGTCTGCCTAAAAGGAAGGTCCTGCACATACCAAATTGGTGGGTGTTAGAAGTCTGCAGTAGTAATATGTATCTTGTGTTTTGATACTTGTAAATTAAGAAAATTTTAAAATCTTGCATAAAATGATGGTACCTTGTGCCTAATAATTTGTATTTAAGAGTTTTTTATCCGTGTTTTATAATATAGTAAGATATAGTAAATTATGATTGTAGTCCCTGTGGTTTGTCTTTTTTTCTTTTATTTTGTTTTCTTTCCTACCCTTTTTACATTTTTCATTTTTCATTTTATACCCTTATTATATTAATTAATGACAATTTTAACTAAAAATACATTAAAAATACGTATTTACTTTTGTAAATTACACCATTAAAAAAGTCTTGTCGATATTTTCAAAATAAGTTAAATATTAAATATTTTTATATTTTAAGCAATTTATCTAATATAATATATATCCGCAAATCCGTCTACACTAATCCAAAAAAACCTTTCTATTTAAAGTTGTCTTCAAAAAAATTATCCTTTTTTTCTTATTTATGTAGTATAAAAATCAAAATTTATCTGTGTCTATTAATAAAAAAATGTATCGTTTTTAGGTAGTTTACAAATTACATGTTTTTTAAATGTGTATCAATTAATAAAATATATAATATACTTATTAAAAAAATCAAAATTTAAACTTAAATTTATATAGAGATTGGTATTCAGTTCTATACCAAAGTACGAACCATATACCCCAAAAACTCTAAACATTTCTAATTTCAAATCCTTACATAAAATCCAAATCTCTCGAAAAAATTACGTCAAACCAAACGAGCCATTATTGGTTTGTTTGATCTAAAATGCAGGTTCATGAACTATACATACTTCACGTTATAAATAATTATTTTCTAATCTATTGATTCATGAAAATAAATAAAGTAAAGAAAATATGTAGTTGTTAGTTGGTTATTTATTTTTCATTATGATAATTTAAGTTTATATTTTGAAAAAAATTAAATAATAATTATATTATATAGAGTTTTTTTTATTTCATCCATATTTAGTAAAAATTTAATTAAATAGAATATCAAAAAACGATACATTTTTTTAATTAATAGATATAGATAAATTTTGATTTTTTTTCTTACATAAATAAAGAACAAGATAAATTTATTAAACACAACTTAAAATAGGAAAGTGTCTTTCGGATTAGTGTAGACGGATTTACAGATATATATATATATATATATCAAATAAATTACATAATTAAAAATTAAAAAAAATCAATGCTTAACTTATTTTAAAATTATCTACAAGATTTTTCTAATGGTGTAATTTATAAAATGAAATACGTATTTTTAATGTGTTGTTAATTAAATTATCATTAATTAATTAATTAATATAATAAGTGTATAAAATGAAAAAAAGGTGGGAAATAAAAGATAAGAGAAGAGAAAAAGACAAACCACAAGGACTATAATTGTAATTTACTATATAATTTAATAAAACAAAAAATGAAAAAAAACAAAGAAAATGTGAAAGTACCAAAATACCCTTAATTTAACTAAGATTTTTAACTAAAGTTGGCCAGAGGGACCTAAAGTGAAATAAAATGACAATCATTATGACTAAAATTGTAATTAGTTTGAAAGAGGGACCAAACTTGATAAGGGATGACAACCACAAGGACCAAAAATGTAATTTACTCAAAATAATAATAGTATAACATGTGAATTTAGTTTTATTTATATAGAAATGAAAAATAAATTATGAGTTGAATGTGTTAATCCGTTTAACTGAATTAAAAAAAATAACCGAAAATCGAAACCGTTGAACCCAAAACTAAATAACATAATGTCATTCGGGTTGTGTGGATTATTCGATTTTGGTTGTTTTTGACATTCATAATTTAATTTGATATAACCTGATATAATCATTTATAACTTATTTTATTATGTTGTTGAATTCTTTGATTTTTAAGGAAATCATCATAAATTAACCGACGGTTTTCACCACCTAGCCAACTCTCTTCAATTTTTACCAAAATATCAACCCCCTCCACAAGTGTTCTTGCCACAACTTGTGTGTGTGTGGGGGGGGGGGGGGGGGCATTTAAAAAAAAAATATTGTTGTTAAATTAAATCTGGTTGACATATAAATGTACTTTTGTGAGGTGTTGATATATAAATTGAATGGTGACATGTGTTATGGATATATACATGTGAGTTTATTGTGATACCAACCAACATAAAGGTAAAAATGGGCACTTGTGAATGTATTATGTTAGTTTTAAAAGTTTGGTTGGTCAATTTGAGATGTTTTATGGATGTATTTTTAAAAACACCCCATCCGCAAGTGTCCTTGCCAAAACTAGCGGAGGGGCGTTGTAAAAAATCCGGTTGTTGAATTAAATTTGGTTGACATGTAAATGTACTTGTGTGAGGTGTTGATATATAAATTGAATGGTGATATATGTTATGGATATATAATGTCAATTTATAGTGATGCCAAAAAACATAAGGGTAAAAATGGGCATTTACAGATGCATTATGGAGGGCAAATGGGCCTATGTGAATGTATCATGTTAGTTTTCAAAGTTTAGTTGGTCAATTTGACATGTGTTATGGATGTATTTTAAAAATGTCCCCTCCGCAAGTTCCATGATGGGCCATGCGGATCTCGGAGAGTTCCCCAAAAGAATAGACTCTTCTATGGAGATGATTATTGTGACATGAAGCATGGGTCGTGGGTAGCTAGTCATAGAGTTGGTAGATACTCATTTTAAAGAGATGGCCTCTTAATACATGTCTGTAGTCTTAGTTTCAGTTATTTTCTCTTTCATTTATCTTTCCTTCTATTTAATTTCCTGCTTGTATCTGATGAACATCGTCAAGAATAAAATGAAATTGTGGTGTTTCTCGCCCTAAGCGGAAACTACTTTCCCTTATATTATTCTCTTCATTTGTTACTGATTGGGGCCTATTAATTGGTATTAGAGCAATTAACAGGTTGATTATACCAACAAGGATAAAATTGAGAATTTGGAACAGGGTCTAGGAAGACTCCAAGATGTAGTGCAATGCATGAAAATTGGCATGGCTGAAAAGCTCCAGCAGTTGGAAGCTATAATCAACAAGCTTCCTAATGTGATACAGATCAATAACAAACAACCACCAAGCAAGCGAGATAATGAGGAGTTCGAAAACCCTTGGTTTTCATCCAAAGCGACGATGTTGGATTTCCCCAGCTTTTCGGAAGACGATCCTACGGAGTGGATTACAAAGGCTAAACAGTTCTTTGAATTTCAACAAGTTCGGGAGGATCGTAAGGTACATCTGGATTCTTATCACTTGGATGGCGAGACTAACAACTGGTGGCCGTGGATGAAAGAATATTATAGGGAGGATCTCACTTAAGTCACTTGGGAAACCTTTCAAGAGGAATTGTAGGCACGATTTGACCCTGCAAAAAAGGTAAACTTTGACGAAGCTTTAGCCAAAATTTGACAGGAAAGCTCATTGTGTGACTACCAGAAGAAATTTATGGGAAATAAAGTCAGGAGTTGGACTCAAAAGAAACTTATTGGGACATTTATGGGGTGGGGGGCTTAAACCAGAAATAGCAGATCCCATACGTTTGTTTAAACCAAAATCGCTTAGAGATGCGATTGGTTTGCCCGAATGCAAGATGAGCACGTACGCAAGTAACAATAGTTTGTTCGACCTTTCCAAATAGCTCGAGCATCATCCCCGACTAGGGTTACACTACCAGCCAGATCGCCGGTTGAAAGACTCACTTGGGAGGAGATGCAGAAAAGAAGAAGTCAAGCCTTTGCTTTAATTGTGATGAACATATTACTCCCGGTCATAAGTGCAAAAATCCGTAGTTGTTATTGATAGAGACAAATGCAAGTCAAGAGGTTGAAGAGAACGAGTTGATTGAAGAAGCACCTAATTTGAGATCTCTTTTCATGCCTTGACAGGTTGGTGTACTTGCAAAACCATGGGGGTGAGGGCTAAGATTGGGAAAATGTGTAGGTAATATATCTTATTGATAGTGGTTCAACACATAATTTTGTTAGCAACAAAGTGGTGAAATTGTTACATTTACCTCGAGTATCAACACAAGCCTTCAATGTGAAGATAACATATGGTAGACCACTGAGGTGTACAAAAGTTTTTGAGGAAGTGCTAATCAAAGTTCAAGACATACCATTCACAATTAATCCTATTCGCTTCCCTCTTTAGGAATGGTTATTGTATTGAAGATCCAGTCGTTTTCTTTACTTGGCAAAGTTATGTGTGATTAGAATAAGTTGTCGATGGAGTTTGTTTGGCAGAATCAGAGACAAAGCATACAAGGAATGAATGAAAATTCTTTGGAGCTTGTGACAATTGAGGAGCTTACTAGATGTTTTGTTTATGTGACAAAGACATGTTCATTTTAATTAAAGCATTTGATGTTATCTTTATGTTTGTTGCCTGCCAGAGATATTAAACATCAAATCACACCCAAAGAAGGAATTGAGCCAGTGAATGTAAGGCCCTACTTGTATGCCTACTTCAAAAGTCTGAAATTGAGAAATAGGTCTAAACCATGATAAAATCGGGGTTAATCCAACCTAGCACTAGCCTTTTTTCTTCTCCTGTCCTCTTGGTTAAAAAAAGATGGTTCGTGGCATTTTTGCACCAATTATCGAGCTCTAGAACGCAACCACTATCAAAGATCGTTCTCCTATACCCGTAGTTGACGGTATGTGCCCAATACTTCACCAAAATAGACCTCCGATCAAGATATCACCAAGTATGAGTGCATCCCCACGATATACAAAAAACTGCATTTTGTACTCATAGTGGACATAATGAAAACCAAGTAATGCCTTTTGGCCTTTATAATGCCCCATCAACATTTCCAAGCCATCATGAACTCCATCTTCCAACCTTTCCTTCGCAACTTCATCTTAGTCTTATTTGATGATATTTTAATCTATAACTCTAATTGGAAAACATACCTGATGCGTGTATGATAAGCTTTGGAAATATTACGACAACATAACTTTTTTGTCAAATTCAGCAAGTGTGCTTTTAATTAGAGTATCTTGGCCATGTAATGTCACCCTCCAAATACCATTGGTTGTGACTACTAACCATAATAGAGCAAATGTTTAAAACAATAACAATTCGGAGTAAAAAACACTCAACAACGGAAGTCTAAACATAAACATAGTCTACTAAAATAAAATATTCAATTCATCAACTTAAATAATTATTGCTAATGTAGCTGCCTCGGGCCATACTTACATCTTCTCTTTGTTTTTCGAGCTACCCGCTATAGCGCCACTTGAGAGATGCATACTAAAATCGTCAGCTTTCGCCTAGTGAGTTCACGGTTTTCTTACATGCTTTACGAAAATAAATATTCTAAGAACATGCTTTGAACTATAGAGAAATATGATAGGAAAACATATAACTTGAAACGTACACTTTATCACAAACATAACTATTCTGCCAAGCGTATAGGTGTTATCTCACCACGCTATTGGCCTACACAAAGGCTTCCGCACTTATAGGGGATATCTCCCCAAGCCATGACCAAAATAATACTACTCAAAGGTTGTCATGCTCATAGAGGCTATCTCCCCGAGCAACAACCAAATCAATACCGGTATCTACTCTGGCAGTAACCTGCCCTAGTCCGTCAGAAACCCGACACATATCACATATAATCACATATCTCATATCTTTCAAAAACTTTCATATATGGAAAGCATGTAACTCAAAATACTGTAAAACATATATAATATGAATATAAACTTTTGCAACATATTTGCATACTATGCATGCATCTCTATTTTATAAATCACATATGTAGGCTTATTTGATCCTTTTAAACTTGCACCGAATGAACACTTCTTTTCCCCAAAATTCATTGCATGATTTTTTTTTCATCTTCAAACCTTCAAGAATCCTTCAACTTATCTCTTCTTCGGCTAACAATCTCGACTTTTCCTTCTCGAATGCATAGAAACTAAAAGGGGGAGATATCCTTTTAATAAATATCCTAAGGGAATAGGGTTATCAAAATCCAAACCAAACGGCCGAAGGTTATGCGAGAAATATGTGGGATTCATCCCACTTGTGAAATTTGACCACATCAAATCCAATTTCCCCCTCACATTTTCGCGCATGTACAATTTAGCCCTTAAACTCTAACTTATACTATTCATTACCTTTTAACTCTCTTATTAATCATACTTTACGATTAACCCCCAAAAATTGTGTGTTACATGTAATTACCCCCGACAATGTGAAAGTTGATCAAAAGAAAATCAAGGCCATTGTGTGGCCAAAGCTTGGCAATGTTTATGAGTTACATGGATTCTTTAGTCTCACCAGCTACTACCGAAAGTTTGTTCGCAGCTTTGGGGTTATTGCTCAGCCTCTTACTAATATGTTATAGAAGGGTCAATTTAAGTGGAATGATGTCGCCCATCTTGCTTTTGACACTCTCAAGCTGGTTATGACTTCTACCCCTACTCTTACCTTACCAAATTTTAATGACTCCTTTGTCATTGTAACAGATGCCTCTGATGAGGGGATTGGATTTGTGCTCAACCAACCAGGATGACCCGTTGCTCATATGAGTCTTGCTTTAGGTGTTTCCAAAAAATCATGGTCTACTTACACCAAAAGAATGCTCGCTGAAAGTCCAAGATCTATGAATCTGTAGAGAGAGAAAGTAGAGAGAGAGAGACTTGAAAGCGCACAGTAACTATATTCAAATGTATGCCTGTCTTTCTTACAACAAACCAAGACCAAAGGGACTTAAATACCCTTGGTCAATACAACACAGTATTAGACACTAGACACAGTATTTGACCAAGCTTTATAAATACAATGAGTACTATAAAATCAGACTTAACAATCTCCCCCTTAGTAATCATTGGCGCTTTGGTCTTCAAAAATTCATCTTCTAAAACAGCACGGACCATAAAAGCGACTTTATGAAGCAATATGACTTTTTTTTTAAAAGAAAAATTCTTCTCAGCAACTTTCAGTTGATAAGTCTTTGCTGCCTTTAACAAGTCTGGACCAGATTGAAATAAACTTGAAAAACCAGTTGATTCAACAGCTTGTGCTCTAGACGACACACCTCTTTTGAATAACCTTGAATGAACTGTGGTGGTCGGAGCAGGAACAACAAAAGAATTAATTAGGCTGAGAGAATAGAATCTTTGAGCGAATCTTGATCAGCAGATAAACTTTTGAGCTCTTTGTCTCTTTAAAATCTCCTTGACTTCTCTGATTTCTCCCCCTCATGACCTTGATGAACTGGTTCAACTAGGTCATGCAAATGTTGGAGACGAGACAGCTTAAGATCTGCAAAATCAAAGAAACATAGAGAACAGGGGAGGTTTGCACGTCACGTTGGATGCGCAAACTGAGGTTTTCGTAACACGCAGGTTGCGCAAAGCAAGATTTGCGTTTCATGCAGGTTGCGCAAAGAGAGGTTTGCGTGACCAACTGGATGCGCAAAGCTGACTTAGAAATTTTTTTACCTTTTGAAGCTTTTTGACTCCCTCTACACAAATGCACTAGATATGACAATTCAATTTAGCATTCATATAAAGAAAATCAGATACTCCCCCTCAAAATCAAATAAGATCATTTAAGAAAAAATTCTCCTTTTTCACTCCCCCTTGAATAATGTTCAAACCCATTTGAAAAACATATGAGAACACAAGGATTAAAAACAACTAAGTAAAAAATATATATATATATATATATATATATATATATATACTGAAAATGAAATTTGAAACAACTAAAACAAGTAAAAATTTAAACACTAAACAAATAAAATTCTAAACAGTAAAATATGACAGATTTATCAATCAGTGAAATCAAATATATGTTGTTGGATAAAGAAACAAGTTTCATTGCATATCAAGTTAAGACATGTTCAGTTTCAAAAACTTTCATCAATCTATTCAGTGTGCTCGCATGTGAACTTCGATTAGCTTCAAGAAAATGCAATTCTAAAAATATAATAGAGAACTTTGCATGTAATCACACTAAGCCATCAAGAATTTAAGACTTTCACAAATTTACAGATTTATCGCAACTCAGAAATATCACCAAGTATCATGAGATGTGTGCTCATTGGCATCTTTTGTGGTCATTGGCATCTTGACATGAGTGTGCTCTTTGGCATCTTTTAAGAATGTGCACTTTGGCATCTTTTAATCAAAAAGTTTATTAAGTAAAGAACATGTCGTAAACGTAACTTTCTATCTGACCCTATTGCAGCATTTGGGTCAGTCACTCCCAGACCAGTTGGCCTTAGGGGACTAGGTGTCAAGCACCCCTTGGAACTTACTTTCCCGGATCAGAAAGGCTACATCGACACATCCTAAACCCATTCATACCAGTAGAACATGACTTTCGATCTGGTTCTATTGAAGGATTTGGATTCGATCACTCCCAGATCAAATGACCTTAGGGGACCAGATGACAAGCATCCCACAGAACTTACTTTCCCAAACCAGAAAGGTCACAGGTACAAACTTTTAAACTTAGAGATTTCTGATTTATAAGAATTTAATAAACATCTCAAACACAAGGTTTTACGTCTAAGTGCTTAGCCCATATTTTCATTACAATCCAAAATTCCGACTTTTTAGGTTTTCTAAGCATTGTAAACTATAAATATTCCGAATCACACAACTTTAAAGCAGTATCAAAAGCTACAAACATGTTGCTGACTTTTCGAAATTTGTTAGAATTTTGAAATTTGAACATATAAAAACTTCAATATAAACAAACAACTTGAAAAATTATCCTAAACACACATTTTATTCAAAAGAAAGAAAATTGTAAAACTTTTACTTGATAGAATAAAATTTGTAAAGATTTAAATTTCAAAAACTGAAAAGATTTTTTTTTAACAAGTGTCTCAAATGAAATAAATTTGGGAAGAACAAATTCAAGAAAGATTGAAAAAGCTCAGATTCATTTAAAAGCAATTGAGAAAACTGGAACAACATTAAAATCAGAGTTAAATGCAGCGGAATAAAAGTAGATGCACTCACAGTTTCTCATCATCATCAGTCAGAAGCTTAGAACTATGAAGAACGAGTTCTAAACTGATATGTTTTGAAGTCTAATCGTTGAAGTACGGGTTCTGAGCTGAATTACTCAGAAGCCACTATTCACTTACTCCCCCTTAACATGAGATGCCTGCAACTTTGAATCAGATAGAGATTTGGGTACCTACTTGTATTTGGGCCTTTGAAAGTTAGTTGCAGTTCGTATGGGGAAATACTTGTTAAATTTGACAGTATAAGCACAAGAAGTATTATCAGACAAATAATCACAACCATCAGAAGAGAAAGCATAATCATCAGAACTAGAATCTGAGGAAGAACATGAGACATGTTTTGAAATTCGAATCATTTGTTTTATAGAATATTTTGAAATTTTATTACAAGAAACAAATGAATCGCTTTTATAGAATTTGTCTACACATTTATCCCCGTCAAAAGTAGATTCATCAGATGTCCGCTTTGTTCTCCAAATCTGCTTCTTTGACTTGCTCAAATTCCTATCTGAGAGAATAGAATCAGAAGAATTAGAACTGTCAGAAATAACTATATCTTGTTTCTTCGACTTCTTTGACCGTCTTCTTTTACACTTAGGTTTATAATATTGATCATTGAGTGTAAAAGAATCATCAAGAATTTTAGACTTAATATTTAAATCAGAAGAAATAATTTTATCCAAGCAACCAATCTGATCAACTAATAAATCTGAATTCGCCTCGGAGTCTGAATTATTTTGAGAAAAGATTTTAAAATTTGAAACTTCCTTTGTGTTTTCCTTAGAATCAGAAGAAAAGATAGAAATAGAATCTGGTTTTTGAGAAAATAAATTTTCTTCAAGACTAGACGTCATGAAAGAAAGGATAATATCAGATTCAATTTTCTTTAAAATATTTTGATCTTCTATCTTATCTTCAAGATCGATGATTTTGCCTTCTAAGACTAATGGAGGAGTATATTTCTTCGAATCATAAATGATTGGAGAAATATTTTCCTTATCAGAATTAGAAGCACAAGGATCAATAAAATCATCAGACATTGAAAATTTGATAGGAGATATATCATTTAAAATTCTTCTGCCTCTCCTTGATTTTTCAGGGAAATATTTTGCATTTTCATACGTATAAACAAAAGGAATTTCATTTTTCTTGTTATTCATCCTTTTCTCATTTTCGATTTCTAACACTTGCTTCTCATTCATCCAATCAATTTTAAATTGAGGAGCATAATGAGCAAGAGTCAGATAATCGTATTTATATAAAGTTGGGGATTTTTCAATCGCATTGTTTAAACAATGAGAATTTTCAAAACCATGTCCCCACCTTTGTTTTAAAGCTTCTTCACTCCTCGGTTTGTTCATAAAAATTGTTTGTTCAGATTGGTTTCTTCGATAAAGTTTTTCTTCTAACTTATTTATTTTATCTGAAAATTCATCTTTTAAATTAGTCATAGACGTCAAAGATTCAAGATAAGTTTTATTTGAATTTTCCAAATCATCCAATTTCTTTTGAAAGATGTCTTTAGTATTTTCTAAAATAGATTTTTCATCTTTCAAAGAAATTTTCAATTTGTCAATCAAATCTGACTTTTCAGAATTTAAATTCTTTTCAGATAATAACTTTAAACGTAAATCAGATAAAGCAGTTATCATGATATTCATCTGAGAGGTAATGAAATTATAATCAAATTCAGAATATACCTCGTCTTCATCTGTTTCAGAATCGTCTGACTGATCAACTCCAACCAAGCCCATTTGAGCGATCTCAACGTTTGATGCTTCATCATCGGAATGATCCAACCAGAATTCTTCTTCGGCTAGCAGAGCAGTAACGTTCTCTCTCTTTTCAGCTAGCTCCATTTTCTTTCTATAATAAGCTGAGTCTCTAACCTTCTTTACTCGACACTCCTTTGAGTAGTGGCCCGACTTTCCACAATTATAACAGGCAGTAGATTTTGGCTCGGGCACTTTGACTGTTGAACCAGTAGTGAAGCGAGAAGAGTTGGAACCCGTTCTTGGTTGGAACTTTTTTTGATAATGCTGAGAGAGAAGGATCATAGCTTTCTGCAATGCCTCACCATCGTCATCAGTTGACCCGTTGTAAGCGTTATCAGACAACGCTTGTTCAGTTAATTGCTTTGTGAGGAGAGCAACCGGGTCCACTAATTTCTTCTTTTTCTCAAGTTTTTCCTTTTTCTCTATCACCAAGCTCTCATCAGTTAGCAAGATATCGAACATCTCTTGGATCTGCATTGTAGAGATTCTGACATCATTCCTCAATCTGTGGCATGATTTATTCCATTCAGGCTGCAATGTATTGAGAAATTTCATATTTAATTCAAGCTTAGTCTTTTCAACCTTTATCTTCCGAAGATCATTGATCACGATACAGAAACGATCAAACACAGTCTTTTGTCGCTCCCCGTCCTTGGCTTTGAATTCCTCAAAATTATTCATGTAGCGTGTATGCCTGAGTTGAGTTGCTACTGAAGAACCAAGCATAATCTTTTCCAACTGTTGCCACATCAGATTAGGATGAGTTTTGAAACAATCAATCTTGTTATATACAGAGTTTGGCAAAGCCAACATTAGATTTGCTTTAATATCCCGATCAGCTTGATATGCCGACAACTCATTCTGTGAATATTCTTTAGTAGGCTTGTATAATCCAGAAGCTAATTTGGGTCTTTCGAACGGTCCTTTAGATAAAATGATCATCATGTCATTTCCATTCTTTTGTCGTTCAATGAAGTTCAGAAACCGATCTTGCCACTGTGTAAATTCATTTTCATCAATCAGCACCGGAGGACGATTTTCAGTACCCAATGACATCATCAGATCACTTTTGTAGAACTGAGCTTGATAAGAAAACTTGTCAAAATCCATTTCAGAAATTCAGAAAAAAATGCTAAGTGACAGACTAGCGCAAAGATGAGCTTTGCGAGTGAAGGCTGATGCGCAAACTGGGCTTTGCGTATGCTGAGAGATGCGCAAAGTAGCTTTAATACGCGAATTGATGTTTCTCGGAAGCAAAAGGAAACGCATATGAAGGAGATTGCGCAAACTAGACGAGTGAGAAAGCTGATGCGCAAAGTATCTTTGCGTAAGCTGATAGATACGCACAATAAGCTTTGCGTAACACAGAGGATGCGCAAAATGAGCTTTGCATACGCTGAATGATCCGAAAATGGAGCTTTGCGGGAGCTTGATGATACGAGAACTAAGCTTTTCGTAATGCACTTGATACACAAAATGAACTTTGCGTATATATCTCGATGCGAAAACCCTGAAATGCACTAATACAAGGATTAGTACTATATGAACTTTGCGCAATCCAATATGAATTTTGCGCAAACCTGTATGAACTTACGCAAACTGCAGAAAATCAAATAGAACACTCAAGATCGATTAAAACAATGAAATTAAGCCAAGAAAAACATACACTGATTATCGAAAACCACTTTTTAACACATTTTAAACAACAATTTCGATTAAAAACCTCTAAGATACAAATTTGTTGATGAAACAGTACAAGAACTCGTGTTTTTTCAGAAGATCACAAAATCGCACAATCAGAGATCAAAAACTGAATTTTAAGCAAAATAATGTGAAGCAATTATGATCGAATACTCAAAACGAATCTAACACAACAAACTTCACACAAAAACGACCAGAAAACTATCCAAATTTGATGAATCAAGAAAAAAACGAGATTTTCTTGAAAAGTCAAGAAAATCAATCAAATTTTCCGCTTAATCTACAAATTCAGTATTGAAAAACGATTTCTCTCAATCCTCTCAAGATTCAAATGGCTCTGATACCAATTGAAAGTCCAAGATCTATGAATCTGTAAAGAGAGAAAGTAGAGAGAGAGAGACTTGAAAGCGCACAATAACTATATTCAAATGTATGCCTGTCTTTCTTACAACAAACCAAGACCAAAGGGACTTAAATACCTTTGGTCAATACAACACAGTATTAGACACTAGACACAGTATTTGACCAAGCCCTATAAATACAATGATTACTATAAAATCAGACTTAACACTCGCCATTGTCCAATCTGTCCAAACATGGTGACCTTATCTCTTGGGTCGTAAAATTTTCATTTATACTGACCACAATAGCTTGAAGCACCTCATAGAGCAGAGAATTACCAGCCATGAACAATAAAAGCGAGTGTCTAAGTTGTTGGGCTATGACTATGAAATTCGATACAAACCTGGTTGTGAAAACTCTACCGCTGATGCCTTGTCGATAGTGGTGTTGGGACTAAGTGTTCATGCTCTGTTTGCATCTCAATGTGATTTCTTGGAGGCAATCAAAGAAGTGGCTAAAGGAGACCAACACATGGACAAACTAAAGAATATGGCAGTCAAGCAACCTGGAAAACAGGATGAGCTTCGTAAGGGTTGGTCTTCTTTCATAATTAGGTGGTTGTCCTTCCTCATTCATCAATTTTTACTCGATTATTGACTGAATTTCATGACTATTATATTGGGGGACACTCGGGAGTGCTAACAACTTATAAGTGACTTCGACAACAATTCTATTGGCCACAAATGTATAACACAGTCAATGTATATGTCTCCACTTGTGTTATTTGTCAAAAGGCGAAGGCCATCACTTCCTCTCCTGCTGGTATGCTCCAGCCATTGCCTATTCCAAACCAAGCATGAGAACACATTAACATGGATTTTATTGAAAGGCTTCCTCTCTCCAATGGCCATGATACATATTCATGGTGGTAGACCGTCTCACCAAATCATCACACTTTTTGCCCTAGCAACATCCGTTCACAACCAAGATGGTTGCATAAAAATTTATAGAGGGCATCATAAAGCTCCATGGAATCCCACAATCCATTGTAAGTGATCGAGAACCTTTATTCTTTAGTCATTTCCGGCAAGAACTCTTCAAAAGAGGAGACATCAAGCTGAAAATTAGTTCGTCCTATCATCCACAAACGAACGGACAATCTGAGATGACCGACAAATGTTTAGAACAATATTTACGTTGTTTCATCAATCACCAACCGCGAATATGGAGTCGGTTTTTGTCTTTAGATTGAATTTTGGTTAAATACCTCATAGCACAGCTCTATCAAAATTTCCCCCTTTTAAGCTCTTTATGTCCCACATTACATACATAGACAATCTTTAGTCCATGAGGTTGATCACCTTTTGCGTGGACAAGATGTGTTACTATGCCAACTTAATGTTAACCTTCTATGATGCCAACAATCTCATTCAACAACAGGCCAACCATAAGTGGCGTGATATGGAGTTTGAAGAAGGCGATATAGTTACTTACGACTCCATCCCTATCGACAACATTCACTTTACCTACGCATGTGCCAGAAGTTAGCCAACAAATATTATGTAGGGGAGAGCAAAGGCGGGTACCCGCTTAAAATTCCCGGAACCGGTGGTTCCTGGAATGAAGAAACCGGAACTGGTTACACCAATTCTTTATATTTGGGAACCGGTCCCGGTACCGTTGGTTTCGGTTCCGGCACCGGGCACCCGCTGTCTAATTTTTTAATGTTTTTTATCATTCATATTATAAAAAAGTAAAGAGTAAACAACGATTTTCGTCCCTGTGGTTTAATGTTTATAACGGTTTTAGTCGCTGGTCTTTTAAATCTGCTTTTTTCGTCCCTATGGTTTCTATTTTGCTTCCATTATAGTCCCTCCATCCAACTTTGTTAAAACTAGGGTTAAATCTTCCAAAAAGGTGATTGAGAAAATTACATATTTGGTCCTTGTGGTATATCATTTTTTACATTTTTAATTTTAAATTACATAGTTTACATTTTTTACTTTTTCTTTATTTATTGTATTTCATCAAGACATTTATTTTTCTATTAATTATATTGTATATTTTTAAAATTATTATAACTTTAATTATAAAAATAATCAAATAACTTCATTAAAAATATTGATAAATACATGATATCTTTGTTTTCAAAGCTTTAGGTTTAAATCTCTAAAATTAATATTTTTTTATTTAATGATTATTAAAGCTTTTTATTTATTTTAAATTACAATTGGAAAAAGTTTAATAAAATTCGAATTTTTTTTGTCTTATTTTATAACAACTGGTTGTTATTTTTGTTAAATACATTTTACTCCCACTATTACATATTTTTATTTAAACTTTATATTTTATCAATTAATCAATTTTGTTTAATATTTAGCATTGTTCTAAATAACTCGTTATGGCGGCAAGGCTTGGGTTCGCCGCCATGTTAACCCATGTGGTTGTTGTAAAATAAAACTATTTTTTTCCGAATTTTATTAAAAAAAAATTCAATGGTAATTTAAAATAAATAAAAAGTTTTAATAAATCAATAGTTAAAAATATTAATTTTAGGAGATTTAAACATAAAGCTTTGAAAAAAAATATCATGTATTTATCAATATTTTTAATGAAGTTATTTGATTATTTTTATAATTAAAGTTATAATAATATTGAAAATATACAATATGATTAATAGAAAAATAAATGTCTTGATGAAATACAATAAATAAAGAAAAAGTAAAAAATAAAAAATGTAAACTATGAAATTTAAGGGTAAAAATGTAAAAATTGATATACCATAAGGACCAAATATGTAATTTTCTCAATCACTTTTTGGAAGATTTAAGGCAAGTTTTAACAAAGATGGATGGAGGGATTATAATGGAAGCAAAATAGAAACCATAGGGATGAAAAAAGCAGTTTTAAAAGATCAGGGACTAAAACCATTATAAACATCAAACTACAGGGACGAAAATCGTAGTTTACTCAAAAGTAAATATTAATATATTATAAAGTCCCAACGTAAATACATAAATACCACAAACGTGAAAACTAATACGATGAAAACATAAAGCAAATAAATACTACAAACGATGTTTAGAAAACAATACAAACGGTGCTTCCAAAATAAATAAATACTATAAACGGTGCTTCCAAAATATTTCGCGTCATTAAAATTAGTTGATGCTAATAAATACTACAAACAGTGTTTCCGTAAAAGGTAGTTTATTAAAATTTTATAAATAAATAAAATATATTTTATTAAAAATATAGCGTGTACTCGTCGGTTCCAGTTCTGGGTACCCAGCGGTATCGGGTACCCGGTCCCGGAACCGGTCCCGACGGGTACCTAGCGGTTAACGGTTCCAAAAAATGAGAACCGGTACCTATCGGTTCCATATTTTAGGAACCGCAACCAAGAACATCGGTTCCAGTTCCCGAACCGGCAGTTCCGAAGCGGTTTCCGTTCCAAAGGCTGGTACCCGCTTCCAATGCTCACCCCTAATATTATAGACCTTTTGCCATTGAGAAGAGAATCAGAAAGTTGCATAAAAATTGAAACTTCCCAGTGAGGCACTAATCCATTTGGTCTTCCATGTTCCATTACTCAAAAAGAAAGTTGGCGATAGACCAGATGCCACCATTGAGTTATCACCGCTTACCACTGATGAAACCATTGTAGCATAACCTGGTCCATCTTGGAAACACTACATGTAAAACAAGGTTCACATCTGGTTTCAGAAAGCCTTGTCAAGTGGAAATGTCTTCCATTCAGTGTGGCCACTTGGGAGGACACATCTGGCCTGCATCACAGATTTCCCAACCTAGACCTTGAGGACAAGGTCTCAGTCGAAGAGGGGGGTAATGATGGACCGTGCAGATCTCAGAGAGTTCCCCAAAAGAATAGACTCTTCTATGGAGATGATTATGTGACATGAAGCATGTGTCGTGGGTAGTTGGTCATGGAGTTAGTGAGATACTCATTTTAAGGAGATGACCTCTTGATACGTGTTTGTAGTCTTAGTTTTTGTTATCTTCTCTTTCAATTATCTTTCTTTCTATTTAATTTTCTGCTTGTATCTGATGAGCATTATCAACAATTAAATGAAATGTTGGTCTTTCTTGCCCTAAGCGTAAACTACTTTCCCTTCTATTATTCTCTTCCATTGCTACTGATTGAGACCTATTATTACGGTAAGGGCGTTTTTGGAGGGGTCGATACTTTGGTAAAAAGGGAAGAGAGTTGATTATGAGGTGAAACCGTCGGTTAATTTAGCCATTTACGATAATTTCCCTAGATATTTTTACAAGTAGTATTATTAAATTATGTGTTAAATTAAAAATGTAAAATGAAAAAATGGATGGTCCACAAGAATCGAAGAAACAGGAGATATGTAGTTGGTAACGGGACAACATGTCTACCCGCATGTGTGTTGTCGCCTCCTCCTTCAATTCAATTCAATTCAATTCAATATTTATAAAAAGAAAAAAAAATAATCTATATTCTATATCTATATATAAAAGAGGATCCTAAAGTGATGATGTGACACCTTCTAATGCTTAGAATGTTTGCTCTTTTTTTTCTCAAGCGTTTGATTTTTTAAAATGTTGAATATGTTAAATACTTTTCCGTCTCCATATGTAAATAATATTTTCATTAAAAATGACGGTCTTTTTAGTAATTTTACACACTTATTGCACTTTATGTTATGAACCATTTGTTTTCCCTTTTATGTTAATAACTATTCGTTTTCCATTATTTGTTTGGATTAATCAATCAATTTATGGCAATTTATGTAAATTAATTTTTTATTTTCCTTTTTTTTATGTTACTAACCATTCCTTTTCCTTTCTTTATTTTAATTAATCATTTATTTTTCCCTTATTTAAGCATAAGTGTTTTTTTTTGTTTTTTTGTTAGCTATGGTATTGGTTTTTTAACCTCTTTGTCATACAACAACCTATCTTTCAATCTCTCTCTAACACATTTTCTCTCACTAGATTTGTATTGTTAAGAGATCAATTTTTTATGGATTTATGTTCATTGTTAAGTTATTTGCTATTGTATTGACTTTTTATGTTTTTTATGTGGTCTTTTTTGTAGTAAGTGGCACATGAAAGAAGATATCTAAAGATCTTTAAACCGAAGAATATCAAAGCTTTATCATCAAGACACACATATTACTATTACATGTAAGCCTTTCATTCGAGTATCCCTTCAATTTCAATGTATTCGTATTTTGTCTATTTTGTAGTTTCGTGATTTATTGTTACCTTAATTCTCATTTATGTGTCTTTTTTTTTTCAGGAGCGTAACCCACAACGTTAAAAGAACATTTGAGTATTGGTTATTTTGATATTACATTATTATTTGCGAAGGACAATAGTAAACCTTCAGTTTTATATCTGCTTCTTGATTTGGTATATACTAAAATGAGCTTTTAGTGTTTCATTTGAAAAATCAAAGTTCTACTAAAATGTAAATCGGCTAATATGCTTCAAAGTTTGTTTATACGACCTTCATTTATTTTGAATTATGTTCAAAACTATATCAATTTCATTTTATAAATATACTTTTTTGCTTCATACAACTTAACAGTTTCAACATTGAAATTTTGCTACAATCTAATGAAATCGATAGCACTGTCAAAAATTATCTGAGACAATCGATTTAGAAAATGAAGCAGATTAATCACCTTTAGACAAGAAAAATAAAAAATTGAAGGCGTCTGACAATACTATGTAATCGTATTCAGGTGGAAAATGCATCAATACAAATTTTGACCCAAACTGCCAAAAAAATATTAAAATCAAGGACTTGTTGATAAATGAGAAGAAAATAAGTTAGTGGCTAAACGAAAAAGGGGGTGGATTCTTGATAAAAACATTTCTTAGAATTTAAAGACATCTGCGTCGTTTTTTTATAAAATATTAATAATATTGATAAATATAAACACTTTATTACATTTAATCATGTGTTGTCATTTGTTTTTAAGAAGATTAAAACTTATAAATGATCATATTATTTGGTTTTTGATATGAAGGTTATTTAAATTACCTATTTTAATGATAATATAAATATTTGATAATGTAACTTTATTTAATAATTATTGATACAAATCGTATATATGTTGTTTCTATTTAAGGAAATATAGAATATTTATTCTAAATCTAAATATTTGTAATTTTTATTTAGTGTGTTTTGGATATCCAAAATCTTCCACTATGTTGGTGATTTTTGATTTATTTCTCAATTTTATAATATTTTTTTGTATTGATTTATTTACTCGGTGATAAATAAAGCATCCGGGCCCCTTTAAATGACGTTCATCAATGTTATATATAAATATTTATGTTAATGCTGATATTTTTTATCACACATCCAACATATTTCATTACTCTATTAATTGAATATGTTCAAAGTCAATCTTTATCCTAAATAAATTGTTGTATATGGACTTGATACATATTTCATATTTATGAAAATTGTCAACAGAAACAATTTTTATAGTTCTGTTAACATAAAATTTGATCATTGATATCGAACACTAGTATAAATAAGATTATGTCCCATATGTTTCATATTTGGTGAGAAAGGGAAGAGAAACTGAAAAAATAACCGAAAAATAATGAAAAATTGGATGAAAGAAAATTAAAGTGGCTATATAATTAGAGATAATAGAGTGATATTTTTTTTTGTTCTAAAATTGTTTTGTTTTAATTTTCATTCTATTTCGCCGATTCTCAATTTAAAGAATGGGGGGATATATTTTTATTTTTTTAAAACAAACGGTTATTAACATCTTTTTAACCATATTTACTGGATCAACTCAATCAACTGTTTGAATGAGTTATTTCTGTTCTTTTTTTTTTCAAGGTTCTCTCTGAATCTTTTCTATATGTAAGTATATATTTAAAGGGCAAATCATATATATAAATTGTTTAAAGTTAAAAACCATGAAAACTAGTTTTATTTGTTGTTTTATAGATGAAACATTGACAAGTGAACGTGTAGTGTTCATACAATGTTTTTTTTTTTATAAATGAAAGTCAAGGAATGTTTTATCATTTTATGTGATGGAAAAAAAATACACAAATACGTTTGTACATGAAAAACACACTCATTTTCACGGAATTAGTTTTCACAATTGTTGTTCCATCTAAGAAACAGTCCATGAAACTGGTTTTCACGGTTTCTAACTTTTAGAAGGTTTTTATTTTATTTGTGTAATATATATATATAGCATATATATATATAGCATATATATATATAGAGGGAGGAGGCAAGTTCGTTTAGGAACCCAAAATTGATTAGGAGCCAGAGAATCATCTACAGCACGCCATGTGTCCCTCTTTATGATATGTAACACCTTGAATTTTTATCCCAATCGAAGAAGAGTGTTGAACTGGGTGAATCGGTAAAGGAAGAACCACATATGGAGTATGACTATAGTGCCATGTGGTTGTGACATTTGCTGAGAGTATGGTCGTCTCGGCTATAGTGCCATGTGATTGTGACACTTGTCAAAATAGCACCAACGGTACTGAGAGTATGGTCGTCTCGGCTATAGTGCCATGAGGTTGTGACATCTGTCACAATAGCACCAATGGTACTGAAAGTGTGGTAGTCTCGACTATAGTGCCACGCAGTTGTGACATATGTCACAATAGCAACAACGATTACCAAGTGGTTGGTCGTCCCAACGAATGTTCCATGTATTTATGACAATAGTGTAACACCCGTAATTTTGGGTAAGTACTATTTCAAGTAATTGTAGAAATCGATCTTTTGAGGGAAATAGAGAAAATGGGATTTTGGGAGTAAAATATAGATTTTATGGACTTACTATATGAGGATTCAATTACGAGTCCAACGGTTCTTTCCAGAGCAAAATTGGAGCTAAAACGAATAAGTTATGGCCAAAACAGTATTCGGTACATGCTTGGCTATAGTGCCCGCGATTGTGACACTGTCACTATAGCATGTCATAATCGCCGAAGTCCAAAAACTCTCGGTACAATCTCAGCGATTGTGCCCGCGATTGTAACATTGTCACTATAGCATGGCACAATCGCTGAAGGTATCAGAGTGCATAAAGTCGCGATTTTCAGCCCCATTCTTCATTTCTTCATAACTCTCTCATTTCAACTCCGTTTTTGGCGATTCAAGCTGCTATGGTTTCGTTTTTGAGACATTTTCAAGGTTATATTGTTAGTGTTGGTAATATATAAGAGTATTTGATGGTGGATTGGAAGCAAAAATCAAGAGCTCATCATCATCACCTCCATCTTCAAGAATTTTGGGGTTTTCTAGGTTTTTATCAAAACCTAAATGGTAAGTTCACCCCTTTCACTTACAAACTTCTTTATGAGTTATAAATTCTCTATTGATGTTAACCTAGTGTTTTATTTCTCCAATTTCGGTTTGGAAGATTTTGAGAAAAGTTAGGTCAAATTAGAGTTTTTGGCTAAAATGGAGATTTGGATATAAGATGTTTGGGGAATGATTCTAAACACTTAGATATGTGTATATATGGTTGGAAACTTGTGTATCTAGGTTTTTGGAAGTTTTGGCTTGAGGATCCAAGTTTCTTCAAAGGAGCTCAAGTTGGGGAAAATCTAGATTTAGCCTAAATCTAGTTAGGTGAGTTCAAGTTGATTTGTGAAAACGGTGTACATGCCAAAATATCAAATTTTAAATGTTTATATGTTTTACATGAAATTATCAACTGTTGAGTTATTTGATGAGTTTTGATTATTTGAAGTGTTTAACTTTATAAACTTTGTAAAACACCTACATTGGGGATTTTGGCATTTTGACAAATAAATCACAAGTATTTGTGTTTTAATGAGTTATTTTGGGGAAGTATATATTTGAGTATAAATGTACATTTAGTGTGTGTTTTGGAGAAATGATTGATTTTGTGTTATGGGACGTTTTTGAAAGAATAAATGGTATACACTCATTTGGAAAATTATTTGTCCCAATCTAAATTGTGTTGGAGTTATTCATATATTTTGGAGCACGTGTTTGCATAAACGTTGGTCGATTGCGTTTTATTTCGTTTTGTGGATTTTAGCATATGGTGATTTGATTGATTGAGCTTATGGCTCGGTTTTCGTCTTTGTCGGATCTTGGGGACATTTGTCCGGTTTTAATAACTTAAGTGGAGCTTTGGGGGTGAGTTGCATTTATGCACTATATTTTGGAGAATATATGTTTTGAGTGCATGTGTCATTCATTTGGAGTCATGGTATTTTAGACTGTAATGAATTGGATCCATAGGCATGTAAGTCGGTCACATTTGATAGTGAGGAGTCTTGATATCTCACTTTGGGAAATATGTCATGTTGGCATTGTTGTTGTCTCAGTTGTTTTGCTGAGATGAACCTTTATGGGTTGTACTTTGGGACCATGGGTTTTGTGTTTTGATGTTCTAATTCTTTTACACGAGGGTTTGACATCATGAGTTATCAAATAAGGAGTTGAGGCTACTATCTTGAATGCTAGGGAGTAGGCACTAGGGGTCAAATGAGTACCCTGAGGATGAAACTCCACTAGAGAACGAATAGGCAATAAGATCGCGTATTCTTGAGGTGTAGCTTGGCAGAGCAGGCAATGGGGGACGGTGTAATTTGGACTTGAAATAAAGTCCGACTAGAGGTGTAGCTTTTTAAAGCAGGCAATACAATCACGATATGAGGTGTAGTTCGACAACATGGTTATGTGGCTTAACTTTGTGTTCCGCCATGTACAATGGAATCGGGTCTCCCCCGTCACCGGAAGGTGTTATTTGGGTATTAAATTTTATTATTTTATTATCCATATTTTCGGTGACGTTTTATATATATGGATTTTCATTCATGATTTATGGGTTAGGTATCATGCACCACCCGTGTTTTGGGTGTTTCGGGAAATAAAGTTTTATCCACGTTTTATGGATTGGGAGTTAAACTTTCATTCACGTTTGAGTGAGTTTTGTCTTTAAAAATGTGTGTTATTGGAAAACGAGTCGTCTATTATTTAAATTAAATCATTTTGAAAGATTATGATTTAAACCGCATTCTTTCCCCTTTAACAAATACATTTATTCATGTTGAAAAATTCTTGAACTCACTAGGTGTTAGCCTAACCTTTTTATTTGTCGGCATGTGCATCAGGTTTCGGTTGAGGAATGGTACTAGCGTTATTGTGAAGAGATGAGTGCTAGTTTCATGCACGAGTGAGAGTAGCTTGGAGAAGTCTTCCGCATTAGTTTTGAGAATAGCAACTTGTATTGGGGATAAGTAGCACCCGACTTTGGTTTAGTCCTTGCTTAATACTGGAGTTATAATTGTTGAGATTAATTATAGAATTTTTATATTGAGTTTTGATTTGTAGAAAGAAGTTTGTCTTTTATTTGATGTGATATCGAAATTTTTTATGAGTTGCTCTTACCAAATCTGATGGTGTTACATGATACATATTCATCATAAATAACACATTAATGATGAATATGGAAGCGTTATTTATCATGAATATGAGGCGATTCCAAGGATCCTAATCATTTTTTGGATTCCTAACGAAACCTGCCACTATATATGTGTGTGTGTGTGTGAAAATGTAACATTTAGATAATATTAGGGTATACGAAAAACCGTCAACCCGGGAAACCCGCCCAACCCAACCCGGTAACAACCTAATTAAACTCAACCCGCCAAATCGCTAATTAGGATGATTGAAATTGGGTTAGCATAACTCAACCCAACCCATCCTATCAATCCGCCGCTAATATATATTATTTTGATAAGCTTATGTGTGTATATATATATATATATATGTGATATTTACAACATTATAATTTATAGCCCAAATACATGTATAGTTTTAGTCTAATTTACAGTCCAAAAATTAGCTGCATATATTATTAGTCCAATTTTAACTTTTTAAGCCGAAGCCCAAATATATGTAAAGATACCCTTATGTTGTTTAGAGGCCTATGAAGTTGACCACCTTAGTAGAAACTGATGAATATACATATTTAGGTTCATCGTCTTCACCGACTTCACAATATATAACGTAACATTCACATAATATAATGATATATTCATCATTCCTCACCAAGAATTTTTTTTCCTTACATTATTGAAGTAGGGGTTAAATCAAGTGAAAATCACAAAAAAAAAAAGTTGAGAACTATAACAATCAGTCTCAACCATACTCAAGATTAATCAATGGTGAGAGTTGTAAGGTAACATTTTACATATATGGTGTCATTTACATACAAATTGTAACAACCCAAAATTTAACATAAAATCAACAACCAAAATCCAATGAGAGGGTCCCAATACAACTTAAAGAAAATAAAACAAGTCATTACTAAGGGACATAAAACGTCCTCTCACAGCCGAGACATCTAAGCTAACAGAATAACAATGGTACTCTAGACTCACTGTCACCGACTCTAAACCTTCACACTTTCTCCTTCCCTTTTGAGGAAGCACCACGGGTTCCCTCACCTGAAAATGGTTTTTAAATTTTGAAAGCGTGGGTTAGACCGTATGGTCTAGTGAATTCCCTTAAAACACAGTTTAAACAATTCATAATATTAACTTAGCAAAATCACTATTTAGTAAATCAATAATGATTAAAAAAAAGTACCACAACCAGCCCCACACGAGGGTATTCACGCCATGAATTAACCATCATCACCTTTCGTGATGTCCACACTCGGGGCCCCCAGTAGATCCCCATTTTGCCCCCCCCAGTTGATGCCATGCCCGTGTGCGCGAGAAACAAATTCAAGGCACACGGCTCAACCAAATCCTCACGTTAACTCCACAATCCGAGGTACTCGGCTCCACAACAATTAGCAATTCATAATTAAAAAGCACCATAATCATAATTGAAAGAACGACTTCTCATTATAATAATAATGTAAGCATGTTTCGATTTCACAAATTAAATAAAGTCTAGTCGACATTTAAGCACACATTTATGAGGACTATTTTTCCATCAAAAGAGAAAGGGAACTCACCTAATAAATCGAGACTTGGCACAATACAAGCATTTACTCCGAAGGGGTCGAGCGCCTTAATTAGAAGAATCCAATTTAGCTTCGTTGTCTTTATCCAAAAGTTGCTTTTTCTCCAATATTTCTCCCAAATGAGAGCTTTTCTCACACACATAATGTGTGGAGGCGTAGGGCAAAAATGAAGAAATAGGGGAGCAAACTTCCTTTTTATACCATTTACCTTTTGGGTCCTCTAAATAAACAAGGTTTTCCACTTTCAGTCCCTTTACTTCAAAAGAAATTCAAATCTAAAATTTAGGTTATTACAACCTCTCCCCTTAAAAGGATTCCGTCCCAGAATTCGGTTGTGCAACAAGCAAGGGTAACCTATTGTCGCATCAAGTTCAAACTCCCACGACATCTTTTACCTTTAGGAGACCTCCAGTAGACTAACACATGATCAACCTCTTTGTTTCTCCACGAATATCCTTTGTTCCTACTTCGAGTAGTCCTTGAAGCAATAGGACGTATACCAACAAATTGCCATACTTTCGTTGCACAATTCTGATTAAATTCACAAGCGCGTGATATCCCTCAAAATCGCTCCTCGAACAACTCTCTTTTCCCAGATAGAGCATAAGAGCATCTCCAACAACTATGCTATAATTTTTCTAAAATAGAGTATAAAAAGTTGAAATCTCTAAAAAAAATTACAATCAACTCCAACAGATACTCTATTTTAGCAATTATATCATCAATTATATTAATAAAATATTATTTCTCTCTCATAAATATACAACTTCAATGTCTTCTATTGGTGGAAAAGAATTAAATATTATTTCTCTCTCTTCAATATGGGCTTTTAGAGATTTCTCCAAATTTGGAGATTTTTACCTTCTCTCTCCTCTTTTCTCTATTTTAGCATATGATATAGCATAGTTGTTGGAGCAAAAAAATTGCTAAAATCTCACTTTTTTCTATTTTAGCATAGCTGTTGGAGATGCTCTAAATACATTTGTAACATCCATATGTAACATCTTAGGCCAACAGTAACATCCCAAGTTAACCGTACCAGATATTGTCCGCTTTGTCCGTACACCTAGACTCACGGTTTTAAGACGCGTCTAAATTTGGGTTTCGCATACAACTTCAATTTCTTAAAGGAATGAATTTTTTTGTTCACTGAGGTTAACACCATAACAACATGAACCCCGGACCAAATATAACAATCACTCAATTCACCAAGTTAACACAAGGTTATCCTTGAATTCTACATCTAGGATTACTGATAAGAATTTTTATTTAAACAAACACACAATTCCTAATAACGTCCACCAATATAACATGTGCCCAACACTAATAGTACCTTGTTCTGTAATGCAACGTTGATCACTAACTCATCGACGTTGATCAATTCCTCTACACTTTGTACACATCGACCATAATTTCATCCCCACTTATTCTGAAAATGCATATATATATATATATATATATATATACCTTCTACAATTCCATCACCTAAGTAATCCACCAAGCAATGTTGAACCAATCCCAAAACACATATCAGAATTCCACATAATCCTCCAATAATCCATTATCTTTGAAACTAATACCGAGTTCACTTGCCTTACAAAAGGAGCGACACCCATACACAGAACTATTTTAATTGAACCAACATTAAACACAATGCTCTCTTGAATATCTATCACACTAACACTTATTTAAATCCAATGGTCTTTCACTCTATGAATCACATTCAATCACATTTTACCACCTCCCTTTTGAAAACATAAAACATGCACTTTCAAAGTAAGACTTGTCAATAATTGCAAGCTTTAACCGATCACGCAAATTAATTTGCCAATATCTTAACGAGAACTTGCATTCTCATCCTTTCCATAATGTTAAGGAGTTTATAAACGCTCGACAACCGACGAAAAGTACCTTTTTACTTTCGATAATACCCGACAAGATCCTAACTTTCCATCTTTCCCGCTCATTCCAACATACCATAATCGCTTGCTTACACCAACATGAAATACCGATGCCTCACTCATTATCACTAACCTAATTTTTACCAAACCCAAGCACCATAACTACACATTACATATGCAAGGCTAAGTCTAGTCGAATAGTTCCACCACAACCCTCAATCTAGATTACTCAAAGCTCCATGATCAACAAACTTCCCAATTTCTAAACGGAGTTAACCAAACCACTTGTATTCTTTTACACACAAGGAATATTTCAACATTTTAATTTGAATCTTTAAATATACTACTAAGTACACCCCAACTAATCAAATCTGGCATTTTCATCAATGTCCAACCAGAACAAAGTAAACTCATCCATAATTACAACCCGACCAAAGTGGTGCAAGTAAGAGGTCACTGAATTCCACCAAATAATCCCTTCTCCCTACAACATAAGCATATAATTGCCTAATAATCCCGACATTTTAATCAATTTTACTTATCACATCGCACCTTACCAAAAATACATAATGCCATCCTTTATCATAACGATAGGACCCTATATCAAATCAATGACTTCCACATCTACCTTGACATAAAATGCCACTAACTTATTCACACAACTACTATACCACAATATCACACTATAAACAAAATCTTCACGATCTCTTCACATATACAATATATACCCCTTCTTCACACCAACTATAACACCAATATAATTAAAATAAAGTCATATTACGACTTTTTTTTTTCAGATTTAGGTGAACCACCAAATCATAATCACTTAATTCACTTAAATAATTTTGGAATCCTTGCCATCTCATCGCGATCTACAAGAAATAAGTTTAATGAGTCCAAAAAGATAAGGTGCCCTCTCTTGCAAGCCATTATGATCCATGTGCACCCATTTCAGCCGTGCTAAATAATTTATTCCCATACAAATCACCAAAACCTCATAGGAAGTCATCTACCCAACTTAGCGGTCTTCCACTTTTAAAACACCCATACAAGGTGGTTCAGCGTAACGCCAAATATACATCTTGACCCAAACTACCACTTACACCATTGCGCCCCCCCTTGAAGATTGATATAACCAATGTACACTTATTTCAGCTGTGAGATATATACTTCTTTCCCATACAGATAACCAACCCTCAAAGGAAATCACCTCTCAAAACTAGCGATCTCTTGTTTTCAAGCACTCATCTCAAGTGGCCCAATATAGTGCAAAGTATACATTTATCTCGAAGGACCCCTTACAACCTTGGGAAATATACTGTACTACGAATACTCCTCGATTTCTCAGTTACCTGTCAGCGACCTCATCACTGGATATTTGGAATGGTCGTTGACTTCGATATCAACAATTAAAACGATGGTTCTCCAACAATTTCTCCGACAAGAAAGGATTCCCAACGGAACCTACTTCTCCCAACGCATCATAATTCACTTTTACCTGACGGTCCTTGCTTGAAGAATGCATAGGACTTACTTGGTAGGAAATCTTATTACAAGACCACCTCAATACTCAGGCTCAATGTCGATAACCTTTCATCAAAATATTGCAAGACTACCTATTAACATGCTATTATTAGAAACATCTTAACAACTTTGTACTTCACCTGGATATAACCACTCATAAACAACCACATCTCAATTTACTGAACATGAGTATAAGCTATAATTCGAATATTACTAAATTCGATGTCTAAGGCTTCCAATATTCGCATCTCTTTTCCAATGGGAACACCAAGGCCATGAATCGACCATATACGGCTCAACTAACACATTTTAACTCTAGAGACCCTCCTTATCCTTAATTGAAACATCCTCCATGACCTAGCGAGTTCATAGCTTTCATGCATGATGACACAATGATTGAATCATTTTGCACTTTTAGAATTTTACGAGTATGACACCAGGAAATAAACTCGTGTATGTAAGAAACAATTCACCATAGCTGATTAGTCACGTACAAGGATCTCGAGGGTCCTTGTCACGTAACCCCGTAACAAACACCATACCAACCATTCAAGCCAACGTTGATAACAAAATGTATACAATGAAACTCTCCCATGCAACTTTAAAAGTTATGAGTATAATCGCCTATCCTGAGTGAGTCAACTGACTCTCACACCCATAAATGTGACAACATGTCCATACTGATTTCAATTATGAAAACTATGTGATCAAAGGTTGTCATGGCCGCCACCATAAAGATTACATTGATAAGAAAAACGATGAACTATGTCATTAATTAATAAGTTAAAATTTCCATTTTGCAACATCAATAAGTTTGCAATTTCCCCAAAACAACAACTTTACGCTTGCGTCCGTCGATCTATTTTCCAAACAAGACACTCAACATGCACGTATATATCTTTAATATAAAGTGAGTCATGTAACAAATTATTAAAACACAGTCCATGAAACTCATTTTATAATTGAAGGATATTCACTCTAACAAGGTCTACCATTTGCATTCACCACAGTTTCCCACTAAGACCTCGCTTTTGACCAAAATTCGGGTCCCCCACCCTTGTAAAAAAAACTTCTGATACAGGTTCTTCCCTTGCATACTCGCTTTTCCCAATTACATTGCTTCCATTCCGGACGTGGTTCGTAAAAATACCCAATTCCGAAATTTGATATGTAAAGATTAACAACAACCACTTCCCCTTCTTTCTATTCCTACTCCATATTAACATTGACATATTTCCTCCATTATTCTGCCACCCTAATACTTGACTAAGGAGTCAAAGGGCTCATTATCTTAGCTCGATCTTGAGTTTAAACTCTCTGTTGGGTCATCAAAGATTTGAAGATGACCTCCCCTTTTCGGCTTATAATTGTATATCTGTAAATTGTTGTACATATTCATACTTATAGTATTTTATGGTTCTTTGTAATAGCTTAGTTGTTCTTTAAAATATCGGTGAATCGAAGACCAACTGAATTCAACATGAAGTGAGTCTACTGATGTGGATCAAGATAAACTTTACAAGTACTGAGCTACCCCTGCCGAAGAGAAGCATAATCTTCGGCAAAATCTCTCCTGCCGATACTTCCTTAGTGGGTCGGCAAGAGTCACCTCTGCCGATATCCCCTTCAATTGGCAATCCCTTGCCGAAGCTTCGGCTGACTATCTCACTGCTGAATTATTTCCTAATTCGGTGATACCCTTTATAGCAAATCCTCATGATTTGACTATACTTCTTATTTCCCAACATCCTTCTGACAAAAGGAATGGAACATTCTATTGCACAGAGGATATTCACTCAAGTTCTGATCTGATAAAGACTTTCTTCTAAAAGATCTCAAAAAGATTTGTACCAGATATATTTTATTAGGATATTGTCTTATCAGAGTACAAAAGTTCCTTTTTGTATATTGATAAGTCACTTCAAATATCTCATAATTTATTGAAGAAATCTTAAGGATCCACTCAACATGTGACAAGTGTCCTTTGCATTCAATGCATTGGATAGTATAAAAGAGTGAAGACCTCCTCCATGCAACTCACGTTTTTCAGCAAAGAGATCTCAGTGCACTCCAAAGTTTATAATTATTTTCTCTCATCTTCATAGCTTTTTAATCTGTGTTTTCTAAGTTGTGTTATTAAAAGTTTCTAAGTGCTAGATTTTTAAAATAGTTTTACTGTTCTTTTTCCACAACAATCCTTTTTGTTTACTAAGTGTAATTCTTGATATTTTATATATCAATAAAAGAACTAAAAATTAAGTGAAATATTTGTGTATTGTATTCAACCCCCCCCCCCCCTTCTACAATATTTTTTTGCTTATCAGGGACCAACAAGTGGTATCAGAGCAGGTTGGTTTGATCTAATAAACCAGATATGCGATGACATCATCATCTTCTGCTAAGATTGAGTCCTCTTCTCAAAACTCTTTTCCTATCGACAATGGCTCTATAGCCAAACCTCCAAAGTTCAACCCTAACAACTTTTCCCTTTGGAAAAGTCGCATGATGTTGTTTCTAGAGGGTGTTGATAGTCGCTTTCTTACTATACTTCGTGAGGGACCCATAATCCCTAATGTCTGGGATCGATTTCAAAAATCATCCAAAGATAAAGAAAAAGATAAAGATAAAGACAAAGATATCTTGTACCAAAGTTTTGATGATTCCTCAGATGAAGAACGAACTTCTGTCGCTGGAAGGTACACTTTCAAAAAGCCCAAAAAGTACACTGAGGAAGACAAGCGTCTTATTGGCCTTGACTCTAGGGTCAAAGAAATCATTGCTCTCTCTCTTTTCCCGATGAAGTGGACCACTCTTTGGTAAACCTTTCTATTGCCAAAGAAATATGGACCACTCTGTGTGTTCTGTACGAAGGTACAGAAGAGGTCAAGAAAAGCAAAAAGATTTCTCTTGTTCGTAAGTATGAACTCTTCTCCCATGAAAAGGGAGAATCTCTTTCTGACTATTACAATCGCTTTAACAATCTTTTAAATGATCTTAAGCTTCTGGGAAGATTATATGAAAATAAGGAAGTTTTGTGCAAGTTCATGGATGGTCTTCTTGACTTCTGGGAAAACATCTGTACTTGCATCAAGACAACCAAGGATCTTGACAATCTTCCCCTCACTGTTCTTTATGGATCCCTTTTTAATCATGAGCAAACAAGGACCCAACGGAAAACTATCATCAAAGAGATAAAAAGCCCTTCTATGGCTCTTATCGATGATACTTTCAAGAAATCTATGTGTATTCCTCGAATCACCTATCTTTCTGATGAGTCTGACCGAGAAAGTCATGATGAATCAGCTCACCAATTGGAAGCCTATCTTAGTGTGGCTGATGATGAGGGTGAAGACAACTCGGTTGAACAAATGACGGAGGAGATGGGCATGCTCGCCAACTTCTCAAAGTTCAAAAACAACTTTCCTTCTAACCGTTTTAAAATTAACCGAAAATCCTCCTTCTCTTCTAGAAACTCTATGGATAAATCTCATGAGGAATGCTATGCTTGTGGCAAGAAAGGCCACTTTGCATCTGAATGTAGAAGCAATCCTCCAGGGAGATCTAAATCTAACTCTTCTAACTCCTCTAAAGGGAGAAAAATGAGATCTGATTCTGTAAGTCGATCTTTCTCCCGAAAATCCTCTTCTTCCTCTTTTAAAGAAAACACTGATCGAGCTGAGAAATACAAAGCTAAATACAAAAGAGAGAAACGAAAACACTCATCGAAGAGGAAAGGGGTTAATGGCCGAGTCTCATGACTGGGCTGATTAACCAACCTCTAACAGTGAAAAGGAGATGACAAGCAAGTGTCTCATGGACAAACTAGATGATATGGCCGAAGCCAAGGATACCGACTTGACCATGGCATTGGTCTCTACTGAGTGCTCATCCTCCTCATCTCAGGTACATCCCTTTCTTTCTCTCTCTAATGATGAAAAGATCGAAGCATATGACTCATTGACTGTTGAATACTATAATGAAAAAGATGCTAAGAAAAAGGCAATTGCTCAGGTCAAATCTCTCTCCTCTCAATTGCAAGTTTGCCTATTTCAGCTAAAACACTTTGATAAAATCAAAGCTGAGTTGGAAGACTTAAAAACCATCAACTTTGTTCTTGCAAAAGAGAAAAATAAAATGTTCAAACGTCTTCAAAAGGAACAAGAAATTGTAAACAAATAGACAACCTCTTCCAAAGTCTTGAAAGAATTTTTCAAGACCAGGTAACTGGTGATCATAAGTTTGGACTTGGTTTTGGCAAGATGGATATTGATGGTTCCTCTTCTCATGTTCCTTCTTCCTCTTCTAAATTACCTTCTTACTCTCCTGAGTACACCGAATCTGACTCAGAGGACTCTCATTCTGTTCATTCTATGGATCTTCGTGATTCTAGAAAATTTGGAGTTTTTGTTAAATTTAAACAAACTAAACTTCAACCTGAGGAAGACCAAGATTCAAATGATGTTGTCAAACCTATGAACGATCTTTTCAAAACTTTGAATCTTGATGAAGCCTCTTCTTATTCTTCTTCCTCTAAAAAGCCTTATTTTCTTGAAAAAGGAAAACCAATTGTCTATGATCTTCCTTTAAAAAGAAAGATGTCACCGTCTTCCAAAGGTGAATCTCTTGTTCCTCCAAATAAGTTCATTCCCAGATCTGTCAATTTGAAGAAATCTAAGGGAACCTCAAACTTCTCTATTCCTTCATCTGAAAAGGGAATTCTTGGACCCGTTCCATGTCCTCCACCTACTTCCTTTAAACCTCTTAAAGCTAAATCTAAAGGAAAAAAGAAGGAGATTAGTCAAAAATCCAAAAAGGTATTTATCTACAGAAAGTGTTACAACTATGGAGACACATTTCATCTGGCAAAAGAATGCCCCAAGGATCGTATTGAAAGACAAAATCAAAATGTTTCCTCTTCTTCTTCTAACCCTAAAGGACCCACTTCAAAATGGGTACCAAAAAGCTTATTTCTTTGTGATTGCAGGTCATTGAACGTCAACATACATGGTATTTAGACAGTGGATGCTGAAGACATATGACCGACAATAAACCTTTTCTACTTAACTATGTGACTGAAAAAGGACCCACCGTGACTTTTGGTGATAACTCTCGTGGTTCTAGCAAAGGTTATGGAACTCTCTCAAATGGGTCTATTACCTTCAACAAAGTTGCCTATGTGGAAGGACTGATGCATAATCTTCTAAACATCAGTCAGCTATGTGATCTGGGAAACTATATGATTTTTAAAATTGATGACTGTCTCATTACCGACAGAAACTATCACACTGTTCTATCTGGCTCCAGAAAGGACAATGTGTATGTCATCAACATGAGTCATAAATCGGCAGAAGAAAAAAGCATATGTTTTATCTCTTAAGACTCTGTCAAAAAGGACTGGCTCTGGCATAAACGTCTCTCTCACCTCAACTTCAAGACGTTGAATGCTCTTTCCAATAAAGATCTGGTTGTTGAAATGCCGAAGTTATCTTTTGTTAAAGAAAAGCTATGTGTAGCTTGTGAGAAAGACAAACTGACAAAATCTTCTTTCAAAACCAAGCAGTGTTTCTCTATTACTACCCCTCTCCAGATGCTGCATATGGATCTATGTGGACCAGTCAACACTCCAAGTCTTGGAGAAAAGAGGTACATTCTTGTAATAGTTGATGAATTTACATGTTACACTTGGGTATCTTTTCTTAGGTACAAAAGTGACACATTTGAAGAAATCATCACCTTTATCAAGAAATCTGAAGTGCTCAATGGTCAATTTGTACGATCTGTCAGAAGTGACAATGGTACAGAATTTAGAAATGCTATCTTGGAGGCCTTTTTCAATGACAAAGGAATCTCTCAAAATTTTGCAGCTGTCAGAACACCACAACAAAATGGTGTTGCGGAAAGGAAGAATAGAACTCTATGTGAAGCTGCTCGTTCTATGTTGAGTGAGTCCAACCTTCCTACCTATTTTTGGGTTGAAGCTATCAATACAACTTGCTTTACCTAAAATAGATATGTCATTGTTAAGAGGCACAACAAAACTCCTTATGAAGTCTTCTATGGTCGAAAACCAAACATCAACTTTCTCCATGTTTTCGGCTGTGTGTGTTTCATTCTTAATGACCGAGAATATCTTGAGAAATTCGATCCTAAGACTGATGAAGAAATCTTTATGGTCTATTCTCTTTCTTTTAAAGCTTACAGAGTCTATAACCTCCGAAGGAAATATTGACGAGTCAATACATGTGAGATTTGATGATCAAAAGTCATCCTCTCTCTCATGTGATGACAATAAATTATATCAGTGGATAACTTCTTGTGTAGAAGAAGACTCTCACAATAAAAATTCGGCAGGACCATCCTCTATCCCCTTTTCGGCATATCTCCCTTCTCAAAATAACCAACCTTTTTCCTCATCTCCTACCGAACCTAATCTACAGATTGTAGTATCTGAAATCCCTGCCGAACCCATATCTCAAAGTGTTCCTCATGAACCCACCTATAACTTCCCTGCCGAACCTCCTTCTTCCTACTCTCCAAAACCTCTTCCAGCACCACTTCCACCAGCCACTAAGTGGACCAAAGATCACCCCATTGAACAAATTATTGGTGATCAACAAGCAGGTGTTCAAACTAGAAGAGGGATTGGTAATATCTGTCCCTATGTGATTTTTCTCTCCATCATAGAACCCAAGAAAGTTGAAGAAGCACTGGCTGATCCATGTTGGATAACTGCCATGCAAGAAGAGTTTTCTCAGTTTGAAAGAAACAAAGTCTTGAGACTTGTTCCTCATCCTTCAGAAAAGACTATCATTGGTACTCTTTAGAAACAAGATGGATGAGGAGGGCACCGTCATTTGAAATAAGGCTAGACTTGTTTTTCAAGGATACAGACAGGAGGAAGGAATTGATTATGATGAAACCTTTGCTCTTGTTGCTAGACTTGAAGCAATAAGAATCTTCCTAGCTCATGTTGCTCATAAAAACTTTAGAGTTTCTCAGATGGATGTCAAAAGTGCTTTTCTCAATAGAGAGCTTGCTGAAGAAATCTATGTGAAGCAACCTCATGGATTTGAAGATCTAACTCATCCAGACTATGTGCTCAAGCTGGACAAGGCCCTCTATAGTCTCAAACAGGCTCCTCGTGCCTGGTATGACACTTTGTCTTATTTTCTTCTCTCCAACAAATATACCCGAGGTAAAATTGACAACACTCTTTTTCTCAAAAAGACCAGAGGTAATATTATTCTTGTTTAGATCTATGTGGACGATATCATTTTTGGTGCTACTGACGAATCTCTTTGTCAGGAGTTTGCCTCTCTCATGAAGAGTAAATATGAGATGAGCATGATGGGTGAGCTTACATTCTTTCTTGGTCTTCAAATTAAGCAAACTTATGAGGGAATTTTTATAAATCAAAGTACATATATTCGTGACCTCCTCAAGAAGTTCAATTTTGAAAATTGCTCTCCCATGAAAACTCCCATGGAAACACCTCTTAAAATTCATGCTGACCCTGATAGTAAATCAGTTAACATCACTAATTTTAGAGGAATGATTGGTTCTCTTCTTTATCTTACTGCTAACAGACCAGATATCATGTTTGCTACTTGTCTATGTGCGCGTTATTAGGCCAATCCCAAGGAATCCCATATGGCCGCTATAAAACGTATCTTCCAGTATCTAAAAGGTACAATGAATCTGGGTCTTTGGTATCCCAAAGACTCACGTTTTGGTCCAATTGACTATTCAGATTCTGACTTTGCAGTATCTAAAGTAGACAGGAAGAGCACAACTGGAAGATGCCAATTACTAGGTGGGAAGTTGCTCAGTTGGTCTAGCAAGAAACAACATTTAGGGGCCGTTTACAAAATGCTTACCCGGTAAGTTCTTACTGGGGAATTTACCATAGCGGATGAACATGACAAGCGGATAGGATCTTACCCGGTAAGAGCGAGGATAAGGATGAAGAGTCTTACCCGATAAGAGAGAGTGAAAACTCTTACCCGGGTAAGCGCTTACCGGGTAAATTGTTGTATAAGATACCATCGTAATGATTAAAATCTTACTCAGTAAAGCAAGTTAGTGTGTCAAGTTTTATTGGTAAGCGCTTATCGGGTAAGCATTTGGGTAAACGACCCCTTAGTCAGCACTAATTACTGACCAAGTAAGAGTCCCTCCTGTAGCTTACCAGGTTAGCATCACACTCTTACCCGGTTAGCACTTACCTAACATGGTTTGGTAAACGGCCCCTCAGTCTCCACTTCTACTGCTGAGGCTGAATATGTTGCAGCCGAAAGCTGTTGTGCTCAAATCTTGTGGATGAAGAATCAACTACAAGATTATGATCAGTTCTACTCAAGGGTGCCCATCCCGTGTGACAATTCAAGTGCAATAGCCATTGCAAACAACCTGGTGCTTTACTCCAGGTCTAAGCACATAGACATCGGATATCACTTCATTAGAGACCACATCTCCAAAGGTGATATTGAACTGCACTTCATCCCCACTGACTTTCAGTTGGCAAATCTCTTCACTAAACCTCTGGATGAAGCAAGATTCAACTTCCTGATTGGATCACTAGGTATGTTAAATTTTGAGTATATATATATATAAGTCTTTATCTACCGAAGTCCTTACTTGGGCAAGGCTTTCTTCTACCGAAAACGTTTCTTCTTTGGTAAGTCTCTTCCTACCGAACTTCTCCTTTCAGCAATCATCTCCTCTTACCGAAGTTTCACCATCATTACCGAACTCATTTCGGTTCACTCTTTTTTATTTCGGCTCTCTACTTCATTACCGAACTCATTTCGGTAATTGTCAACTTCACCGAAACCCTGACATACCATTCGATAACCCATTCGGCAGATCATTTGGCTACTGAATCAAATTCTATTTTCGGTGGCATGACGTATTCATTCTTATCTACTTGTCTACTGAAGAATGTTCGACACCTCTGACATGTCCACACATATTCTGACACGTGTCATGATTTGACACGTTGTGTCAGTTTTACATCGCTCCATCACCTCCTTTTTCGCAGACTTTTGCCTCTCCCACTTCCCCACGTTCCTAAAAACGTCTCACATTTGCCTAGCCATAATGACCTATTTAATTTTTTTATTCCAAAATTCCTATTGAAATCTGAGTCCCCCCCCCCCATAAATACATAAGTTAACTCTTCTTTTTTCCTTTTAACTTCTTCTTCAACCTTTCAAACTCTCTCCTCTCAAACCTGCAACTTCAAGTTTTTCGAGCATTCATCAATGGCAGCCTCAAAGTCCTCCAAACTAGCAAGAACACCCCTCTCACTAAGGAATCTCTTATCTTTCCCTCTTGTAACCACCTTGCAAGACTTGGTGCGGATATAGACCATCCAGAGTTTAACTAGGTTTCCATATTCCTTCAACGATCACCATTGCAATATGATTTCACTGCCACTCCCAAGATGAGCAAAATGCTTCTTTGGAACTTCTGGCTCACGTGTGCCTATGATGAAGATAGCCACACTATCTCTGCTTCTATTCTATCAGATTCTAAACACCTTGATCATACCTTTGGAGTTGAAGATGTTTGAACAACTCTTCAACTTTCTGTGTTCACTCCTTATGCCCACTTTCCCACTGGCCACGAGCAAGAGGAGGTCATTGACGCTCTAAACTACATTCATTATGGTAAGACTAGAGGTACCGGGACTCTCCTCCACATGAACATGGGAGGAGTGTCGAGCTTCTTTTTCTCCCATCTCATCTATTGTATCTATCACAAGACATCCGGGTAGGATCAATCACCTGCTCACGTGACAAGATTGGCCCATGCTCTCATGTTCGTTCGACCAACCGACTTTGCTCAGGTAATCTTCGACTCTATTACCACGGTGATCACCCCACCTCGCTCCCCATATGTGGCTCTTCCATAATTTTTGTCCTTAATCATCAACCACAAGCTTAAGGTGTTCCTTGACACCGATGCCAAACTCTCTGAGCTGACAATCTCTTATGATATGTCGATCATTCAAGTTGGCAAGCAAGTTCTTAAAAGGGCGCCAACTCTACTGACAAGCCTATCACTCGAGGTATGATTTCTTTTGCTACATCTCCTGATCCGGTTTGGGGTGCCCCAGTGGAGTTGGATTCCCATAGGACCCATCATCCACTGGGTACCAACATTTCGGTGGGCCCTATTCCCTTTTCCCGAGCTAAATCGGTGGCCATTAAAAAAGAAAAATACAAAGGTCACCAGTGCCGCCGCACTTGCTGCTATGACAATGCCTTCAAAACAACCTTCGGAGGCTACCCATGTCACACCCTCTTATTCTCTAAAGCGGCAGGGCTCTAAATCCCCTCCTAAGTCTCGTTCTAAGAGGCTTAGGAAACCCCATTTGATTAAGCCACACACTCCCCCTACCGATTCTCAACAATCACTAGAGGTTGAAATTGTCCCATTTGGGCCAAGGGAATCTGATATCCCCATAACCACTTCCTACATTCCTTCTCAAAAGGGTTTGGTTGAATCATCGCGAACCCTCACTAAACCTTCATCAATTTTTCGTTTGGTTGAGGAGGATGAGTTGGCCTTCTCCCCGGACCAACGTCTTTCTTCTCCACCGTACGACCTTTCACCCGGGACCAGTCCCGATGATATTGCACGATTCGATGAAGAATCGGCCATTCTAGAGGTCGGTTCTAAGGATCAACAAGATTTTTTTGAAGATGTTGTTCATGGACACTATGTCCTTTGATGCTACCGAACAAGTTGCTCCCTCTCTCTCAATTATTCAAGAATCGGCAGTACTAATGTATGCCGAAAGACACCTTCACCAAAGAAACCCTCACCAACATCCTCCCCGACGAAGCCCTCACCAAAATCCTAACCAAAAAATCCCTCAACGAAAAAGCCAACACCCTCCCCAAAATCCACTCCTAAACACTCACCTCACCCCTCATACTCATCCTCCACCGATTTATCACCTGCCTTCCCCCATAAACGACAACCTCTTGCGCCTACCGAATTCTTCCTCACCACCCACCGACCCCTACTGTCGATAGACCAAGCACTTCGGCACCACCACCCACTCCTCCACCATATGTTTCTGATTCCTCTCAACCTCATCTACCTATTCCCCCTGAGGTGCTTCCCGACATTCTCGACACAAATCGGCAGCACCACATGCTTGGTACTCAATTTGCCACCCTTTAATGGGAGTTTAATAATTTTACTGCTATGAAGGGTCATCGTGTTACGATCCTTAAGCAATATTATATTCGGGACAAGCAGCTATCTGTGATCTCGAAGTCAACAACACCTCCCTTGCCGAACTGCTCCGCATTATCAAGGAGCAAAATACTGAACTCCTTCGTGTTCAGTCTTCTTTCTTCACTTGCATGGATGCCATGCAAACGGATCTCCATGACTTGGCATATCCTCTTAGGGATGCCTTGGCTGCTATTGTTCAACACCTGGAGAAACTCATCCAAGAAAATGCCAATCTGACCATTTATGTTGTTGCTCTCAAAGCGGCTTCTGATGCTCGGGATCAGGAGTTGGCCTCTCTTCGACATCGGGCCAACACTCAGGATACCCTCAATGCACAGCTTGTTGAGGCTCTCTCTCAAATCAACAAAAAGTTGGATCATCTACCCGAATTGGTTGCTCGACATCGTAATGAGGAATGGGATATTGATCTTGGGGACGTTGTCTTTGGAGGTCCTGGTCGGGCTTGCCTTCACCGTATCGATAGGCGTGTGGGAAATGTGTCGGCCAAAGCAGGTCTATCTTCACCGGCAGACAGTGAGGGGGAGAAATAGACTTAGGGGGAGCAAAATACCCCCAAGGTTAAAATATCCATTGTGCACCAAGAAGAAGTCGCTTAAAAATATCTCAAGGAAATTCGACATGTTGAACGGCAAGAACCACCTAGAGTTGAGGGGGAGAAGATTGAAAAAGAGGGAACCGATAATTTGGCTGCTACCGATTCCATCGAAGGTGAGGGAACCGACTTTTCTTCTAAGAAGGTAGACGAGTCTGAAAGGGAGGAGCTGAAGAAAGACAAAGGCAAACAAAAACTCACACCAGAGAGGAGGAAGCTGGCGAAATCAAGCGACTTAAGGAAGCTAGAACAAAGCGGTTTGCCGATGGTGGTGGTTTGAAACTTGCACCTCCCTCTAAGACTATTTCTTCTCATCTTGGGTTGTCGGTCGGGGAGCTCAAGAAAGCTGAGCTAGCTCAAATTAATCTTGACAAAACAAATGAGCTAGCTCGAAAGTTGGCTGAAGAGGAAGCTGAGATAGCCAAGGTTTTGGCTGATGCTATTGGAGCTCAGGAAATGGAGTTTGGAGCTTTGGAGAAATCAGAAAAGAAATATGAAGAAATCAAGGAGAAGTGCATCAAATGGTATCATTCTACCATCTCCAACCGAAGATCCTCCGCTAAGATCATTGATGTCAAAATCATTAAAGCTTCAAAAGATGGCGACTCTATTCGTCTAAATGTTATAAGGGAGGATCTATCAAGACGAACTGAGAGTCTTGAGTGGCTCAAAATTTTTGGTCTTACCAAATGGTTGGAAATCATGGATTGCTTGCACAAAAGTAGGAATGCACTTAAACCCGAAGTGGAGAAGTCCATTATTGAACTTCAAAACAAATTCAGTTCCTACCGAAGGAAATACCGAATTGTGCACACTCCTGTCGAATAGGAGTTCATTGCTAAACTCAAGGCCGAAAATCCTCCTCCCTCCTCCTCCAAGCCGAAGTCCAGGTCCTCCAAGAAGGAAGAAGTGTTTACACTGATGTCCAAGGAAGGAAAAGTTCCAAACACTTCCAACCTTGATCTATCTATACCGACCTTGGTACCTCAGCCCTCTACTACTGTCATTCTTGAGCCTATCTTTCGGATCTTCTTCAATGATGGCTTCTGTAACACCCTAAAATGGGGGTTAATTTAAGCCTAAAATAAATGCGAAATAAACGAGTTTATCATAATAGTATTACCCAAAAAAGGGGAATAATTGTATGTCGTTTACAAAAGGAATCAAGTGAGATTGAACTCAACAACCTACTAATCTAGACCAACTATTTCTAGACTACGCACGGGTGTCAACATCTCACTTCCAAAAGTATATCATCACTATACCAATGTACGCCTCTATAATCTTCAAAAATGCTATTATCCTTCAACGGATCTCCCCTCAAGCCCGAGGAATCCCACCGTTAGAATGACCTGTTATACATGTCATTTTTAAGAAAAAGTGTTAGGTTAACGCCTAGTGAGATCAAACATTTATATGGAGAAATCATTAAGTTCCAAAAAGATAGTTAAGAAAAGTCGGGGAATAAATAAAGACAATTCTTCACTTTAATACAGATACCTCTTGGGTTAACGGGGGAGACCCGCTTACTAACACAGTGATGGGACACAAAAGTAAGCCACTTGACGTATTAGTAAAACCAAACACATAATAAAGTACCCGCAATGGATGTTAGGCTCAGTAGCTTTAAACGTACACCCACGGAAAGTCAACTTCAACCACATAGGGTCCTTACATTGAGATCATCACCCAATATCGCGTACTAGCACGTAGGGCTTATACCCCATCTGATGCCTAAGTGTGCCTCGATGTGGAAAACTAGCGTTCCATCATCGGATCAAATATTATAAATATATGTGGGTTCATGACGCCCAAATGCAACCAAATAATTCATTCGATGTCCACAAAACAAATCATCGACTTCCAACAGTTAAGATGCCACCATATATGCAAGATCATGAATCCACATAGTTACTCCTAAAAGTTCCAAGTGGTTCCGTTCTAACTTGTTAAATGGTACTTCCACAAACACCAAAATTATTTTATACCCAAGTCCTCATTCAATAATACATGACCATATTTCAAACCCTAATTTTGATTTCCAAGTATTGAATCACAAGGTTATAGAAAAATATGTTTCTCATGTGCAAAATCCACAACTAAACCAAAATGTAAGTTCTTGACCTTAAAATCATCCCGTTCCACATAAACCCCCAAAATCTCCAAAAATTAGGTTTTAGTGAAAACTCACCCAAATCAAATAAATCAAGGATGGAGATGTTGAGAAGGTTAAAATCCACATTTTAACACGTATAAAGTTTATAAAAGAGAATGAACTCACCTTATAGGGTTGTAGCTTAAGAACCCTAAATTTCCATGTAACTAGAGAGATGAGAGGAGATCCTTGAGAGACTTGGACTAGCACAATACTTGCTCAAAGGGACCTAAATGACATAAATGATTAAGGGCTTAGAGTAGTTGGGAGACATTAATGGTGGGAGGGTGAAGAGGAGGACTTACCAGGTCAATCTAGGGAGGAAAATCTCAGCTCAAGAGTTCAAAATGAGAATATGGGAGTAAATGAGGTTTTAGGGTCCGATTTCTTCTTTTAATAGCAATTTGCGTTTCCGCGCGGATGCTGGCGCGGTTTCATCAGCGCAGAGATCCGCGCCAAGCACTGGAGGCAAATTCTCCGACTCCTTTTTGGCTATCTCGCTCAGCATTAAATAAGGTAGATATTCCAAGTCAAAACATGTATAAAAACCCAAAATTCGAGGTTTTACAATCCTCCCCACCTTGGAATAGATTTCGTCCCCAAAATCCCGACTATCCAAATAAATGAGGATATCAACGCTTCATATCCTCCTCCGCTTCCCACGTCACATTGGCCCCACGATGATGCTTCCACTGCACTTTCACCTTCATGACTTCTTTATGCCAGAGTCTCTTGGTCTCCCTCTCTAAAATAGCTTCGGGTTCTTCAACACAACGGTTGTCGTCCACTCGGATCTCTGATAACGGTATGACGCTTTCTTCTTCCGCCAGACACTTCCGTAGATAACACACATGGAACGTAAGGTGGATTCCGTCCATCTCCGGTGGCAAGTCTAATCTGTAGGCTTGGAGTCCAACGCGCTCAATTACTGTAAATGGCCCCAGAAAACGGGGGCTCAACTTCCCACGCTTTTCAAATCGGATCAATCCTTTCCAAGGCGAGACTTTCAACATCATGAGGTCTCCTACTTGGCCAGATGAGATTTTGAATTTACCTTACATGGGAGTCCTCATTACCATTGTCACGATTCTCTATGATTAAGGTCTTTCCTAATGGCTTCTTATATCTCAGTTGTGTTTCCCTACTTCATTGTTTAAGTTTAGACTCTTCCGGTCACCTAAATCTCATAACCTATGGCTCTGATACCAATTGTAACAATCCAAAATTTAACATAAAATCAACAACCAAAATCCCATGAGAGGGTCCCAATACAACTCAAAGAAAATAAAACAAGTCATTACTAGTGAAAATAAAACGTCCTCTCATAATCGACACATCTAAGCTAACAGAATAACAATGTTACTCTAGACTTATTGTCGCCGACTCTAAACCTTCCCACTTTCTCCTTCCCTTTTAAAGAAGCACCACCGGTTCCCTCACCTGAAAATGGTTTTTAAATTTTGAAAGTGAGGGTTAGACCGTATGGTCTAGTGAATTCCCTTAAAACACAATTTAAACAATTCATAATATTAACTTAGCAAAAGCACTATTTAGTAAATCAACAATGATTAAAAAAAGTACCACAACCAGTCCCACACGAGGGTATTCATGCCATGAATTAACCATAATCACCAATCGTGATGTCCACACTCGGGGCCCCCAGTAGATTCCCATTTTGGCCCCCAGTAGATGCCATGTCCGTGTGTGCGAGAAACAAATTCAAGGCACACGGCTTAACCAAATCCTCACGTTAACTCCACAATCCGAGGTACTCGGCTCCACAACAATTAGCAATTCATAATTAAAAAGCACCATAATTAGAATTGAAAGAACGACTCCTCATTATAATAATAACGTAAGCATGTTTCGATTTCACAAATAAAATATAGTCTAGTCGACATTTAAGCACATATTTATGAGGACTATTTTTCCATCAAGAGATAAAAGGGAACTCACCTGACAAATCGAGACTTGGCACAATACAAGCATTTACTCCGAAGCGGTTGAGTGCCTTAATTAGAATAATCCAATTTAGCTTTTTTGTCTTTATCCAAAAGTTGTTTTTTCTCCAAGATTTCTCCCAAATGGGAGCTTTTCTCACACACATACTGTGTGGAGGCGTAGGGCAAAAATGAAGAAATAGGGGAGCAAACTTCCTTTTTATACCATTTACCTTTTTGGTCCTCTAAATAAACAAGGTTTTCCACTTTCAGCCCATTTACTTCACAAAAAATTCAAATCTAAAATTTAGGTTATTACAAAAACATAACTCTTAAAAGGGTATAAAAGTAAATCTTTTTACTTTCTATCTCTTATTAAAATTTTATAATTTAAATTCAACACCACCTCCTTTTTAAATCAAAATTATATTAATTATAATATGTAACGCCCGGATTTTCTAGTAATGCTCTTGTCTTGAACCTCAGACTTCTGTGTTGCAAGCCTTTAATTCGTTTATTGTTGTGATGTGATTTCGCGTGTGAAAATTTCGGGTTTTCGACTCGATTTCGGGGTTGGCGACTGTGACACGCGATCTTGCCAATGTCACGGTCGCGGTGGGCATAATCGCACGGAGGCCACCAAACTCTCGATACGTTTCTCGCGAGAGTGTCTTGCGATTGTGACTGATGTCACTCTCGCTTGGCACTATCGCAGCCACACCGAGAACTCTCGGTATAACTCACGCGAGAGTGCCTCGCGATTGTGACCCTGTCACTCTTGCTTGGAACTATCGCCGCGCGTATCTGACGGGTTAAAATCACGAATTTCAGCCCTAAGCTCATTTAATTCTCATCCACTAAACTGATTTCTCTCTCAAAAACTCTCCCTTTCACTCTCCTCATTTAAGAGCTCACCTAGGGTTCTTAAAGGCATTTACTCTCTTTCATTTCCAAGTTGATTTGAAATCCACACTCAAGATTTGGAAGCTAGGGTTGTTACCTCTATCACTTCCTTGTCATCTCCATTCAAGAAGGAGGCTTGTAGGGTTTTGGGGTTTTCATCAAAACCCTTTTTTGTGAGTTCATCTATTCCATTAAATGCTTACAAGTCAACATGAAAATTTTTCTTTTCTTAACTCTAAAAATCCACATTTTCTCTACTTTGTGTTCTTGAAATATTTTAAGTCAAAATCTAGGGTTTTACACTATGTTGGCTCCATAGGGTTAGATGATTTTATAGATTGGTGAAATGACATACTTGGTATTAGGTAGGTATTATGGCCTTGTGAAATCAAATGGGGAGAATATGTTAATTTTGATTTTTGAAGTATAGCTTTAAAGAAGTATATATATTGAATGTGTTAACACAACTTGTATGTTGGGATTATCATTTCCAATGGGTTTCTTGTGACAGATAAATGGGGTTACATGATATGCTATATTATGATTTCAACGTGAACTTTCATTGTAATAATTGAATGTTACATGAGGATTATGTATTGGGGAAAATTGTAATCAATCTTGACTTATTATATTGTGGTCTATGATTGATTGGAATGGTGGGATCCCAAGGTAAAGATCCATTAATAGGGTTGAACTTGGAGACTCCTTCGGGTAAAGATTCATGCATAGAGTTGAACCCATATTTACATTGAACTAGAGATTCATGAATAGAGTTGATGTTCTAACGGCTAAAGATTCATGAATAGAGTTGATGTCGGTGAATAACCATTCCATCTGTACCCGCTTAGGTGGTAACTATTGGAGGATGAAATTTGATGTTATTATTTCCTAAGTCACCATACAATTGTTTATCGCAACATTTCATGTTATCATTCTTATATATATATATATATTGGATGTACTCACTAGGCTCTAAGCCTAACACTTGTTTACTTGGTGTATTTAGCAGGTTCAGTTAGTAGCGGGGTGGTGAAGCCTTGAGTGAAGTGTCGAGCCAGTTTTTGGGATATAGCATGTGACCGGATAGAGAGCGTACATATTCACTTGTTGATATTTTGGAAATAGACGACGACACCTAATTATAATCTAAATTAGACTGTTTAGATTAAGTAGGTTGTCGATCTTCTTTTCATTCATTAGTATTTGTAAACGCTTATACTTTCCCCAACCTTGATGGGATGAGGTCATTTGCGAAACTTGATTTTATTTATATATATGCTAGGTGGGTTATCTCTATTTTATAGACGTGTTATTGCGAAAATTTTACGTTTTCAAAAGTCCCAAAATTTAGGGCGTTACAAGTTGGTATCAGAGCAGTAGTTTAAGCGAACTAGGCATGAATGTAAGATGTCTAGACTTAAACTGAGTGTATTAAGTAATGATTTGTGAGATTTGGGTAGAACTCTAGGATGGGATTGTCTTAGAGTCTACGGAAACTATGTTAGTCAAGAGTCGTAGTGACGGTAACGGAAACCCTTACGTATCATATGTTCATAATTTCACTTAGCTAACATTATTATGAGGATATTTTACGTGGGTGTGCTTTTGTTACGGTTGTTATGATTATTGGTGAATGTAGTAGTACGTTCTTTTCGTGCTTATTTCTGTCTATTTCCTTCTTACTCTTTCTTGTGCTTGTGTGGCAGCCATTACTTCATTATGGTGAACACACGCAGTCAGCCGCTGGTCGATGGAGCTTTTCATGAGGATATCTCTCCCGATCGGAATCCGGTGGTTAGGGCGGTGACTTTCGCTCCTCCGAATATGCTGCCAATATTAACGGAAGAAGTGGAGCAGATTCCTAGAGTGGAATTGGCATCCACAAACCCGATTATTTGAGAGGTAAACCCATCGGCTGATATGATGGCCAATGTCATGCAAATGGTGACATCGGCTATGGAAAAGCAACATGAGGCATTCCTGAAAATGTTAGAGGACAGAGATGCTAGTCTTAGGAGGCCAGAAGTAGTGGCCGAGAATGCGGTGGTCGGTACGGGTGGTACTGGAAACAGGATTAGGACGGAAGAGCATGCGGTTGTCGGTGCTCCTCGGGGTGGAAAAAGTTGCTCCTACAAAACCTTTCTCTGTAGCAAACCACCCGAGTTTTCAGGATCCGATGACCCAGTTGAGTGTGTGAACTGGATTCAAACGGTTGAGCAAGCTTTCGGGTCAAGCGAGTAAGGGGAAGACCAGAAAGTGAGATTTGCCTCCCATTTGTTGAGGGGCCCTGCACATCGATGGTGGAACGTCACTAGTTCCACTCTTGATGCAATTGTTCATGCCCAATTGTCATGGGGAGCGTTCAAGAAGAAGCCGATGGATGAGTATTGTAATGAGAGAGCGATGGATCGAATTATCGATGAGTTCCGAGCCCTAAGAAAGGTAACATGTCAGTGAGGGATTACTCAAGGAAATTCGTGGAGAAGCTTGATCTAGTGGGGAAAGCGGCACCAACTGAAAGCGACAACGTGAAAGCATACCTGAAAGGGCTGCCAGTGAACATGATGTCCATGGTTCGTAACGCCAAACCCGCTACCCTTCGTGAGGCCATTGAAGAGGCCAAAGTTATGGAGGACATTTATGCTCAGAGTCGCGAAGAAAGGGCCGGAGAGACCGAAAAGAGAATGGGAAAGCAATTCTATGCCCTCCAAGAAGCCGCGAACTTTCAATAGTAATGTCAGCAGGGGAACAGAGCTTAGGCGGGAGGCTAGGTGGTGCCCCAAGTGCAAGAGCAAACACTTCGGCCTATGCAACACTTCCGGGGTGAATTGTTTCAAGTGCAGCAAGTCGGGGCACATCCGTGAAAACTGCCTCATTCGGGGAATTATCTACTACGAGTGCAAAGAACCGGGCCATGTTCGAAACGAGTGCCCGAGGTTGAAATTGGGAGCATATCACTATGGATTGTGTAACCAAGTTACCAAAGACCTTGAGAGGGCATGTCAGGATCGAAATTCGAAACAAGAATTTAATAAACACTCAGAAACTTATGTTAAAGAAGTCGCGGAAAAACACTTTAACAGTAAATCAATCAAACAGTGTATAAACTCAAATCACAAGTTATATTGATTTAACTTAATGATTACAAACAAAACCTCAATCTGTTGAACAAGCTCAACAGACGTTCAATACTTCTCTATTGAAAGGACTACTTAGAACCTTGAGGTTAATTCTCTCTAAACGTACATACAAAACTTGTTAATCTATCAAAAACTAATAGACTATATATACAGAACTGATTACAAGATAATTACTAAAGAAATATTGATCTTCAGCATCCAGTTCATAATTATCTTCAGCATTATCTTCAGCTCCTAGTCTTTCGTATCAATCCATCTTTATCAACATTATCATCAGAAGCAACATTAATCTTCTAGCAGCATTAATCTCCTCAGCAGTATTAACCATGCTTTACAGTAGTAATTCTTCAGCAGTACTAACTACTAGCAGTACTAACTCGCCAAGCAGTACTAACCATTCTCATAGCAGTACTAACTCTTCAAGCAGTAGTAATTCTACTAGCAGTAGTAATCTTCTAATAGCAGTATTAATTCTACAAGCAGTATTAATCATTCAAGTAGCAGTATTAATACCTTCAGAAGTATTAATCTTTAATACCAGCAATAGTATCCATCCTTAGCACATTTTCAGACCCAACAATCTCCCCCTAACTTAACTTTTCAAATTGAGAAGTTAAGTTCTCCAGCATAGGGTCTTCATGATGCTTTCAAAACTCCAGTTCAATTACCAAGATTTGGATCCAGTCCTAGACTTTGATTAATGGTTCTTCTAACCACAATTCTTGCCATTTCAGAACCTGTAGGGCAGACCAACTTTGCATTCAGCATCCCTTGCAGCTTTGCCTTGCTGTGGTCATACACCTTGTCAACCAGATAATACTTATGATAGCTTTTATCAATAGTGATGGCATAGACTCCACATCTCTCAAATAACATCCAATTATCTATTCTTTTAAATTTATTCTCAAGATGCAAGTCTTTGATAACATGCTGCACTTTTTCAGGATCAAACATCATGCACAAGTATTCCATGGCTATCTTGGTTAGACTCATTTATGTCCCTTTCAACACATGCTCATACAACTTCATCCCAACTTTGTACATTTCTTCCAAGTCTTCTCTGGAACAGCTTCTGATAACTTTGCCCCAAGTTGCATACACCTCAAACTGATCACCCATTCTCTTGATCCTGAAGTATTCTTTGTCGTGATCAACCAAAATATCCCAATGAATGATTTCAGGAGCATTCACTGAAATAGGATCAACCTTCAAAGGTTCTTTATCAGATACTGTCATGTACAAATCAAATTGCACATCAGATTGTCTTGATTGACTTGTAGAATCTTGATTCTGCTCTAACCCATGTTCTGCTGATTCTGCTTCTGCTCTTTCACTTTCATTCTCCTTTTCAACTTCTTCAATTCTTGGCCTCTTTACCTGTTTCTTGGTAGCAATAGATTTCTTTCTTTTTATAGTTCCAATTTTCTGAGCTAAGGTCTCTTCTTCCTTCACTTTTGCCATGTCTTTGGTAGGAGTGCCTTCTTCACTGTCAGGGAATGGTTGTTGAATATTCAAATCATGCCTTTCTTTCATTTTTCTTTCAACCTCAACCCTCTGACTGAAATCTCCTTGAAGCTTGGCCATCTCCTTCTTGTACAACTCCTCTATTATGCTAAATGGCATGTTAGTAAAAATTCCTTTAGGGACTCCAATGGACCCTTTCAGGAAGTTTATCATCTTTCTTCTTTCTTGGTTGGACAGGAATGTCTTTGAAGGCTTTCTTTGCTTTTGCCTAGTTGCTCTTATTGTGACTTTCTTAGCAGCAACAGCATTCTTCAAACTCCTTTGATATTCTTCATTAAGCTTTGTAGACAAATCTAATTCAATCTGTCTGTCTTTAGCTGTTTGAATCTCTTCCTCCTTTTCTATCTCTTCTTGCAGCTTCTTTGCTAACTCTTCATCCAGGGCTATTTGTGAGGATTTCTTTGATGGCTTCACAGATTCAACCACTTTTTCTTTCCCTTTCCTCTTGATCTCTGTCTCACTAACTTCTTTTCTTTTCTTCTCTGAACCGCCTTCTTTAATTACCACTCCCTTGGCCTTTTGAGTAGCCTTGAGAGTGTCAGTCTTTGCCTTCACTAGAGTCTCTGCAATTTCTATTTCCTCTGCAGACATACCTGTTTCAGCTGCAACTTTCTCTGTTTGTACTGCTGTCTCAGTTTCTGCTGCTTTTACAGTTACTGTTGCTGATGTAGTTTCTACTTCTTTCTCAGTTTCTACTGCTGCCTCATTTACTGCTTCTTTACCAATTTATGCTGTTTTTACAAAAGTTTCTGCTTCACTATTCAACTCCCCCTCAAAATGAGATTCCATGCCGACAGGGATTTTCATTTCACTTTCATCCTCTTGAGTCTCCCCCTTTTTGGAAGCATCATGATCAATGCTCCTCTTCTTCAAAACAAACTTGGTTTTCTTCTTTTTGTGCACCAGCCTTAGAACCATCTTTTTGAGTTTGGTAATCTGCACTTGTTGAGAAGTGATCACCTTTTTCATGTCTTTTATCTCTAATTCTTGATTGTGAACTTCCATACTTATTGTACCAAGAGTATCCATCAATTCATCATAAGTATATCTGTCCTCACCTCCTTTAGGTGTTTTTACCACCCTTGAAGGATCCTTGGATCTTTTAGTAGAGGTCTTCTGCTTAGCAGAAGCACCTGCTACCCCCGTGGTTTCTTGGTACCTGGGACCTTTAGATGATTGGTCATCTAAAGTTGCCGTGGGGAAGGTCTTAGGTATGTTCACACTGTCCTGTCCTACACCTTGTGCAGAATCAGTAGTGTGAGCCTTGCTTCCCACATGCTCATCCTTCTCCTTATAGAGCACCTTCTTGGGGTTGGGAGACACCCCTGTGGTTTCCCTTTGGATATTCTCTAATGGAGAATGCTCCATTAGAGGGCTTGAAGGCTTTGGGGGTGAAGGTCCAAGAAGGGAAGGAACCTTCTGTACCTTTTTCCTTGTATATGTTTTGGTGATGGGGGATTTTGGCTTGACAATAGGGATCTGAGGAGTATCAATAGAAATGAATGGTGTGGGTAGGTCATCAGTTTGGTGGTCAGATGTGGGCTTTGACACTGATGCCTCACCATGGGAATGAGACATAACCATCATTGTAAAGAACAATGGTGTCTCTTGTCCAGAAAAGTCCTTACTTGGTCTTTTCATGTTTGAGAATACCTTCCCTTTGGGAGGTTTTGGTACATACACCTCTTGGAAAGAGGGTAAATTTGTCAATTCTTGGTTAAGTACTTTTTGTACAAACCTGGGATACATATAAAATCTTTTGGTTTTGGTATCCAGGTTTGACACTAAATCATTGAAAATCATTTGAGAAAAATTAAACTTGCTAGAGGTAGCTAAGCAGACTAGAGCATAAGCTAAGGTACTGCTGAACTCACTCCATCCAGTTGTTTTTCTAGAAATACAATGCTGAAGGGTATGAACAAAGAATCTCCACTGAGGTGAAAATTTGCTCTTGAAGAACTTGTAAACCTCAGTGGGACCTTCATACCCCATTCGACTAATTGATTGGAAGAGAACTTCCTTGGACAGAGAGGTAATACCTGAGGCATCATCTAGTCGTAGATGAATGTGAATACATCCTTCTGTGATGGTTAGAGGTTTATCACAAACCCTTGATTTGATGACCTGATTGCCATCAATAGTCTGGATAGAGGCATTGGCCCAGAACTGACGCATGTGCTCCACATAGATTGTGGGATTGACAGTTAAAGCGTAGGCGATGTGTGAGGATTTTAGGAAATCCACAATCTGATGAAAACCCTCTGCTTGCTTGGGTTTCTGTAGCATTGCCAACTTATTGTGATCATCAACAAACATCAGTCCTGCCATCTTCTTGATCGAAACTAGGGTTACGCACTGGTAAGTAAGAATTCGAGAGAGAGAGAGAGAGAAAGAACACTCGTAGGAAATTCAAAGAGCCGTTTGGATTTTGGCGGTCAGAAAGGGTATTTATAGGTGGAAGGTTTCATTTAGAAGCAGTAATAAGTACCCTAGCAGCATTAACAAGCCCGCAGTATTAACCCATATTAGCAGTAGTAACACATACTAGCAGCATTAACACATACTAGCAGTATTAACACAGACTAGCAGTAGTAACACATACTAGCAGCATTAACACAGACTAGCAGTATTAACACAGACTAGCAGTATTAACACGGACTAGCAGTAGTAACACTGTCTGGCAGTAGAAAGAAGGTAAGCAGTAGTAGCTTTGCATTAGCAGTATAAACCACCAAGCAGTATTAACTATACATAACCATATTTGAACTGGCAGCAGGATTAGTAGTGAGAGCAATATTAACTTAACTAGAAGTACTAAGTATCCAATTCAACAAAGTAATCTAAAACACTTAAACACACATAGTTAGCAGCATTAACCCCTACCTGAGCACTTATCTTTTGAATCCATACCTTTACCACTGATCTTACTTCCTGCTGGATTATTACCAAAAGCAACAAGTCCTCCATCAAATCTTTTGAAGTTTTGAAGGCAGTCCATGTTACCTGTCATGTGCCTAGAGCAACCACTGTCTTCATGCCAAATGCTCTTCCCTTGAGCTGTTGGTTGCCCTGTACACTAGATAAATCAGTTAGTTTTTGGGGGGAACCCAAGCCAAAGTGGTCTTGGGTTTCCCTTTCTCATCAACATATTTGTAATCAGTAATCTTAGTCTGGATGAGATGATCAGATTTAGGAATCTCATGGCTGGAATACTTTGTCAAAATTATAGGCTTAGCAGTATTAACACTGGTAGCAGCACTATCCTTGTTAGCAGTACTAACTTGGTTAGCATTACTAACTTTGTTAGCAGTACTAACTTGGTTAGCATTACTAACTTTGTTAGCAGTACTAACTTTGTTAGCAGTACCAACTTTGTTAGCAGTAGTATTGCTATCAGCAGCACTATTTCTGTTAGCAGTACTATTTGTGGTAGCAGTACTAACATGTTTAGTTTCTTTTGGGACCCAAATTAAGACACATTTATTTGCTTTCTTTTTGTTACTCCTTGATTTGCTTGGAGTATTTTATTTTGCTTTAACAAACTTATTCTGAATATGAGATTTTGCAGTACCAGTTTTCACTGGTGCTGTTCTCACATTCTCAGCCATGTGGTTCCTTTTTGATTTCTTACTATAACCAAAAGAATTTTGTGTTTGTCTTTGAAAAGTAAATCTTTGGTTAATAGGATTGAAATAACAGTGTGTTGGCTAGATGATTTAACTTGCCACAAATAAAACAAGGCTTGGTCTATTGACTTTGCTTAGATCAATTCCCTGTTTTTGAGCCCACTGATTATTTTTGTTTCTCTGATTTCCCCTTATTTTATCATGTTTATGGGGCTTGTTCTGTTGACAAGTACAGGGATTTACAACAGTAGTTTGCATATAATGAGTTCCCTGTACTTTTTCCTTCCCTTTCTTAGAGGTCTCAGCTTTCTCACTCTTAACAGTCTCTTCCCCAGCCTTGGACTTCTCCACTTTCTCACTCTTGTCAAATAACTTCTCAACGATCACAACATACTCTCTTATATCTTTCTCTAACCTTTTAAGGTCATCACACATGCGCTGATTGTGATCCCTGTACTTTTTAACAGTTTCAAGACATGCTTTAGAGCAAAGGTTAGATTTTACCTCTGTGGGGATTGCAGTGTTTGAAGATTCTGAAACCTCAGCCATCAATGATTGATTCTGGATTCTGTTTGTGATGATTGTTGATTTCTGAGTTCCATAAGCTCTTATACCACTTGTCAGGATCGAAATTCGAAACAAGAATTTAATAAACACTCAGAAACTTATGTTAAAGAAGTCGCAGAAAAACACTTTAACAGTAAATCAATCAAACAGTGTATAAACTCAAATCACAAGTTATATTGATTTAACTTAATGATTACAAACAAAACCTCAATATGTTGAACAAGCTCAACAGACGTTCAATACTTCTCTATTGAAAGGACTACTAAGAACCTTGAGGTTAATTCTCTCTAAACGTACATAGAAAACTTGTTAATCTATCAAAAACTAATAGACTATATATACAGAACTGATTACAAGATAATTACTAAAGAAATATTGATCTTCAACATCCAACTCATAATTATCTTCAGCATTATCTTTAGCTCCTAGTCTTTCGTATCAATCCATCTTTATCAACATTATCATTAGAAGCAGCATTAATCTTCTAGCAGCATTAATCTCCTCAGCAGTATTAACCATGCTTTGCAGTAGTAATTCTTCAGCAGTACTAACTACTAGCAGTACTAACTCTCCAAGCAGTACTAACTCTTCAAGCAGTAGTAATTCTACTAGCAGTAGTAATCTTCTAATAGCAGTATTAATTCTACAAGCAGTATTAATCATTCAAGTAGCAGTATTAATACCTTCAGAAGTATTAATCTTTAATACCAGCAGTAGTATCCATCCTTAGCACATTTTCAGACCCAACAGGGCACGATACAATTTGGGTAGTGGTGGACCGCCTCACCAAGAGTGCACATTTCCTTGCAATAAGAGAGACCCTTCCGATGAATAAGCTGGCCAAACTTTACGTCGACGAAGTCGTCTCGAGGCATGGCGTGCCATTGTCCATTGTTTCGGATCGGGATAGTCGCTTTACCTCGAATTTTTGGGACAGTCTCCAGAAAGAGTTGGGGACTCGAGTAAAATTGAGCACTGCCTACCATCCCCAAACCGACGGTCAGAGTGAACGGACCATTCAAACACCTAAGGATATGCTGAGATCATGTGTTATTGACTTTGGCGGGAATTGGGTCTCACACTTACCTCTAGTGGAGTTCGCCTACAATAACAGTTACCATTCCAGTATTGGCATGGCCCCTTTTGAGGCCTTGTATGGCCAGAAATGTCGGACTCCAGTTTGTTGGTTATAAGCAGGTGAGAAGCAGTTCGCCGGACCCGAGATTGTCCAAGAAACCGCAGATAAGGTCAAGTGTATTCGGGAACGTTTGAAGGCGGCCCAAGACCGGCAAAAGTGTTATGCCGACAAGAAAAGACGACCGGTGGAATTCCAAGAGGGCGACCGGGTTATGCTCAAAGTATCGCCTTCGAAAGGAATTATCCGGTTCGGGAAAAGGGGAAAGTTGAGCCCTCCATTTCTTGGGCCATTTACCATAATCAAACGGGTTGGACTTCAAGCTTACCAATTGGAACTCCCACCCGAGATGAATGGAATTCACAACACCTTTCACGTGTGTTACCTACGGAGATGTTTGGCGGAAGAGGAGAGCGTCATTCCCCTTTCGGAGATAATAGTGGATGAGGGTAATCGTTGCATCGAGGAACCCGACGCGATTTTGGAAAGGAAGTCCAAGAAACTCCGTCACAAGGAGGTCACAATGGTCAAGGTTCAGTGGAAGCATCACCGAGGGGCCAATGTGACTTGGGAAGCAAAAGAGGACATGAAGAAAAGATATCCTCACCTGTTTGTGTGAACGACGATTTCGGGGACGAAATCCTTTCAAGTTGGGGAAGATTGTAACGCCCGGATTTTCTACAAATGCTCTTGTTTTGAACCTCAGACTTCTGTGTTGCAAGCCTTTAATTCGTTTATTGTTGAGATGTGATTTGGCATGTGAAAAATTCGGGTTTTCGGCTCGATTTCGGGGTTGGCGACTGTGACACGCGATCTTGCCAATGTCACGGTCGCGGTGGGCATAATCGCGCGGAGGCCACCAAACTCTCGGTACGTTTCTCGCGAGAGTGCCTCGCGATTGTGACAAATGTCAGTCTCGCTTGGCACTATCCAGGCCACACCGAGAACTCTCGGTACAACTCACGCGAGAGTGCCTCGCGATTGTGACCCTGTCACTCTCGCTTGGCACTATCACCGCGCGTATCTGGCGGGTTAAAATCACGAATTTCAACCCTAAGCTCATTTAATTCTCATCCACCAAACTGATTTCTCTCTCAAAAACTCTCCCTTTCACTCTCCTCATTTAAGAGCTCAAACCTAGGGTTCTTAAAGGCATTTACTCTCTTTGATTTTCAAGTTGATTTGAAATCCACACTCAAGATTTGGAAGTTAGGGTTGTTACCTCTATCATTTCCTTGTCATCTCCATTCAAGAAGGAGGCTTGTAGGGTTTTGGGGTTTTCATCAAAATTCATTTTTGTGAGTTCATCTATTCCATTAAAAGCTTACATGTCAACATGAAAACTTTTTTTTTCTTAACTCTAAAAATCCACATTTTCTCTACTTTGTGTTCTTGAAATATTTTAAGTCAAAATCTAGGGTTTTACACTATGTTGGCTCCATAGGGTTTGATGATTTTATAGATTGGTGAAATGACATACTTGGTATTAGGTAGGTATTATGGCCTTGTGAAATCAAATGGGGAGAATATGTTAATTTTGATTTTTGAAGTATAGATTTAAAGAAGTATATATATTGAATGTGTTAACACAACTTGTATGTTGGGATTATCATTTCCAATGGGTTTCTTGTGATAGATAAATGGGGTTACATGATATGCTATATTATGATTTCAACGTAAATTTTCATTGTAATAATTGAAGGTTACATGAGGATTATGTATTGGGGAAAATTGTAATCAATCTTGACTTACTATATTGTGGTCTATGATTGATTGGAATGGTGGGATCCAAGGTAAAGATCTATTAATAGGGTTGAACTTGGAGACTCCTTGGGGTAAAGATTCATGCATAGAGTTGAACCCATATTTACATTGAACTAGAGATTCATGAATAGAGTTGATGTTCTAACGGCTAAAGATTCATGAATAGAGTTGATGTCGGTGAATAACCATTCCATCTGTACCTGCTTAGGTGGTAACTATTGGAGGATGAAATTTGATGTTATTATTTCCTAAGTCACCATACAATTGTTTATCGCAACATTTCATGTTATCATTCTTATATATATATATATTGGATGTACTCACTAGGCTCCAAGCCTAACACTTGTTTACTTGGTGTATTTAGCAGGTTCTGTTAGTAGCGGGGTGGTGAAGCCTTGAGTGGAGTGTCGAGCCAGTTTTTGGGATATAGCATGTGACCGGATAGAGAGCGTACATATTCACTTGTTGATATTTTGGAAATAGACGACGGCACCTAATTATAATCTAAATTAGACTGTTTAGATTAAGTAGGTTGTCGATCTTCTTTTCATTCATTAGTATTTGTAAACGCTTATACTTTCCCCAACCTTGATGGGATGAGGTCATTTGCGAAACTTGATTTTCTTTATATATATGCCAGGTGGTTTATCTCCATTTTATAGACGTGTTATTGCGAAAATTTTACGTTTTCAAAAGTCCCAAAATTTAGGGCGTTACATAATAAAATTTTAAAATCAAAAAAATTTATATAATAAACAAACATTTTATTTTCTTTAATTTGACACGAATATCATTATATTTTTTTACATTTTTTAATAATTGCAATTTTTACAATAAACAATAAAAGATCATTTAACTCGTATGTTGTTTCACCATGTAAAACAACATTTTAGTATTCCACATCACATTTCATGTCATTTTGGTTTCTTTTCACAATGTGAAACAACATTACGTTGTTTCACTATATGAATCAACACTACATTGTTTCACATTAAGAACATTGTGTTGTTTCACAATATGAAACAACGTTTTTTTATTTCACATCACATTTCACGTCAACTTTTGTTTTGTTTTCAAATGGTGAAACAACACTACATTATTTCACCTTGTGAACCAAAAATTTATTGTTTTACTTTAGCGACATTATATTATTTCATAATAAGAACACTACATTCTTCCACAATGTTGAACAACAATACATTGTTTCACCATGTGAAACTGAATTACATTGTTTCATTATGTGAAACAACACTACATTGTTTCACATTAGCAATATTGTGTTGTTTCATAATATGAAAGTGTTTCACATCACATTTCACATCAACTTTTGTTTTCAAAATTTTGAAGCAACAGTACATTGTTTCACCTTGTGAAACAACATTTTATTATTTCACTTTAACGACATTATATTGTTTCAAAATATGAAAGAACACTTTAGTGTTTCACTTTCACATCACATTTTACATCAACTATATTTTGTTTTCACAATCTCAAACAACACTAAATTTGTTTAATTTTAAATTAATAATACAATCAACTAATGAAATATAAAAAATTATTATCAATTAATGAAAATTAAAATATCTTATTATTAAATACAAATTACATCGTATAAGATTGAATAAAAATAAAATAATAATTCATTATAACTTTTAATATCTATAAGAAAAAAGGAAGTGGAAAATAATCAAAGAAAAGAAAAAATTATCGTCACGTCCTTCCTTAATTATAAATAGAACATTAATTAAGGTTGTTAGATTTGAGTAATTAAATGGTTGAGATTGGTTCTTAAGGTTCTCAACATAATCATTTGAGAACCCATAAAATGATGAAAACTCTAATAGTGGATACATCTTGTTCTATTTCACATGATTTTTTTCCATCATACGGCTTGGATTTAAGGTATTCATTAACATATATTTGTTTCACAATATGACCATTTTTTACGTGTTTGTAAACGAAAAAAATACAAATAGAAAATTTTATATTTTAAACCAAATATATATGAAATAAATATATGTTAATCAATATATTAAATTCTAGACTTCAATTAAAAAAAATAACAGGAAACAATATTTTACAATAAAAGTTTACACAGTTGTTTTATATGATTTTTTTAGAGGTTATAGATTTTATTTAATTGTGTTTACATATAGATAGACCTATCAAACGTGTCGTGTCGGTGTCGTGTCGTGTCGGGTTCAAAGTTAAATGGGTTGAGACTTGAGAGTGTCTAACCCTAACCCGACCCGTTTAATAAACGGGTGAGAAAATCCCAACCCTAACCCGACCCGCATAACCCAACGCGACCCGTCTAACCCGTTTAACATTTATAAAACTAACAATTAAAAATAAAAAATTCACAAAAAAAATACAAATCCAAAATTCAAATGAAAGCATTAAAAATCCAAATTTTATATTTCAAACTTGTAAGTTCTAACCAAATCTAAAACATTAAAAATCCAAAGCATTAAAGAGAAAACTTAATATATATATATATATATAGGGATGGATTCAAACGAGAACATAGTGTATTTAAAAGAATAAAGGGACGATTCTCAGCCAATCATTTTTTAAATTAATTCCGAAAATAATAGTTTCTAAAATTAAGAGTAAAAGGGCAATAAAGTCATATTATGCTATGGATAATTTAGGATAGTATTAACTTCCAAAAAACATGGATTATAATATTTAATTCAAATCAAAAACGTATTTATCTTTTTCCTTTATTAAAGCAAATCCGGTTAATCCATTTTGGTAGTTTATCTGGTCTGTTTGTTTTTTCAAGCAAATCCTGAATATGTAACCCAAATCACAGATGATTATATAGTGTACAATATGCAATCCAAAATCATTTATGATTATATTGTAAAGAAACTTGACAGATTGTTTAAGTGTAGTATGCATCGCATGTCATTATACCTTATATTAAATGATGTTTTTAGTTTGCAACCCTAAATCACATGTGATTTTGTTCTAAATAATTAACACCAAATTCATAATTAACACCAAAATCATATATGATTTGTACTAAATAACTTGGCTATAATACTTGACACCAAAATCACATGTGATTTTGTTCTAAATACGTAACACCAATTTCATACTTAACACCAAAATCATATATGATTTTGTACTAAATAACTTGGCTATAATACTTGACACCAAAATCACATGTGATTTTGTTCTAAATACTTAACACCAAATTCATACTTAACATCAAAATCATATATGATTTTGTACTAAAAAACTTGGTTATAATACTTAACACCAAAATCATATGTGATTTTGTTCTAAATAACTTAGACAAAATGTTTCCATATAAATTGGATATGGAAAAACAGAATAGTCGATGTTTCCATATAAATTGAAAAATACAAACCCTAACTCACGTCCTCAAATGCACAAAAACAAAAAAATACAGGAGAGTGTGAGAGGGCAGGTTGTTTTTCAACCGAACTGGACTCCACCACAGGAACAGAAGAAATAACCTCAGATCGATTCTCAATAACCTGATGGGAAAATGGAACTGATGAATAATAGACCCCAATTTCAGACATCTGGCAATCCCTTTTTTTACGATGAACAGTACGCCCAACCTCACTTTGATCGATCTTCATATCATCAGAATTAAGTTTTCCAGAAGTGGCATCTTTTTTTCTGACAGGATCTCTCTTCAGACCCCTTTTCCTACTCACTTTCCTTGCCAATTCCCTCTTAATCGACATAGAGTTCAAAAAATCAGAAATCGCAAAATTAGGGTTCATACTCGAATCAGGGACCAAATTCTCCTTAGAGCTCAAATCCATGGGATCAATAGGAACATTAGGAGTATCAGAAGCATTAAGCGATGCTCCAACAACAAAATCAGAATCTCTAGTACCCAAAATTGAACAAGATCTACGATTTTCCAACTTACCAGCGCCGACCTCAAAAGTTGAGCAAAAATTGCTCAGATCCGGAGGATCCATGCAGCGAATTCAAAACGGCCTTCACATAAGTTGATAATCAAAGAGAGATACAGCAGATTTGGGGGTTGAAAAAAAAAAGAAGAAAAAAGTTGAGAGAGAATTCTAGAGAGAGAGAGTTAGAGAGAGAAAATTTTCAAGCAGATGAGAATCCTAGGGTCGAAAGAGAGAGAGATAGAGAGATCGCGCTAATAATTAGGAAGTTGAAGATTATCCTAAAATAATCAGAAGTAAAAAAAGACCAAAATACCCTTTTATAAATTTCTTTATTTAAAAAATTAATTATTTGTTTAATAATTATGATTGGTCCAGAATTGTCCCTTTATTCCTTTAAATCGTTATCATTCTCGTATGAACCTATCTCTCTCTCTCTCTCTCTCTCTCTCTCTCTATATATATATATATATATATATATATATATATATATATATATATATATATATATATAAACGTGTTATTCGGGTCATTTTCGAGTTGAAAATTTTGACCCTGACTTTACTCGTTTAATTGTCGTATCGTGTCGTGTCAACCCGTTTACTTAAACGGGTTGGAATTGTTGGAACTTAGTGTAGACTTGAGAAACCTAGTCCCACATAGGAGCCAAGAGAAAGATTACACCACTTAATAAATCCAAACCAATGAGCATTAAACAAATCAATTAATTGCTTGGGCTTGGATTGTGGTGTGATTGGTGGGCTCTATTTGACATTTATAATACATATTAAATGTCAAAGATTGAGCCTTGGGCCTTGGGGATCTTGGGGTCGAGATTCATTGTCAGTGGAAAGTGTGTGCAAGAATGACAGTGGTAGGCGCGGGTCTTGGCACGACCCGAGCAAATACTGCACTTGTTCCACAAATTAAATACACACGAAATTTCTCAAATTTTTGGTTTTTCCTCTCTACAAATTCATCATCAAACATATGAAGATTCGATAGATTCAAGTTATAAAACTTGAATTGATTGTTGTATCCTCTAGACAACGCCGATACATCGGGCGAATTTTGTCTTAGGACACTGCGTTCTTCGCGGGCCTCAATCTATTCGTTGAAACAGAGAATCATTGATTTCAAGTAAGGTTTATGATTATTTTATTGTTTTATGTTTACTACATAAATTTGTAAATTATTCCTATTTATCGTATTTAATTCAATATATATACAATATTTGTGAATTGTGATTGATCATACCTAACAATCTAAGACAAAATTTCTTGTTAGGAGAGATGGATCAATCTCAATTGATGAAAAATCATGTGGAGAAACCCGAGAAATTCAAGGATTCGGATTTCCGGAGATGGCAACAGAAGATGTTGTTCTATTTGACAACATTTCATGTTTCCAATGTTCTCACGGAAGATCAACCACCGAATGAACCTCCGGTGGGGCAAGATGGAAATGCTCCTACGCAAATCCAAGTCGCTGCCCATCAGAAAGCGGTCGAGATATGGAGATCAAATGAATATAGTTGCAGAAACTATATTCTAAATGCTCTCGACGACTCCCTGTATGACATATATTCCACGTTCAGAACAGCACGTGAGATATGGGATTCCTTGGACGCAAAATATAAGACCGAAGTCGCATGCTCCAAGAGGTTTGCAGTAGGGAAATTTCTGAATTACTAGATGAATGATAACAAATCTGTGTTGAAACAGGTTGAGGAATTGCAGGTGCTAATCCATGAGCTTGATGTTAAAGGCATAGGCTTAAACATTAACTTTGTTGTTGGTTCAATAATAGAGAAGTTGCCTCCTTCGTGGAAGAACTTCAAGTTGTACTTCAAGCACTTGACGGAGGAGATCACCTTCGAGCAACTCCTACTCAAAATAAGAGTGGAAGAAGACAACAAGTTGAATCAGAAAGTCGATGCAAGCACCAGTGAGCCACATGCCAATATGATCGAATCTGGCATATCAAAATCCAAATTTCAAAAATTCAAAGGAAAGGCAAGTGCAACTAAGAGGCCCTTCAACTTTGAAAAGGGTCCCTTAGCCCCACAGAAAAAACCTTTCAAAATGATGTCGTGTTGTTGGGTTTGTGGCAAGCCGGGACACAAAGCAAAGGATTGCCGACACAAAAGAGACCACGGTGGTGCCGGGGGAAGCGGTGGTGGTGGTGCATCTACAAGTCATGCACATCTCACCCAATCTCCTAACCAATTCGTTGGTGTGATTGAGACTCATATGGTCTCAAATGTTGTAGATTGGTGGGTCGACACCGGTGCTACTCAACACATTTGCAATTCAAGGAGCCTGTTTGCAAGTTATCAAAAGGTGGATGATGGAGAACCAATGTTCATCGGAAATGCTTCGACTGCCAAGATCGAAGGTAAAGGGAAGGTCATATTGAAGATGACTTCCGGGAAGGATCTGATGCTGATGGATGTGTTACATGTACCCTCGTTAACTAAGAATTTGATTTCTGACCCTATTCTGATAAAGAAAGGGTTCAAAGTTGTATTTGAATCAAACAAATTTGTCATCACCAAGGGTGGTGTGTATGTGGGTAAAGGCTACCTCGATGAGGGCCTTTTTAAGTTAAGTATTGTAACTGACATTGATGCCGCCATTGCAAATAATAATAAGGCAGGCACTAGCACTGCTACTTCAGTGTATATGGTTGATCCTTCTTATCTTTGGCATTCGAGATTGGGACATATCAACTTTAGATCATTACAAAGAATGATTAAACTTGACATGTTACCAAAGTGTTCAATTGATAAATTATCTAAGTGTCAGGTATGTGTAGAAGCTAGATACACTAATCACTCACACAAATCAGTTGAAAAATCAAATGAGGTTCTTGGGTTAATCCATACTGATTTATGCGATTTTAAGGCAACACCTTCAAGAGGAGGTAAGAATTATTAAATTACCTTCATTGATGATTGCAGTAAGTATTGCCATGTGTATCTAATACCTACAAAGAATGAGGCCTTAAATATTTTTTAAAACTTATAAGGCTGAAGTCGAGAATCAACTCGATAAGAAAATCAAAATTCTAAGGTCAGATCGTGGAGGAGAGTATGAATCCCACGAATTTGCTGAATTTTATGCAATTCATGGCATTATACATCAAACTACCGCTCCATACACTCCCCAACAAAACGGAGTGGCCGAGCGGAAGAATAGAACATTGAAAAATATGACGAATTCAATGTTGATAACGTCCGGAGCTCCTCATCATTTATGGGGCGAGGCGTGTCTTACTGCAAATATGATCCTTAATAGGATTCCCCACAAGAAAAGTGATAAAACTCCATACGAATTGTGGAGAGGTAGGATACCATCCTACAAAAGGATGAAAGTGTGGGGTTGCCTTGCTAAGGTTCAAGTACCTTTGCCTAAAAGGACTAAACTTGGACCTAAAACGATTGATTGTGTATATATTGGTCCAGCCCAAAATGGTGTTGCATATAGGTTCTTAGTTTACAAATCCAATGTAGATGGCATAAGCAATAATACAATCATGGAATCTGCTGAAGCAGAGTTCTTTGAGACGATATTCCCTTATAAGGAGAAGGAGGGTCATAACTCTAATCCTGGAAAACGCCCAATTGATGATACTTACTCTCATATTGATTTAAACAAGAGTGATCAATCAAGGGCAGCTGAATCCTCCAAGGTTCAAGAAGAAATGGAACCAAGGAGAAGCAAAAGGGGAAGAGTCGTCAAGGACTTTGGACCAAACTTTATGGCTTATAATATCTAAGGAGAACCACTCTCCTATACGGCTGCCATGGAATCTTCTGAGGCACCTTATTAGGAAGAGGCTATTCAAAGCGAAATTGACTCCATTGTGCAAAATAACACATGGAAGTTGGTCAATTTGCCTCCGGGTCATAAAGTCATTGGCCACATATGGATCTTCAAAAGAAAGTTGAGACTTGATGGCACTATAGAGAAATACAAGGCTCGACTAGTAGCCAAAGGGTATCGACAAAAGGAAGGTCAAGACTTCTTCGATACATATTCACCGGTTACTCGGATAACGTCTATACGGACGTTGATTGCAATAGCGGCTATCCACAATCTGGAAATACATCAAATGGATGTAAAAACCGCATTCCTAAATGGTGAATTAGAAGAAGAAATATACATGTAACAACCGGAAGGATTTGTTGTGAAAGGCCAAGAGAACAAAGTCTGCAAGTTGATTAAGTCTCTATATGGACTTAAGCAAGCACCAAAGCAGTGGCATGAGAAATTTGATAACACTATGTTGTCAAATGGTTTTCACATAAATGAATGTGATAAATGTGTTTTTGTGAAACACTACAAAAGTGCTTATGTCATCATTTGCTTGTATGTTGATGATATGCTCATCATGGGATTAAACTTAGATGTGATAAATCAAACCAAGAAGATGCTACACTCCGCATTTGACATGAAAGATATGGGAGTAGTTGATGTTATCCTTGGTATAAAGATTCAAAGAAATACAAATGGTTACATCCTTACCCAATCTTACTATGTTGAGAAGGTGTTGAAAAAGTTTAGTCATTATGATGACAAACCGGTTGTGACTCCTTTTGATCCTTCAAGCCAATTAAAGAAGAATCAAGGAGATAGTGTGGCACAGTTGGAATACACTCAAGTTCTTGGAAGCTTGATGTATATCATGAACTGTACACGACCGGATATCGCGTATAGTGTGAGTAGACTTAGTCAGTACTCACATAACCCGGGAAAAGACCATTGGTATGCACTAGTAAGAGTGCTCCGATACTTGAAATACACAATGAGTTATGGGTTACACTATACGAAATACCCTCCCGTTCTAGAAGGGTATTGTGATGCTAATTGGATTTCCAACCATTCCGAGAGTAAGTCCACAAGTGGATATGTCTTTACACTTGGTGGCGCTGCGATATCCTGAAAATCTTCAAAACAAACGGTGAATACCAGATCGACTATGGAAGCAGAATTTGTCACTTTAGACAACGCCGTTGAAGAAGTCGACTGGCTTAAAAGCTTCCTAGAGGTTATTCAGTTGTGGCCTAAACCGGTGACTGCAATTGGTATCCATTGTGATAGTATGGCCGCTCTCACAAGAGCGAAGAATCAAATCTACAATGGTAAGTCACGACACATACGACGACGCCACAACACTATAAAGGACTTGCTGAAAAATGGAACCATTTTCATTGACTACGTAAAGTCAAAGAAGAATATTGCCGATCCTTTGACAAAAGCCAAGAGAAAGATTACACCACTTAATAAATCCAAACCAATGAGCATTAAACAAAGCAATTAATTGCTTGGGCTTGGATTGTGGTGTGATTGGTGGGATCTATTTGACATTTATAATACATATTAAATGTCAAAGATTGGGCCTTGGGCCTTGGGGATCTTGGGGTCTCGATGGGGTCGAGATTCATTGTCAGTAGAAAGTGTGTGCAGGAATGACAGTGGTAGGCGCGAGTCTTGGCGCGACCCGAGCCGCGCGGTCATGAGCGCAGAACACTGTTACGTATCCAGAGACTGGCGCGAGTCACGGCGCGGTCGTACCCGCGCAACTAGGCGCGCGGAACTCTGTTGTTTTTCCTACGTACAGAGGTTGGCGCGGTTCTCCGCGCGGATTGACCTGCACAGGCGGACGCGCAGAGCGCTGGCAGTTTATTCGGTTAACAAACTGCACATATAAATACTACACTTTTTCCACAAATTAAACACACACGAAATTTCTCAAATTTCTGGGTTTTCCTCTCTACAAATTCATCATCAAACATATGAAGATTCGATAGATTCAAGTTATAAAACTAGAATTGATTGTTGTATCCTCTAGACAACGCCGATACATCGGGCGAATTTTGTCTTAGGACACTGCGTTCTTCGCGGGCCTCAATTTATTCGTTGAAACAGAGAATCGTTGATTTCAAGTAAGGTTTATGATTATTTTATTGTTTTATGTTTACTACATAAATTTGTAAATTATTCCTATTTATTGTATTTAATTCAATATATATATATATATATATACAATATTTGTGAATTGTGATTGATCATACCTAACAGGAATGTATTACCCAAACCCATTTATTTCGTGTCGAGTTAGCGTGTCGTGTTAGTTTTTGTCAGATCTACATATAGACATAAATAATGAATGGGAAATTGACCCAAATGACCAGAATAGGCGGAGGGATTGGCCTCCTAGCCATCCCTCTCCCGCTTTTAAACAAATGTCAATACCTACGCAAAAAAGGAGGGGTGCACAAAAAAGGGGAGGTGCGCAATTGTGGGTTGATTGCGCACACCTTCTTTATTGCACACCCCCCTTATTTGTGTAGGTATTGACATTTGTGTAAAAGTAGGAGAAGGATGGCTAGGAGGCTAATCCCTCCGCCTATTCTGACCATTTGGGTCAATTTCCCATAATGAATTCAATTATGGAGCAAAAGGACTTTTTGATTAAATAAAAGAAAGGGAAAGAAATGGAGCAATCAATTAGAGACAGGTCACCTCACATGCCCCACTACGCTGGGACCCTTGCTCCCTTGCTTTTTTTTTTAAACAAATGCCAATTTACCAAGCATTTATCGTAATATATATTTGGAGTCAATTATATTTTTGGTCTTTATAGTTCTCAATTTCTCATTCAATATCGAGTTTGGTCTTCTTTTTTTTAAATTAATTACAATTTTTGTCATTATGATTGTTATTTTGTTTCAATTTTAGTCCCTTAAACTAATTCTAGTAAAAAACTTAGTTAACTTAAGTATGGGTGAGCATCAGTCGGGTCGGGTTGGGGCCCAAATACCAGAACCCGATCGGATATTGGGTGGTGGATTAGAGCCCCCGAATCCGACCGAATGTCTTCGGGTAGATCGGATATCGGGTAGATCGGGTATCAGGTTAGTTCGGGTCGGGGATTCGGGTTCCATACTTCCATCAATACAAAATTAGCAGCAACTTGATGTAGCAAGACTTTGTTGGTTTCTCTCTCACAACAAGAGTCTGCACACGAAAGAAGGGATTTCGCAAGGGCTAATCTTCCGTCACTTTCTCGATCTCTCTCTCTCTCTCTCTCTCTCTGTGTAGAGTGAATCAATGGCAGGTCTAAAACCAACGCAAACTGCCTCCTCGACCCAACATTCCTTTGCTTCCAAGTTAATTCTCCTCCTCCACCCAACATTCCTTTTGTATAATTGAACTTACCATCCGGAAAGAAACCTACTGTAAAATGAGTTTGCAAAGTAGTAGCAGCTTCCAAGTTCCAATGTTCCATACATCAATTAAATACAAAATTACAAATTGGGATGTGTCTCACACTCTCTCACTCTCACAGTAGCTCACAAATTGGGAATGGGGACTTACAGAGGTCGAGTCGAGAATGGGGATTTCGTCTTTTAGGTTTAGAAAAGTTAAAGAAAGAACAAAGAATAGATAATGTTATTGTTTATCAGTTATATATTTAATCTAACAATATAGATTTTAAAATTTTAAAAAAAATATCGGGTTTTCGGACGGGTTCGGGTGGGGGATTTGGATACCCACCCCGATCCATAATACCCGCAAAAAAATTCGGGTTCGGGTCTTCGGATGATCGGGTACGTCTTTTTCAGGTTGGTCGGGTCTTCGGGTTGGTCGGGTTTTGTTCACCCCTAAACTTAAGGACTTTGCGGTCCTTTTACTTTTTTCTTTGTCCTTTTCTTTTTTCTGTTTTAGGGTAAATTACTTTTTTGGTCCCTATGGTTTGTTGAAAATTTCTATTTTCATTCTTGTGGTTTTAATATTACGATTTTTATCCCTATGGTTTATAATTTATTACCTTTTTCATTTTTATGATTTCAATTTTATTGTTTTTTTCATTCCTATGGTTTACAAAATATTTCTATTTTAGTCCATACTTAAAACTAGCATTTTGGCGTCATGAACGAAAATAGAAATGAATTGCAAACTATAGGAACGAAAACCGAAATTTCAATCCTATAGGGACAAAATTTGCAATTTTTAACAACCCAGAAGGATAAAAAAACCACTGTTCTAAAAAAACTCGCCGCACAGCCGCCATGGCGTGCCATGGCACCAAGGCTTGTGTCTCACGCCACGTTAAGCCTGTGGCACGCCATGGCCTAATGCACAATTTCGTAATGCAATATTTGATTTTTCTTTACGTTTTCCATGTCTTATATGCAAGTTTTTTAATATATACCATAATTTAACTTGCTTATTACTATTGACTAATTGAGTAACACTACAAAACATATGTTTTTATATATAATATTATATACGAATTAGAAAAATGACGCCATAAGTCACGTCTTGAAAACGTCATGGCTTCGTCGTGGCTCCTAAGGCTTGAGGTTTGGCCTCGCCGCCACACCGCGCCTCACACCATTTAGAACCTTGAAAAAAACGTAAGTTACCCTTTGTTTTATTATCGAGTAAGTTACAACTTTCATCCATGTGGTTTATCAATGATTTTTATTTTGGTAGCATGCATCATCAAGATTACAACAATAATCCTTATAGATATGATTATATAACAAAACTTTTTCTATTGTATTTTATAAAAGTACCATCAAATTCCTTTATTCAATTGTAAATTTGAATTTTCAATTTATATCGTGATGAATTTTTATTTATTTGTATTTTACTTTCCAATCTTTTATATTTTATACTTATTATTGTATTAATAATTAATAATAAATTTAACTAAAAATACATTAAAAAGATAATATTTTATTTTGTAAATTACATCATTAGAAATATATTGTTGGTACCTTTAAAATGAGTTAGGTATTAAATATTTTTAAATCTTATGCAATTTATACGATACGTATCTGCAAATCCGTCTATACTAATCCAGAAAAAAAAACATTTTCTATTTTAAGTTGAGTTTAAAAAATTCATTGGTTTTACTTATTTATATAAGATAAAAATCAAAATTTATTTATGCTTATTAATAAAAAATGTATCGTTTTATTACATTTAATTAAATGTTTATCAAATAAAAAACTTTATACTATAATCATTAATTTTATATTTAAAAATATAAACTCAAATTTATCGTAATGAAAAATAAAATAAGCAGTTGCCAATCACATTTTCATTGTTTTATACTTAAATGTTTATTTGTGTTTCTTTGTTTTTGAAAATCAAACTAAATAATTATATTATAAATTTTTTTATTTGATACACATTTAAAAAAATTTAATAAAATGAAATATCTAAAAACTATACACTTTTAACATACATAGATCAATTTTGATTTTTATCTTATATAAATAAGAAAAACAGTACATTTTTTAAACCCAACTTAAAATAGTTTTTTTATTAGTGTAGATAGATGGATTTGCAGATAAATATTAGATAAATTGAAAAAAAAAATTAAAAAATAATAAATACTTATGTAACATCTCGAAAATATGAGTAAATTTAAACCGAAAAATTCGATATAGAACAAACACATATATAAATAAAATATCCCAAGAAGGGGAAATTGTAAAGCGTTTACAACCCAAAGAAATAGATGATAATTAACAACCTACTAATCTAAACTAAACTAAGATTGCGGATGATTGTCACTATCATCTCCAAAAGAATCATGTCACAAAGAAACACCAACAAACAAAAGTTATCATTCCCAAAAATGCCTCTATCGGCAACCAATCACTCCGCTCAATTCTCAATTCGGAGCCCCACCGTTAAGAAATTTGATATACATGTCATTTTAAGAAAAAGTTTTAGGCTTAACGCCTAGTGAAAACAAACAGTTATAAGATAAAACTATAAAACATTAAAATGGAAAACATAGCTTTAATTTAGTCATTTAGTATGAAAGATCCTTCTATTTTACCCTTGGAAGGGTGTAAAGTATATCATAAGATGACTGGAGAGACCCGAATTTACCATTTGTTGTGACGGAACACATAAGTAAGCCACAATCCAACGTTATATAAGCATCACTTATGGATAATAAACATTGACATCAACCTTATCTGTGTCTTTAGTCCAATGAGTTAACAAGCTCAACTCTATCCAAGTCTTTCATTTGAGGAGTCACCAAGTTCAACCTTATCCGGGTCTTTACTAGTGGCGGACCTAGGAAATTTTTCGAGCGGGTGCACATTTAAAATAGATCAAAGAGTCGTAAAATCACGGTTGACGCATCCAAGGGGGTCTTAAAGTGACTTGACCCAGTAAAAAGTTAATTGTTTCGATTTAGGAAATAACATACATTTTCCCGAATGAAATCAACATTGACCTTTTGAGCAAGACACAATGCTCGACATAATTTTAGCCGATTTCCATCATTACGAGCTACTTTTTTTGTGTTGTAGTTGATTTTGTATAATTTTCTAAATTTGAGGATCTTGCCAAGTTCTATCATTTTGATTGTCCTTTATTTATTTTTCTAGATTTCTAATTTTGTTTCCTTAGAGCAAACCTAGTATTTAATAAGGTAAATCCATAATCAAATTAAAAAAAATTAAGAAACATAAGTAAATTGTAAGAGACAATATGCTTGGAAAATACGAAAGAGATAATGTGTAACACCCTCTAATTGAAAAGAGCGACTACTTTAAAATTTCCATTAAATCATCAAATGAAGGATAAATACCTCCCTCTGATTCAATACTTAGTTTCGTCGAATAGCAATTATAGTGTAACACCCCGAATCTTGGATTATGGGTTAATTCGTAATTGTAAATGTATTTGGTTTTGCTTAGTTAAGGTCGTCATTTATTGGCCGTGTTTGCGTATTTGGAAAGCGCTAATTTTCGATAGGGGAACAGGTTGGGCGATAGTGACTGGCGAGAGTGACATGGTCACTCTCGCGGTGTCATAATCGCGCCAGGAATTTTCGGACTCGCGGTACATTTTGGGCGAGAGTGCCAGGGTCACTCTCGCGGTGTCACTATCGCGGAGTCCCATTTTTGGTCGCTCGGGCTGAAGTCTCGGTACAATTTCGGCGAGAGTGACCGGCGAGAGTGCTCTGTCACTCTCGCGATGTCACAATCGCCGACGGGGTAAAAGGCATTAAATGCCTGACTTTCTCTAGAAACTTCATTTTTTTCACTTTGGGGTTTTCTTGGCATCCGATTTTGCTCTCATCTAGGTAAGATTTCTTCATCCCAATCTTCATCTCTTCCACATTTACTCCTCTCTAAGATCTTGGGTAGGTATATTTAATGCTAACTAGGGTTCCTCTCGTTTGGTAAACTAGCTCCATTTTCTTGAAGGTCAAGTTCTCATCACCTACTTCTCAACTCAAATCTTCTAGGGTTTGTTCATTGAATCTCTAGGTAAGTTTTCTTAACTTATGTACATGCATACTTGCACCATTACTTGCTTATATGAAATATATGAAATGCATGAGGTTGACCTAAAAACTAGGGTTTTGCTTATCTTCAATAAATAAGTTTTTTTGGGGTTGGTGGAAGTGTCTAAAACATGTAGAATAGTGGTATTTACAGGTCTTATAGAAAAGGGGCAAATCATGGTGTAGGTCTACATCTCTACATAATAAAATGTCAAATGCCTAGATTCTTATCAGCAGTTAGGGTCACTATACTAGTTGGGGATTTGTATGTGGTTAAATGAGTTATAGTTTCTTATGGTGAATATGTGTCAAGCATGATCACACTATTTGGGCCAATAATATGTTTGCATGAAGATTGTCATCTAAAATTGTTCATAACTCTTGTTGGGAGTCTTATATCTATTTCCTTGTGCACGAGGATTTAGATGGTATGCATGATTATTGCATGGTTATTGCCGTTGGGCATTTTGAGTGGATAATAGGGGGCGCAAGTCCCTTAGTTGTACACTCGGCTAGATTGGATAGGCACCCTTGCCTGTAAGACCTTGAGGTGTAACCCGATGGGGTAAGCACTAGAGGCAGAGAGGGTTTGAGGATTGTGATGTCCGGCGTGGCATGGGAACTAGAACCGGGCTGGACGGTGAAATCCAATCTAGATCGCGGGTTACCCCGCTTTATATGGAAGATATTTGTGTATTATTTGTACAGGAAATTACAATGTCCCTATTGGGAGGTTTGACATTGACCTCCATGCTTTGGGAGCCGGTAACAATTAATTATTGTTCTTGTTCGCATTATAATTGGTATCGGCATAACAACCAATAGACTTCGTTCTAACACTTGTGTTCATGTTTAAATGGTTCACAGGTTCTGTTAGCGGTTCGAGTAGGATGTCTTGATCAGTCGTAATCGCACCTAGGATTCCTCCTTGGACTGGGCATTTTTGGGTTTTGAGAAAGAGCGCTTTTGAAGTCATAGTGACACCCATTTTAATCTAGTTGTTGATTGTTCTAGATTGAATAGGTTGTCATGTATATGTCTTATTTATTCCGCTACTTCATTATAGAACTACCCCGTCTCTTTTGGGTTTTTAGTCGTCATGTTTACAGGTTTTGGATTCGCCTTATTTTAGGCGTTATATTGCAGAAATTTTAAGTTTTATTTTACCTTGAAATTTTAGGGTGTTACATATAGATCTAACATTAACAATTTATAAATTAGGCCTTACATAAAGACTAGATTGAGGTCGGGTGTTACTAAAACCCAATAACAGTCGCTATCTCCAAAATGTGCGGAAGACATTACTCAATAGCTACATCCTTCAGGTGCCTCTAAGTATCACTCAACTCTTCCTGATGCCACTAATGACATTCCCTAACTATGACCTGATGCACATGCCGACAAATAAAAAGGTTAGGCTTAACACATAGTGGGCTCAAGAGTTTTCATCATAAACATATAAAGCAATATACTTTGTTAATCATAAAAACCCAATCACATCAAGCAATTACTCAAAGTATGAACAATAAGAACAAGAACTAGAGAGAGAAAGTCTAGAGAGAGAAAGTAGTAGTCGTATTCATAAGTCTCTGAATGTTACAATATGAGCTTCTCTAGATGCGTTGTTACAAGATTAACAAATCAAACACCTATTTAAACCACCTAACTAAAAGACTTACTGGCTAAGTAAAAGCTAAACATACTTTGACTAATCTATTACAAAGACTATGTTGACTTTTACACCTTTGACTTTCCTATTAAATCTTGGATACAATATTTAGACTTAACAATCTCCCCCTTTGTATTCAAGATTTAATAAAAATTTGATACAGATCTTCAGCTCTTGATTCTTCAGCTTTTGAATCTTTATCTTTGAACTTTGAAGCTTTCATAGTCTTTACTCTTTCAGCTTTTGAAGAATCTTGGAAAGTCTTTTGCACTTTGAAGCATTGAAAGTCAACATGCCTTGAATGCGAAACGAAATTCTTGAAACATTTTGAAATAACTTTGAAACTTTAACTCTGAAATTAATCTTTGAAACAACTTTGAACTTGTATCTTCATCACTTTGATCTTTGGACCATCTTTGGAAGAACAAACTTTCTTGAATCTTTGAATAATCTTTATCAGGCATTGAACTTTGTAATTCTGTATTTGAACCAGTCTTTGAATCAGCGAAAGAATTTTTCACTTTTTGTCATCTCTTCATTGTTTTGAAATTGATCTTTGTAACATTCTCCCCCTTTTTGATGATTACGAGCATCCTGATCATCAAAACTTCATCAATTTCATCACAGTCTTTGATTTCCCCTTTGTAATCAAATAACAATCTCCCCTTTTACAGTTGGCGCGCTTTGATCTGAGAGCCGTCAATTCATGAAAGATATATATCCGAATATTTTCAAATTCAGACATAATGAACATGGTAACCCTGAATCAACAAATGAAACAGTTAGGAATGCCTGACAGTAACACGGAGTCACTGTGTACAACGAATGTACAATATAAGGAGTTGGTTTGATGTTGACTCCCCAGGACTTCCATTCAATCATTGAAAAACACAAGGTAATTCTATGAATGTTCTGACAGAAAAACAAATTCTCTGTGTGCTCGTGCTTGTGTTTGAAAGAATTAGCACAATGATTGTGTTTCATAAGGCTCGAAGTATGTAAATCACTGAGACAACAATGATTGTACATGGACTCAATGTGCATGAGAAAGGGTCGAAGGTGGGGCAACTTTCCTTCTTTTTCAATATCAGTATCTTCCAAGAGAAGAACCAATAGATTATGTGCTGCTTCCCCAGAAAATGTGAAACATTCTCTTTTTAAGAAAAGAATGAGTAGTTGGTGGGGTTAATGCAAGAGATGGCATGGGCTATTTGCCTATTTCAATGATGGTCACCAAAGAAATGTGAACCAATCAGTAATGTGGTTGCCCGGCTCAGAAAGATGTTTGGTGCAGAGTTCTGATATTCTTTTAACTCTGATCTCACACCCTCTTTCTTTTAAACATATAAGCTCACAACTAACCAATCTCTCATTTCCATTTTACCTCAGATCACTCCCACACTCAATTCTTTTAGACCCCTCTCCCCTCAATCACTCAAAGGATTTCTTTCGGGGTAGGAAACACTGGTTATCGTGAATCCATGGAAGATCTATTAAGTACTCACACTGAATCCCATGTTCCTAAAAGTACATGTTGTTCAATGATTTTCTTGATATGAAAAGCACAAGAAATCATATGTCAGTGTATGTATGCTCAACAAAAATCAGAAATGAAATTTGAGCATTTTTTTAAACATTTAAGATTTCTCAAAACTTTATATAAATGAATAATCAGGAAAGAATAGAAATGTTTTGAGAATCTGACAATAATTAAAATCAGATCAAATGAAATAGCTAGGGTATTAAAGAACTGGATATTTTGTTTATATGAACAAATATAAACAATTTAGCAATAAAGGTACAAAATTGAAAAAGATGAATGATGCTCAACAACTTTGAAAGCAAACGGGGGTATTACCATCGAAAAATTGGTTCGTTTAGAGACATGGTAATAACTAATTCAACTGAAATATTGTACCGGTGTGTATGAATACTTGACAGTATATGGAGAAGATAATACATAAGTATTGATCTTTGGAAACACACGGTCAGTTAAACATTAAGCTCAAAAAAATGAAAAACATTTAAAAGCGCACTTCTGAATTCATGAAATCTTTTGAGAATAGAGAAGTGGTTTGAACATTTAAAAAAACGTTTTTCATGTTCGAAAGTTGTTCATCTTTCAAACAATCCGAGATCTAGGACAGAAGATATTTACCTTTAAGCTCCCCCTCAAAACATGATATAATGATTTATGTCTTTTGATCTCCCCCTGGATATTAGCATAATATCCTTCTTTGATCGTTAAAAACGGGTCCTGGTCTGTCATGTGATCAGAAGCCACTTTATTCAGAACATTTATTAAAAGAAAAATAAAAGAAAGCAGTAAAACGGTTTATAGTATGAGTTCTGATCTGAATTAATCAGAAGTCATCACCTTTACTCCCCCTATAATTTATGCATTAGTAGATATATCAATTAAAACAAGATAGAGATCCACAACTTCTTCTGGAATGCGGTCCGTCATATCAGGAAAATCTATCAATGAAAAGTCTAGGATAGAGATCCACAATTCCTTCTGGAATGTAGTCCATCATATCTCTCTATTGCAGAAAGAGTGTACTCCCCCTTGAAGGTTGATGTCCTCATTTGAGTGTTGGAATACGATCTCTTAAGATATCACGGGAGTAGAGGGCTTTAATCCTTTGAAGTCCGGGTCCTAAGCTGAGTTACTTAGAAGCCATAGTCTTGACATTGAGGTGCGAGTCTTGAACTGTGTTATTCAAGAGCCATTGTTCTCTTACTCCCCCTTGACTTGAGGTGCCTGCAACACAGAATCATTTTTCTGCTTTGGTACCCACTGGTATTTGGGTTCAGAAATGTTAGTTGCAGTTCGTGTAGGGGTAACAGAGTAAGAACCATACCAGAAGTGATCACTGGTCTTGTGGATATGATCATGTGTACAGCAGTAAGAACAATAATATTTAGTACCTGAAAACCTGAGTAATTGATTTCTTGAGTATATGAGGTCAGGTTTACCTTTATGCTCTTTGTTCTTCTTTGCTTTGTGTACATTTACACATGATGTCTTTCCATTCAGCTCATCTGATTTGTCATCTTTGACTGGTTTCTTCATCCAGACCAATTTCTCTTTCTTGTAGCTTTTTCTTCTTGAAAATGTATCTGAACCATCTAAAAATTTATCAAAGAAAATGTTAGATCGACGAATCTGATCAAAATATTTAACTGACCTTTGTGAAGAGACAGATTTCTGAGTAGAACTTGAAACAGACTTTTCAAGTCCTTTGATCTTTGATGCAAAGATGTCTCTTTCTTCCACAAGTTGGTCAATCTTCTTTGAGAAATCAGACTTCGTCTTTTGCTCTTTCAGCGCATTAGCAGATAGTTCGGATAACTTTGAAGTCAGCCTTTTGATTTCAGACTCAAAGATGGATCTTTCTTCTTCAAATCCTTTTTCTGAATCTTTTCTCTGGTCGGATAACTCTTTAAAGAATCCCACATTTTTCTGTTCTATGGCCTTCTTTTCTTTATCAAACTTCTCTCTTTCCAAAATAAACACTTTCTCAAAATCAGAAATTTGTTGAGAAAATTTGATGCATTTAAGCTCAACTGACTTTTTCTCTTCAAAACACTTCTTAGAGAAATCTGAGAACTTCTTTGAAAAAAATTTCTTTTCATTTTCAAAAATATCTTTATTTTCAGCAAGCTGTTTTTCAAAAACAAATAAATTCTTTCTAAGCTCAGAGTTCTCATATTCCAATTTCAGAATCTTCTCATCATTCTGCCCAGAAGATCTTGTCAGAAAATCTTCATTGATGATCTTTAATGCATTGATTTCTTCTTTCAAGGAATTGATCTCAGCAAAATACTCTCTTGACTTTTGAGAATGAAAGTCAACTGCATGACTCAGATTAATGTTCTCTAGTTTCAGCTTTCTATTCTTCTCTTCAAGATCTGAAACAAAGCCCATGATTAATGAGTAATCAACTTAATATGAATGATCGTTCCAAACTATATATCAGAAAATCAAAAATCAGATCGAATTGAAATCTAGCACAAAAATTAAAAATTTGAACAACACTTGATCTTGCGCAAAGTAGGTTTGCGTGAGCTATGTGATGTGCAAACCAAGGTTCTCGGAATAAGAATGATGCGCAAAGTCGAGGTTCTCATAAGCAGTGTGTTGCACAAATGGAGCTTTGCGCAAGCAACGTGATACGCAAAGTCAGGTTTGCGTGATAGCCTTGATGCGCAAAGTGAGCTTTGCGCAATGGTCTTGAAGCGCAAGATGAGGTTTGCGTAACGGTCTTGAAGCGCAAAGTGAGCTTTGCGTGTTAGCCTTAATGCGCAAAGTGAGCTTTGCGTATGCTGAAGGATGCGCAAATGTGATTTTGCGTATTAGCCTTGAAACGCAAAGTAGCTTTTCGTGATTCTTGTATTGCGCAAAATAGCTTTGCGGGACACGTTCAATACGCAAACTGAAATTCCCAAAGCTTGGATAATCTCACGCAAACGTCTATGAATCTTGCGCAAACTGAATGAACTTGCGCAAACCGTGTTCTTGGCTTTTTCTAACTCAAATCGATCTAAATCTGCGAATTTGAACTCAAGAATTTATCAGTAACATCGACAAACAATACTAAACACAGATTTGCTATCAAATTTCGATTAAAATCACCAATTCGTATATTTTCAATCAAGAACAGTGTTCGACCGAATATTTCAAGAAAAACTCAAAATTCGAAAATTGACATCGAAATTGATAGAATTATGAAATGTAATCAGAACAAGAATCAATCACCAACACAAATCTAACACAATGAATCCAATTTCTTTCACAAAAAAAAACGATTTTTCACACAAAATTCGTATGAAACAGTAAAGAACACGAGTTCGTGAAAAAATTCCAGAAAATCAAATTTTCGAACTAAAAATCAAGATTTCAATCCAAATCATTGATCAAATCATTCCTGAAAAGTTTGGTTCAGCTTTGATACCTATTGTTAATCATAAAAACCCAATCACATCAAGCAATTACTCAAAGTATGAACAATAAGAACAAGAACTAGAGAGAGAAAGTCTAGAGAGAGAAAGTAGTAGTCGTATTCATAAGTCTCTGAATGTTACAATATGAGCTTCTCTAGATGCGTTGTTACAAGATTAACAAAGCAAACACCTATTTAAACCACCTAACTAAAAGACTTAATGGCTAAGTAAAAGCTAAACATACTTTGACTAATCTATTACAAAGACTATGTTGACTTTTACACCTTTGACTTTCCTATTAAATCTTGGATAAAATATTTAGACTTAACATACTTTAAGAATGTTATTTAAATCTTGATTTCCAAAATGAAACGCATTAAGTATGAAAACAACCTCTTTTCAACACTCCCCATTTTTGTGATTAAAACCACGATACAAGACGTTCCTTCAAATATAAATTCAAAACCCAAAACTCACGTAAAACATAATTGATACATTTAATATTCAAATACTGAAAACATAGATAAACTCTATCATCCAAAATATCCAAAAACATGGATAAGGTTCAATACCCAAAACCACAGAACATAGATAACAATCCATACTAAAAACGTCACCGAAAACATGGATCTTAAAACTCCATACCCAAAACAACACCTTTCGGTGTCGGGGGAGACCCGATTACATTGCACGTGACGGAACACAAAAGTAGGTCACATAACTATGTAGTAAAACCAAAACGCATGGATTATACTCATAATACATATCGATCTCAACCCCCCTAGATCTTTTGTCCGTGGAGACTCAAATTCAACCCCTCTAGGTCTATACTTTGAGGTATCAAAATCCATACCAAACATACAAGCACATTGGGATTACACCATACTACTCATGGGACAATGCCCGACCCCACGGGTCCACATCTTACTTACCATGAGTCCCGATGCCTATCCGTGCTATAATGAGGGAAACTAATCGCCCCAACATTGAACGTAAAGACTCAAGTGCATATGGATCCATTGCATTACAGTAAAAAACATTACATGACTCCAAACGAATAAACTAGTGCATTCAAAACATGTAATTATCAAATAAGATGCAGTAAATGCAAATCATAACCAAATGCTCTACATTGAGCTATTAAATTGTACATTTGTCCCCAAGACCCAATAAGGTCCAAATCGAGCCATAGGCTCAACTGATCAAAAAACCAATTGTTAAAAATCATAAAATGAAATCAAACGTAAACAACCCGTATTTATGCGTTTATGCTCCAAAATATATAAATAGCTCCAACATAGTTTAGATTGGGACAAATCATTTTTCAAGTGAGTTTATACCATTTATTCTTTTAAAAACGTCTCATAACACAAAATCAATCATTTCTCCAAAACACACAATAAAAATACATTTATACTAAAAAGTCTACTTCCATAAAACAAATCATTAAAATCCCAAGATTTATGATTTATTTATCAAATCGTCCAAAATCTCAAATGTGAGTGTTTTGCAAAGTTTATAAAGTTAAACAATTCAAATAATCAAAACTCGCCAAATAACCCAACAGTTGATAGTTTCATGGAAAACATATTAACATTTTAAAATGCACATTTTAGCATGTACATCGTTTTCACAAATCAACTTGAACTCACCCCAACTTGAGCGTCTTTGAAGAAACTTGGATCATTAAGCCAAAAACTTCCAAAAACCTAGATTTATACATTTCCAACCGTAAATATTCATATTCAACAATTTAAAATCTTCCCCCAAACACTTACTGTCAAAATCTCCATTTTGACCTAAACCCCAATTTTGACCTAGACCCCAATTTTGACCTAAAAATCCTCTAAAATCATCAAAACCAAAATTTTATAAATACAAACACTAGGAAGTCATCAATGGAGCATTTATAACTTGCATGAAGATTTAGAAAAGAACAAGGTGAACTTACCACTTAGGTTTTGAGCAAAATCTCCAAAACCTAGAAATCTTAAGAAATGGGGATGAACTATTGAATCTAGCACATGAGATTGTAATCACAAGCTTTGATGATGAAGATCTTGATGAAATGATGGTAGAATCTCATAAATGTGGACCAAAATCGTCTCTTAACCTACACTTCTTGTTGGGAGCATTTAAGAATGAGGGTTTGAGGGTTAATGACGTTGGAGGCTGATTTCCATCTTTTATAAGCGCACAGAGGTCGCGCACGAGCGATGGCACGGACTGACTCGCACGAAGTGGCGCGCTGCTCTCTGGACAGAGCCTCGTGCGGATTACCGCATGGTTCGATTCGCGCAGCCACGCGCGCGGAACATTGCTGACAATTTTCGTCTTCTTTTCGGCCAAAGATTTTGGGGGGTTACATAATGTAATGTATAATTCTTCATGGGTGATGTTGTTGTATAAGTTTAGATAAGTTTTATTGGTTAGTCCCTTTAGTTTTAACATATTGAACATCCTTCCATTTTAAAAAAATTCATATCAGGAAGTAATTAAAAGAAAAGAAAAACCTAAAAAAATAGCTTTTGATGGGACTTGAACCTGGGTCTTCCAAGTTGAGACGTGTCTATAAGAGGTAGAAAATAGGGGTGAGCAAAACCCGCCCAACCCGAGAAACCCGACCCGACCCGTAATTATGCTTCCCATCCGATATCCGATATCCGATATATCCGAACCCGAAGTTAACCGATTCTAAAATATTATCGGGTATAGTAGGATCGGGTTGGGTACCTAAATCCCAAACCCGTCCGACCCGAATATCCGAGAAAATAAATGCAGCCTTCTTATTTTTATTATATTTAATAAATATAAATTGTAAACCTAATTTGAGTAATTTCAATTTCACTCAGATTCATTCGAAGACGAACTTGGAACCTCTCTGCCTCGAACCTCTCTGCCTCTCTCAGACTCTCACTTCGAACCTCTCTGGCCTCTGCGGCTCTGCCTCTCTCACTTCGCACGACGCACGATGCACAACGCACCGACACATCGTCTAATCGTTGTCGATTCATCTCCTCCAGCGAGCCATCGTATGATCGTCATCGATTCATCTCCTCCGGCGACCCACTGTACAGTACACTCTTTACTCTCTCTAGTCTCTACGTAGAGTCGTAGCTCGTAGACTACACTCTTTTCAGTTTTCACTCTTGATTGTTGATTCTTATTTTGGGGTTTTTCTTTGTGATTCTTAATTTCTTATTTAGTTATTTTGGGGTTTTGAATGTTGATTTCTATGGTTGTTTACTTGTTGAGTTTGAATGTTGATTTCTATCAATCATACAAGTTATCAGCCCAAGGAAGAAAATCCTGCATATCCGACCCATCCGACCCTCAAACCCGAACCCGAATTACCCCGAACCCGAATATCCGAGCTAGTTATTGGTCGGGTTTCGGGGCCTCTCTCTTCCCCCGAATATCCGATCGGGTTTCGGTTCTGGATCCCCGACCCAACCCGTCTGTTGCACACTCCTAGTAGAAAATCCATCTCCCCCAATGCAAATTCATGTTGTGCCTTTGGTTTACAAATATTTTAAAAGCACCTTCATAATTAATTGGGTGCACCTCCAAGACGTTTCATTTTTTTCCTCTTACGATAATCGAGTGAGCGGGTGCACGGGACCCCTATGAGCTCTTACTAGGTCTGCCCCTGGTCTTTACCATGGGATCTCACAAATCCAAGTCAAGCTTGTTCACTTAGAAATTACATTATATGACTAACGGTCGATGGAATACCCAATTCCAAATTACAACTAGGAAATCTCATCCCCTACATATTCAATAAAATCGACTTCAATGCATATGGATTCATTCCATTCTAGTCATACACATATACATCTTTCTAGATATATCAAACCTTACCAATCATATAAACATTTGTTTACAAAGAACTACCAAGTGGGCAAAATTCCCATTTTATCAACAAAATCCAACATATGAACATTATGAGTTGAAGTTCCAAAATTCATCAATATTTTAAAATAGTTAACTCTCATTTATTTAAATCTATTCCCCACACCTGTTTTAATCAAAAGATATACAATCCTCAAGCTCCCAACTTTGGCCTAGTTGATCAAAAAACAACCAAATATGAAATACTTGAAAATGAACTTAGAGGAAGTACATCATTTATGGTTTCAAAAGTGTAGGATGAACTCACCTTGCTAGGTTTTGAGCGAAAACCTATAAATCAAGAAAAACACCAAAATGGAAAGGAACACTTGAATCATTGAGTCCTAGCTTGAAACCCTAGCTTTGATGATGATTAAACCTTGTAGAGTGGTTGGAGAAATGGAGTAAATGCTCCCAAAGACGTATTGGATGAAGAGAGAAGAGAGAAAATTGAGTGAAAGATGAGAAGGAGAAGTAATGAAGAGAAACCCCCAATTCCGACCCTAATATGGCGTAGACAGACTCTCCCGCGACTTCTCACGTGACTTACTTCGCGGGGGAAATCGCCCGCATTATTTGATCCTCGAGTCTTAGTCGCCTGCACAACTTCTCACGCAAGTTAAGTCGCGCTCAAACCCACACTACTCACTGCCTCTTCGATTACCTTCCAGCGTCTAGCGCGGCTTGCACCGCGACTTATGTCGCGTGTAAACTCGCAGTACTCACTATTTTGCATTGGTTGGTCCTTTTCCTTGGATTTCTCAAGCTTAGAAGCAGATTTATGATATACTTAATAAATAAGGCTTAACGAATGATTATTTTAGGTCTCAAAACTCAAGTCTAAAATCCACGTTCGAATATTATAAATTTCCGGGTGTTACAGCTTAACTCATTTTAAGGTACCAAAAAGAATTTTCTAGTATTATAATTTACAAAATAAAATATGTATTTAATGTGTTTTTTTTATTAAAGTCATTATTAATTATTAATATAATAAAGTATAAAATAAAAAAGGTAGGGTAGTAAAATAAATTAATTGAAAATTTATCACGATATAAATTGTAAATTCAAAATTAAATTTAAAATTGAAACTCCCTAAGGGTGCGTTTGGTATGCAGAACAGAGTGGAACAGGACAGAACAGAACAAACTTGTCCCATGTTTGGCGTGACCATATGTGGGACACGCTAGAATTAAGTAGAACAAGCATGGGACACACTTGTCCCACTCCAACCCTCTGGAATTAAGTAGAACATAAATATTTTGACTAATATACCCTTTGTTAAAAACAAAAACATAAAACATGTCTTCTCATCATCCACGCCTCCAAGCTAGGGGTGTGCAAAACCCGAATAGTTCGAAATCCGAATCCGCATCCGAACCGAAAATAAGGTGTTTTTGCAAAACCCAAATACCCTGAAATCCGATAATCCGAAACCCAACATTTGGGAGGATATATGGGTTCGGATTGGGTTTGATCGTTGGCCACCAACCCGTCCGAAAATCCGAAATAACATAAATATATATTTTAAATACTATATATATATATATATATTTATCTAATTATTTTTTGAAAATTGTAAATTATACTCTGTTGAAATATTTTCTAAATTTTAAACTTGCTATCGATTTCATCAATCTTTCAATCGATTGTATTCATCTTAAAAAACGATTGAATGTATATATAACTTTTGCATTATATAATACCCGAACCCGACCGACATCAATCCGAAACTCGACCAACCCAAACCCGAAACAACCTAAAATCCGAAACTTAAAATTTGGGTTTTGATTTCCATATCCAAAATCCAATCGTGATAAATTAGTTTTATGATTTTGATAATCCATTGCACTATATATTAGTGATGTAAATTAGTGTTATGGGATGTAATCTATGATTTTTCATCAGGGGTAAATTCGTCATTTAACCAGTATAGTCCTGTTCTGTCCAGTTCTGTCATGTCTTGCCAAACGCTGGACAACTGTCCGGTTCTGTCCCGTCCTGTCCTGTTCCATCTTGTCATGTCCTGTCCTGTCTGCGTACCAAACGCACCCTAATAGTTTCAAGAATTTGATGGTCATTATATAAAATACAATATAAAAGAATTTGTCATGTAACCATATCTATAAGGGTCATTGTTGTAATTTTGGTGATGCATGGGACCAAAATAAAAATCATTGATAAACCATATGGACGAAAGTGGTAACTTGGTCTAGAATGAAACTAGGGGTGTTTTTGGTCCGGTTTGGACGGTTTAAACCCTCAAACCACAAAAAAACTGTAATGACGGTTTAGAAATTTTCCAAACCGAGCGATTGGACAGCAAGTGGGCAAACCAGTTAAATTGGACCATAAAAAGGCGGTCTGGTCTGATTGGTTTAGGCCTATTATGGTCTCTAAACTAACAGGAACATAAAATCTATCTCCAATTTGAAATTTCCACCGATGTTACATTATTAAAAAAAATACTATACCGAATTATAAAAGAAAAATCTATCTTCAAAATTAAAAAATATTGAGCAAGTTGAAAAAGTTAAGCAAGTCCACCAACAATAGTTGGAATTTTGGACAAACATTTAGCAAGTCAAAAGACGATTTGAAATTTTACATTTTGATTTTTGGTGGATTTTAGAATTTTGACAATGTATAGAACACGGACAATTGAAAAGTGAAAACTAAGAACTTAATGTCTTTGATGAATTTTTTTCTTTAAAATTGGGACATAATAGTTAAGCATACGATATGAAAATTAAATATAATTTTGGTGGTTGGTTCGGTCCAAACTGCTAAAAGAAAAACATTCAAATCGCAGAACGGACCACACCGAACGTTTTGGCTATTTTTCAGGCCGGATCGGACCACGAGACTGCTCAAACCACAAAAATGTCTTATTTGACTGTGTTCGACCGGTTTGTGTAACACCCTCAAATATGGGAAGGGCAACTAATTTAAAATTTCGATATAACATCGAAATAGGGACAAGAATTCCTCTTACAATTCAAAACTCAATATACCTCGAGTTAAAAAAAATCTATAATTACCTCGACAATTACAAGCTACAACAAGATACAAGATCTAAACCAGAGTCGGGTGCTACATTACCCCAATACAAGTTGCTCTTAATAAAACCTAAGCGGAAGACTTCACATTCACGAGCACACAACTAGCACTCCTCTTTTCATAGTGCCACAAGAACTATTCCCAAACGAAGCATGTTGCACATGCCGACAAATAAAAAGGTTAGGCTAACGTCTAGTGAGTTCAAGAATTTTCAGCATGAATAAACATATCATTAAGAGGAAAGAATTCAATTCAAATCATGATCTTTCTAAATAATTTACTTTAAATATGGAAGCGACTCGTTTTCCAAAAACATGCATCGTTAAAGACAATGCTCCACTGCAAAACATTATTTATAAAATGATGCAACCCAAAACTCACTCAAAACGTGAATATAATCGACTCCCAAATTAAGATACGCGGATAAAGCATTGCATCCCAAAACACCCAAGTACGGGTGGGGCGAGATACCCAACTCCTAAGTCAATGTCAAAACCCACATATGTTATACGTCCGAAAACATAGACACTAGGACCAATACTCACGCAACCATAAAATGAAAGGAAACCAAGTATCAAAACATGGAAATGACGTATTTCATTCAAACCTTAATATACGTGGAGGGAGATCCAATATTAAGGTCCTCATTTACGGTCAACCACATAAGCTCAATGACAATAAAGTAGAATGCCATTATACTTAAAATGTTGCTAGCCGACAACGAGGGAGACATGTATCCGTTGAGAGTGGAGGAACACAAAAGTATGCCACCCATGCAACGTTAATCGCATGACACCTCACGACATACAAGCCCAAGTGTCCCTACAATTTCTTTAATAAGTTTCACCACCAGTCAGTTGATCTCGATAAACATTCCGAAGAATTCCATCCCGAAGGCCCGACACACTTAAAGACTACCTCCTAGGCATTACTTCAAGCGGCGGAGGTCCTAGTGCCTACCTCCTCGGTAGCACCACCAGACTCAACCCTCCTAGTACCTACTTGTAAAGTTTTCGGTCGTAAAACATGGATATCGGAGCTCAACCCCACAATACCTAATTGGCCACCCAAAACAGACTGACTTACGTGCCTATGGATCCAATGCAACACAGCCCAACCTTACATGACTTCACAAGAATGACCAACGCACTCGAGCATGTAAACCATTACCGGCGTTACATTGAGCCGTCAAAACTGGACAAGTGTCCTCAAGACCCTTTTAAGTCAATACCGAGCCAAAATGCTCAAATCTCTTTTTGACCAACGATTAACAACTCCTAAATAAATAACGCGATCGACTCACGTCATGCGAACACACTCCAAAATACATGTACAAACCCCAATACAGTTTAAATTGGGACAGATTACTTTCCAAATGATTTTATACCATTTACTTCTTCAAAACGCCCCATAACACAAAAGTAAGCATTTCTCCAAAACAAACACTAAAAATACCTTTTAACCAAATAATCTCATTTATGCAATAATTCACCAAAACTCGTCCATTTACGAATCATTTATCAAGACGCCCAAAAATCCCGAATATGGTTATTTTATAAGGTTCACAAAGCCAAACTTCTCAAATAATCAAAACCCATCAAATGACTCTACAAATGATAATTTCATGTTAAACACATAAGTACGTTAAAATAAACATTTTGGCATGTACAACGTTTTCACAAATCAACTTGAACTCACCTTGCTAGATTTAGACTAAATCTAGATTTTACCCCACATAGATCTTCTTTGAAGAAACTAGCATCCTCCAAGCCAAAACTTCCAAAACCTAGATCCATAAATTTCAACCGTAAATAATTACATCCAACCATTAGAATCATTCCCCAAACATTATACATGAAGATCCCAACGTATACCAAAACCTTAACTTTCTTAGATGAAGGAAATAGAAGATTACCTTAGTCCAAGCTTGAATCCACCAACCAAAACACCTCTAGTTCACCAAAATGGCCACAAAGCTCCAATATAAAAAAGGGGGAACAAGGGTGGATGAAACCCTAGAAAACCCGATGGAGAAGATGAAGATGGAGGACTATGGATCTAACCTCCAAACTTGCTAGGTGATGAGGAATCATGAAATTTTAGGAGGAAATCTCCTCAAAATGGGTTAGGGTTCATTTGGGAAGGTGTGGGTCGGTTTGGGAGAGAAAGGGGAAGAGAATTTTAAGGTTTTGAGAGAAAATGAGGTTGTAGGCCGGATTCCCTCTTTAATCAGCGCACAGTGCACGTGCGCGGATGGCGGCGTGCCTGACCCGCGCATAGAGTCGTGCAGACCACTGGAGCCACGAGGAAACAGAGCCTCGCGCGGTTCGTGGCACGGCTCAACCCGCACGGAGAGTCGCGCGAGGCACTGTGGATGTTTTCCTTCGCTATCTATTCGGCCAACGATTTTGGGACGTTACAGTTTGAGCGGCCTGACGGTTTTTTGGACGCCCCTAAACGAACAAAAAAGGAAGAAAAACAAAGAAAAGGGAAAAGGACCAAAAGTCCTTAAGTTAACCAAGTTTTTTTTAACTAGAGTTGGGACCAAAAGTGAAACAAACAGCAATCACAATGACCAAAATTATAATTAGTTTAAAAGACGGACCAAACTTGATAGTGAGTGGCAACCACAAGGACCAAAAATGTAATTTACTCTATATATTACAAATATTGTGGATTTATTGAAATTAGAGTAAATTACATTTTTGATCCCTATGGTTTCCACCCACTATCAACTCTAGTCCCTCTTTTGAACTAATTATAGTTTTGGTCATTGTGGTTGTCATTTTGTTTCACTTTTGGTCCCTCACACTAACTTCTGTTAAAGAGTTTGTT